>JAHIAL010000069.1:0-1200000 GCA_021605145.1 Aegilops bicornis
AAGTAATAGATCGTACTATTTTATCAATGCTGCGTATTGAGATACATTACTAGAAGTGCAAGAACATGGCAGTGAAGTCTCGAAGTATTGCTTGTTATTGACGACATCATCGCTTCGTCATCGCCCAACTAGTTTTCCAATGTTTTTCACATATCATAGTAGTCTTCACAGATCGGTGGAGATTACTTTCTTCCTTTGGTGAAGGAACTTCTATTTTGCCAACATCCAATGCTTGAGCTATTAAACTCTTTTGTGCATCATCACGCATAAGCAAACTTCGTGGAAAAAGGCAACTTAGCATCTAGATTTTATCCATCGTGCCCCGAGTCCCTGGCCATGTCTGCCTAAAGAAACACTAAATTAGGAACATTACTTTTTACTATAAATACATGAGTCGTCGGACGACGTAGAAAAAGATATTGAGTTAAATACATGGGGCATAAAATCCTACGACCATCATTCCTCAAAAAAAAAAAACCTACGCACTCATCACTTCAGAAAAGATACTCAGTTAAACTTAGGTCTTCACTCGGGAAGGGCCCTATGAGATAGGCACTGTAAGTACACACCTGGATACAAAAATACAGATGTGTGATTCGACAAAGTTCGCAGCTATGCATTATTATAGTTAAGCTATCAAAAAAGAACATCTATAAACCTATCTTGGTTGTAAATTACTGTGATGTAAGATGCCAAAAAAGGTATCTCCATCTTTGTAATTTAGATCTTTGTTGACACTATACATAGATCGTCAGAGGAGAAAGAAACACTGGAGATTCAAAGCAAAAAACTGTAGCTTATGGCTTTAAGAACATGATACTGTAGTACTAGTAACAATTTATCTTTAAATTTCAGGATCAAGAAGCTGAAGCAAGAAACAAATGCAAAAGTAAGAATGCGTAGGACATGAATGTGGAAAGAGCGAACTTATTACTTTTGAATTTGTGAACAATATTTTGAAAGAGGAGACATTTTTTAAATGTCAACATTTTTTTGAAAAGATGCTGAAGATTTTTGAAAAATAAGAAGGGAATATTTTCGAATTTGTGAGACAAAAATTATTAACAAGAACATTTTCTTAACTTCTGAACATTTTTTATTATTTTTTAATCTCAGAAAGGAAAAAGAGGAAAAAAGGAATTAAGAAATAAAGAAAAGAATTGGAATAAAGAAACAGAAAAACGGAAAAAATAAAAAAACAAAGAATGAAACAGAAAAAACGATATTGACAAAAAAAATAAAGAAGGAAACAGAAAAAAACCAGTGAAAATGTCCTGGTAAAGAACCTTCTAGGAAGGTTCACTAAAATCGCTGAGGAAACTTCAGTTTGCCAAAAAAAACTACATACACCGTGTAGCACATATGTGATCTCGTAATTGGGCTAGCTCCATCTTGAGGTCGCCAGTCGCTCGGGTCTGTGCGAAACAGGCAACTTAACGCAAGGAGGCGTTCGTTGAGGAAATTCCTCTGATTTCATCAGCCTGTTGGGTCACAGACCGGATGATGAGACTGGCCCGTAGTGGAGCATATTGGGCTGTTTGTAGGCCGGGACAATGGCAAGGCTTTGCTTAAAAAAAAAGGCTAGAAAAGGGGATCAGCCAACCTGAGAGAAAAGCATGAACGATGAACTGAAGCTGTAGCTGAAGCTACTTTTTCCCTCCCTCCCTCTGCGCTTTCCTACGTTCTTCCTTGAACCCGCTCTACTTGTATCCTCGATTCGGAGCCACTAGTTAATGAAATCGACCTATTCGTTGTGCTGCCACTAGGTTGATCGCAACATCTCTGCTCTGCCTCCTACTGTTTCGTCCTGAGACTAGAGATCATTTTGGGTCGAGGCTTTTCATACGAGGCGGCAATACAATATCCTCTAGCACGTGTCAGTATTCAAAGTTGCATGCGCTTTAGATAATTGACTTTGTCTGCATTCTCGAGCCTTGCACACCGAGGAGTTTCTTTCGCTTTGATTTACCTCGCCACTGCTACTGAGTGATGAGACCTCACACGCACAGTGGATTTTGCATCAAAAATGGAATACGTCTAGGGAACCATGAAAAAATCCAACAAAGCACTACTGGATCTGACTCCTGGTGTCTCCTAGCTTCCCTCACAACTAATCCTACTGGCATCCTCTTTTCTGCCCGTCTCCATCTAGGGGAGATTTATACTACTATTATTGGCCTTTCAACATCCAAGTGACGAGATTTGGATACGATATAGCTGCAGAAAGAAGTGTTGTGTCACCCTAACAATGCTTCCTCAACAATATGAGCATGATTCCACTTGGGTGTAGAGTGAACAGAATATATATATATATATATATATATATATATATATATATATATATATATATATATATATATATATATATATATATATATATATATATATATATATATGCACGCACCTGCTGCAGCATAACTATATAAGTGCAGTCGATGTGCATGGTTGAATGTTGTGGGAACCCATGCTACAAACTAAGAACATCGAGTTTCAGGTGAAGTATCACGTGAAAACAGTGAATACATGGAAATCTTTGAAAGTGGGCCATCAGTTCAAAGTAGAAGGAAGGTGAGGGTGAATCCGTTACGCGTGGGGTGGATAGCCAGCCACTTAAACATGATTTTGCAGTTTTTTTTTCTAATGTTCAAAAACAAGTTTGGCATCGTATCCAAATCATTAAATCTTTCTTGAAATAAAAATAGGTTTACAACCCAATCGAAATTGTCTCTAATAAAATAGTTTTTACAACGTGCTTCGTAGCCAAGTGAAAGTACCACACATTTATTGGTTGCCATCACATGTGAGTCCACAATATTATGCTCAGCCAAGTCATTTTAAAGAGATCCAAAATGAGTGTGCCAATCACGCATTTCAGGCGAAATTGAATAGCAAACTGTTCAAACCCTGGTCGGTTCTTGGTGCAGGGGCTCAACATTTTCACCTTTGAAAATCAAATCCTTGGTCGAAGATCCTGTCATCACGCTTCGCTCCTCTCGACAATCATGTTGTGCATGACTCACACAAGCAGATCATCACCTCCCAAAGGTTCCCTTCTATCCCATGTCAAGCAGCGTGGTTTTCGAATCGATACTCCCATCGGGATTGAAGCACACCAAAACATCGTTCCACATCCTTTCCTAGTGCACTCTCTTGCATTTGGGCAAATCTCTTTCTCTTCTCACAGCTTTGGGGTTCGAGATTGTCTTCACAAAAGTTGACCACTAAGGATATATACACATCAGCCAGGGTAGTATCCCTTGTTGTACCGAGTGGTCGTTGATCTCAAAGTTGACAGTGAGGGAGTGGCTTCCGCAAGCCTTCTGCGAAGACCGGAGAACGTCTGCAGCATCGTTGGGTAGTACTCATTTTGAGAACTCCGCCATGCCCGAAGAAAGAATTCCATATCCAAAGATCCTCAGCTGAAGTATGCCTTCGCTGTCTCAATATGACAAAGATGCATGCTTTAACGCGTTTCCATGTACCGCCACTCATGCCAAGCAAATGGACAGTTTTTTCTACTCCCAAAGCAGTACAATCTATGCTGCCAAGCAATGCACAGAAAGCCTCTAGCTTCACGTTGGTCTCCAACAATCTCTCTGCCTATCAGCGGCATTAGGCTGCCTTCAGAAGTACTTTCGAGTGGCTGCAAACAATCTGCCACCATGGCCTTCTGCAGAACTTGTACAAAGTGACATCGTATATGTGGGACTCACCCATACGCACTTTATACGTATCGCCTGGAATTCCATATGTACAAGCATGCGGATAGTCGTGGTGCATTTCTGGTAAGAGGAGTAATCTATGCTTGCCACAGGGCATCCGGTCTTGCACTTTTCAAGTATGGGTCATGAGCAACCACTCCCTCTTAGGGATACGTATTGAACATATGCCGCTTGCCATACGTAAAACGGTGACGGAATTGTATCCGGCTTGGAAGAGCGGGTGTTCGCAAAGTAATTGACATAGAGTGCAGGCGTGGCCTCTCCTCCTCGCTATGTTCAGGTCGGGGAGCACGGCCGGAGTGACCCCTGTACCGGTGAAGCTGCCGCTCAATCGTGGTCGTGAACTTAATTAGGTGGTAGCCACCACAAGATCTTCATCATCCCAGGTGACGAATCGCTCCAATGAATAAATGAAGTGGTGGAAAGAAAAAATCATCTCCACCTGCTCCATACCTTTTGTGGGCAAAATGTCAAACACCTTGCGGTCGTGGTGGCAAAGAGGCCGCAATGATCACCTGCTGATGCAGCGGGGTGGTTGGCTGCCGACTCATCGCTGCTCTGGAGCGACTTTGACGAAGCTGCCTTACTGGCCCATAAATGTGAATGTCGGCCAAGGTCAGATCCTCTCCGGCACCGCCATTAACACGGCTGACGATTTTACCAAATCTCAGCTTCAAGCTGACGGCCAAAACTCCTACGGAAGGTTTGGTGGCGGCCATGTCGAGACGACGCGGGTTTTGGTATGGCGGCCGGGGGTGAGAGTGTAATGAGGAGGCGGCCTTGAAGAATAGTGACGGTGTTAAGTACGACGGGCCGGGTGGGGGGCGGGGAGATCGGTGTGAGGCGCAGTTAAAAGCGAGCGGACTGCTGAGTGTCTCCGACAGCGGGCTACGGGGACAAAGGGCGTATGTCGAGCTCCGTCTGCCGCGATGTCCGCTTTCATCCCCAAACCTCGCCGCAGATAGGCTTGGATCGAATGGGTCAAAAACCCGACGTAAATCCAAACATTTGCATCCGTTTGGGGCAGCGCATAGTTGAAGCGCCATTTTGCCCGTTTACGCTTAAACCGGACGCAGTTCCTTGACAGAGATAGATTCCATGACTAAAGCGCCAACTCCACCGCTACGATCCCCATCCTCGTCCGCCTCCGCCCGCTTGGGGCAAAGGACAAAACGAGAAGAGCTTGGGGCCTTACGCGACGGCCCGACCCATCCTCCGTCCGCTTGCGTGGTCCGGGCGAACTGACCATCGGCTTCGAGCGAAACTTGCGCCAGTTTGGTCGGTCATGGCGGACACCAAACGGACGCGCTACCGGCCATTATCCGTGACGAAGCGTTGACCTACCTCCGCCCGCCCACATCACCGCAAGCACGAAGCGGGCGGACCCACTACATCCGGTGATCGGCCGAACGGTCGCCATTCTTCTTTAAGTAGGAAGCGTGGTAATTACCTGTCGTCGCCCACACTGCCCCCCACGCCACCCCGCCGCCTCCCCTCAAACCCGGCGGCAATGCGCCGTAACCCTAGCCTTCCCATCGCCCTCAAGCTCACTGGCCGCCCACCCCCGCCACATGGGCTTCGAACTGCAAGGGCCAGCGCACGACTGTGAGGCCGTTTCCTCCTCGGGCGCCGCCCGCGCATGTCTGCGGAAGAATGAGGAAGAGCCTGCGCGTCCGCCTGCTGCTCTCCTGCCGGTGAGCCCCGCCCGGCCCCTTCACCATCAACCCCTAGGCCCGCCATGAAGGCGAAAGCGCACCGGCAAGACTCGATAAGGACGTGTGCCAGGTAATCGGGACACGAGGATCGCCGGTCCCATGGAGTAGCGCGACCTCTCCCAAAGCGGTGGCACTCTGGCCCAGCCGAAGCCGTCCCGATCCTCACAGTAATGGCGGCGAAGGCCAAGCAAGGCCAGCCGCGATGAGACCTCGAGCGCCGCCGCCGCCTCCTCCCCGACTTGACCTGTTCTCGACGGCATTTACTGCACGCCCCGACTCCCGCTTATAGGACATGTGGCTCACGGACGGCGAAACACGACATCGCTGGCCACAAGGCGCGTCAGATTTCGCCAAGCATCGGTCAGGTCATGCGGCGGCCACGCCGAGAGGTGCGCGGGGCACGCTGCATAAGGCGTCTGGCCCCGACTGGATGTCGCTTTCCTTCTCCGTCACCACTTCCACCTCCTCGGGCGTGACAGGCGGAGGAAGGAGGCTCCGGATCAGGCAAAATGCGGCGATAAGTCATGGACTGCGGCTCCATGTGGCCACCTACCACGAGCAAATAATGGGACGGGCTTGGAGGAGGCCATTGACAGAATTGTGCTCACGCCGCTGGCGACGCGGTGGCCTTCCCGGAGTCGCAGTACATGGCGGCCTTGACGCGAGAGAGTAGGAGGGAGGGACGCCATGGAGGAAGGAGCGATGCGGCCGCCTTTCCGGGCAGGTGCTGGGATCGGGGTGGGCCTGGTCCTGCACTGCCTCGGGAGATGGCCGCCGCGTGGCAAAGTGAATCAAGGCGCGCCACTCAGCTTTTCGGGCAGTCATCGGAGCGGGAGGCGTCGCCACGGAAGGAGGTGGTGCAGGCACCATAATCTCAGCCTCATTGCCCAGCCCGGCCCCGTTTACTACGCATCAGCACCGCCTCACCTGTGGAGCGCTGCAGCTACGCTCGATTGACTCTCGCCAGCGACAGCAGCATTTACGACACCGGCTGCCGATTAAAGGAAGCGATAGCGATTTACCATGCCCACTTGACGGGCGCAGCAGGAGCGCCAATGGGAGAGTTTTTTTTTTTTTTTTATATGTTACTCTATGAACTGGGCCTTTTAAGTGGCCGTGAAAAGTGGCTGGTTTCCGCTTTTGCCAGGCTTAACCCTCATATATGTTTTTATGCTTTTTTTTTAAATGCTTATTTATTTTACTTTTTAGATTATTTCATTCTAGTTTTCATTTTTTTTATTCACGGGCCCACCCCGGACACGATTTGGGGTGCTACTGGCCGGTACATGCATCGCATACGAATTCCATCTCGTCGACAAAAGCCGGACAATTTGCCGGTCGAACCCATCGGGACGCCCAAAGGGACAAAATCCGAACAAACCCGGACGTCCGGCTTTGGGGGGAGTCCGTGTGGTGTAGAAGTTGGCTCCAAAGTTTGCCTCAGAGCATCACGCATCCCTCCTCTGTCCCTTGTCATTCCCCGCCGCCTCGTATCTTTTGATCATTAATTTTCTTCCTCGTGAGGCATCTAAATTAATCTCGCTGAAGCTTGCAAGTGCACACATACATTCAGTTACAAGTACTTATCTCGAGCTCGAGGGATTATCGGACAAGCACGTATATGTATCGCCCCTTGACCTAACACTCACATGCGCGTCAGGTTCGACTACGGAGCGATTCCCACCATTTATAGCACTACTTTAATTTCACTCTTTCAGACATCAAGACATGGCGATGCCGAGGACAGCAATTTCAATGGGCCCACCCAAACGGACAGCGATTTTATCCCTTTTTTTGTCTATTTTGATAAGCCAGATGGACACGGACGTCGATTCGTTGGGTAAGTATATTACCAACGCCGCTCGGACCCATTTTGACTGCGCCGACAAAAAACAATGCATGCATATTTAAAATAAAAAAACAATTTAATTAAACATTAAAGCCGCCAGAAGGCCATGAGGGTCCACATTAGCATTAAAAACTGAAACAAACTAAACTACGAGGCGGCGCGCTGACAACGTTCTAGGGGCGCGCTGGCCGCTCGGGTCGATGAGCGCCGGCGCAGGGTAGCTGGAAGGAACGCCGTGTTCTAGGCGGCGGCGATGTCGGGCAGCAATGTGTTTGCCAAGCAGTCATGCCGCCGGGGCCAGCGGCGGGCCAGGTAGCCGGCTCAAGGCCTCCTCCTCAGCCTCACGCTGCTCCTCCTTGAGGTCGCGCCGAGCATTCTCAGATTGCCGACGGTGTTTGGCCAGCCATCCAAACCGGTGGCGCCAAGAACCACTTCGCGCAGCATTCCCCGCCCGGAGTAGCGCTTGATGGGGGCCCGCCCGGCTTGGCCTTGACACGAGTCGGGAGGGACGGCGGCGCCACCGGCGCAAAGGCGCAATGAAGGCGCGGAGAGGGCAATGGCATGCGCCATGGCGCCTCGAAGCCTCCTCTTCCTCCACAGCCTTCCATCTCGCGCCGCTTGCCTCCTCGCTCTCGCGGTAGACCGCCGCAGGGTCACCGGGTAGGCATCCTCCGCCGCTGGTCCTCTCGCGACGACGAGCGGCGGCGGCGCCATGCTGTCGACCTCGCAAGACGCTGCGCGCTACCTCGCCTCCTCGTGCTCAAGGCGAACCACCTCTTTCTGGTTCGGGCGAAGTCGGATGCGTAGGCGGCGTCTTTACGCTGCTCCGGCGCAAGAAGGCCGCGGCGCCGCACCTCCTCCGCGGCGCTTCTAGCCGACCGCGACGCCCGGCACTGGGATCCTTCGATCCGATGCTACCGCAACAGGTGGTATCGGTAGTACGGCAGAGGCACGCGGTGCTGCTAGCGCTACTCCGCCGTGCACCGGTGCACGTTCACGCACTGCCGCCGGTGAAGGCGGAGGAACTACAAGGGAAAGGGACAGCGGGGGCCCTTGGCCTTGCTGCTGCTGCCGGTGCCGGAGAAGAGCCCCATTTAGCACGTCTGTGGTGGCTAGGGTTGGCTAGGGTTTGCCAGCGACTGGGGAGCGAGCGTGCCTCGATGTGGACGGGCTGCTGGATGAGGACGGCCCGCCGCACGCCGGCTTAAAAAGCGCACCGCCGCCGCTGATGTGTTGGCCCGTGGTCATAAATTAAGCTGACCAGGTAGGTGGCGGGAAGTTGGACGATCGCCAAATGGGGCCACGACGGACACCAAAAAGGCGCGCGTGGCGTCCGTTCCGCGTTCGCGCCGACGCATTTGGGGCGCAAATTTAGGCCGCAAATGTGTCGGCGCGCATGCAAAGCGGACTCCATTTGAGTTTGGGTCGGCGTGTTGGGCCACCACTTTTGCCCGCGCCAACCCAAACGGACGCTGTATGGGACGAAATGGATCGCCCAATTAAAGTTGCTCTAATCTCTGCGCTCCCCTGTTGGAGCAGAGGAAGAAGTTGCGAGAGCCCAGGTCCAGCACCTTGGTCTCCGGTTCCAGAGCTGCACGTGCCCAACACAGTATCTTATCGTCAGAGTGATCGATGCAGCTCGAAGTTGGACGCGAGAAACTAATCAGTGGATCAATGGGCAACATCACAGACGCTTGTTGGCGTACACCTACCATCGAGTGCGTACTTGGAGAGGTGCAGCTCGAAACCGCCCTGCCGCGTCGGTGGCGCCGTCATCGGCGAGGAGCGGCGGCATGCGCCCCTGGCGGCAGCGGCGACGGCGGCATGCGGAGTAAGGTCGGCCACGGTGGCGTCGGCAGCCAGCAGCGCGTGCACTGGCCACAGGCTCCGCTCCACCGTCACGTTCATCAGCAGCCGCGTCAGCCGTGGTGTGGGCCTCTCCGACAGTGCCGTCGCCGGTGGCCTGCAGCGCCTCTACCGCGGCTGGTATGTGCTGAAAGCTCCGCTTGGCCGGCAGGAACGGAGAGAGAAATCAATCAACATCGATATCAATGGTGCCAAAGAGGATAATTTGAGTGTACTTGCTTGGTTTTGGTGAGAAGGAGATGACAAAAAGAGGAAGATGCATTGAAAGAAATGGACTGATATTGCAAATACCAAAGAGGAAGGAGGAATGATTCAGGGGACATACAACTATTCAATCAGGCGATGCTGGCAAAACAGGGCTGGAGGCTATTAACAAAGCATGATTCCTTGTGTCCTAGGATTCTGAAAGGAAATATTTTCATGACAGAGAATTTATGGAAGCTAGGAATAAACGGAACTCATCTCACACTTGGAGAGCGATATTGCACGGATTCCAGAACCTCCTTAACAGGGGTTTAATTAAGCGTGTAGGGGATGGCAGCAGTACTAGAATTTGGGATGATCCTTGGATCCCTGAGAGTAACAATAAACCACCACTGATTAGACGGCCAAATGCCAATGTATCCCCAGTGAAAAGAACTGCTACAGCCTGATTTGAGTGGTTAGGATATGAAGAAACTAGAAGAAATTTTTTTTTTGAACCAGAGATATCTATGATTGCTAGAATTCCAGTGGGAAGAGTGCATGAGGACTTCTGGGCGTGGCACCCAGATCGGTTTGGAAACTCAGTAAGATCGGGCTTATAAACTAAGTATGCAACTTAGAAGAAATGATGAAATACCGCTGGCTCGGGAGGACCTGACAAGAAGTCTTGGAGGAAGTTGTGGAGATTTCTGTTCCTCCCAAAGTCCGAAATTTTGGTGGCGTGTCATCAAAGGATTTGTCCCAGAGTTGTCCTATGTCAAGACATATTGAGCATATTGGTTTCTGCCAAGCATGCGGACAGCAGGAAACCATTCGACATGCATTGTTTGAATGTACATGGGCAAAAAAAAATTGGCCGGAGATAAAGAAGTTTACATCGACTAAGATACCAACTGTGCACCCTGAAACTTGGGCGATGGACATAGTAGAAGGAGAGAAGGTGAACCAAACAGCGGCATGTATCATCTTATGTGGATCCTGGCTGTATGGACAGAGGAATGTGTAACTCATGGCGAAACTACTCGGTCCATAGCACAATCTGTAAAATGGGCAATCGACGTAGCCACTGACCTAGCAGTTATAGGATCACAAAATGCAGTCCGAGCGAAGAAAGAGATTCAGAAGTGGAAGCCGCCAGAAGAAAGTTTCATTAAAATCAATGTGGATGCTGCTTTTGTGAAGAAACTCATGAAGGTGGGACTGGTTTGGCTGTGAGAAATCATGAAGGTAATTTGATCAGAGCACAATCCATATGGTATGAGGCGGGCTTAACGCAAGAATCAAGATCACTTGAAGCATATGCAATCAGAGATGGCGCAGTTGGCTGCAGACTTGGGGTATCGGAAAGTCATCATTGAACTGGATGCTCAACAAGTTATAAACAGCAACTCTCCAGGTCTAGACCGCTCGGAGATAGCGATCATCAGATAGAGATACAAGAGCTTTATGGGTTGTTTGAGGAACTTCGCTTTGGTTTATACACATAGAGAAGCAAATGAAGTGGCGATCTTTGCACTAGATATTGTAGTTCCTCTAGGAGAAGATGCATTTGGATAAATCCATATTCCTTCCTTCCTTACGACTTGTGTAATGAAGGAATGTAACCCTCCGTTTAAATCAATAAATCTCTTGAATTCCAAAAAAAAATGGATATCTACTATGCCTAAAGTTTAGGCTTCTAAAGGCGCAAGAGACCAACTGTTGTACTGATGTTTGCAATGGTACTCGACAATTTTATTTTTTGAAATGGAGGATAGCCCTCTGCATCAAGCTATGCATACAATCAATTTTATTATATTAAAAACAATTTTATTACTCCCCTCCGCTTTTTAAATATAAGTATTTTAGACATTTCAAATGGACTATTACATACGGATGTATGTAGACATATTTTAGAGTATAGATTCACCATTTTGCTCGTATGTAGTCACTTGTTGGAATCTCTAAAAAGACTCTATATTTAGGAATCGGAGGAGTAGATATTAAGCAAAGTGCAAGAGTAAAGTCAACCATTGCCTGAATCCATTACAAGATATGAAAGAAACACTTACGACTAAGTCAACTCCATCCGCAGAACGCCTTCAAGAAGGAATAAACACCCTTGTGCCATCGCCATCACATCCAATCAAAGACGACCTAGACAGGGATTTTCGTCTGGTTGCCGAGATCGGTCAATGAAGACCAGATAACGGCAAATAGTAGACAACGCCTTCAACAAGGCAATGACGCAAGTTCGTCGCTGCTGTGCCCAGCCAACAAAGGTAGGAACAAGAGTTTTCACTCTGGACATAAAGTGGTGTTCCATTTAGTATCTTGAAGACGGATCATGATGGATCGCCTAACTGACAAAATGGGCAGGGCAGGCTAGCTTGTCCCGGACTTCAACTTAACTCCCAGATCTGCGCGTTGTTCCTTTTGCTATGTTGCAAGAACTTTGTTGTTTTCATTGAAAAATTTCGTGGGGAAGGCAGATGCCCTAAGGTTATAGAAGAACCTTTACTATTGTGCAAGGCCAGCTTTTATAAGTTAGATTGAGAACAACAAATTGGTGCAATTACAACAAAACTCAATGGCTACATGGATACCTTTTACAAACATGAACTCAATGGGGAGCTTTGGTCGGAAGATGGTGCTTTGAAAGGACAATAAAAGGCTAAGATATGGAGTGTACGTGGGGTGTCCCACAGTTGTCCGAGGAGGAGGAGGTCGACATCAATCGGCCAGAGCTCATAGAGCTAACAAGGGCGCCTCCTACAACTAATTCTGATCTTTCTTCCCCAAGCTTGTGTTGGTTTCTGTGGCGCCTGCTTGCCCGGGGGGCTTCTTCCGCTTCCAGCCTGCATTCGCGCTTTAGTTTCCATATCTTTGCTAGTAGTTTGTCGAGCTCGTTAGCTTTTACACAGCATCATGTATCATCTTGTTGTTTCTTTTGCTCCGTTCCTTTGTTTTGTTCGATGCAATCCTATCTGGTTGATGGATTTGTTAATTCAAAGTCAGGCTCTCCTCGAGCCCTCGCTTCTAAAAAAAAAGACAAAGCACAAGAATTGACATGAATGAGTATATAGTGGGCAAAGCAAAACACCTTCCCATCTAGCATAACCTCGGAGATCCCAAGGAATACAATGTGGCATTTTGGTTGGAGTTCATATTTATGTGCTAGAAACAATTAGTCGGGAGATCAAAACCTCTTTGTTACTAGAATAGTTTTCTTTTGGAGAAATATCACTAGAATAGTTAAAAACAGAATAACTTGGTCAATGCGATTACAATCAGATATGGCTCCGCTTATGAAGAAGGAAAGCAACCTTTTATTTATGAATTGCATCAGATGTTTCTAAATAAGCTAGTGTCTCCTATTGTCGATGATGGCCAAGGTCCACTATTGAGCCACCTTCTCAATTACACAAGCAAGAGATCTTGCTAACTAGCTTCTATCATATGCAGAGTTGCCAAAGACGATACCATATGGTCAAGGACCAGATCTTATCAGCCCACCTCTTGCGATTTGCTTCGTGAGGGATTAATCTGAGCAGTTCTTTTTGGAAGTCTTCAATACAATTGCCAGATATGTAAAGTTGCATGTGCATGAATTAATTACTTAACTACACTCTCGAGCATAGCAAGTGGTGGAGTTTGGTCACTTGAATCTCTCTTGCGGTACCTACCGGTAATGAAGCCCCACGTGCATTGTGTGTTTGGGATCAAATAGGGAAGTGTCCCTAATCCTAGGGGATACATTAGAGACATGTGAGGTGAAGCAAAACCCGTGCTCTGATTCGATGTCTCCTATTCCCTACTACTAATCTGTTGCATAATCTTTCTATCACGTCTCATCTAGATTCATACTACTACCATTGGCCTTTTTCCATCCATGACTGTTTGATATGATAGATACAAAAAGTGTGTGTCGCCTAACAGCACCATGATTCTTCTGGGGTGAAGACAAACCAGTAATATATATGCACCCACATGCACAATTAATAAGCTATTAATTTGCATGATTAATGTTGTGTAATACATGCTACCATATAGTACTCAGATGTCTTCTATATTGTTCTACATCAAACGCATGGATGAAGATCACATCCATAATTCTCTACATTGACATGCTTATCTATTTGTGCATGTGGGTGCATATATATTACTCGTCTGTCACCATGACCTCTTTGTCTTCGACATTGTGGCGAGATGGAGACTTGCTCTCTATCTACCGGTGAGCCATCGTGTCTAAATGGCATGGGAGAAAAATCTTATACGATCAGGTCGTTCTTCTCATCAAGAGAGACTCGTCCAAAAGATGCCACTTGACCAATAATATATCTCAAAGCATAGCAATCTCTCTTTTTTCCCAATTTTCTTACTGCAGTTCTATTGTCAAACCAGTGCCAGATCTACAGAAATCAGAATCAATCAGGTTTGTAGAAATCATTCAATTCACCGTGATATGAAATCTTGCCCACGAGCAGATAGCTGTTGGCCCAATCATCAACCAATTATTCGTCAAACAGATACGATGTATCCGGCCCGCCATGGCCGGTAGTGAGTTTCCTTTGCAGACGGCCACGCCTGTCACACTTTTTTTTTTTTTTTTTTTTTGCATTGAGACTTGCTACGAACTATGAGAGAATGAGGATTCTATCAGTCTCTGCTAGCCGAGGACATTGTTGCAACATGGATGTGGTACACCTAGCTATGGTGCATGTGTTCTGGGCTTCTCTTCGGCTACATGTATTTGCAGCTCATCTGAGCACATGTTTCTACTCATGCACTTCTGCACTCAGCATCGCCTTGATCCTATTGGCATTCAAGAACGATGGTGCTCCTCGACTGACTGTGGATGCGTGATAATAGAAGAAAGATAATCAGGAAAAGAAGAAAACTACAGTGCTCTTAGATTGGTGTTTCCACATGGCATCTTTGTGGCTGGGTCTCACTTGATAAGAGAAAAGACATGGTCGTATTGGAATTTTTTCCCGACGGCACGTGTGCCATAGCCTCCATTGGCTTTTGACTAGCCCTTGAGAGATCATGATCAATGGCCTTGCCACTCCTCTCTCTCCTCGCCATGCCCCATCCTCCTTGTAGCCTTGCACGTGTAAGTAATGGGGTTCCTGTTCAAGATTGTTTTTCTCCGTCAAACTATAATACCGAAGCATCTGAATTGATTTGGTCTACTGAAGCTAGTTATTAGTCTTCAAGTTTTACCCATATTTATCAATGTTGCTGAGAGACCAAGGATAATTGATTGTTAAATATCCGTAGCCAGTTTGTGCTAAAGTTATTTGTGTTGCTCCTGGAAAAATTAGACATCCATGAAACATTGAGCCATGCAGACATTGTATATTCCATTCACATATATGTTTGCTTCAAGTTGGCTAGATGAATGGAGCTAGGATATTCTAAGATGTTCAAGTTGAATTTCGTTAGACCTTAACGGAGTAACGATTCTGATTACTGATGGGCCGGTTTAGCTCTATGAAGTGGTATATTTTCTTGTCTTATACATGTTATTTTAGGATATTTTATATTCCTTTCAAGATTATCGATTCCTGTTCACTTCAAATCACAGGGTTGTGTCTTGAGCATCTCTCTCTCTCTCTCTCTCTCTCTCTCTCTCTCTCTCTCTCTCTCTGGATATTTAACATTATTCAGTGATAGAAGGAGAAGTGGATTCTCTTCGAAAGATCAACGAATCGTTAATGTCTTCAACCACATAAAGGGTTGAACTCAAGCGCAACATAGAAAATATACTAAAAGTGTTGGGTTTGGTCCCACCATCATGGCAAAAGGTAGGCGTTTAAAAAAATGCCGGAAGACGACTACAAAAGAAGTGAGAAAAGCACAGCCATGGAATGTTGGGGTGAGCTTCAATCACTCGGCCTCGGGCCATTTTTCTGTGCGCCTATTTCACATTTATTGGAAGTTCTCCTTCCCCAAGATTCAAGGATGTTTATGTGCTAGAATCCCCTTAAGATAAAAATCTTTATGTGGCAGGTCATTCGTGGTTCTGCCTTCCCACGGTGTATCAGATTCGCAAGCTTAACGGTTCGGGGCCGATTTTTGTAAACTTTGTGGGGCTAGGGAGGGCACCAACCATGTGTTCTTAAACTGTCATTTGGCTAAACTCCTATGGAGCTGTATTACATCGTGGCTGGCTATTAACTAGTTCCCTTCTTCCTTCTTTGAACTATGGTGCTCCTCTAACTCCCTCTCTGGCCAGAAGAGGCACATGTTCTAGTTCGGCTTTTCTGCTATGTCTTGGGTGTTGTGGACCACTAGAAACAAATTTACTATTAGGCTAGTAATATGCATGCTCTCACATAAATAATTAATAAATAGTTGATCTGCATGGTTGAATGTTGTGGAGGTCGTGCTATTGGCTAGTACATTGATTCATGGTGGTGGAAACCAACAACCAGTGGAAACTTGGAAATTGAGCCATCAGATTGGTAAGGTTGGTTACTATTAGCTCCATAGTTAAAAGTATCATAGCACTAGTAGTGTGATATAGCTTCATTTATTAGCCCGTTGACTCATTTTTTCTTGGGAAGCACTATGTTATGGTAACATATTTTAATGATACTAACAACCTCTCTCCTTGTTAACTACATGCCACATAAGCAAATTTACATGGGTAAGTAAGACGTTACCTCTCCTCCGTCCCATAATGTAAGACGCTTTTGACACTATTGTAGTTAAAAACGTCTTTACATTATGAGACGGAGGGAGTAGCTGTTACTCTCACTATAACTAGCCTATCGAACTACTCCTCTGTGTTTTACGCTACATATTAGCTTTGTTTCAAGTCAAACTTAGATCAAGTTTATACAAAAATGATTGACATCCACAACATGACATCAATACCATTAGAATCTACATTGAATATATATTTGCACCATACATACTTTTTATGCCCCTGTCACTGGTACCACGACAGGTACAGAGATTACATCTATATCTGTCATAAGTCCTTGTTATGCTGAATGATGTCATCAGAATTCGGAAGAAACACAAACATAATCAACATCACAGATTAAACACTTCAGTTGCGTGTGCCTCACGGACAAGATGGTCCTTCATGGCACTATGTACATGCGTATACTCCCTCCGTAGTGATCTAAACGGTCGAAGGGAGTACGTTGCAACTTGCAGCTGTATACATACAGCGTCGCCACGTGCATATCTCAAGCTCGTAAATACGCCGGACATGTATCTATATGTATCGTTCCTTGGCCGAACTGTACGTATACCTAAGCTAACACTACGTACATATTGATGCAGAGGATCTGGCAGACCGATCAACCAAAGAAGGATCGAACGTCAGTTATATAATAATACTCCACATATGCCGACATGCCAACTCGTTTTACATGGCACACACTTTTTTCCTTCAGACATCAAGACATGTCAGTGATGAGCGAAGACGCAGATGATGATCTGATCTCAGCGTCGACCTGGGTGCGCAGAGGAAGAAGTTGCGAGAGCCCAAGTCGACCACCTTCGTCCCCGGATCCAGAGCTGCATCAACGGAAGCTTGATTAATTCAGGAGGCCGGGCAGGTTTAAAGGAGAAACTGGAAGAGAGGCCTACGCAACGCGGCCTGGATCTTACTTACCGTCGAGGGTGTACTTCTGGAGATGCAGCTCGAACCGCGCGGCCGCGTCGGTGGCGCCGTCATCGGTGGGGAGCGGCGGCCTGCGCCCCTCGGCGGCATAGGCGTCGACGGCGGCGCGCGTGAGGTCGGCCACGGTGGCGTCGGCGCCCAGCAGCACATGCACCGGCCACAGGCTCCGCTCCACCGTCACGTTCACCAGCAGCCGCGTTAGCCGCGGCGCCGGCCTCTCCGACAGGGCCGTCACCGGGTGGCCCAGCAGCGCCTCTACCACGGCTGGCACGTGCACGGAGCTCCTCATGGCCGGCCGGGACGGAGAGAGAAATCAATCAAGATTGATCTACGTACTCGTGGTTTCTAAAGGCGCGAGAGAGTGGCCCGTTGTCTGGCTGACTGTTGTTTGCACTGACACTGACAACTTATATATATGTAGTATGGATGTACAGGCTTTGTGTACGTGGCTACGTGGTGGGTAGTGATAGTGAGCAAATTCGATATGGTATTGGTGGCGGTCGCAGGGTAGAAGACGACGACTGAATCGGTGCTGGGTTGTGATAGGTGGAGGGAGCGAGGAGGCACGTACGAACGGTACGAGGCCACGCGGCGGGCGATGACGGCATGCACGATGGCATCCATGGAGCTCAACCAGGAGGCGCTAGCTGACTCTGGCTATGCGGTGATCGGTCGTTGTAACGTGCTATGATCGGGGTACGTGCTGGATGGCCGGGCGACGAATGTACGTCCACGTCTTCCCCAAGACTCGAACGGAATCCACTCTGGTGGAGACAGCCCATGATGGATCGCCCAACTGACAAAATGGGCAGGGCGGGCTAGCTTGTCGCAGGACACCCAGATGCAGGAGCATGAACCTATCCAGTCCTGTCTGGCTGCCGGACTGCCTCGTGATCCGTAAAGCAGTTGAATCCTGTACGAGGGCATAGTAAATTTTAAGTTTTAACTTTTGAGACGTGCGATTTTGCATCTGAAACTTTCAGTTTTATCGGCCGCTCGTATCAAGTTTCAGAGTTGAAACTTTAAACGTGTTTCTTTTCGGCCAAGGGTACTAAAGTTATGATTTTGGCGGTCGTCAGACTAAGTTTTAAAAGTTGGAACTTAACAGAATTTTTAAAAAGTCATCAAAAAGGTATTCAAATTGGATTTTATTTGAAAGCCTTCGTTACATGTAAACACAAATATAAAAACATAATTTAATTTGGATTTTTCATTCAAAAGATATGCAATGTTGAAAATCGAAAGCCAAAAGGAAAAACACGCTGAGGGGCTTGGTGCCCCGCTGTCACAAATCCTCTCCCTAGCTTGTCCCGGACTTCAATTAAACTCCCATTTCTTGGTGCATTCTGTTTTTCCCTTTCAACATGTCCTTTTGCAATCTTGTAACTTTTTTTGTTGTTTTCGTTGAAAAAGGCAGATGACCGGTTTTAAAATAACTTTGCGATTGGTTTAATTTGAATGCTCAAGCTCTCTTCGTGCAGGTCCAGCTTTGATAGGTTTGATTGAAGCACACAAATTGGCGCATTTACCACAAAACATAATGGCTAGCTTCGACAAACTTGAGCTCAATGGGGCAATTTTGCTGGGAGTTGGTGCTTTGAAAGTGGGGGAATAAAAAACAGAAGATATGGGGGGTCCATGGTTGGGCCCACAAGACAAAGCACACCAATTGACCTGAACGTATGCAATGGACAAATCAAAAACGCCTCCCCATGCAACAAAAAAACCTGAGATCCCAAGGAAGATTAAAATGTGGCAGTTTGATCGAGTGAATATCGATGTGTTAGGCATCTCCAAAGCTGACCTGCAAATGTATTCGTATATGTTGAGGATATTCCCATGGTTGAGACCCGACATAAGTGTGACCCGGTCTTAGAACTTACAAGCTCTATGAGTCACACCACTTCCTAGGCATGGAAGAGCTAAGCCAGAGAAGGCCGAAGGTTTGCATGGAGAGCCGACAGGATGCCAGCTCACATGAGCCCCATGGGCCAACTTACAAAGAGGCCCATGAGGAGGACTTTCCTAACTTGGAGAACAAGACTAATAAGAGATAGAGTAGGATACGGCTTAAGAGTATGACCCGGAATCTTCTGAAAAACTAGGGACTCGCTCAACCTATTATATAAAGGGGAGTTCCTAAGACCCAAAAGACTAGGTTACAACCTCTCGAAAGCTAGGTAGCAAAAGAGCATCCTTGTAATCGAGATTATCATCAATATCCATGAAGTAGGAGTAGGCTTTTTACCTCCACCGTGAGGGGCCGAACCTGGGTAATCCTGTGTCCTTCGCTTCCGATCAACTCCCGTTCAAGCTACCACCTGGCTGCGATGTCCTCGAAACTTATCATTTCATGAGGACATCTGCCGTGACAAAACCACAACAGTTGGTGCCCACCGTGAGGCCCTGGCATGGTGGTGTTGAGTTCTTGGAGAGAGCTCTTCCAGGAATCGAGGGATACGCGATCAGCCAAATGACGAAGAGCCGGCGCAGAAAACTCTATATTGACGACTCTGCATCTGGTCCCGAGGCCGACTCTATCGAGTCAAGATACCGGGTCCCCTTTGGCAAAATTCACGTCTTCATCGGCATAATCGATGAATCTGGTCCAGCGGTGGACGATACCGCTGGCTTCGCCGAGACTGCTCGCCGCCCAAACCTGGCCCGCTAGAACCGGCCGGACTCACACCTTCATCGGTTTTATCGGCGGAACTAGTCAGGGGTATGAGCCGGCCTATGGCTCAGTTTTGGGTGGTGAAACGTTCGTCAGTTTAGATGGCGAGTCATCCATGGGGGAGACAAAGTCTATTCTCCCCCTCTTCGATAAAAGGCTAGGTGGATACTCTCATGATGATACTTGCTCAGAATCCCACAAGCCACCTCGACGCACTGTGGTCTACATGGCAGGGAATCAGAGTCAGCCTAGGTATGATGACAATGGGCGTCTGGTCGATCCCTCCACAAACCAAAACCCGACAGATGTCACGCCGGGTCAAAATCCCACGGCAGCTGGGGCTATGGCGACAGCATCAACACCTGCTGGGTCTGGGACAGATGACCAAGATCCAGGAGGATATGAATGCAAAGAATGCACGTATGGCGGAAACACAGGCCCAGATCCTCAGTGAAACTAAGCGTTTGGAAGCAGAAGCACTCCACCTCAATTTCCATCAGAACGAGTCATCTGGGGTGCACCGGAGGAGGGATCAAAGCCGGCTTCTAGCGAGTATCGAGCCAGCACGGTTGTTTGAGACACCGCGCGATTTGACCGCCCCAATAGTACAAAGAGTCGGCACTGGCTCACCAGGCGTGGGACTTGTCATACCCCAATTTAAATGATTTTTTCCGATCGCGGGTACTAAAGTTGTGATTTTGTCGGTCGCTCGTACTAAGTTTTAAAAGTTGAAATTTAACAGCATTTTTAAAAACTCATCGAAACGTATTCAAATTGGATATTATTTGAAAGCCCTCATCTCGAGAAACACGAATATGAAAACAAAATTTAATCTGAATTTTTCATTCAAAAGATATGCAATGTTGAAAATCGGAAGCCAAACGGAAAAACACACATGAGGGGCTTGGTGCCCCCGCACTATGTGTCACAAATCCTCTCCCTAGCTTGTCCCAGACTTCAATTAAACTCCCAGTTCTTGGTGCGTTGTGTTTTTCCCTTTATTTTTTGTGGTTTTCCCTTTCAACATGTCCTTTTGCTATCTTGTATTTTATTTTTCATTGAAAAATTCGTGAGGAAGGCAGATGACCGGTTTTAACATAACTTTGCGATTGGTTTAATTTGAACGCTCGAGCTCTCTTCATGCAGGTCCAACTTTGATAAGTTAGATTGAAGCACACAGATTGTCGTGATTTACCACAAAACATAATGGCTACCTTCGACAAACTTGAGCTGAATGGGGCAATTTTGCTGGGAGTTGGTGCTTTTGAAAGTCGGGAATAAAACCTCAAGATATGAAGGGTCTATGGTTGGCCCCACAAGACAAAGCACACGCAATTGACATGAACCTATACAATGGACAAAGCAAAACCCTCCCCATGCAGCAAAACCTGGAGATCCCTAGGAAAACTAAAATGTGCTAGTTTCTATGTCGGACCGGCGATTATTTTGCCGGATGGCCCGATTTGCAGGATTTGCTAGAGATGCTCTGACTCCTGACGTCTCCGGCCTATTCCCTGCAACCTATCTATTGCATCCACTTTCCGCCTGTCTCATCTAGATTTTTACTCTAATATTGGCATTTCCCACCCATTACCATTTGATATGATTGTTGGGGAACGTAGTAATTTCAAAAAAATTCCTACGCACACGCAAGATCATGGTGATGCATAGCAACGAGAAGGGAGAGTGTGTCCATGTACCCTCGTAGACCGAAAGCGGAAGCATTAGCACAACGCGGTTGATGTAGTCGTACGTCTTCACGATCCGACCGATCAAGTACCGAACGCACAACACCTCCGAGTTTAGCACACGTTCAGCCCGATGACGTCCCTCGAACTCCGATCCAGCCGAAAAGTGTTGAGGAGAGTTTCACAAGACGACGGCGTGGCAGGACGATGATGATGTTCTACCGACGCAGGGATTCGCCTAACCACCGCTACAGTATTATCGTGGTGGGCTATGGTGGAGGGGGGCACCGCACACGGCTAAAAGACCAAATGATCAATTGTTGTGTCTCTGGGGTGCCCCCCTGCCCCCGTATATAAAGGAGCAAGGGGGGAGGTGCGGCCGGCCAGGAGGGGGCGCGCCAGGAGGAGTCCTACTCCCACCAGGAGTAGGACTCCCTCCCTTTTCCTAGTTGGATTAGGAGTGGAGGAGAAAGAGGAGGGAGAGAGGAAGGAAAGGGCGGGCGCCGCCCCCCTCTCCTTGTCCTATTCGGACTAGGGAGGAGGGGCGCGCGGCCCTGCCCTGGCCACCTCTCCTCTTCTCCACCAAGGCCTACTATGGCCCATTAAGCCCCCGGGGGGTTCCGGTAACCTCCCGGTACTCCGGTAAAATCCTGATTTCACCCAGAACACTTCCAATATCCAAATATAGGCTTCCAATATATCAATCTTCATGTCTCGACCATTTCGAGACTCCTCGTCATGTCCGTGATCATATCCGGGACTCCGAACAACCTTCGGTACATCAAAACATATAAACTCATAATATAATTGTCATCAAAACTTTCAGCGTGCGGACCCTACGGGTTCGAGAACTATGTAGACATGACCGAGACATCGCTTCCGCCAATAACCAATAAGCGGAACCTGGATGCTCATATTGGCTCCCACATATTCTACGAAGATCATATCGGTCAAACCGCATAACAACATACGTTGTTCCCTTTGTCATCGGTATGTTACTTGCACGAGATTCGATCGTCGGTATTTCAATACTTAGTTCAATCTAGTTACTGGCATGTCTCTTTACTCGTTCTGTAATACATCATCCCGCAACTAACTCATTAGTTGCAATGCTTGCAAGGCTTAAGTGATGTGCATTACCGAGTGGGGCCAGAGATACCTCTCCGACAATCGGAGTGACAAATCCTAATCTCGAAATACGCTAACCCAACAAGTACCTTCGGAGACACCTATAGAGCACCTTTATAATCACCCAGTTACGCTAGACGCTTTGGTAGCACACAAAGTGTTCCTCCGGTAAACGGAGTTGCATAATCTCATAGTCATAGGAACATGTATAAGTCATGAAGAAAGCAATAGCAGAATACTAAACGATCGTGGTGCTAAGCTAACGGAATGGGTCAAGTCAATCACATCATTCTCCTAATGATGTGATCCCGTTAATCAAATGACAACTCATGTCTATGGCTAGGAAACATAACCATCTTTGATCAACGAGCTAGTCAAGTAGAGGCATACTAGTGACACTCTGTTTGTCTATGTATTCACACACGTATTATGTTTCCGGTTAAGACAATTCTAGCATGAATAATAACCATTTATCATGATATAAGGAAATAAATAATAACTTTATTATTGCCTCTAGGGCATATTTCCTTCAGTCTCCCACTTGCACTAGAGTCAATAATCTAGATTACACAGTAATGATTCTAACACCCATGGAGCCTTGGTGCTGATCATGTTTTTCTCGTGGAAGAGGCTTAGTCAACGGGTCTGTGATACGTCTCCGTCGTATCTATAATTTTTGATTGTTCCATGCCAATATTATACAACTTTCATATGCTTTTTTGGCAACTTTTTATACTATTTTTGGGACTAACATATTGATCCAGTGCCCAGTGCCAGTTCCTGTTTGTTGCATGTTTTTGTTTCGCAGAGTATCCATATCAAACGGAGTCTAAACGGCATAAAAACTTGCGGAGATTTTTTTTGTAATATTTATGATTTTTGGGAAGAAGAATCAACGCGAGACGATGCCCGAGGGGGCCACGAGGCAAGGGGGCGCGCCCCAGGGGGTCAGGCACGCGGTCAGGCACGCCCTGGGCCCTCGTGGCCACCCCGTAAGTCGGTTGGTGCCCTTCTTTCGCCGCAAGAAAGCTAATTACCGGAGAGAACGTGTCAAAAATTCAGCCCAATCGGAGTTATGGATCTCCGGGAATTGAAGAGACGGTGAAGGGCCAGAAACAGGGTGCGCAGAAATAGAGAGAGACAGAGAGACAGATCCAATCTCGGAGGGGCTCACGCCCTCCCACGCCATGGAGACCATGGACCAGAGGGGAAACCCTTCTCCCATCTAGGGATAAGGTCAAGGAAGAAGAAGAAGGAGGGGGCTCTTCCCTTGCATCCGTGGCGCCGGAGTTCCACCGGGCCATCATCATCACCGCTATCTTCACCAACAACTTCACCGCCATCATCACCAACTCTTCCCCCCTCTATGCAGCGGTGTAACCTCTCTCTTACCCACTGTAATCTCTACTTAAACATGGTGCTCAACGCTATATATTATTTTCCAATTATGTATGGCTATCCTGTGATGTTTGAGTAGATCGGTTTTGTCCTATGGGCTATTTGATGATCAAGATTGGTTTGAGTTGCATGTTTTATTATTGGTGTTGTCCTATGGTGCTCTCCGTGTCGCGCAAGCGTGAGGGATTCCCGCTGTAGGGTTTGCAATATGTTTATGATTTGCTTATGGTGGGTGGCGTGAGTGATGTAAGTACAGACCGAGTAAGTAGGTTGTTTGCGTATGGGATAAAGGGGACTTGATGCTTTAATGCTATGGTTGGGTTTTACCTTAATGATCTTTAGTAGTTGCGGATGCTTGCTAGAGTTCCAACCATAAGTGCATATGATCCAGGTAGAGAAAGTATGTTAGCTTATGCCTCTCCCTCAAATAAAATTGCAATAGTGGTTACCGGTCTAATTATCGATTGCCTAGGGACAAATAACTTTCTCGTGACAAAAAGCTCTCTACTAAAACTAATTTAGTTGTGTCTTTATCTAAACAGCCCCTAGCTTTTATTTACGTGCTCTTTATTTTCTTGCAAACTTACCCAAAAACACCTACAAAGTACTTCTAGTTTCATACTTGTTCTAGGTAAAGTAACGCGTCAAGCGCATGAGAGTTGTATCGGTGGTCGATATAACTTGAGGGAATATTTGTTCTACCTTTAGCTCCTCGTTGGGTTCGACACTCTTACTTATCGAAAGAGGATACAATTGATCCCCTATACTTGTGGGTTATCAAGACCTTTTTCTGGCGCCGTTGTGGCGGGGAGCAATAGCGTGGGGTGAATATTCTCGTGTGTGCTTGTTTGCTTTATCACTAAGTAATTTTTATTTGATGTTCTAAGTTGTTCTTTATCATTAGTTATGGATATGGAACACGAAATACCAAAAAATTAGGTGTACTTGCTACTCATGGAGATGGGGAACCTCCTAAAACCCTCGATGCTCGTTATGTGAAAGATATTATGTACTACTTTAATAATCCTGAGAAAACCCCATTCAACTATGTTATGGGAGTAACGTTGGATCAACGTGAATACTTTAGGAATTATCGCTTGACACAAAAAGGAAACTATTATGGGATCAAATTCATATATTGAAGTGGTATGCTAGGCAACTATGCTTGAGATATGATTATACTTGTTGCTCTAGGATGAAGGCTCCACACCTTCCCTTTTCATGCAAATTTAATGATAATAAAACCTTAGCTTCTTATGCTAATGGTATATATGATTACTATGATGTGGAACAAAAAGAAGAATTTGTTGCTTTTATGGGTGCTTATGAAATTGAATCTATGTTTAAAGAGTTTGAAGATTTTGATGATTTGGTTTATAGACCTGAAAATTTAGCTATCCTTAAATATTGTTATGAGAATTATGAATACAATTACGATATTAATGCACTTATTGAGAAAGTCTCCGCTGTCCAAGAAGAGACTAATATTTTGCAGGAATCTATGGAAGAAGAAGTTGATGAAACTGTGAGCTCATTGGATGAAAAAGATGAGGAGGAGAGTGAAGAACAAAAGGAGGAAGAGTGGATTGATCACCCGTGCCCACCTTCTAATGAGAGTAACTCTTCAACTCATACATTGTTTAATTCCCCTTCGTGCTTACCGAAGGATGATTGCTATGATGACTATTATGATCCCTTCTTTGAAATATCCCTTTTGATGATGCTTGCTATGCTTGTGGCCAAGATGCCAATATGAATTATGCTTATGGATATGAACTTGCTATAGTTCCTTATGTTAAACTTGAAATTGTTGCTATTGCACCCACGCATGCTAGTCCTATTATCTTTTTGAATTCTCCCAACCACACTATATCGGAGAAGTATGTGCTTATTAAGGATTATATTGATGGGTTGCGTTTTACTACCACACATGATGATTTCGATAGATATAATATGCATGTGCTTGCTGCTCCTACTTGCAATTATTATGAGAGAGGAACTACATCTCCGCCTCTTTATGTTTCCAACATGATAAAATTGCAAGGAACTGCTTATGCTATGTATTGGCCTTTACTTGATGTTCATGAATTGTTCTTGTATGACATGCCGATGCATAGGAAGAGAGTTAGACTTTGTCATTGCTTGATATATGTTACTTCATGCTCACTACTAAATTACAAATCATTGTTAATTAAAATTGGCTTTGATATACCTTGGGATCCGGTGGATCCATTACTTGAGCCCTATATGCCTAGCTTAATGGCTTTAAAGAAAGCGCTGCTGTGAGACAACCCGGAAGTTTTAGAGAGTCATTTATTTCTGTTGAGTGCTTTTATATAGTTTAAAAAGAAAAAATAAAGAGGGGAACCCAAAACTTTTCAAAAAGAAAAGTGAAAGTGAGAGAGACGAGCATTGTGAAAGTGGGGGGCGTCCTTGAACTTTGTTCATGCCCATGGGAACTTTGTGAATCTTAATTACAGAAACATTTCAATAAAAATAATTATCCCCTTGTACAATTCCATTGTATTATAAAAATAATGTGCCAAGGTTTGCCTTTAGGGTGTTTACAATGCTTGTTGGTTTGTGCGGTGCAGGACAGAAACTTTGGCTGTAGTGCGTGATTTTTAGTTTTTTGCTGGAACGTCAATTGGTTCTGATTCCTTTTGCACTGTCTTTCTATACAAATTTTTTATTTTTTCCTAATTTTGGCAGAATTTTTCAAGTATCAGAAGTATGGTGAATGTCCAGATTGTTACAGACTGTTCTGTTTTTGACACATTCTGTTTTTGATGCATAGTTTGCTTGTTTTGATGAAACTATCAATTTATATCAGTGGATTAAGCCATGGAAAAGTTATATTACAGTAGCTAAAATGCAAAAAAAAAATATGAATTGGTTTGCAACAGTACTTAGAGTAGTGATTTGCTTTATTATACTAACGGATCTTACCGAGTTTTGTGTTGAAGTTTTGTGTGGATGAAGTGTTCGATGATCGAGGAGGTCTCGATATGAGAAGAAGGAAGAGAGGCAAGAGCTCAAGTTTGGGGATTCCCAAGGCACCCCAAGTAAATATTCAAGGAGACTCAAGCGTCTAAGCTTGGGGATGCCCCGGGAGGCTTCCCCTCTTTCTTCAACAAGTATCGGTATGTTTTCGGATTCGTTTCGTTCATGCGATATGTGCAAACCTTGGAGCGTCTTTTGCATTTAGTTTTCACTTTTCTTTTATTCACCATGCTGGTATGAGATAATCCTTGGTTGATTTATAGAATGCTCATTGCACTTCACTTATATCTTTTGAGTATGGCTTTATAGAATGCTTCATGTGTTTCACTTATATCATTTGAAGTTTGGATTGCCTGTTTCTCTTCACATAGACAACCGCCATTTGTAGAATGCTCTTTTGCTTCACTTATATTTGTTAGAGCGTGGGCGTATCTTTTGTAGAAAGAATTAAACTCTCTTGCTTCACTTATATCAATTTAGAGAGATGACAGGAATTGGTCATTCACATGGTTAGTCATAAAATCCTACATAAACTTGTAGATCGCTGAATATGATATGTTTGATTCCTTGCAATAGTTTTGCGATAAAGATGGTGATATTAGAGTCATGCTAATGGGTAGTTGTGGATTAGTAGAAATACTTGTGTTGAGGTTTGTGATTCCCGAAGCATGCACGTATGGTGAACCGTTATGTGATGAAGTCGGAGCATGATTTATTTTTTGATTGCCATCCTTTATGTTGAGGTCGGGATCGCGCGATGGTTAACTCCTACCAACCCTTCCCCTAGGGGCATGCGTCTAATACTTGGTTTCGATAGCTTCTAAATTTTTGCAATAAGTATGTGAGTTCTTTATGACTAATGTTGATTCCATGGATTATACACACTCTCACCCTTCCACCATTGCTAGCCTCTCTAGTACCGCGCAACTTTCGCCGGTGCATTACACCCACCATATACCTTCCTCAAAACAGCCACCATACCTACCTATTATGGCATTTCCATAGCCATTCCGAGATATATTGCCATGCAACTTCCATCATCATCATATACATGACTTGAGCATTCATTGTCATATTGCTTTGCATGATAGTAAGATAGCTAGGATGATGTTTTCATGGCTTGTCCGTTTTTTGATGTCATTGCTACGCTAGATCATTGCACATCCTGGTACACCGCCGGAGGCATTCATATAGAGTCATATCTTTGTTCTAGTATCGAGTTGTAATATTGAGTTGTAAGTAAATAGAAGTGTGATGATCATCATTATTAGAGCATTGCCCCAGTGAGGAAAGGATGATGGAGACAATGATTCCCCCACAAGTCGGGATGAGACTCTGGACTTTACAAAAAATAAAAGAGGCTAAAGAAGCCCACCAAAAAAAGAGAGAAAAAATAAAAATAAAAAAAATAAGAGAAAAGGGGAGAAGGGGCAATGCTACTATCCTTTTACCACACTTGTGCTTCAAAGTAGCACCATGTTCTTCATAGATAGAGTCTCCTATGCTTTCACTTTCATATACTAGTGGGAATTTTCATTATAGAACTTGGCTTGTATATTCCGGTGATGGGCTTCCTCAAATGCCCGAGGTCTTCATGAGCAAGCAAGTTGGATGCACACCCACTTAGTTTTCAGTTTGAGCTTTCATACACTTATAGTTCTAGTGCATCCGTTGCATGGCAATCCCTACTCACTCACATTGATATCTATTGATGGGCATCTCCATAGCCCATTGATACGCCTAGTTGATGTGAGACTATCTTCTCCTTTTTTTCTTCTCCACCACCATCATATTCTATTCCACCTATAGTGCTATGTCCATGGCTCACGCTCATGTATTGCGTGAAAGTTGAAAAGGTTTGAGAACACTAAAGTATGAAACAATTGCTTGGCTAATTCCGGGGTTGTGCATGATTGAAATATTTTGTGTGGTGAAGATGGAGCATAGCCGGACTATATGATTTTGTAGGGATAACTTTCTTTGGACATGTTATTTTGAAAAGACATGATTGCTTTTATTAGTAGGCTTGAAGTATTATTGTTTTTATGTCAAATGATAGACTATTGCCTTGAATCACTCGTGTCTTAATATTCATGCCATGATTAGATTACATGATCAAGATTATGCTAGGTAGCATTCCACATCAAAAATTATCTTTTTATCATTTACCTACTCGAGGACGAGCAGGAGTTAAACTTGGGGATGCTGAAACGCCTCTCGTCAGATCTATAATTTTTATTGTTCCATGCCAATATTATATAACTTTCATATACTTTTTGGCAACTTTTTATACTATTTTTGGGACTAACATATTGATCCAGTGCCCAGTGCCAGTTCCTGTTTGTTGCATGTTTTTGTTTCGCAGAGTATCCATATCAAACGGAGTCCAAACGGGATAAAAACTGACGGAGATTTTTTTGTAATATTTATGATTTTTTGGAAGAAGAATCAACGCGAGACGATGCCCGAAGGGGCCACGAGGCAGGGGGCGCGCCCCAGGGGTCAGGCACGCCCTGGTCCCTCGTGGCCACCCCGTATAGCGGTTGGTGCCCTTCTTTCGCCGCAAGAAAGCTAATTTCCGGATAGAGATCGTGTCCAAAATTCAACCCAATCGGAGTTACGGATCTCCGGGAATTTAAGAAACGGTGAAGGGCCAGAATTAGGAACGCAGAAAC
This sequence comes from Aegilops bicornis, assembly GCA_021605145.1. NCBI lineage: Eukaryota > Viridiplantae > Streptophyta > Magnoliopsida > Poales > Poaceae > Aegilops > Aegilops bicornis. The sequence goes on from JAHIAL010000069.1 coordinate 29,547, forward strand.
AGAGAGAGACAGAGAGACAGATCCAATCTCGGAGGGGCTCACGCCCTCCCACGCCATGGAGACCATGGACCAGAGGGGAAACCCTTCTCCCATCTAGGGAGAAGGTCAAGGAAGAAGAAGAAGGAGTAGGGGATCTCTCTCCCCCTCGCTTTCGGTGGCGCCGGAGTGCCACCGGGGCCATCATCATCATCGCTATCTTCACCAACAACTTCACTGCCATCATCACCAACTCTTCCCCCCTCTATGCAGCGGTGTAACCTCTCTCTTACCCACTGTAATCTCTACTTAAACATGGTGCTCAACGCTATATACTATTTTCCAATGATGTATGGCTATCCTATGATGTTTGAGTAGATCCGTTTTGTCCTATGGGCTATTTGATGATCAAGATTGGTTTGAGTTGCATGTTTTATTATTGGTGTTGTCCTATGGTGGTCCCGGTGTCGCGCAAGCGTGAGGGATTCCCGCTGTAGGGTTTGCAATATGTTTATGATTTTCTTATGGTGGGTGGCGTGAGTGATGTAAGCAGACCCGAGTAAGTAGGTTGTTTATGTATGGGATAAAGGGGACTTGATGCTTTAATGCTATGGTTGGTGTCGTGGATTTGTCACGCAGATGTCCTTAGTGTCGAGGACTTAGTCGTGAGGCCGACGCATCTGTGTGGTAGCTTGAGAGGGGTTGAGCGGAATCGAGAGACGCAACACAAGACAAGGATTTAGACAGCTTCGGTCCCCGGGAAACATCATCCGGTAAAAACCCTACATGCTGTTTGAGGCTAGGTCTCATTATCATCACGAGGAAGTCGCCGTAAACCGGCTCTCCTCTTTGTGTCTAGCCCTAAGATTGTTTCTTCTTGCTTGTAGCTTGTTTCTCTTTGGGGAGCCCTGCCCCTCCTTATATATGTTGAAGGGCGGGTTACATGTGGAGTCCTACTAGGATTAGGACAAACCTATCTCTAATACAAACCGGATACAAGTCCGTGTCTTAACTCCTTGTAAGACAAATATTCCTTATGCCTTTCCTTATAAACCGCCCACCGTAGTTGAACCGGCCTTCATGAACCGCCATCCGGGCCACCGGTCTTGTCGCTCCTCGACCGCTTTGCCGGATTACCAACGAACCGTAAACCGCCGGGTCGCCATGAACCGCCAAGTGTCGGTGGGTTCTTCGTAAATCACAAGTCCGGCCGGGTTATACTTCCGGCCGGTTTACGCCGCGGGGTATATATCCCCGACATTAGCCCCCAGTTTAATTTGGATTTATCCATGTTAAACTGATCCTGTGAAATAAACACAAGAACAAACTTGATAGATTATGCTCCGGGTTAAGAATTCTTGTAAACCGGCATCTGATCATCCTTAAATCCTTGTCATTTCCTCCTCCTAGAAAATCCGGGTCAATAACCAGCTTCATACTCAAATTGCTGATGTTGGCTTCTTATAGAAAAACTATTGTGAAGAATAATCCACTTGAGTCGGCTTCCAAAGCACGGTTTAAGAAATATTGGTCTTGAAATACTCATCTGATATTCAACCGTTTGAAGATGCGTAACTTGCCGGTTTTATCATTGCCAAAGACTGTCGGGTTATAAAAACTTGATAATTTCGAGTCATGATTGTTGCAGACACGGTTCATGATGGTTGCCAACGCCAGTTCATGATTATTAATGACGCCGGTTGCAGCCACGTGGTCATAATGATTGGTGACGCCGGGTCAACCTAGTTTGCTCAATCGTGAATTTGACAATATTTCTTCGACAATAATATAATACCTGTAGCCCCCAAGTCTTTGAGCAGAACAAAGTGGTGGCTTAAGACTTTGCTTCTATATAAATACTGCCACTTTCAAAGAAATCCATGTTGTTCATCCCAAAGGACTAGTAAAACTAAATACTCCATACTATGTAGCCCCAAGTGCGGGTTGTCATGCTTGCAGCAACCTGGGACTTGTAATTGTCTTATACTCATAAAAACTTCAACTAGTGTAGCCCCCAAGGGCCGGGTCATTATGCAATAATGAGCAGGGACTTAATATTGTTGGAAATATGCCCTAGAGGCAATAATAAATTAGTTATTATTATATTTCCTTGTTCATGATAATCGTTTATTATCCATGCTATAATTGTATTGATAGGAAACTCAGATACATGTGTGGGTACATAGACAACACCATGTCCCTAGTAAGCCTCTAGTTGACTAGCTCGTTAATCAATAGATGGTTACGGTTTCTGACCATGGACACCGGATGTCATTGATAACGGGATCACATCATTAGGAGAATGATGTGATGGACAAGACCCAATCCTAAGCCTAGCACAATGATCGTGTAGTTCGTATGCTAAAGCTTTTCTAAATGTCAAGTATCATTTCCTTAGACCATGAGATTGTGCAACTCCCGGATACCGTAGGAATGCTTTGGGTGTACCAAACGTCACAACGTAACTGGGTGGCTATAAAGGTGCATTACAGGTATCTCCGAAAGTGTATGTTGGGTTGGCACGAATCGAGACTGGGATTTGTCACTCCGTGTGACGGAGAGGTATCTCTGGGCCCACTCGGTAGGACATCATCATAATGTGCACAATGTGACCAAGGGGTTGATCACGGGATGATGTGTTACGATTTGAGTAAAGAGACTTGCCGGTAACGAGATTGAACAAGGTATCGGGATACCGACGATCGAATCTCGGGCAAGTACAATGCCGCTAGACAAAGGGAATTGTATACGGAATCGATTGAGTCCTTGACATCGTGGTTCATCCGATGAGATCATCGTGGAACATGTGGGAGTCAACATGGGTATCCAGATCCCGCTGTTGGTTATTGACCGGAGAACGCCTCGGTCATGTCTACATGGTTCCCGAACACGTGGGGTCTACACTTAAGGTCTGGCGACGCTTAGGGTTATAAAGGAAGTTTGTATGTGGTTACCGAATGTTGTTCGGAGTCCCGGATCAGATCCCGGACGTCACGAGGAGTTCCTAATGGTCCGGAGGTAAAGATTTATATATAGGAAGTCTTATTTTGGTCATTGGAAAAGTTTCACGCATTATCGGTATTGTACCGGAGTGCCGAAAGGGGTCCGGGGTCCACCTGCCGAGGGGCCACATGGGCTGTAGGTGCGCCTTGGCCCATATGGGCCAAGGGCACCAGCCCCAAGAGGCCCATGCGCCAAGGAGACTTGGGAGGGAAGAGTCCAAAGGGGAAGGCACCTCCCAGTGCCTTGGGAGGATGGACTCCTCCCCTCTTGGCCGCACCCTGTCCTTGGAGGAAGGGGCAAGGCTGCGCCCTCCCCCCCTCTCTTGCACCTATATAAAGGGAGGGGAGGGAGAGGAAGCCACACCTGAGTCCCTGGCACCTCCCTCCCTCCCGTGACACCTCCTCCTCTCCCGCAGTGCTTGGCGAAGCCTGCAGGATTGCCACGCCTCCACCACCACCACGCCACGTTGTGCTGCTGCTGGATGGAGTCTTCCTCAACCTCTCCTCTCTCCTTGCTGGACCAAGGCATGGGAGACGTCACCCAGCTGTACGTGTGTTGAACGCGGAGGTGTCGTCCGTTCGGCACTAGGATCATCGGTGATTTGAATCACGACGAGTACGACTCCATCAACCCCGTTCACTTGAACGCTTCCGCTTAGCGATCTACAAGGGTATGTAGATGCACTCTCCTTCCCCTCGTTGCTGGTTTCCTCCATAGATAGATCTTGGTGACACGTAGGAAAATTTTGAATTTCTCGCCACGTTCCCCAACAGTGGCATCATGAGCTAGGTCTATTGCGTAGATTCTTTGCACGAGTAGAACACAAAGTAGATGTGGGCGTTGATTTTGTTCAATATGCTTGCCGTTACTAGTCCAATCTTGTTTCGACGGTATTGTGGGATGAAGCGGCCCGGACCGACCTTACACGTACTCTTACGTGAGACAAGTTCCACCGACTGACATGCACTTGGTGCATAAGGTGGCTAGCGGGTGCCAGTCTCTCCCACTTTAGTCGGATCGGATGCGATGAAAAGGGTCCTTATGAAGGGTAAATAGCAATTGACATATCACGTTGTGGTTTTATGCGTAGGTAAGAAACGTTCTTGCTAGAAACCCATAGCAGCCATCAGAAACATGCAAACAACAATTAGAGGACGTCTAACTTGTTTTTGCAGGGTATGCTATGTGATGTGATATGGCCAAGCAGAATGTGATGAATGATATGTGATGTATGAGATTGATCATGTTCTTGTAATAGGAATCACGACTTGCATGTCGATGAGTATGACAACCGGCAGGAGCCATAGGAGTTGTCTTTATTTATTGTATGACCTGCGTGTCATTATACAACGCCATGTAATTACTTTACTTTATTGCTAACCGGTAGCCATAGTAGTAGAAGTAATAGTTGGCGAGACAACTTCATGAAGACACGATGATGGAGATCATGATGATGGAGATCATGGTGTCATGCCGGTGACGATGATGATCATGGAGCCCGAAGATGGAGATCAAAAGGAGCAAAATGATATTGGCCATATCATGTCACTATTTGATTGCATGTGATGTTTATCATGTTTATGAATCTTATTTGCTTAGAACGACGGTAGTAAATAAGATGATCCTCATTAAAATTTCAAGAAGGTGTTCCCCTAACTGTGCACCGCTATAAAGTTCGCTGCTTCAAGCAGCACGTGATGATCGGGTGTGATAGATTCTTACGTTCACATACAACGGTGTGTAAGCCAGATTTACACACGCAGAACACTTAGGTTAGCTTGACGAGCCTAGCATGTACATACATGGCCTCGGAACACAAGAGACCGAAAGGTCGAGCATGAGTCGTATAGTAGATACAATCAACATGAAGATGTTCACCGATGATGACTAGTCCGTCTCTCGTGATGATCGGACACGGCCTAGTTGACTCGGATCATGTAATCACTTAGATGACTAGAGGGATGTCTATCTGAGTGGGAGTTCATGAGATGAACTTAATTATCCTGAACATAGTCACACATACCTCGGTCGTCGTGGCACCAGTCGCACTCCCCCGGGCGGTTTTCGTCGTCCGAGTACGACATTTCCGGCCTATGTTCATAATATGAGCATTCAATAAAGTAGTTCGGAATGAAGGAGAAGCTACCCCCACGATTTTAGCATTCAAAGTAGGAGTACTTTTCCAATATGAGCATTCAATAAGCAAAACCAAATCATAAAATAAAGTATTGAAATTAGCATGCATGCATTCAATTATAAGCAAAAGTACACCATCTCTTGTGTCCGTGACATCGTCGAATATTATCACTAATACTCCTCGAATACTATCATACATATAGCATCACTAATACAGCTAGAACCGTGGCGCCCGATGGGTATCGTCGCGTCGCGGTGGACACTCAAAGATAAGGAACCATCACAGGATCGTAGCTCCAGTGAGATCCCTGAAGAACCTGCCAGGTATTGTCGAACCTGCCCTCCAATGCAACCATGTAGCGACGGACGTGCTCGTCCTCCTCGCTGACACGGTGATGTACCACCTCCGCAGTGTCCGGAAGTCTCGGCACCGTCACTGGCCCACGCGACCGCCACCAAACAAGGATCGGGTCAACAACGGGCTGCCTCCTCACCAACCTACGTCCCAATACCAGCTCAAGTGGAGCCCAGTCCTTAAGATGACCTCGATCAAGCAGGCCTCCACCGCCGAGTCGATTTACTTACGAGGATGCGGGATAGGCATCGCCCGACGTCGATCTGGGAACTACTTCTATATATAGTTAAATAAAGTAGTTTTATTAATTAAATCAACTAGTTCAACTACTAAGCACTTGCTATAAATAAATAAAGTAGTACTTACTAAAAACAAACTACTTCTATATATAGTAAAATAAAGTAGTTTATTAAATCAACTATAGCTAGTTCAACTATATATGAAGCACTTACTATAAATAAAATAAAGTAGTACTTACTAAAAATAAACTAGTTTAACTATAGTTCTATTATTCTTCTAACTAATTATATTAAACACTTTGTCTATATATTAACTAGTCTAACTAATTATAAAAATTTGACATATTCGATCTTTGCATATATATGAACATACAAACATGCATATATATGAACAAATTAATTACACAATATGAAAAAAATCTGACAGAAAATCTATGAACTACACATCTAAATTACTACACATCTCAAAAAATTCTATGAAACTAAAAAAAATCTAGCAAAAAAATTACTACACATCTAAATTAGTTGCTCACGGCGACGGTCGGGGACGGCGACGGCGACGGCGAGGTGCGGCGCGGGGCGGGCGGCGCCATGACGGTCGACAAGTGAGGCGGCGATGCGGCCTTGAGCGAATGACGACAAGGCAGGGGCACGGGCGCTGGCGGGCGGCGACGGCCGGGTCGTCGCTGGATGGCGCTGGGCAACGACGGCGACGGCCAAAGCGGAGACGGACGGGCAGCTGGACGCGTCGGCGGCGGGAATAAGGAACTGAACCAAATTTTCGCGAAGTGCCGCTTAAATAGGTAGAGCATTGGTCCCGGTTCATGGCACGAACCGGGACAAATGCCACCCTTTGGTCCGAGTTGGTGGCACCAATCGGGACCAAAGGCCTCTGTTCAGCAGCCCAAAAGGCGGGAAACCGAGGCCTTTAGTCCCGGTTGGTGGCACCAACCGGGACTAAAGGGGGCCATTTGTCCCGGTTGGTGCTACCAACCGGGACCAATGCGTCCCTTTAGTCCCGGTTGGTGCCACCAACCGGGACCAAAGGTCGTGTGCTAGAACTGGCGCTGTGCGGTGCTATGTTTAGTCCCACCTCGCTAGCCGAGAGGGGCTCAGAGTGGTTTATAAGCCCTGCCGAACCAACCACTTCGAGCTCCTCTCTACTGCAGGCTTACGGGCCTAAAATCACTCTCTGTGCTTTTGGGCCTATCGGGCCTGCATCCTGGCCCTAGTAATGGGTTTCTAGTCGTATGCAGGCCGTGGTGGCCCTGTAGGTGGCACTTTTTTTAATTTTTCCCAGTTTTTTTACTTTCTTTTTTGTTTCTAATTACTTATTTATTTTCTTTTACGATAATTCTTTTTGCTATTAAAGTTTGTAACAAAATTCTAATTACTTATTTATTTTCTTTTATGATAATTCTTTTTGCTTTTAATGTTTTGAACAAAATTCTAATTACCTATTTATTTATTTTATGATAATTCTTTTTGCTATTAAAGTTTGTAACAAAATTCTAATTACTTATTTATTTTCTTTTATGATAATTCTTTTTGCTTTTAATGTTTTGAACAGAATTCTAATTACTTATTTATTTTCTTTTACGATAATTCTTTTTGCTATTAAAGTTTGTAACAAAATTCTAATTACTTATTTATTTTCTTTTAAGATAATTCTTTTTGCTTTTAATGTTTTGAACCTAATTCTAATTACTTATTTATTTTCTTTTATGATAATTCTTTTTTGCTATTAAAGTTTGTAACAAAATTCTAATTACTTATTTATTTTCTTTTATGATAATTCTTTTTGCTAGATTTAACCGGGACCAATGGCCCACGTGGGTTCGGCAGCCGGCCCCCGGGGGCTCACGAACCGGGTCCAATGCCCCCATGGGTCCCGGTTCTGGACTGAACCGGGACTAATGGGCTGACCCGGCCTGGACCTTTGCCCCCTTTTCTACTAGTGTATTGTACCAGTTGTAACAGTGAATGGGTGGGATACTGCTAGAATATATGGAAATTTTAACATGACATATTCATATAATCACACAAGGGTGTTACATCTAGACTTGATGTTTGTTTGGTTATTATCTTGGTTATTTTGTTTTACCCTTAAATGGCTAGGAAAAGCAATGAATCAATGGAGCACTAGCCCGTCTTTCTTGGGTTGATCGACATAATGTGATTCTATGACTTGTATTCTTGAGTGCACAGGTTCAACTCCATAGGATTTGATACTGATCTAGCGAGGAGAAGTTTTTACCTCTTCCTCGTGTCTTCTATTCCTTGAAGCTCTTCATATTTTTTATTATTTGTAATTGCCTCTAGGTAGGCCACTGGGTCTGTTTTTGTATTTTTGTGTTCAGCATGCTTGCTGATATATATAGTTAGTGGTTGGTGGGGCGTGATGTACAGATAATGTACAGATGTTTGTACTTTGCGGTACTTTTCCCATCCTTCTTTCATGTGACCAAATGTATAATTACTAGTAGATGTGAGGACCATAGCACACAAGTAATTTATATTAACCAATGACATGTTTGGCTTTAGCCATCCAAGACTACCACTTCAAGACACATGACATGAATGTTTTGAATTGATCATTTGTTACATGTTTCAGTCAATTAGCCAATTTAATTACTACAGATGGAAATAGTTCATTAAGTTTGCACACATAAAATGTGCTGATGTCCTAGTTAAGTAACTCATTTTAGGGAGCATGTGCTAGTTAACAAGGTACTAATTAAAAGTACTGAGTTTACCCTTCGCGGAGATAGGTCCGGCGCACTTAGTATCGAGCACATATGTCACTCGATCTATCGATGGGTGATTGTAACCACGTTGACTAGGCAATCGATATCGCACAAAATACAACAATAATGTGAATTGTGTAGAGTTAAACTCCAGAAGAAAATATCACATAGATGAAACATGTGGGGATTGTGTGTCCCTGGTAGTTAGATTCGTTATCTAAAGAGACTAAACCCCATCTATTTCAAAGATGTCATGACGTTCTAGATCTCAGAAGATGGATTGCTAGCCCGTTGTATTAGAAAATGGAGTGGCACCAGAGCAACATATTGTGTGTTACAAAGCGTTTACAAAGGTTTTCCTTCATCTGAAGTCTTCCTTTCTCGATGTCTCCTATTCTCAAGTTGGTATACCTCTTTACTTTTTTTTGCATTCTACCACCTCCATTCCTAATTATAAGATGTTTTGATATTTCATTATGGACTATATAAACGGAAATGATTGAACAAACACACTAAAAGCGTGTGTATATATACTCGATTCAAAAAAAAAGTTAGAACATCTTAAAGTACAGAACGGAGAGATAGTAGATAAGAGTTGATGCAGGACAAGAGGTAGGTGCTAATCCAAATGATTCATTGTGGAGAGAACACACTTGGTGTATGGTCTGTGGTATATAAATTGTGAGCCAAGCATATGGCTGCTAGAACATTTATCTTGGATCATTTATGTGTTTATTCATGAAAGCTCTTTTACATATAATGCGGTGTTATCTAGTAGTAGAATAGTAAAAAAAATTGGAGCATGAATGCGTCATCGGACCATAGATATGGTCAAGGATTTCTCCGATTCTTTGCTCCAAGATACAACTCCTCTATCCTCGCTGCTGCCTCTCTCTGGCGACGCCTTGGGACCCAACCCTAGCGCTGCCAGGCCCCTCCCGTTTTCTCTCCTGCCGCCGGCCAAGTCCGCGGTGGTGGCGGGCTCGACGCCAAAGCGCTAGGGCGGGTTGTGTGCTGCGTGATCTCCCGGAGGCGGCAGGAACGACTCCGATGTTGGATCCGCGAGCAGCAGGTAGGGCGCCGTCCCTTGCCTGTGTGGCGGCGGCCATATCCATAGCCGGCATGGTGCTCTTCCCCTCGGTGGATTCTGTGCCCGGAGATGGGTGGCGGAAGAAGCCGTGGATCTGGCGTACCATCCAGGTCCGCCTCGGTGTGGTTTTTTCCAACCGGCAGCGCGTGAAGGGACTGGTGAGGGTGGCTGAAGGCTCCCTGCCAGTGTGTCGACGGCGGCTTTCGTCTTCACGGCGAGGCTCTGTACGGTTCGAGTCAGCTACGAGACCGGGGGGCCTTGACTTCGGGTGAAAATCGCGACGACTACAGTCATAGCGAACGATGGTGGCGCTCGTGGCGTCGTTCCCTTCTCGAGGCGTCGTTGTTGCAGGTCATGGCAGCCCACTCTTAGTGCTCCGGATGAAACCCTAGATCTGGGTCTACCGGATCGGACGATAATGGCACCTTCAATGTCGTTGTCCCTCATGGGGGCATCGCTTTGAAGCACGTGCTGGCTGGAGGGGACAAGAGGAGGAGCGGTGTTACATCTACCGCAAGGACGATGGCGGATCCCGACGGCATGGTGCTGCGGAGGTTCGGCGATGGGGCATGTAGACGGATACGTGTAGGATGGTGGCGTTGTCTGGTGTCGTGGTGGCGTCGACGACAGGCCAGGCAAGGTTGGTCCGTCAGTTCCTGCTATGGAGATCGATCGGTGGAAGATGACGGCAGCCTCACGAGAGTGCGCCCGGTCCGGTGTGTGACCCAGTTCCTGGTATGTGGCCGGGCTGGGGCATCCGGCTTTAGATGTTAGGATTTGTTGCGATGTCTTTTTGGTATTTGGCTTGGACATTCGGCACGCCTTTATCAAGGGGATAGGAGTAGCAACAAGTGTTGCCTAGATGGTGGCTCCACACTTACTGATGTATTACTTTGTATGGTCTTCGTGAATAATTAATAAAATGGTTGCATGCATCGTCCAGATGCAGAGGGCCGGGGGTACATCCTCCTTTTCACATAAAAATTTATAAGCAGATGTCAAGTCGCTCGTCAGTATGTCCAACCAATCGTTACAACTAACAAACTGTCAGTGGAAAAATTGAAAAATAGCGAGTACTAGGGTGCCAGATATGGGTGATCCAAGCTATTGGAAGCAACCCTCCATGCAAAAATACCTTTCATGCGCTTGTCTTGTGCCCGCATGGCCATGAGGAACATTTGGGCTCTACCTGATAAGGAGGTTTTCAGATATACGGGTATGATTGGTTTATTATTCTTCTGAGTCAATTAAACCCCGTAATGCGAGACCAAATTATATTCTTATTCCGAAGGACCTGGCATTTGAAAAATGATTTGATCTTTGGTAAAGGAAAGGAATCAGTTTCAGCTTCTGCTTGCTTTGTGGAGAGTTATTGGGCGTCCTTTGGTGCATATCATTCTCGGATGCCGGTGGATTTTAAAAATGAAGGAAAAGGTCCGGTGGTCCGGATTAGCGGAGTTCCTAATTCTCAGGACGCAAGTAGTGCCTGGTCCCCGCCTCCTGTGGGTTGGTTTAAGATTAATGTCGATGCTAGCTTCAGGAGTCCATTAGAGAAGCCAGTGTGGGGGTGGTGGTCAGGGACGAGGAAGGGGATGTTATTGTTTCGTCGTGGGATTACATTGATGCCTGTCAAAGCATGGAGGAAGCGGAGCTTAGGGCTTGCATTGCCGGTCTCTACATAGATATTTCTCTTCGTAATCCTATAATTTTAGAGACTGGTTGCGCTTTTGTGGTAGCATCTCTTATATCGGGGACTATGACAGGTCTGCTATGTGTGACCTGAAGATGAAAGCGTTGAGCATCTCAAAGTTGATCAACAATCTTCAATTGTCAAAGATTAGCCGTTCGCCAATTTGGTGGCACATTTAATCGATAAGTATAGCTTTGACAATAGATTAGATGGTATTCTTGTAAATGATGTACCGCCCTATGTGGTGAATATTGTATCGAATGAGTGTACTGGTGTGGCTGATTAATTAATATAAGATGGTGTTAAGAAAAGATATTGGTGATCCTCACTTGTAACCTAATCAACACCAATTGGTGGGTGTATAGATATTGACCAATAATATGACGATTAATGTTTGTGGGCTACATGACTTGCTTTATTTCTCCAAGCATATACAGCTCTACTACGTTCATGCAAGCTCAAGGCACACTACTAGAAAAACAGTCCGGGTTGATTGATCATCACGGAATGGAGGGAAAGCCGGTGCTATCTAACACCAACGGTAACCTCGGTCCCCATCGGTGGTGTCATCATCATGGAACATTGTCAGCAAAATAGACACCGGTGAGCTGGAATTGCGTACATTATACCGTCGGGCTCTATACTAGGCCTTCACTAGTTAAATACACGATAAAGATGAGATGCACATTAGGCTCGCTAGTGTTGACTATTTGCAATCAAAGATTCCAACTCACCTCCCTAGCATATAAATCCCTACTTGCTCTAGTTTTCCTTTACTTTTCGCTTACTCCCCTCATGCACAATTTTTCCTGACAACATGCCCTCCCACTCCCTTCTTCCATTTTCTTCCGGTCCACTCTCTATGAAACTGATTCACAAGTGTAGATTTCATAATTGTTCGCATGAGGAATAAAATCCACATCTTAAGAAGATCGCCTAGCGAAGAAGTGGAAGAAAAGTAAAACAATAGTAAGAGAGATACGCCTGAGTCCAAGGAAGGTGCATGCTTTGGTCTTAGCTTGACTTCAAAAATTATGCGGGGCACTTAGCGTCGAACACATCTCTCACCCGATCTACTGGGGCGATACAACTAGGTTGACTAGCCGCACACAAGACAACAACGACGTGAATTTTGTTGTCACATCCCTAGTCTGGTATGCACTTAGGCTAGCTATCTATATTGTATCATGCTTAAATTTTATTTAATTTGAAATGGGGGTTGATCCAAACCGTAGCACAAAATTAAATCAAATGGGCTCAAATAAAATCTTTTTCAATAAACCCAAAAGGCACTTAAAATGTTCATGATTTATGGCCCAACGTGAAAACCTAAAAACAAAAGTGCTGCACATTTTCCAGGACTCTGAAAATAATTGTTGAGGGTCTCTGAAATAATTCTGTTAGTGCCCAATTTTTTTTTGGATTTATAAAAATGATTTGGTATTTTAATCAAACCAAAACAGACATCAGGAAAAGAAAAACAGAAATAAATAAACAGAAGGAGGCTTATCTGGCACTCACCAGCTGGCCCAGCACTGTGTGGCCCACTAGCCCATCTGCCAGTCATCCCCTTCACCTCGCCTGCCTACTTCATCGGCGCCGTTGATAGGCTCCTGAGACCTACACGGATTGAGCCGATGGCTCACCACTTTCCCCCTCACCCTCTCTCGCCTGCTCCTCGCCATGGCTAAAGTGCCCGCGAAGCTCGCCACCGTCGTGAGTCGCCGCCACAGCCACCCCTCACCTCGTCTTCATGTCCAGGAGCTCAATCATCGCCCATTGCCCTCTCCGAGCCACGCTTCGTCGGACTCCCAGGAACCAAGACGCCGTCTTCCTCCTCGGCACACCGGAGATGGCCACCGCCGATTCGTCCTCTCCGAGCCATCCCCGAGCCCACTTAGATGCGCACCGACACCGCCGTGAGCCTCTGTCTCCTTCCCCTCTTCTTCTGCTGCCATTTGCATGCTCTATCTCCGATCCCCACCCTCTACTAGGAAAAAGGCTACTAGTAGCGTGGATAACCTGGCTAGTAGTAGCGCGGGTACCCACTCTACTACTATCGCGCTACAGCTAAAAGTTAGTAGTAGCACGGATGTCACCCGCGCTACTACTATTTGAACCCGCGCTACTACTATTTCGTTAGTAGTAGCGCGTCTAGAATACCAGGCGCTACTAGTATCCTAAATACTAGTAGCACACACTTTTTCCCACGCTACTAGTAACTAATTAGTAATTAAAAAACATTAAATGATGCAGTACAGAAAATAGTCTAGGCAAGCAAGTGTTACATCATAGTTAGATTTGAATCGACACTCATTGATGCTACTCAGTTAGGATGTTGGAGTGTATTGTGAAGAATGTTAATTGCAACTCAAATCATCAATGGTAACATCACATAGAGGACACATTTCAAGGCTACACATATATTGGCAAAACGTGGCAGTGGTCCTCATGATACAGAAAATGTGAAGTAATAGATCGTACTATTTCAATGCTGCGATTGAGATACTACTAAAGTGCAAGAACATGGCAGTGGTCTTCAGTGCTTGTTATTACGATCATCGTCGTCATCGCCACTAGTTTCAATGTTTTCAATATCTGTAGTAGCTTCCGAATCGGTGGAATTACTTTCTTCCTTTGGTGAAGGAACTTCTATTTTGCCAACATCCAATGCTTGAGCTATTAAACCTTTGTGCATCATCACGATAAGCAAATCCTCAGGAAAAAAGGCAACTTAGCATCTAGATTTTATCCATTGCCCTGAGTCCCTGGCCATGTTCAAGAAACACTAAATTAGAACATTACTACTATAAATACATGAGTCGTCAGGACAGAAAAGATATTCAGTTAAATACATGGGGCATAAAATCCTACGACCATCATTCCTCAAAAAAAAAAAAACCTACGACCATCATCAGAAAAGATACTCAGTTAAACTTAGGTCTCACTGGGAAGGGCCCTATGAGATAGGCACTGTAAGTACACGGATACAAAATACAGATGTGTATTCGACAAAGTCTGCAGCTATGCATTATAGTTGCTATCAAAAAGACACTATAAACCTATCTTGGTTGTAAATTACTGTGATGTAAGATGCCACCAAAAAAGGTATCTCCATCTTGTAATTTAGATCTTTGTTGACACTATACATAGGTCAGAGAAAACACTGAGATTCAAGCAAAAAACTGTAGCTTTGCTTAAGAACATGATACTGAGTACTAACAATTTATCTTTAAATTTCAGGATCAAGAAGCTGAAGCAAAACAAATGCAAAGTAAGAATGCGAGGACATGAATGTGGAAAGAGCGAACATTACTTTGAATTTGTGAACAATATTTTGAAAGAGGAACATTTTTTAAATGCCGAACATTTTTGAAAGATGCGAAGATTTTTGAAAATAAGAAGAATATTTTCGAATTTGTGAACAAAAATTATTAACAAGAACATTTTCTTAACTTCTGAACATTTTTTATTATTTTTTAATTCAGAAAGGAAAAAAGAGGAAAAGGAATTAAGAAATAAAGAAAAATTGGAATAAAGAAACAGAAAAACGAAAAATAAAAACAAAGAATGAAACAGAAAAAACGATATTGACAAAAAAATAAAAAGGAAACGAAAAAAAACCAGTGAAAACCTGGTAAAGAACCTTCTAGAAGGTTCCCAAAACCGCTGAGGAAACTCGGTTGCAAAAACCATACACTGTAGCACATATGTGATCTCGTAATTGGGCTAGCCCATCTTGGTCGCCAGTCGCTCGGGTCTGTGCGAAACAGCGGCAACTTAACGCAAGGAGCGTTCGTTAGGAAATTCCCCTGATTTCATCAGCCTGTTGTCACAGACCGGATGATGAGCTGGCCCGTAGTGGATATTGGGCTGTTTGTAGGCCGACAATGGCAAGGTTTCTTAAAAAAGGCTAGAAAAGGGGATCGGCCAACCTGAGAGAAAAGCATGAACGATGAACTGGCTGTAGCTGAAGCTACTTTCCCCTCCTCCTCTGCGCTTCCTACGTTCTTCCTTGAACCCGCTCTACTTGTATCCTCGATTCGAGCCACTGTTAATGAAATCGACCTATTCGTTGTGCTGCCACTAGGTTGATCGCAACACCTGCCTGCCTCTACTGCTTCGTCCTAGACTAGAGAGATCATTTTGGGTCGGGCTTTTCATGAGGCGGCAATACAATATCCTAGCACGTGTCAGTATTCAAAGTTGCATGCGCTTTAGATAATTACTTTGCTGCATTCTCGAGCCTTGCACACCGAGGAGTTTCTTCGCTTTGATTTACCTCGCCACTGCTACTGGTGATGAGACCTCACACGCACAGTGGATTTGCATCAAAAATGAATACGTCTAGGAACTATGAAATCCAACAAGCACTACTGATCTGACTCCTGGTGTCTCCTATTCCCTACAACTAATCTACTGCATCCTCTTTCTGCCCGTCTCATCTAGATTTATACTACTATTATTGGCCTTTCACATCCATGACGATTTGATACGATAGCTGCAGAAAAGTGTGTGTCACCTAACAAGCCTAACAGAGCATGATTCCACTTGGGTGTAGAGTGAACAGAAATATATATATATATATATATATATATATATATATATATATATATATATATATATATATATATATATATATATATATATATATATATATGCACGCACGCGCACAATTATAAGTAGTCGATGTGCATGGTTGAATGTTGTGGAACCCATGCTACAAACTAGAACATCGGTTTCAGGTGAAGTATCACGTGAAAACAGTGAATACATGGAAATCTTTGAAAGTGGGCCATCAGTTCAGTAAGGAAGGTGAGATCACACGTGGGGTGATAGCCAGCCACTTAAACATGATTTTGCAGTTTTTTTTTCAATGTTCAAAACAAGTTTGCACGTCCAAATATTAACTTTCTTGAAATAAAATAGGTTTACAACCCAATCGAAATTGTCTCTAATAAAATAGTTTTACAACGTGCTCAGCCAAGTGAGTCCACACATTTATTGGTTGCCAATGTGAGTCCACACATGCTCAGCCAAGTCATTTTAAAGATCAAAATGAGTGTGCCAATCACGCATTTCCGATGAAATTGGGCAAACTGTTCAAACCTGGTCGGTTCTTGGTGCAGGGGCTCAACATTTTCACCTTGAAAATCAAATCCTTGGTCGAAGATCCTGTCATCACGCTCGTCCTCGACAATCATGTTGTGCATGATCACACAAGCAGTCATCACCTCCCAAAGGTTCCCTTCATCCCATGTCAGTGCAGGGTTTTGAACGATACCCCATCGGGATTGAAGCACACCAAAAACACGTTCCACATCCTTTCTAGCACTCTCTTGCATTTGGGCAAATCTCTTTCTCTTCTCACCTTGGGGGTTCGAGATTGTCTTCACAAAAGTTGACCACTAAGGATATATACCATCAGCTAGGTAGTATCCCTTGTTGTACCGATGGCCGTTGATCTCAAAGTTGACAGGTGGGGAGTGGCCTTCTGCAAGCCTTGCGAAGACTGGAGAACGCTGCAGCACGTTGATATCATTTTGAGAACCTGCCATGCCGAAGAAAGAATTCCATATCCAAAGATCCTGCGAAGCCACCGCGTCTAATATGACAGTGCATGCTTTAACGTGCCCCTTGTACCGGCCCTGCCAAGCAAATGGACAGTTCTTTCACTCCCAGTGCATACAATCTATGCTGCCAAGCAATGCCTGGAAAGCCTCTAGCTACGTTGGTCTCCAACAATCTCTCTATATCAGCGGCATTAGGCTGCCTCAAGTACTCAGGGCCAAACACTGCCACCATGGCCTTGCAGAACTTGTACAGTGACATCAGATATGTGGACTCACTCATACGCACATACAGATCGCCTGGAATTCCATATGCAAGCATGCGGATGGCCGTGGTGCATTTCTGGTAAGAGGAGAATCTATGCTTGCCAAGGGCATCCGTCTTGCACTCGAAGTATGGGTCATGAGCAACCACTCCCTCTTAGATACGATTGAACATATGCCTTGCCATACGAAAACGGTGACGGAATTTATCCGGCTTGAAGAGCGGGGTGTTCGCAAAGTAATTGACATAGAGCAGGGCGTGGCCTCTCTCCCTGTTGCGGTTCAGGTCAGGAGCACGGCCAGGGAGTGACCCCCTGTACCGAGGAAGCTGCCGTTCAATGTGGTCGTGAACGACTAGTGTAGCCACCACAAGATCTTCATCATCCGAGGACGAATCGTCCAATGAATAAATGAAGTGGTGGAAGAAAAAATCATCTCCACTGTCCATACCTTTGTGGGCAAAATGTCAAACACCTTGCGGTCGTGGTGGCAAAGAGGCCGCAATGATCACCTTGATGCAGCAGGGGTGGTTGGCGGCCGGCTACTGGCTGCTCTGGAGCACTCGACGGAAGCTGCCCTGGCCCATAAATGTCGCTGGCGGTCGTATCCCCTCTGGCACCGGCTACGACGGCGACGGCCAAATCTCCTTCAAGCGACGGCCAAAACTCCTACGAAAGGTTTGGTGGCGGCCATGTCGAGACGTGGTTTGGTATGGCGGCCGGGGTGAGCGATGAGGAGGCGGCCAAGAATAGTGGCGGCGCCGGCGGCGGGGTGGGGCGGGGAGAGGGGGTGGAGGCGTTAAAAGCGAACGGACTGCTAGTGTCCCCGACAGGCGGGCCACGGGGGGACAAGGGCGTGCGTCGAGCCCGTCCGCGCGATGTCCGTTTCATCCCAAACTCGGCGCATATTTGGATCGGGAATGGGTCAAAAACGGACGAAATCCAAACATTTGTCCGTTTGGGGCCGCGCGTTGGGCCGCGCTATTTGCCCGTTCTACGTCAAACGGACGCAGCCGGACAGGATAGATCCATGACTAAGGCCAACTCCACCGCGCGACCCCATCCTGTCCGGCCCTGTCCGTTTGGGGCAAAAGGGACAAACGAGGCGGCCCAGCGCGCGACGGCCCGGACCCATCCTGTCCGTTTCGTGTCCGGGCCGACCCATTTCGAGCGCAAACTTGCGCCGGGTTTGGGTCGCGGCGGACACCAAACGGACGCGCGCCTCGTCATCCGCACGAGCGGCCACCTACCTCCCGCCCGCCCACATCAATGCGCACGAGCGGGCGGACCCACCTGTCATCCGCACGTCGAACGGTCGCCGTCCTTCTTTAAGTGGGAAGCGTGGACGGGTCGTCGTCCACACTGCCCCACGCCACCCCGCGGCCTCCTCGAACCCCGACAGCGCCGAACCCTAGCCTTCCCATCGTCCTCAAGCTCGTCGGCCGCCCACCTCGCCATGGGCTTCTGGAACCGCAAGGGCCAGCACGACTGTGAGGCCGGCTCCTCCTCGGGGCGCCGCCGCGGCTCCGTGAAGAAGGAGGAGCCCGCGTCTCCGCCGCGTTCCTCCCGTCGAGCCCCGCCCGCCCCTTCACCATCAACCCCTAGGCCCGCGGCGAAGCGCGACCGGCAGTACCTGCGTGGCGGGCGTGTGCGGAGGTCTTTGGGACACGAGACGCCGGTCCCATGGAGTGACGCGCACCTCCCCAAAGGTGGCACCTCGGCGCCGACCGGGTCCCGATCCCTCACCTGTCGGCGGCGGCAGCAGCCGCCGCGATGAGATCGAAGCGCCGCCGCCGCCTCCTCCCGACGACCTGTTCTCTGACGGCAGTGTACGGCCCGACTCCCGCTATGGGACATGTGGCTCGGGGCCGAGGCACGACCGCGCGCCCGTAGCGTCGTATTCGCCCGGCTGCAGTGTCGAGAGCATGGCGGCCGCGTCGAGAAGGTCGCGAATGCAGCGCGTCTTGTGACGCTTTGACGATGTCGCTTTCCCCTTCTCCGTCACCACCTCCACCTCCTCGCATGACAGCGGAGGAGGAGGCCCGGATCGTGCAGCGTGTCATGGACGACTCCATGTACACCCACGACGAGCGGCAATGGGACGGCTTGGAGGAGGCCATTGCACTGTCTGCCGCCGGCGACGTGGCCTTCCCGGAGCTGCAGATGGCGGCCTTGACGGAGGAGAGGATGGAGGACGCCATGGAGGAGGAGCAGTCGGCCGCCTTCCGGCAATTTGGGATCGGTGGGCCTGGTCCTGCACTTCTCCGGAGATGGCCGGCGGCGTGGGCGTGATCTGGCGCGCCTCTCCCCCGCAGTCCCCGGAGCGGGAGGCGTCGCCACGGGAGGAGGTGGTGCAGTCACCTCCCGCCGTCCCGCCCGCCTCGTCTACCACGCACCGCCGCCCCACCGTGGGCGCCGCCCGCCGTTGACCTGCGTCGGCGGCAGCGACACCGGCGGCGTGAAGACAGCGCCATACGGCACCAGCAGCGCAGGAAGCCTTGGGAGGTTTTTTTTTCTTTTTTTATATGTTAATTATGAAACTGGGCCTTTTAAGTGGCCGTGAAAACTGGACCGTTTTGTGGCCGACCCCTATATATGTTTTATGTTTTTTTTAAATGCGTTTATTTACTTTTTTAGTTATTTCATTCTAGTTTTCTTTTTTTTTATTCACGTCCACCCGGACACGATTTGAAGGTGCGGCCGTATGCTTATCGCCATACGACCCATCTGACAAAGCCGGACACGGTCGAACCCATCGACGCCCCAAAGGGACAAAATCCGAACAAACCGGACGTCCGTTTGGGGCCGTGTGGTAGAGTTGGCCTAAAGTTTGCCTCAGAGCATCAGCGGCATCCCCTCCTCTGTCCCTTGTCATTCCCCCGCCTCCTCGTACCCTTTTGATCATTAATTTTCTTCCTCGTGAGGCATCTAAATTAATCTCGTTGAAGCTTGCAAGTGCACACATACATTCAGTTACAAGTACTTATCTCGAGCTCGTAGGATTATCGGACAAGTACGTATATGTATCGTCCCTTGACCTAACACTACATGCGTCAGGTTCTGACTACGGAGCGATTCCCACCATTTATAGCACTACTTTAATTTCACTCTTTCAGACATCAAGACATGGCAGTGCCGAGACAGCAATTTCAATGGGCCCACCCAAACGGACAGCGATTTTATCCCTTTTTTTGTCTATTTTGATAAGCCAGATGGACACGGACGTCTGATTCCGCGTTTGGGTCGGTATATGCGCCCAACGCTCGCCCGACCCATTTTGACGGCGCCGACAAAAAAAACAATGCATGCATATTTAAAATAAAAACAATTTAATTAAACATTAAAGCCGGCCAGGAAGGCCGGCGAGGGTCCACATTAGCATTAAAAAAACTGAAACAAACTAAACTACGAGGCGGCGCGCTGCCCTAGGCAGCGGCGCTGTCGTCCTCGGGGTCGATGAGCGTCGGCGCAGGGGTAGCCAAGGGGAACGCCGTGTTCTAGGCGGCGGCGATGTCGGCTGCGGGCAGCTGCAGCCGAGCGATGCCGGCGAAGGGGCTGCGGCGCTTGTGCAGCCGCGGCCTGGCGCGCCTCCTCCTCAGCCTCACGCTGCTCCTCCTTGAGGTCGCGCTCGAGCATCTCCTCGTACTCGCCGCGACGGTGCTCCTTGGCCAGCCATCCAAACCGGTGGCGCCAAGAACCACTCGCGCAGTACTCCCGTCCAGGAGTAGCGCTTGATGGGGGACGGCTCCGGCTCCGGCTTGGCCTTGACACGGAGTCGGGGAGGGGACGGCGGGGCCACCGGCGGCAGCACGCAGTCGAGCGCCGCGGAGAGGGCAATGGCATGCGCCATGGCCGCCTCGTACCGAGCCTCCTCTTCCTCCACAGCCTCCATCCTGCGCCGCTCGTCCTCCTCGCTCTCGCGGTAGACCGCCGCAAGGGCCGCCTGGTAGGCATCCTCCGCTGCCTGGTCCTCCTCGCGGACGACGAGCGGGGGCGGCGCCATGCTGCGGTCGACCTCGCGCACGCTGCGTCACCTCGCCTCCTCGTGCTCGAAGGCGAACCACCTCTTTCAGTTCGGCGAGTCGGATGCGTAGGCGGCGTCTTGGCGCTGCTCCGGCGTCAGCAGCGCCCGCCGGCGCCGCACCTCCTCCGCGTGCGCCCTAGCCGACCGCGACGCCTCCGGCACTGGGATCCTCTCTGGATCCAGATGCCAGTCGTGCAACAGGGTGGCATCAGGGTACGGCAGAGGCACGCGGTGCTGCCAGTGCCACTCCGCCTGGTGCACCGCACGCGTTCACGCACTGCCTCTGCCGGTGAAGGCGGGAGGAACTACAAGGGGAAAGGGACAGCGGGGGCCCTTGGCCTTGCTGCTGCTGCCGGTGCCGGAGAAGAGCCCCATTTAGCACGTCTGTGGTGGCTAGGGTTGGCTAGGGTTTGCCAGCGACTGGGGAGCGAGCGTGCCTCGATGTGGACGGGGGCTGGCTGGATGAGGACGGCCCCGCCGCACGTCGGCTTAAAAAAGGGCGACCGCCGTCGCTGATGTGTTGGCCCGTGGTCATAAATTAAGCTGACCAGGTAGGTGGCGGGAAGTTGGACGATCGCCAAATGGGGCCACGACGGACACCAAAAAGGCGCGCGTGGCGTCCGTTCAGCGTTCAGCGCCCGGCGCATTTGAAGCGCAAATTTAGGGCGCAAATGTGTCGGCGCGCATGCGCGGACTCCATTTGAGTTTGGGTCGGCGTGTTGGGCCACCAATTTTGCCGGCGCCGACCCAAACGGACGCGGGCGGACGAAATGGATCGCCCAATTAAAGTTGCTCTAATCTCTGCGCTCCCCTGTTGGAGCAGAGGAAGAAGTTGCGAGAGCCCAGGTCCAGCACCTTGGTCTCCGGTTCCAGAGCTGCACGTGCCCAACACAGTATCTTATCGTCAGAGTGATCGATGCAGCTCGAAGTTGGACTCGAGAAACTAATCAGTGGATCAATGGGCAACATCACAGACGCTTGTTACGTACACCTACCATCGAGTGCGTACTTGGAGAGGTGCAGCTCGAACCGCCCTGCCGCGTCGGTGGCGCCGTCATCGGCGAGGAGCGGCGGCATGCGCCCCTCGGCGGCATAAGCGGCGACGGCGGCATGCGGGAGGTCGGCCACGGTGGCGTCGGCAGCCAGCAGCGCGTGCACTGGCCACAGGCTCCGCTCCACCGTCACGTTCATCAGCAGCCGCGTCAGCCGTGGTGTGGGCCTCTCCGACAGTGCCGTCGCCGGGTGGCCCGCAGCGCCTCTACCGCGGCTGGCATGTGCTGAAGCTCCGCTTGGCCGGCAGGAACGGAGAGAGAAATCAATCAACATCGATATCAATGGTGCCAAAGAGGATAATTTGAGTGTACTTGCTTGGTTTTGGTGAGAAGGAGATGACAAAAGAGGAAGATGCATTGAAAGAAATGGACTGATATTGCAATACCAAAAGAGGAAGGAGGAATGGGATTCAGGGACATACAACTATTCAATCAGGCGATGCTGGCAAAACAGGGCTGGAGGCTATTAACAAAGCATGATTCCTTGTGTCCTAGGATTCTGAAAGGGAAATATTTTCATGACAGAGAATTTATGGAAGCTAGGAATAAACGGAACTCATCTCACACTTGGAGAGCGATATTGCACGGACGAGAACTCCTTAACAGGGGTTTAATTAAGCGTGTAGGGGATGGCAGCAGTACTAGAATTTGGGATGATCCTTGGATCCCTGAGAGTAACAATAAACGACCACTGATTAGACGGCCAAATGCCAATGTATCCCGAGTGAAAGAACTGCTACAGCCTGACTTGAGTGGTTAGGATATGAAGAAACTAGAAGAAATTTTTTTTTTTGAACCAGATATATCTATGATTGCTAGAATTCCAGTGGGAAGAGTGCATGAGGACTTCTGGGCGTGGCACCCAGATCGGTTTGGAAACTCAGTAAGATCGGCCTATAAACTAAGTATGCAACTTAGAAGAAATGATGAAATACCCGGCTGGCTCGGGAGGACCTGACAAGAAGTCTTGGAGGAAGTTGTGGAGATTTCTGTTCCTCCCAAAGTCCGAAATTTTGGTGGCGTGTCATCAAAGGATTTGTCCCAGCCAGAGTTGTCCTATGCCGAAGACATATTGAGCATATTGGTTTCTGCCAAGCATGCGGACAGCAGGAAACCATTCGACATGCATTGTTTGAATGTACATGGGCAAAAAAAAATTGGCCGGAGATAAAGAAGTTTACATCGACTAAGATACCAACTGTGCACCCTGAAACTTGGGCGATGGACATAGTAGAAGGAGAAGGTGAACCAAACAGCGGCATGTATCATCTTATGTGGATCCTGGGCTGTATGGACAGAGAGGAATGTGCGAACTCATGGCGAAACTACTCGGTCCATAGCACAATCTGTAAAATGGGCAATCGACGTAGCCACTGACCTAGCAGTTATAGGATCACAAAATGCAGTCCGAGCGAAGAAAGAGATTCAGAAGTGGAAGCCGCCAGAAGAAAGTTTCATTAAAATCAATGTGGATGCTGCTTTTTGTGAAGAAACTCATGAAGGTGGGACTGGTTTGGCTGTGAGAAATCATGAAGGTAATTTGATCAGAGCACAATCCATATGGTATGAGGCGGGGCTTAACGCAAGAATCAAGATCACTTGAAGCATATGCAATCAGAGATGGCGTGCAGTTGGCTGCAGACTTGGGGTATCGGAAAGTCATCATTGAATCTGATGCTCAACAAGTTATAAAACAGTGCAACTCTCCAGGTCTAGACCGTTCGGAGATAGCGATCACTGTGATAGAGATACAAGAGCTTTGCGGGTTGTTTGAGGAACTTCGTTTGGTTTATACACATAGAGAAGCAAATGAAGTGGCGCATCTTTGCACTAGACATTGTAGTTCCTCTAGGAGAAGATGCATTTGGATAAACTATATTCCTTCCTTCCTTACGACTTGTGTAATGAAGGAATGTAACCCCTCTGTTTAAATCAATAAATCTCTTGAATTTCAAAAAAAAAATGGATATCTACGGTGCCTAAAGCCGAGGCTTCTAAAGGCGCAAGAGACCAACTGTTGTACTGATGTTTGCACTGGTACTGACAATTTTATTTTTTTGAAATGGAGGATAGCCCTCTGCATCAAGCTATGCATACAATCAATTTTATTATATTAAAAAAAACAATTTTATTACTCCCTCCGTTTTTAAATATAAGTATTTTTAGACATTTCAAATGGACTATTACATACGGATGTATGTAGACATATTTTAGAGTATAGATTCACTCATTTTGCTCCGTATGTAGTCACTTGTTGGAATCTCTAAAAAGACTTATATTTAGGAACGGAGGGAGTAGATATTAAGCAAAGTGCAGAGTAAAGTCAACCATTGCCTGAACCATTACAAGATATGAAAGAAACACTTACGACTAAGTCAACTCCATCCGCAGCAACGCCTTCAAGAAGGAATAAACACCCTTGTGCCATCGTCATCACATCCAATCAAAGACGACCTAGACAGGGATTTTCGTCCTGGTTGCCGAGATCGGTCAATGAAGACCAGTACAACGGCAAATAGTAGACAACGCCTTCAACAAGGCAATGGCCTTAAGTTAAATTACGCTCTGTGCCCAGCCAACAAAGGTAGGAACAAGAGTTTTCACTCTGGACATAAAGTGGTGTTCCATTTAGTATCTTGAAGACGGATCATGATGGATCGCCTAACTGACAAAATGGGCAGGGCAGGCTAGCTTGTCCCGGACTTCAACTTAACTCCCAGTACTGGGCGCGTTGTTCCTTTTGCTATGTTGCAAGAACTTTGTTGTTTTCATTGAAAAATTTCGTGGGGAAGGCAGATGCCCGGTTATAGAAGAACCTTACTATTGTGCAAGGCCAGCTTTTATAAGTTAGATTGAGAACAACAAATTGGTGCAATTACAACAAAACTCAATGGCCACATGGATACCTTTACAAACATGAACTCAATGGGGAGCTTTGCTGGAAGATGGTGCTTTGAAAGGACAATAAAAAGGCGAAGATATGGAGTGTACGTGGGGTGTCCCACAGTGTCTGAGGAGGAGGAGGTCGACATCAACGGCCAGAGCTCATAGAGCTAACAAGGGCGCTCCTACAACTACTGGATCTTTCTTCCCCAAGCTTGTGTTGGTTTCCTGTGTGGCGCTCTGCTCGCTTCGGGGGGCTTCTCTGGCTTCCAGCTGCATTCGCGCTTTAGTTTCCATATCTTTGCTAGTAGTTTGTCGTAGCCTGTTAGCTTTTTACACAGCATCATGTATCATCTTGTTGTTTCTTTTTGCTCCGGTTCCTTTGTTTGTTCGATGCAATCCTATCTGGTTGATGGATTTGTTAATTCAAAGTCAGGCTCTCCTCGAGCCCTCGTTCTAAAAAAAAGACAAAGCACAAGAATTGACATGAATGAGTATATAGTGGGCAAAGCAAAACACCTTCCCATCTAGCATAACCTGGAGATCCCAAGGAATACAATGTGGCATTTTGGTTGGAGTTCATATTTATGTGCTAGAAACAATTAGCTGGGAGATCAAAACCTTCTTTGTTACTAGAATAGTTTTCTTTTGGAGAAATATCACTAGAATAGTTAAAAACAGAATAACTTGGTCACTGCGATTACAACTGTATATGGCTCCGCTTATGAAGAAGGAAAGCAACCTTTTATTTATGAATTGCATCAGATGTTTCTAAATAAGCTAGTGTCTCCTATTGTCGATGATGGCCAAGGTCCACTATTGAGCCACCTTCTCAATTACACAAGCAAGAGATCTTGCTAACTAGCTTCTACTGTTGCAGAGTTGCCAGCACGATACCATATGGCCGCGGGACCAGATCTTATCAGCCCACCTCTTGCGATTTGCTTCGGTGAGGGATTAATCTGAGCAGTTCTTTTTGGAAGTCTTCAATACAATTGCCAGTATATGTAAAGTTGCATGTGCATGAATTAATTACTTAACTACACTCTCGAGCATAGCAAGTGGTGGAGTTTGGTCACTTGAATCTCTCTTGCGGTACCTACCGGTAATGAAGCCCCACGTGCATTGTGTGTTTGGGATCAAATAGGGAAGTGTCCCTAATCCTAGGGATACATTAGAGACATGTGAGGTGAAGCAAAACCCGTGCTCTGATTCCCGATGTCTCCTATTCCCTACTACTAATCTGTTGCATAATCTTTCTATCACGTCTCATCTAGATTCATACTACTACCATTGGCCTTTTCCATCCATGACTGTTTGATATGATAGATACAAAAGTGTGTGTCGTCTAACAGACCATGATTCTTCTGGGGTGAAGACAAACGAGTAATATATGTGCACCCACATGCACAATTAATAAGCTATTAATTTGCATGATTAATGTTGTGTAGCACATGCTACCATATAGTACTCGTATGTCTTGACATTGTCTACATCAAACGCATGGATGAAGATCACATCCATAATTCTCTACATTGACATGCTTATCTATTTGTGCATGTGGGTGCATATATATTACTCGTCTGTCACCATGACCTCTTTGTCTTCGACATTGTGGCGAGATGGAGACTTGCTCTCTATCGACCGTGAGCCATCGTGCTCCAATGGCATGGGAGAAAAATCTTATACGATCAGGTCGTTCCTCTCATCAAGAGAGACTCGGTCCAAAAGATGCCACTTGACCACACATATCTCAAAGCATAGCAATCTCTTTTTTCCCAATTTTCTTACTGCAGTTCTATTGTCAAAACCAGTGCCAGATCTACAGAAATCAGAATCAATCAGGTTTGTAGAAATCATTCACCCGTGATATGAAACTTGCCCACGAGATAGCTGTTGGCCCAATCATCAACCAATTATTCGTCAAACAGATACGATGTATCCGCCGCCATGGCGGTAGTGAGCTCTTGCAGACGGCCCACGCCTGTCACACTTTTTTTTTTTTTTTTTGCATTGAGACTTGCTACGAACTATGAGAATGAGGATTCTATCAGTCTCTGCTAGCCGAGGACATTGTTGCAACATGGATGTGGTACACCTAGCTATGGTGCATGTGTTCTGGGCTTCTCTTCGGCTACATGTATTTGCAGCTCATCTGAGCACATGTTTCTACTCATGCACTTCTGCACTCAGCATCGCCTTGATCCTATTGGCATTCAAGAACGATGGTGCTCCTCGACTGACTGTGGATGCGTGATAATAGAAGAAAGATAATCAGGAAAGAAGAAAACTACAGTGCTCTTAGATTGGTGTTTCCACATGGCATCTTTGTGGCTGGGTCTCACTTGATAAGAGAAAAGACATGGTCGTATTGGAATTTTTTCCCGACGGCACGTGTGCCATAGCCCTCCATTGGCTTTGACTAGCCCTTGAGAGATCATGATCAATGGCCTTGCCACTCCTCTCTCTCTCTCCTCGCCATGCCCCATCCTCCTTGTAGCCTTGCACGTGTAAGTAATGGGGTTCCTGTTCAAGATTGTTTTTCTCCGTCAAACTATAATACCGAAGCATCTGAATTGATTTGGTCTACTGAAGCTAGTTATTAGTCTTCAAGTTTTACCCATATTTATCAATGTTGCCGAGAGACCAAGGATAATTGGATTGTTAAATATCCGTAGCCAGTTTGTGCTAAAGTTATTTGTGTTGCTCCTGGAAAAATTAGACATCCATGAAACATTGAGCCATGCAGACATTGTATATTCCATTCACATATATGTTTGCTTCAAGTTGGCTAGATGAATGGAGCTAGGATATTCTAAGATGTTCAAGTTGAATTTCGTTAGACCTTAACGGAGTAACGATTCTGATTACTGATGGGCCGGTTTAGCTCTATGAAGTGGTATATTTTCTTGTCTTATACATGTTATTTTAGGATATTTTATATTCCTTTCAAGATTATCGATTCCTGTTCACTTCAAATCACAGGGTTGTGTCTTGAGCATCTCTCTCTCTCTCTCTCTCTCTCTCTCTCTCTCTCTCTCTGGATATTTAACATTATTCAGTGATAGAAGGAGAAGTGGATTCTCTTGAAAGATCAGCGAATCGTTAATGTCTTCAACCACATAAAGGGTTGAACTCAAGCATAACATAGAAAATATACTAAAAGTGTTGGGTTTGGTCCCACCATCATGGCAAAAGGTAGGCGTTTAAAAAAAATGCGGAAGACGACTACAAAAGAAGTGAGAAAAGCACAGCCATGGAATGTTGGGGTGAGCCTAATCACTCGGCCTCGGGCCATTTTTCTGTGCGCTCTATTTCACATTTATTGGAAGTTCTCCTTCCCCAAGATTCAAGGATGTTTGGCGTGCTAGAATCCCCCTTAAGATAAAAATCTTTATGTGGCAGGTCATTCGTGTCTGCCTTCCCACGGTGTATCAGATTCGCAAGCGTAACGGTTCCGGGCCGATTTTTGTAAACTTTGTGGGGCTAGGGAGGGCACCAACCATGTGTTCTTAAACTGTCATTTGGCTAAACTCCTATGGAGCTGTATTACATCGTGGCTGGCTATTAACTAGTTCCCTTCTTCCTTCTTTGAACTATGGTGCTCCTCTAACTCCCTCTCTGGCCAGAAGAGGCACATGTTCTAGTTCGGCTTTTCTGCTATGTCTTGGGTGTTGTGGACCACTAGAAACAAATTTACTATTAGGCGAGTAATATGCATGCTCTCACATAAATAATTAATAAATAGTTGATCTGCATGGTTGAATGTTGTGGAGGTCGTGCTATTGGCTAGTACATTGATTCATGGTGGTGGAAACCAACAACCAGTGGAAACTTGGAAATTGAGCCATCAGATTGGTAAGGTTGGTTACTATTAGCTCCATAGTTAAAAGTATCATAGCACTAGTAGTGTGATATAGCTTCATTTATTAGCCCGTTGACTCATTTTTTCTTGGGAAGCACTATGTTATGGTAACATATTTTAATGATACTAACAACCTCTCTCTCCTTGTTAACTACATGCCACATAAGCAAATTTACATGGGGTGCGTTATTTACTACTCCCTCCGTCCCATAATGTAAGACGCTTTTTGACACTATTGTAGTTAAAAAACGTCTTACATTATGAGACGGAGGGAGTAGCTAAGTTACTCTCACTATAACTAGCCTATCGAACTACTCCCTCTGTGTTTTACGCTACATATTAGCTTTGTTTCAAGTCAAACTTAGATCAAGTTTATACAAAAAATGATTGACATCCACAACATGACATCAATACCATTAGAATCTACATTGAATATATATTTGCACCATACATACTTTTTATGCCCCTGTCACTGGTACCACGACAGGTACAGAGATTACATCTATATCTGTCATAAGTCCTTGTTATGCTGAATGATGTCATCAGAATTCGGAAGAAACACAAAACATAATCAACATCACAGATTAAACACTTCAGTTGCGTGTGCCTCACGGACAAGATGGTCCTTCATGGCACTATGTACATGCGTATACTCCCTCCGTAGTGATCTAAACGGTCGAAGGAGTACGTTGCAACTTGCAGCTGTATACATACAGCGTCGCCACGTGCATATCTCAAGCTCGTAAATACGCCGGACATGTATCTATATGTATCGTTCCTTGGCCGAACTGTACGTATACCTAAGCTAACACTACGTACATATTGATGCAGAGGATCTGGCAGACCGATCAACCAAAGAAGGATCGAACGTCAGTTATATAATAATACTCCACATATGCCGACATGCCAACTCGTTTTACATGGCACACACTTTTTCCTTCAGACATCAAGACATGTCAGTGATGAGCGAAGACGCAGATGATGATCTGATCTCAGCGTCGACCTGGGTGCGCAGAGGAAGAAGTTGCGAGAGCCCAAGTCGACCACCTTCGTCCCCGGATCCAGAGCTGCATCAACGGAAGCTTGATTAATTCAGGAGGCCGGGCAGGTTTAAAGGAGAAACTGGAAGAGGCCTACGCAACGCGGCCTGGATCTTACTTACCGTCGAGGGTGTACTTGGAGAGATGCAGCTCGAACCGCGCGGCCGCGTCGGTGGCGCCGTCATCGGTGGGGAGCGGCGGCCTGCGCCCCTCGGCGGCATAGGCGTCGACGGCGGCGCGCGTGAGGTCGGCCACGGTGGCGTCGGCGCCCAGCAGCACATGCACCGGCCACAGGCTCCGCTCCACCGTCACGTTCACCAGCAGCCGCGTTAGCCGCGGCGCCGGCCTCTCCGACAGGGCCGTCACCGGGTGGCCCAGCAGCGCCTCTACCACGGCTGGCACGTGCACGGAGCTCCTCATGGCCGGCCGGGACGGAGAGAGAAATCAATCAAGATTGATCTACGTACTCGTGGTTTCTAAAGGCGCGAGAGAGTGGCCCGTTGTCTGGCTGACTGTTGTTTGCACTGACACTGACAACTTATATATATGTAGTATGGATGTACAGGCTTTGTGTACGTGGCTACGTGGTGGGTAGTGATAGTGAGCAAATTCGATATGGTATTGGTGGCGGTCGCAGGGTAGAAGACGACGACTGAATCGGTGCTGGGTTGTGATAGGTGGAGGGAGCGAGGAGGCACGTACGAACGGTACGAGGCCACGCGGCGGGCGATGACGGCATGCACGATGGCATCCATGGAGCTCAACCAGGGGAGGCGCTAGCTGACTCTGGCTATGCGGTGATCGGTCGTTGTAACGTGCTATGATCGGGGTACGTGCTGGATGGCCGGGGCGACGAATGTACGTCCACGTCTTCCCCAAGACTCGAACGGAATCCACTCTGGTGGAGACAGCCCATGATGGATCGCCCAACTGACAAAATGGGCAGGGCGGGCTAGCTTGTCGCAGGACACCCAGATGCAGGAGCATGAACCTATCCAGTCCTGTCTGGCTGCCGGACTGCCTCGTGATCCGTAAAGCAGTTGAATCCTGTACGAGGGCATAGTAAATTTTAAGTTTTAACTTTTGAGACGTGCGATTTTGCATCTGAAACTTACAGTTTTATCGGCCGCTCGTATCAAGTTTCAGAGTTGAAACTTTAAACGTGTTTCTTTTCGGCCGCGGGTACTAAAGTTATGATTTTGGCGGTCGCTCGTACTAAGTTTTAAAAGTTGGAACTTAACAGAATTTTTAAAAAGTCATCAAAAGGTATTCAAATTGGATTTTATTTGAAAGCCTTCGTTACAGAAACACAAATATAAAAACATAATTTAATTTGGATTTTTCATTCAAAAGATATGCAATGTTGAAAATCGAAAGCCAAAAGGAAAAACACGCTTGAGGGGCTTGGTGCCCCGCGTGTCACAAATCCTCTCCCTAGCTTGTCCCGGACTTCAATTAAACTCCCATTTCTTGGTGCATTCTGTTTTTCCCTTTCAACATGTCCTTTTGCAATCTTGTAACTTTTTTTGTTGTTTTCGTTGAAAAAGGCAGATGACCGGTTTTAAAATAACTTTGCGATTGGTTTAATTTGAATGCTCAAGCTCTCTTCGTGCAGGTCCAGCTTTGATAGGTTTGATTGAAGCACACAAATTGGTAGCATTTACCACAAAACATAATGGCTAGCTTGACAAACTTGAGCTCAATGGGGCAATTTTGCTGGGAGTTGGTGCTTTGAAAGTGGGGAATAAAAAGCAGAAGATATGGGGGTCCATGGTTGGGCCCACAAGACAAAGCACACCAATTGACCTGAGCATTATGCAATGGACAAATCAAAAACGCTCCCCATGCAACAAAACCTGGAGATCCCAAGGAAGATTAAAATGTGGCAGTTTGACTGGAGTGAATATCGATGTGTTAGGGCATCTCCAAAGCTGACCTGCAAATGTATTCGGTATATGTTGAGGATATTCCCCATGGTTGAGACCCGACATAAGTGTGACCCGGTCTTAGAACTTACAAGCTCTATGAGTCACACCACTTCCTAGGCATGGAAGAGCTAAGCCAGAGAAGGCCGAAGGCCCAGAAGGAGAGCCGACAGGATGCCAGCTCTCACATGAGCCCCATGGGCCCAACTTACAAAGAGGCCCATGAGGAGGACTTTCTAACGGAGAACAAGACTAATAAGAGATAGAGTAGGATACGGCTTAAGAGTATGACCCGGAATCTTCTGAAAAACTAGGGACTCGCTCAACCTATTATATAAAGGGGAGTTCCTAAGACCCAAAAGACTAGGTTACAACCTCTCGAAAGCTAGGTAGCAAAAGAGCATCCTTGTAATCGAGATTATCATCAATATCCATGAAGTAGGAGTAGGCTTTTACCTCCACCGTGAGGGGCCGAACCTGGGTAATCCTGTGTCCTTCGTTTCCGATCAACCCCGTTCAAGCTACCACCTGGCTGCGATGTCCTCGAAACTTATCATTTCATGAGGACATCTGCCGTGACAAAACCACAACAGTTGGTGCCCACCGTGAGGCCCTGACATGGTGGTGTTGAGTTCTTGGAGAGAGCTCTTCCAGGAATCGAGGATCTGTGATCAGCCAAATAATGAAGAGCGGCATGAAAACTCTATATTGACGACTCTGCATCTGGTCCCGAGGCCGACTCTATCGAGTCAAGATACCGGGTCCCCTTTGGCAAAATTCACGTCTTCATCGGCATAATCGATGAATCTGGTCCAGCGGTGGACGATACCGCTGGCTTCGTCGAGACTGCTCGCCGCTCCAAACCTGGCCCGGCTAGAACCGGCCGGACTCACACCTTCATCGGTTTTATCGGCGGAACTAGTCAGGGGTATGAGCCGGCCTATGGCTCAGTTTTGGGTGGTGAAACGTTCGTCAGTTTAGATGGCGAGTCATCCATGGGGGAGACAAAGTCTATTCTCCCCCTCTTCGATAAAAGGCTAGGTGGATACTCTCATGATGATACTTGCTCAGAATCCCACAAGCCACCTCGACGCACTGTGGTCTACATGGCAGGGAATCAGAGTCAGCCTAGGTATGATGACAATGGGCGTCTGGTCGATCCTCCACAAACCAAAACCCGACAGATGTCACGCCGGGTCAAAATCCCACGGCAGCTGGGGCTATGGCGACAGCATCAACACCTGCTGGGTCTGGGACAGATGACCAAGATCCAGGAGGATATGAATGCAAAAGAATGCACGTATGGCGGAAACACAGGCCCAGATCCTCAGTGAAACTAAGCGTTTGGAAGCAGAAGCACTCCACCTCAATTTCCATCAGAACGAGTCATCTGGGGTGCACCGGAGGAGGGATCAAAGCCGGCTTCTAGCGAGTATCGAGCCAGCACGGTTGTTTGAGACACCGCGCGATTTGACCGCCCCAATAGTACAAAGAGTCGGCACTGGCTCACCAGGCGTGGGACTTGTCATACCCCAATTTAAATGATTTTTTCCGATCGCGGGTACTAAAGTTGTGATTTTGTCGATTCGCTCGTACTAAGTTTTAAAAGTTGAAATTTAACAGCATTTTAAAAACTCATCGAAGCGTATTCAAATTGGATATTATTTGAAAGCCCTCATCTCGAGAAACACGAATATGAAAACAAAATTTAATCTGAATTTTTCATTCAAAAGATATGCAATGTTGAAAATCGGAAGCCAAGCGGAAAAACACACATGAGGGGCTTGGTGCCCCCGCACTTGCGTGTCACAAATCCTCTCCCTAGCTTGTCCCAGACTTCAATTAAACTCCCAGTTCTTGGTGCGTTGTGTTTTTCCCTTTATTTTTTGTGGTTTTCCCTTTCAACATGTCCTTTTGCTATCTTGTATTTTATTTTCATTGAAAAATTCGTGAGGAAGGCAGATGACCGGTTTTAACATAACTGCGATTGGTTTAATTTGAGCAGCTCGAGCTCTCTTCATGCAGGTCCAACTTTGATAAGTTAGATTGAAGCACACAGATTGTCGCATTTACCACAAAACATAATGGCTACCTTCGACAAACTTGAGCTGAATGGGGCAATTTTGCTGGGAGTTGGTGCTTTGAAAGTCGGGGAATAAAACCCCGAAGATATGAAGGGTCTATGGTTGGCCCCACAAGACAAAGCACACGAATTGACATGAACCTATACAATGGACAAAGCAAAACCCTCCCCATGCAGCAAAACCTGGAGATCCCTAGGAAAACTAAAATGTGCTAGTTTCTATGTCGGACCGGCGATTATTTTGCCGGATGGCCCGATTTGCAGGATTTGCTAGAGATGCTCTCGACTCACAGCGTCTCGGCCTATTCCACGCAACCTATCTATTGCATCCACTTTCCGCTTTGTCTCATCTAGATTTTTACTCTAATATTGGCATTTCCACCCATTACCATTTGATATGATTGTTGGGGCGTAGTAATTTCAAAAAATTCCTCGCACCGCAAGATCATGGTGATGCATAGCAACGAAGGGAGAGTGTGTCCATGTACCCTAAATGACGGCGGAAGCATTAGCACAACGCGGTTGATGTAGTAAATGCGTCTTCACGATCCGACCGATCAAGTACCGAGCGCACAACACCTCCGAGTTTAGCACACGTTCAGCCCGATGGCGTCCCTCGAACTCCGATCCAGCCGAGTGTTGAGGGAGAGTTTTCGTCGACGACAGCGTGGTGGCGATGATGATGTTCTACCGGCGCAGGGATTAGCCTAACCACCGCTACTGATATTATCGTGGTGGGCTATGGTGGAGGGGGGCACCGCTTTGCAGCTAAAAGACCAAATGATCAATTGTTGTGTCTCGGGGTGCCCCCCTGCCCCGTATATAAAGGAGCAAGGGGGGAGGTGCGGCCGGCCAGGAGGGGGCGCGCCAGGAGGAGTCCTACTCCCACCAGGAGTAGGACTCCCTCCCTTTTCCTAGTTGGATTAGGAGTGGAGGAGAAAGAGGAGGGAGAGAGGAAGGAAGAGGCGGGCGCCGCCCCCTCTCCTTGTCCTATTCGGACTAGGGAGGAGGCGCGCGGCCCTGCCTACAACCACCTCTCCTCTTCTCCACCAAGGCCTACTATGGCCCATTAAGCCCCCGGGGGGTTCCGGTAACCTCCCGGTACTCCGGTAAAATCCTGATTTCACCCAGAACACTTCCAATATCCAAATATAGGCTTCCAATATATCAATCTTCATGTCTTGACCATTTCGAGACTCCTCGTCATGTCCGTGATCATATCCGGGACTCCGAACAACCTTCGGTACATCAAAACATATAAACTCATAATATAATTGTCATCAAAACTTTCAGCGTGCGGACCCTACGGGTTCGAGAACTATGTAGACATGACCGAGACACGTTTCCGGCCAATAACCAATAGCGGAACCTGGATGCTCATATTGGCTCCCACATATTCTCTGAAGATGCGTTATCGGTCAAACCGCATAACAACATCGTTGTTCCCTTTGTCATCGGTATGTTACTTGCCCGAGATTCGATCGTCGGTATTTCAATACTTAGTTCAATCTCGTTACTGGCAAGTCTCTTTACTCGTTCTGTAATACATCATCCCGCAACTAACTCATTAGTTGCAATGCTTGCAAGGCTTAAGTGATGTGCATTACCGAGTGGGCCCAGAGATACCTCTCCGACAATCGGAGTGACAAATCCTAATCTCGAAATACGCCAACCCAACAAGTACCTTCGGAGACACCTGTAGAGCACCTTTATAATCACCCGATTCGTTGTGGCGTTTGGTAGCACACAAAGTGTTCCTCCGGTAAGCAGGAGTTGCATAATCTCATAGTCATAGGAACATGTATAAGTCATGAAGAAAGCAATAGCAGAATACTAAGCGATCGTGTGCTAAGCTAACGGAATGGGTCAAGTCAATCACATCATTCTCCTAATGATGTGATCCCGTTAATCAAATGACAACTCATGTCTATGGCTAGGAAACATAACCATCTTTGATCAACGAGCTAGTCAAGTAGAGGCATACTAGTGACACTCTGTTTGTCTATGTATTCACACACGTATTATGTTTCGGTTAAGACAATTCTAGCATGAATAATAACCATTTATCATGATATAAGGAAATAAATAATAACTTTATTATTGCCTCTAGGGCATATTTCCTTGATCTCCCACTTGCACTAGAGTCAATAATCTAGATTACACGGTAATGATTCTAACACCCATGGAGCCTTGGTGCTGATCATGTTTTTCTCGTGGAAGAGGCTTAGTCAGCGAATCTGTGATACGTCTCCGTCATTATCTATAATTTTTGATTGTTCCATGCCAATATTATACAACTTTCATATGCTTTTTGGCAACTTTTTATACTATTTTTGGGACTAACATATTGATCCGATTGCCAGTGCAGTTCACTGTTTGTTGCATGTTTTTGTTTATGAGTATCCATATCAAGCGGAGTCTAAGCGGCATAAAAACTTGCGGATATTTTTTTGTAATATTTATGATTTTTGGGAAGAAGAATCAGCGAGGCGATGCCCGAGGGGGCCACGAGGCAGAAGCGCGCCCAGTCGAGCCTTGATCGAGCACGCCACAGGCCTCGTGGCCACCCGTAAAGTCGGTTGGTGCCCTTCTTTCGCATAAGAAAGCTAATTACGGAGAGAACGTGTCAAAATTCAGCCCAATCGGAGTTATGGATCTCCGGGAATTGAAGAGGCGGTGAAGGGCGAGAAGCAGGTCTTGTGAGAAATAGAGAGAGACAGAGACAGATCCAATCTCGGAGGGGCTCACGCCCTCCCACGCCATGGAGACCATGGACCGGAGGAAACCCTTCTCCCATCTAGGGATAAGGTCAAGGAAGAAGAAGAAGGAGGGGGGCTCTCTCCCCCTTGCATCCGGTGGCGCCGGAGTTCCACCGGGGCCATCATCATCACCGCTATCTTCACCAACAACTTCACCGCCATCATCACCAACTCTTCCCCCCTCTATGCAGCGGTGTAACCTCTCTCTTACCCACTGTAATCTCTACTTAAACATGGTGCTCAACGCTATATATTATTTTCCAATTATGTATGGCTATCACCTGTGATGTTTGAGTAGATCGGTTTTTTCATCCTATGGGCTATTTGATGATCAAGATTGGTTTGAGTTGCATGTTTTATTATTGGTGTTGTCCTATGGTGCTCTCCGTGTCGGCATAGCGTGAGGATTCCAGCTGTAGGGTTTGCAATATGTTTATGATTTGCTTATGGTGGGTGGCGTGGTGGCCAATCTGAGACCGAGTAAGTAGGTTGTTTGCGTATGGGATAAAAGGGACTTGATGCTTTAATGCTATGGTTGGGTTTTACCTTAATGATCTTTAGTAGTTGCGGATGCTTGCTAGAGTTCCAACCATAAGTGCATATGATCCAGGTAGAGAAAGTATGTTAGCTTATGCCTCTCCCTCAAATAAAATTGCAATAGTGGTTACCGGTCTAATTATCGATTGCCTAGGGACAAATAACTTTCTCGTGACAAAAAGCTCTCTACTAGAATTAATTTAGTTGTTTCTTTATCTAAACATCCCCTAGCTTTTATTTACGTGCTCTTTATTTTCTTGCAAGCTTACCCAAAAACACATGCAAAGTACTTCTAGTTTCATACTTGTTCTAGGTAAGCGAGCGTCAAGCGTCGTAGAAGTTGTATCGGTGGTCGATAGAACTTGAGGGAATATTTGTTCTACCTTTAGCTCCTCGTTGGGTTCGACACTCTTACTTATCGAAAGAGGCTACAATTGATCCCCTATACTTGTGGGTTATCAAGTCCTTTTTCTGGCGCCGTGGCGGGAGCAATAAGCGTGGGGTGAATATTCTCGTGTGTGCTTGTTTGCTTTATCACTAAGTAATTTTATTTGATGTTCTTAGTTGTTCTTTATCATTAGTTATGGATATGGAACACGAAATACCAAAAAAATTAGGTGTACTTGCTGCTCATGGAGATGGGGAACCTCCTAAAACCCTCGATGCTCGTTATGTGAAAGATATTATGTACTACTTTAATAATCCTGAGAAAACCCCATTCAACTATGTTATGGGAGTAACGTTGGATCAACGTGAATACTTTAGGAATTATCGCTTGACACAAAAAGGAAACTATTATGGGATCAAATTCATATATTGAAGTGGTATGCTAGGCAACTATGCTTGAGATATGATTATACTTGTTGCTCTAGGATGAAGGCTCCACACCTTCCCTTTTCATGCAAATTTAATGATAATAAAACCTTAGCTTCTTATGCTAATGGTATATATGATTACTATGATGTGGAACAAAAAGAAGAATTTGTTGCTTTTATGGGTGCTTATGAAATTGAATCTATGTTTAAAGAGTTTGAAGATTTTGATGATTTGGTTTATAGACCTGAAAATTTAGCTATCCTTAAATATTGTTATGAGAATTATGAATACAATTACGATATTAATGCACTTATTGAGAAAGTCTCCGCTGTCCAAGAAGAGACTAATATTTTGCAGGAATCTATGGAAGAAGAAGTTGATGAAACTGTGAGCTCATTGGATGAAAAAGATGAGGAGGAGAGTGAAGAACAAAAGGAGGAAGAGTGGATTGATCACCCGTGCCCACCTTCTAATGAGAGTAACTCTTCAACTCATACATTGTTTAATTCCCCTTCGTGCTTACCGAAGGATGATTGCTATGATGACTATTATGATCCCTTCTTTTGAAATATCCCTTTTTGATGATGCTTGCTATGCTTGTGGCCAAGATGCCAATATGAATTATGCTTATGGATATGAACTTGCTATAGTTCCTTATGTTAAACTTGAAATTGTTGCTATTGCACCCACGCATGCTAGTCCTATTATCTTTTTGAATTCTCCCAACCACACTATATCGGAGAAGTATGTGCTTATTAAGGATTATATTGATGGGTTGCGTTTTACTACCACACATGATGATTTCGATAGATATAATATGCATGTGCTTGCTGCTCCTACTTGCAATTATTATGAGAGAGGAACTACATCTCCGCCTCTTTATGTTTCCAACATGATAAAATTGCAAGGAACTGCTTATGCTATGTATTGGCCTTTACTTGATGTTCATGAATTGTTCTTGTATGACATGCCGATGCATAGGAAGAGAGTTAGACTTTGTCATTGCTTGATATATGTTACTTCATGCTCACTACTAAATTACAAATCATTGTTAATTAAAATTGGCTTTGATATACCTTGGGATCCGGGTGGATCCATTACTTGAAACCCTATATGCCTAGCTTAATGGCTTTAAAGAAAGCGCTGCGGGGAGACAACCCGGAAGTTTTAGAGAGTCATTTATTTCTGTTGAGTGCTTTTATATAGTTTAAAAGAAAAAAATAAAGAGGGAACCCAAAACTTTTCAAAAGAAAAGTGAAAGTGAGAGAGGCGAGCATTGTGAAAGTGGGGGCGTCCTTGAACTTTGTTCATGCCCATGGGAACTTTGTGAATCTTAATTACAGAAACATTTCAATAAAAATAATTATCCTTGTACAATTCCATTGTATTATAAAAATAATGTGCCAAGGTTTGCCTTTAGGGTGTTTACAATGCTTGTTGGTTTGTGCGGTGCAGGACAGAAACTTTGGCTGTAGTCTGCGTGATTTTTAGTTTTTGCTGGAACGTCAATTGGTTCTGATTCCTTTTGCACTGTCTTTCTATACAAATTTTTTATTTTTCCTAATTTTGGCAGAATTTTTCAAGTATCAGAAGTATGGTGAATGTCCAGATTGTTACAGACTGTTCTGTTTTTGACACATTCTGTTTTTGATGCATAGTTTGCTTGTTTTGATGAAACTATCAATTTATATCAGTGGATTAAGCCATGGAAAAGTTATATTACAGTAGCTAAAATGCAAAAAAAAATATGAATTGGTTTGCAACAGTACTTAGAGTAGTGATTTGCTTTATTATACTAACGGATCTTACCGAGTTTTGTGTTGAAGTTTTGTGTGGATGAAGTGTTCGATGATCGAGGAGGTCTCGATATGAGAAGAAGGAAGAGAGGCAAGAGCTCAAGTTTGGGGATTCCCAAGGCACCCCAAGTAAATATTCAAGGAGACTCAAGCGTCTAAGCTTGGGGATGCCCCGGGAGGCTTCCCCTCTTTCTTCAACAAGTATCGGTATGTTTTCGGATTCGTTTACGTTCATGCGATATGTGCAAACCTTGAGCGTCTTTTGCATTTAGTTTTCACTTTTCTTTTATTCACCATGCTGGTATGAGATAATCCTTGGTTGATTTATAGAATGCTCATTGCACTTCACTTATATCTTTTGAGTATGGCTTTATAGAATGCTTCATGTGTTTCACTTATATCATTTGAAGTTTGGATTGCCTGTTTCTCTTCACATAGACAACCGCCATTTGTAGAATGCTCTTTTGCTTCACTTATATTTGTTAGGCGTGGGCGTATCTTTTGTAGAAAGAATTAAACTCTCTTGCTTCACTTATATCAATTTAGAGAGATGACAGGAATTGGTCATTCACATGGTTAGTCATAAAATCCTACATAAACTTGTAGATCGCTGAATATGATATGTTTGATTCCTTGCAATAGTTTTGCGATAAAGATGGTGATATTAGAGTCATGCTAATGGGTAGTTGTGGATTAGTAGAAATACTTGTGTTGAGGTTTGTGATTCCCGAAGCATGCGTATGGTGAACCGTTATGTGATGAAGTCGGAGCATGATTTATTTTTGATTGCCATCCTTTATGTTGAGGTCGGGATCGCGCGATGGTTAACTCCTACCAACCCTTCCCCTAGGGGCATGCGTCTAATACTTGGTTTCGATAGCTTCTAAATTTTTTGCAATAAGTATGTGAGTTCTTTATGACTAATGTTGATTCCATGGATTATACACACTCTCACCCTTCCACCATTGCTAGCCTCTCTAGTACCGCGCAACTTTCGCCGGTGCATTACACCCACCATATACCTTCCTCAAAACAGCCACCATACCTACCTATTATGGCATTTCCATAGCCATTCCGAGATATATTGCCATGCAACTTCCATCATCATCATATACATGACTTGAGCATTCATTGTCATATTGCTTTGCATGATAGTAAGATAGCTAGGATGATGTTTTCATGGCTTGTCCGTTTTTTGATGTCATTGCTACGCTAGATCATTGCACATCCTGGTACACCGCCGGAGGCATTCATATAGAGTCATATCTTTGTTCTAGTATCGAGTTGTAATATTGAGTTGTAAGTAAATAGAAGTGTGATGATCATCATTATTAGAGCATTGCCCCAGTGAGGAAAGGATGATGGAGACAATGATTCCCCCACAAGTCGGGATGAGACTCTGGACTTTACAAAAAATAAAAGAGGCTAAAGAAGCCCACCAAAAAAAGAGAGAAAAAATAAAAATAAAAAAAATAAGAGAAAAGGGGAGAAGGGGCAATGCTACTATCCTTTTACCACACTTGTGCTTCAAAGTAGCACCATGTTCTTCATAGATAGAGTCTCCTATGCTTTCACTTTCATATACTAGTGGGAATTTTCATTATAGAACTTGGCTTGTATATTCCGGTGATGGGCTTCCTCAAATGCCCGAGGTCTTCATGAGCAAGCAAGTTGGATGCACACCCACTTAGTTTTCAGTTTGAGCTTTCATACACTTATAGTTCTAGTGCATCCGTTGCATGGCAATCCCTACTCACTCACATTGATATCTATTGATGGGCATCTCCATAGCCCATTGATCGCCTAGTTGATGTGAGACTATCTTCTCCTTTTTCTTCTCCACCACCATCATATTCTATTCCACCTATAGTGCTATGTCCATGGCTCACGCTCATGTATTGCGTGAAAGTTGAAAAGGTTTGAGAACACTAAAGTATGAAACAATTGCTTGGCTAATTCCGGGGTTGTGCATGATTGAAATATTTTGTGTGGTGAAGATGGAGCATAGCCAGACTATATGATTTTGTAGGGATAACTTTCTTTGGACATGTTATTTTGAAAAGACATGATTGCTTTATTAGTAGGCTTGAAGTATTATTGTTTTTATCTCAAATGATAGACTATTGCGTTGAATCACTCATGTCTTAATATTCATGCCATGATTAGATTACATGATCAAGATTATGCTAGGTAGCATTCCACATCAAAATTATCTTTTTATCATTTACCTACTAGGGACGAGCAGGAATTAAACTTGGGGATGCTGAAAGCGTCTACATCAGTATCTATAATTTTTTATTG
The DNA here is from genome assembly GCA_021605145.1 of Aegilops bicornis. Classification (NCBI taxonomy): domain Eukaryota; kingdom Viridiplantae; phylum Streptophyta; class Magnoliopsida; order Poales; family Poaceae; genus Aegilops; species Aegilops bicornis. Next base: position 71,697 of record JAHIAL010000069.1, read on the forward strand.
TTCCATGCCAATATTATATAACTTTCATATACTTTTGGCAACTTTTATACTATTTTTGGGACTAACATATTGATCCGATTGCCCGATGCAGTTCTGTTTGTTGCATGTTTTTGTTTCGCAGAGTATCCATATCAAAGCGGAGTCCAAACGGGATAAAAACTGACGGAGATTTTTTGTAATATTTATGATTTTTGGAAGAAGAATCAACGCGAGGCGATGCCCGGAAGAACCCACGAAGGCAGGGCGCGCCCAGGGTCAGGCACGCCCTGGTCCCTCGTGGCCACCCTGTAAGGCGGTTGGTGCCCTTCTTTCGCCGCAAGAAAGCTAATTTCCGGATAGAGATCGTGTCCAAAATTCAGTCCAATCGGAGTTACGGATCTCCGGGAATTTAAGAAACGGTGAAGGGCCAGAATCAGGAGCGCAGAAATAGAGAGAGACAGAGAGACAGATCCAATCTCGGAGGGGCTCACGCCCTCCCACGCCATGGAGACCATGGACCAGAGGGGAAACCCTTCTCCCATCTAGGGAGAAGGTCAAGGAAGAAGAAGAAGGAGGGGATCTCTCTCCCCTACGCTTTCGGTGGCCGAGTGCCACCGGGCCATCATCATCATCGCTATCTTCACCAACAACTTCATCGCCATCATCACCAACTCTTCCCCCCTCTATGCAGCGGTGTAACCTCTCTCTTACCCACTGTAATCTCTACTTAAACATGGTGCTCAACGCTATATACTATTTTCCAATGATGTATGGCTATCCTATGATGTTTGAGTAGATCCGTTTGTCCTATGGGCTATTTGATGATCAAGATTGGTTTGAGTTGCATGTTTTATTATTGGTGTTGTCCTATGGTGGTCCCGGTGTCGCGCAAGCGTGAGGGATTCCCGCTGTAGGGTTTGCAATATGTTTATGATTTTCTTATGGTGGGTGGCGTGAGTGACAGAAGCACAGACCCGAGTAAGTAGGTTGTTTGCGTATGGGATAAAGGGGACTTGATGCTTTAATGCTATGGTTGGTGTCGTGGATTTGTCACGGCAGATGTCCTTAGTGTCAGGACTTAGTCGCGAGGCCAACGCATCTATGTGGTAGCTTGAGAGGGGTTGAGCGGAATCGAGAGACGCAACACAAGACAAGGATTTAGACAACTTCGGTCCCCGGAAACATCATCCGGTAAAAACCCTACATCTTTGTTTGAGGCTAGGTCTCATTATCATCACGAGGAAGTCGCCGTAAACCGGCTCTCCTCTTTGTGTCTAGCCCTAAGATTGTTTCTTCTTGCTTGTAGCTTGTTTTTTCTTTGGGGAGCCCTGCCCCTCCTTATATAAGTTGAAGGGGCGGGTTACATGTGGAGTCCTACTAGGATTAGGACAAACCTATCTCTAATACAAACCGGATACAAGTCCAGGTCTTAACTCCTTGTAAGACAAATATTCCTTATGCCTTTCCTTATAAACCGGCCCACCGTAGTTGAACCGGCCTTCATGAACCGCCCGGTCAGACCCGGTCTTGTCGCTCCTCGACCACTTTGCGGATTACCAACGAACCGTAAACGCCCGGTCGCCCGATGAACCGCCAAGTGTCAGCGGGTTCTTCAGGTAAACCGCCAAGTCCGGCCGGGTTATACTTCCGGCCGGTTTACGCCGCGGGGTATATATCCCCGACATTAGCCCCCAGTTTAATTTGGATTTATCCATGTTAAACTGATCCTATGAAATAAACACAAGAACAAACTTGATAGATTATGCTCCGGGTTAAGAATTCTTGTAAACCGGCATCTGATCATCCTTAAATCCTTGTCATTTCCTCCTCCTAGAAAATCCGGGTCAATAACCAGCTTCATACTCAAATTGCTGATGTTGGCTTCTTATAGAAAAACTATTGTGAAGAATAATCCACTTGAGTCGGCTTCCAAAGCACGGTTTAAGAAATATTGGTCTTGAAATACTCATCTGATATTCAACCGGTTTGAAGATGCAGAACTTGCCGGTTTTATCATTGCCAAAGACTGTCGGGTTATAAAAACTTGATAATTTCGAGTCATGATTGTTGCGTACACGGTTCATGATGGTTGCCAACGCCGAGTTCATGATTATTAATGGCGCCGGGTTGCAGCCACAGGTCATAATGATTGGTGGCGCCGGTCAACCTAGTTTGCTCAATCGAGAGGAATTGGACAATATTTCTTCGACAATAATATAATACCTGTAGCCCCCAAGTCTTTGAGCAGAACAAAGTGGTGGCTTAAGACTTTGCTTCAATATAAATACTGCCACTTTCAAAGAAATCCATGTTGTTCATCCCAGTGACTAGTAAAAACTAAATACTCCATACTATGTAGCCCCCAAGTGCGGGTTGTCATGCTTGCAGCAACACAGGACTTATAATTATCTTATACTCATAAAAACTTCAACTAGTGTAGCCCCCAAGGGCCGGGTCATTATGCAATAATGAGCAGGGACTTAATATTGTTGGAAATATGCCCTAGAGGCAATAATAAATTAGTTATTATTATATTTCCTTGTTCATGATAATCGTTTATTATCCATGCTATAATTGTATTGATAGGAAACTCAGATACATGTGTGGGTACATAGACAACACCATGTCCCTAGTAAGCCTCTAGTTGACTAGCTCGTTAATCAATAGATGGTTACGGTTTCGACCATGGACACCGGATGTCATTGATAACGGGATCACATCATTAGGAGAATGATGTGATGGACAAGACCCAATCCTAAGCCTAGCACAGATCGTGTAGTTCGTATGCTAAAGCTTTTCTAAATGTCAAGTATCATTTCCTTAGACCATGAGATTGTGCAACTCCCGGATACCGTAGGAATGCTTTGGGTGTACCAAAGCGTCACAACGTAATCGGGTGGCTATAAAGGTGCATTACGGTATCTCGAAAGTGTATGTTGGGTTGGCGCGAATCGAGGCCGATTTGTCACTCCGTGTGACGGAGAGGTATCTCTGGGCCCCACTCGGTAGGACATCATCATAATGTGCACAATGTGACCAAGGGGTTGATCACGGGATGATGTGTTACGGGACGAGTAAAGAGACTTGCCGTGTAGAGATTGAACAAGGTATCGGGATACTGACGATCGAATCTCAGGCAAGTACAATGCCGCTAGACAAAGGGAATTGTATACGGGATCGATTGAGTCCTTGACATCGTGGTTCATCCGATGAGATCATCGTGGAACATGTGGGAGTCAACATGGGTATCCAGATCCCGCTGTTGGTTATTGACCGGAGAACGTCTCGGTCATGTCTACATGGTTCCCGAACACGTAGGGTCTACACACTTAAGGTTCGATGACGCTAGGGTTATAAAGGAAGTTTGTATGTGGTTAACGAATGTTGTTAGGAGTCCCGGATGAGATCCCGGACGTCACGAGGAGTTCGGAATGGTCCGGAGGTAAAGATTTATATATAGGAAGTCTTATTTTGGTCATTTGGAAAAGTTTCGCGCATTATCGGTATTGTACCGAGTGCCGAAAGGGGTCGAGGTCCACCTGCCCCTGGGGCCACATGGGCTGTGGGGTGCGCCTTGGCCCATATGGGCCAAGGGCACCAGCCCCAAGAGGCCCATGCGCCAAGGAGACTTGGGAGGGAAGAGTCCAAGGGGAAGGCACCTCCCAGTGCCTTGGGGAGGATGGACTCCTCCCCTCTTGGCCGATCCCCTTCCTTGGAGTAAGGGGAAAGGCTGCGCCCTCCCCCCCTCTCTTTCAACTATATAATGGGTGGGGAGGGAGGGGAAGCCTCACCTGAGTCCCTTGCACCTCCCTCCCTCCCGGGACACCTCCTCCTCTCCGCAGGTGCTTGGCGGCCTCGCAGATTGCCACGCTCCTCCACCACCACCACGCCCCGTTGTCTGCTGCTGGATGGAGTCTTCCTCAACCTCTCCCTCTCTCCTTGCTGGATCAAGGCATGGGAGACGTCACCGGAGCTGTCTCGTGTGTTGAACGCGGAGGTGTCGTCCGTTCGGCACTAGGATCATCGGTGATTTGAATCACGGCACGACTCCATCAACCCCGTTCACTTGAACGCTTCCGCTTAGCGATCTACAAGGGTATGTAGATGCACTCTCCTTCCCCTCGTTGCTGGTTTCTCCATAGATAGATCTTGGTGACACGTAGGAAAATTTTGAATTTCTGCTCGTTCCCCAACAAAGGGCATCATGAGCTAGGTCTATTGCGTAGATTCTTTGCACGAGTAGAACACAAAGTAGATGTGGTCGTGGATTTAGTTCAATATGCTTGACGTAACTAGTCCACTCTCGTTTCGACGGTATAGTGTGATGAAGCGGACCGGACAGACCTAACACGTACTCTTACGTTAGACAAGTTCCAAGCCCGACATGCACTTGGTGCATAAGGTGGCTAGCGGGTGCCGATCTCTCCCACTTTAGTCGGATCGGATGCGATGAAAAGGGTCCTTATGAAGGGTAAATAGCAATTGACATATCACGTTGTGGTTTTGCGTAGGTAAGAAGCGTTCTTGCTAGAAACCCATAGCAGCCCACGTAAAACATGCAAACAACAATTAGAGGACGTCTAACTTGTTTTTGCAGGGTATGCTATGTGATGTGATATGGCCAAGCAGAATGTGATGAATGATATGTGATGTATGAGATTGATCATGTTCTTGTAATAGGAATCCACGACTTGCATGTCGATGAGTATGACAACCGGCAGGAGCCATAGGAGTTGTCTTTATTTATTGTATGACCTTCGTGTCATTATACAACGCCATGTAATTACTTTACTTTATTGCTAACGGTAGCCATAGTAGTAGAAGTAATAGTTGGCGAGACAACTTCATGAAGACACGATGATGGAGATCATGATGATGGAGATCATGGTGTCATGCGGTGACGATGATGATCATGGAGCCCGATGATGGAGATCAAAAGGAGCAAAATGATATTGGCCATATCATGTCACTATTTGATTGCATGTGATGTTTATCATGTTTATGCATCTTATTTGCTTAGAACGACGGTAGTAAATAAGATGATCCCTCATTAAAATTTCAAGAAGGTGTTCCCCCTAACTGTGCACCGTTCTGCGAAAGTTAAATGCGTTTCAAGCGACGCGTGATGATCGGTGTGATAGATTCTTACGTTCACATACAACGGGTGTAAGCCAGATTTACACGCAGAACACTTAGGTTAGCTTGACGAGCCTAGCATGTACATAAATGGCCTCAGAACACAAGAGACCGAAAGGTCGAGCATGAGTCATATAGTAGATACTATCAACATGAAGAAGATCACCGATGATGACTAGTCCGTCTCTCGTGATGATCGGACCACGGCCCTAGTTGACTCGGATCATGTAATCACTTAGATGACTAGAGGGATGTCTATCTGAGTGGGAGTTCATGAGATGAACTTAATTATCCTGAACATAGTCAAAAGATCTTTGCAAATTATGTAAATGGCTCGCGCTTTAGTTCCTTGTTTAGATATGTTCCTAGAAAAATATAGTTGAAAGTTGACGATGGCGATTATGCGAGCAGTATGAAAGCTTATGTCCTTAATGCACCGCTCGATTGTGCTGAACCCCAAGCGTCGTTTGTGGATGTTACGAACATCGGACATACACGTTTGATAACTACGTGATAGTTCGATTAAGCGGTTTAGAGTTGAGGCACCAAAGGCGTTTTTGAAATGTCGCGGAACATATGAGATGTTTCGAGGGCTAAAATTGGGATTTCAGGCTCGTGCCCGCGTCAAGAGGTATAAGACCTCTGACGATTTTCTTAGCCTGCAAACTAAGGGAGAAAAGCTCAATCATTGAGCTTGTGCTCAGATTGTCTGAGTGCAACAATCACTTGAATCGAGTGGGAGTTGATCTTCCAGATGAGATAGTGATGTTTCTCCAAAGTCATTGCCACCAAGCTGCTAGAGCTTCGTGATGAACTATAACATGTCAGCGATAGATATGATGATCCTTGAGGTATTCACGATGTCTGACACCGCGAAACTAGAAATCAAGAAGGAGCATCAATTGTTGATGGTTGGTGAAACCACTAGTTTCAAGAAGGGCAAGGACAAGAAGGGACACTTCATGAAACGGCAAATCAGTTGCTGCTCCGGTGAAGAAACCCAAGGTTGAACACAAACCCGAGACTAAGTGCTTCGTAATAAGGGAACAGCCATTTGGAGCAGAATTACCCTAGATACTTGGTAGATAAGAAGGCTGGCAAGGTCGATAGAAGTATATTGGATATACATTATGTTAATGTGTACTTTACTAGTACTCCTAGTAGCACCAGGGTATTAGATACCGGTTCGGTTGCTAAGTGTTAGTAACTCGAAACAAAAGCTACGGAATAAACGGTGACTAACTAAAGGTGAGCTGACGATACGTGTTGGAAGTGTTTCCAAGGTTGATATGATCAAGCATCGCACGCTCCCTCTACCATCGAGATTGGTGTTAAACCTAAATAATTGTTATTTGGTGTTTGCGTTGAGCATAGACATGATTGGATTATGTCTGTCATAATCTGATTATTCATTTAAGGAGAATAATGGTTACTCTGTTAATTTGAATAATACCTTCAATGGTCTAGCACCTAAAAGGAATGGTTTATTGAAGCTCGATCGTAGTGATACACATTTTCATGCCAAAAGATATAAGATAGTAATGATAGTACCACGTACTTGTGGCACTGCCATGTAAGTCATATTGGTATAAACGCATGAAGAAGCTCCATGTTGATGGATCTTTGGACTCACTCGTTTTGAAAAGTTTGAGACATGCAAACCATGTCTATTGGTGTATACGCATGAAGAAACTCCATGCAGATGGATCGCTTTGGACTCACTTGATTTTGAATCACTTGAGATATGCAAATCATACCACATGGGCAAGATGACCTGAAAAGCCTCGGTTTCGAAGATGGAACAAGGTAGCAACCTGTTGGAAGTAACACATTTTGATGTGTGCAGTCCAATGAGTGCTTTGAGGCATGCAAAGTGAATATCGTTATGTTCTCGACTTCACAGATGATTCGAGTAGATGTTGAGTATATTTACTTGATGAAACACAAAGTCTCAATTATTGAATGGTTCAAGTAATTTCAGAGTGAAGTTAAAGATCATTGTGACAAGAGGATAAAATGTCTATGATATGATCATAGAGATGAGTATCTGAGTTACGAGCTTTGGCACGCAATTAAGACACCGTGGAAATTGTTTCACAATTAATCACCGAACACCATAGTGTGATGGTGTGTCCGAACATCATAGTTGCACCCTATTGGATATGGTGCGTACCATGATGTCTCTTATCGAATTACCACTATCGTTCATGGGTTAGGCATTAGAGACAATAGCACTCACTTTAATAGGGCAACACGTAATTCAGTAGAGACGACACCGTTTGAACTAAGGATGGAGAAAACTAAGTTGTCTATTCTAAAAGGTTTGGGGCTGCGAAGCTTATGTGAAAAAGTTACAGTTTGATAAGCTCGAACCCAAAGCGGATAAAATGCATCTTCATAGGACACCCAAAACGGTTGGGTATACCTCCTAATTCAGATCAGAAAGCAATAGGGATTGTTTCTAGAAAGCGGGTCCTTTCTCGAGGAAAAGTTTCTCTCGAAAGAATTGAGTGGGAGGATGGTGGAGACTTGATGAGGTTATTGAACCATCACTTCAACCAAGGTGTGTAGCAGGCACGGGAAGTTCTGTGGCACCTACATCAATTGAAGTAGAAGCTTATGATAGTGATCATGAAGCTTCAGATCAAGTCACTACCGAACCTCGTGGGACGACAAGGACGCTGCATCGCTTGGAGTGGTACGGTGATCCTGTCTTGAATGTCATGTTGCTAGACAACAATGAACCTGCGAGCTATGGAGAAGCAATGGTGGGCCCATATTCCAACAAATGGTTAGAAGCCATGAAATCTGAGATAGGATCCATGTATCAGAACAAAGCATGGACTTTGGTGGACTTTCCCGTTGATCGGCAAGCCATTGAGATAAATGGATCTTTAACAAGAAGACGGACGTGGGCCGGTAATGTCACCGTCTATGAAGCTCGACTTGTGGCGAAGAGTTTTTCACAAGTTCAAGGAGTTGATCGCGATGAGATTTTCTCATCCGTGGCGATGCTTAAGTCTGTCGGAATCATGTTAGCATTAGCTGCATTTATGAAATCTGGCAGATGGATGTCAAAATGAGTTTCCTTACCAGTTTTGTAAGGAAAGGTTGTATGTGATACAATCGAAGTTTTTGTCGATCCTAAGGATGCTAAAGGTATGCTGGCTCCGGCCCGATCCTTCTAAGGACTGGAGTAAGCATCTCGGAGTTGGAATATACGCTTTGATAAAATGATCAAAGATTTTGGGTTTATACAAAGTTTGTGAGAAACTTGTATTTCCAAAGAAGTGAGTGGGGCACTATAGAATTTACGATGAGTATATGTCGTTGACATATTGATGATCGAAATGATGAAGAATTTTCTGTAAAGCATGTAGGGTTATTTGAAAAGTGTTTTTTAAGTGAAAACCTGGATTAAGCTGCTTAAACATTGAGCATCAAGATCTATGAGAACAGATCGAAAACGCTAAATGATACTTTCAAATGAGCACATACCTTGACATGATCTTGAAGGTGTTCAAGATGGATCAGTCAAAGAAGGAGTTCTTGCCTGAGATGTAAGGTATGAAGTTAAGACTTAAAGCTCGACCACGGCAGTAAAAGAGAGAAAGGGCGAAGGTCGTCCCTATGCTTTAGACATAGGCTCTATAGTATGCTATCTTGTGTACCGCATCGGAAGTGTGCCTTGCCATGAGTCGATCAAGGGGTACAAGAATGATCCAGGAATGGGGATCATTGGACAGCGGTCAAAATTGTCCTTGGAGTAAATAAGGACATGTTTCTCGATTATGGAGGTGATAAAGAGTTCGGCGTAAAGGGTTACGTCGATGCAAGCTTTTACACCTATCCGAATGACTCTGAATAGCAAACCGGATCGTGATAGTGGAGCAAACCATTTGGAATAGTTTCAAATGGAGCGTGGAAGCATCATTTATAATATGACCTAGAAATTTGCAAAGCACACACGGATCTGAAAGGTTCAGATCCGTTGACTAAAACCTCTCTCACAAGCAAAACATGATCAAACCCCATAACTCATTGAGTCTTAATCACATGATGATGTGAACTAGTAAACTCTTTGGATGTTGGTCACATGGCGATGTGACCTGTGAGTGTTAATCACATGGCGATGCGAACTAGATTATTGACTCTAGTGCAAGTGGGAGACTGTTGGAAATATGCCCTAGAGGCAATAATAAATTAGTTATTATTATATTTCCTTGTTCATGACAATCGCTTATTATCCATGCTATAATTGTATTGATAGGAAACTCAGATACATGTGTGGGTACATAGACAACACCATGTCCCTAGTAAGCCTCTAGTTGACTAGCTCGTTAATCAATAGATGGTTACGGTTTCTGACCATGGACATTGGATGTCATTGATAACGGGATCACATCATTAGGAGAATGATGTGATGGACAAGACCCAATCCTAAGCCTAGCACAGATCGTGGTAGTTCAGATGCTAAAGCTTTTCTAAATGTCAAGTATCATTTCCTTAGACCATGAGATTGTGCAACTCCGGATACCGTAGGAATGCTTTGGGTGTACCAAACGTCACAACGTGAATCGGGTGGCTATAAAGGTGCATTACAGGTACCTCCGAAAGTGTCTGTTGGGTTGGCACGAATCGAGATCGATTTGTCACTCCGTGTGACGGAGAGGTATCTCTGGGCCCACTCGGTAGGACATCATCATACTGTGCACAATGTGACCAAGGGGTCGATCACGGGATGATGTGTTACGGACCGAGTAAAGAGACTTGCCGGTAACGAGATTGAACAAGGTATCGGGATACCGACGATCGAATCTCGGGCAAGTACAATGCCGCTAGACAAAGGGAATTGTATACGGGATCGATTGAGTCCTTGACATCGTGGTTCATCCAATGAGATCATCGTGGAACATGTGGGAGTCAACATGGGTATCCAGATCCCGCTGTTGGTCATTGACCCGGAGAACGTCTCGATCATGTCTCATGGTTCCCGAACCCGTAGGGTCTACACACTTAAGGTTCGATGGCGCTAGGGTTATAAAGGAAGTTTGTATGTGGTTACCGAATGTTGTTGAGTCCCGGATCAGATCCCGGACGTCACGAGGAGTTCCGGAATGGTCCGGAGGTAAAGATTTATATATAGGAAGTCTTATTTTGGTCGCCGGAAAAGTTTCGGGCATTATCGGTATTGTACCGGGAGTGCCGAAAGGGGTCCGGGGGTCCACCTGCCCCGGGGGGCCACATGGGCTGTAGGGGGTGCGCCAAGGGCACCAGCCCCAAGAGGCCCATGCGCCAAGGAGACTTGGGGAGGGAAGAGTCCAAAGGGGGGAAGGCACCTCCGAGGTGCCTTGGGGAGGATGGACTCCTCCCCCCTTCTTGGCCGCACCCCTTCCTTGGAGGAAGGGGCAAGGCTGCGCCCTCCCCCCCTCTCTTGCACCTATATAAAGGGAGGGGAGGGAGGGGAAGCCACACCTGAGTCCCTGGCACCTCCCTCCCTTCCGTGACACCTCCTCCTCTCCCGCAGGTGCTTGGCGAAGCCCTGCAGGATTGCCACGCTCCTCCACCACCACCACGCCGTTGTGCTGCTGCTGGATGGAGTCTTCCTCAACCTCTCCCTCTCTCCTTGCTGGATCAAGGCATGGGATACGTCACCGGGCTGTACGTGTGTTGAACGCGGAGGTGCCGTCCGTTCGGCACTAGGATCATCGGTGATTTGAATCACGCAGTACGACTCCATCAACCCCTGCTCACTTGAACGCTTCCGCTTAGCGATCTACAAGGGTATGTAGATGCACTCTCCTTCCCCTCATTGATGGTTTCTCCATAGATAGATCTTGGTGACACGTAGGAAAATTTTGAATTTCTGCTACGTTCCCCAACAAATATATACTTCAATGAATATAACGTCATATTATGTAACCCCCATCATGGGACTTGAATCCACGTCCACAAGGTTAAGAGCCTTGTGTTTTACCAACCGAGCAGTGGACCCTTCAATATAATGAATAAAAAGCTTTGTACCTTCAACTGTTGACAGGAGCAATTGGTAGCCCCAAGGGCCGACTCATTATAATGTGATGAGTCGGGTCTTCAATAATATGAGCAAAAAAATTACTTTGCATTAGCCCCCAAGTGTCATGGTGCATGCTTGCAGCAACATGAGACTTGCATATTTGATATAATCTCAACTTAAATAATGTAGCCCCCAAGTGCCGGGTCGTAAGCCTGCAGCGACTCGGGACTATTCCTTCCATTGCAGAATAAATCATATTCATCGACAAAATAATATCCATTGCGCTAAAGCGACTTTGAAAACCTCAATCATAATATTAATAACCATAATAAATAATCCAGCCATGTTGGCTATTCAAGATAATATAATCCGGTATGAAAACCTTATTTATCCAATATCATAATGAAAATTCAGCCAAATTTGGCTATTTGAATAATATAACCCAATCATTTATAAGCGCATGATTCCAATGGGGTAATCCAAATATGTACTGGCGACTTATAGTCCAAAGCCAGGACGGGTTAACAAACACCGGATAATTTCTCATCATATACTGGCGACTTATCGTCTTAAAGCCAGGCCGGTTTAATAAACACCGGATAATTTATCATCATGCTTTATTCAACCTGTCTCTGCATACAACAAGTTTAAAGTGTCCTGGCGGTTTACCGCCGGACGGGTCATAATGCCCAACATATAACCCAGGTTTATAACCAAGGCTGCACTTAAGAATAATCAATGAAATATATCATACATGTGACATTGAATCACATCATTGGTTTACCAACTTTTTGTAGTAAGGGTGATAACCCCAATCTTGAGTAATGATAACTCCTTTCATACTGGTAGTCGGTTTATGTTAAAACCGTACCGGGTTGTGATAAACACCGGTTTAACCACATATAATACTGGCGACTCGTAGTCAAACCAGACCGGGCGGATAGTCTCCGGATTATGATTTGATCATGTACTGACAACTTGTAATTGAAAGTCAAGCCGGGTTAATGAACACCGGATTACTCCATAATAAGATGGTAACGTAAAATCAAACCGAGCTGATAGTCTCCGGATTAGGATTTGACCGTGTTCCGCCAATTTGTAGTTGACAGTTTGAAACGGATTAACAATGTCGGTTTAAAAACGCAACAACAATCAAATAACAGTTATGAAAAAATATGGAAGCAAAGGCAATGATAAAACCGTTTGCAAAAAGAGGCTTTATTGAGCCGATCAGATGGTGTTACCATGGTCGGACACGACCAAGCTCCCAATAAGGTGTAGCTATGGTTCAAGTCAGCCAGGTCCCCAACTGAAACCGTGGCATTATGCCGATCAAGTGGCGTGGCAATGGTTCGGGTTCGACCAAGCACCCAAGTGACTTTATGGCCTTAGGCCGATCAAGAGGCGGATCGGGTTCAGACTTGACCATGTCCCCAAGTGATCCGGTGGCTTTTCGCCTATCAAAAGGTGTTGCATTGGTTCGGACACGACCAAGCCCCCAAGTGATATTGTGGCACTAGGCCGATCAAGAGGCGTGACTATGGTTCGGACACGACCAAGCCCCCAAGTGATCAATAATATGATAAGCCAATAAGGCATGATACCCATGTTTGAACCACAAGATCATGGCAGCAGGTCCTCTTTGGCACCTTTTAACTTATTGTAAGAGATAAATCCTTCTTGAACCGGGATTTTGAACCGGATATCGAGAGCTTCAAAGCTTTGTGGGAGACATCTTTCCCTTGAACCGGATTTTAAACCGGAATCTTTCTTTTTAAGCCGGAAATTTTCTGACGGCCTTTAACTTTGCACCAATATAGCGGTTTAGGGTCCTGCATTAGACAACTTTGCAAGCCGGAGTAATTGCTCTTTAAAAGAAGGCAATATGTAATATAAAATATATTGGATGGATTTCACCTGATATATCATGCCAGGGGTTATCCACCGTGAAGTTGATGATCACCATGGTGAAGGCGGGCGAGTCGGCGGTAGGCGCGGACGATGAGTTAGTCACGTATGTTGATGTAGCGAGGGCGGCGACTTGCTCACGTATCCGTCCAACAGTACGGCACGGACAAGTACTAGTGCAAAAGCAATATTGGCTTACGCCCCTTTGCCACACCTTTGTAATAATTAATGGTCCTGCGAAGTAAAAATACCCCAGACCAAAATAATTGTTTTTCAAACAATGTAATATATACTGACAAGATTTATAGAAAAGATAGCACCTGGTGTTTGTGAACCACAGATGATCTGGACGTAGACACCCGTAGATAACCTTTCTGTGCTGTTAGTGAATGCTGTCTGATCCTTATGTATGCATCCAAAGGATTTTCAGCAACACCTGATCACTTTGAATTTTCGTCCAACAAGCCCCCTTTTTCCTTTTAATCAAGAGGCCTGATGCATATCTCTTCTCCTCATTTTTTTTTCATCAATCTGCAAGGGAGCGTACAGGCGCAACCCGTGTGATAGGACGACCAGAGCGGGGACACAGCGGGGCGGCAAGCAAGATGGCGCATTGCGGGAACAGCGTAGTGGCACGAGGAGGAGCAAGGCGGGAAGCTGCTCGCGGAGGCTGGCCGGAGTGGAGGCGCAAACCGGCTATGGCGGGGATGCGGCGGTCTATCCGTGGCGGGTCCAGCTTGAAGCGTCGACAGAAACGGCCACGAGGCCGGACGGCTTGAGGCGCTGTGGTATGGGTTAGGGCGGAGGTCCGGCGGGCTAAATCCTGCGGAGGCGGTTTACAGCCGGCTGATGTCGCAGTCCGGATCCGGCGTGGGTGGCCCGAGGCAGCCGCTGAAGCGGCCAGGCCGGCCGCCCGAGGTGAAGCTTTAACCCGGAGCTGAGGGGTGGACCGGCGGCGGGTCACGGCTGAGGAGGCGCACGGCAACGGGGTCAGAACCGGCCGTTGTGAAGGCGTGCGATAGCGACTCACGGGCGAGGCGCGACTGAGCCGACGACGGGTTGGAGAGGCGTTCAAAGTCGGCCGAGGCGACTTAGAGGCGTGAAGCAGCAGAGGGGTACCGGCGAGCGTGCTCGCAGGCAGCAAACGAGACCGTGAATGCGACTTGGCGGCCCAGGGCGGCTCACCGGCAGAGATGAGGTAGCAACTCGGTGGCGCAGGACGACGACTTATAGATGCAAAGACGGCCGGAGAGGCCGTCGACTTGCGAGGCGGATTGGTGCTGGCGAATGGGGAGCACCTGGCCACAGGGAGGGCCGCGACCCGGCGTGGCGCGCTTGGCGGCCGCGCTCGAGACGGCGCGGCTCTGAAGCGGCGCGACGGTTCAAGGTGGAGCATCCGCAGTAAGAGCGACGGTTCATGGCAGGTTGAGGCGGGACGGCCCCGATGGCGACTCGGCGGAGGTTATGAAGTTGACTCGGCGCGGTAGAAGGCGACTCCGGTGGACGGATGACGGCAATGGCGGCTTATAGGCAAGGGCTGCGCCAGGCGGTTTAGTGGCGAGGCACGGCTGAACCGGCAGCTCGTGGCCAAGCGACGAGAGGTGCAGCGCAGAGGCGGAGGCGGGCGGGTCAACGGCCTCTTTCAACCGCTGAAGGCTGGCCACTCTGTCGAGGCCACTCAGCGTATGGTGAATCGGAGGCGGCCAGCTGCTGAAACCGCCGGGACCGTGGCGGCCGGCAACTTGAGATGGGCGCGCTGAAACAGCGATTTAGAACTGCACGCGAGACGAGTCCTCGGCTTCATCCTTTTTTTTCAATCTTGTCCGATGCACACAGCAGAGTCTCAATCCATCTCTATCCTCGCTTCGTCATGCAGGGGCCGCCCGAGGCCTGCTCTGGCAGAGGCCGTGGCGGCTTGGCACGCCGGTGAAATCGTAGCGGAAACAGGCCATCAAGGCGGCTCAAAGGTGGAGACTGTTCGGAGAAGCGAAGGTCACCTGGAGCTGAAACGACTCGGTGTCGACTTAATACCGCGGCAGTGACTCGGATTGAGGCCTTAATCACATACGTACATGCATAGCCTTTTGTTTGATTGATTGATGCTTCACGTAAGGTTATGACACCAAGTACTAGCACCTCCTCTGCTGAATTGTTTATTAGTAGTGGACTAGTATCACTGGTTTGTCTCAGAAGCGGCGCACTACATCGGGCTGCAGCTTTTCCCTTGCAGGTGGAGGCGCGTCTGGCGACTTCATGCAGAGGCAAGAAAAGAGAACCACAGCCACGGTTTAGGCGTAACACAGCAGCGGCCGAGAGGCTTCAATCAGAGTGTGACGGGAATATCCTGACAGGCGAAATCAATCGATACGGGTACCCGGCCGCAATCGGAGGCAGAGCCGGCAGGGCGAATCAAGGCCGCCCGGCTATTGCCTTTTTTATTCAGTAATTATCCCTAACAAAGAATCAATTCGTCTTCTGACTCGACTGATCGCTGGGTCGGCGGGCGGCAGAAAAACTGCAGACCGAGGTTGTCACGCACCGGATTATCTGTACGCTTCCGTGCTGGCGCTCTTTCATCTAACAAATCGCGAGCTTCTCGATCCCTGAAGAAGATCCCTCCAAGAACTCAACACCACCGTGCGCAGCCCCACGGTGGGCGCCAACTGTCGTGGATTTGTCACGGCAGATGTCCTTAGTGTCAGGACTTAGTCGCGAGGCCAACGCATCTATGTGGTAGCTTGAGAGGGGTTGAGCGGAATCGAGAGACGCAACACAAGACAAGGGTTTAGACAGCTTGGCCCCGGAAACATCATCCGTAAAAACCCTACATGCTGTTTGAGGCTAGGTCTCATTATCATCATGAGGAAGTCGCCAGAACCGGCTCTCCTCTTGTGTCTAGCCCTAAGATTGTTTCTCCTTGCTTGTAGCTTGTTTTTCTTTAGAGCCCTGCCCCTCCTTATATAAGTTGAAGGGCGGGTTACATGTGGAGTCCTACTAGGATTAGGACAAACCTATCTCTAATACAAACCGGATACAAGTCCAGGTCTTAACTCCTTGTAAGACAAATATTCCTTATGCCTTTCCTTATAAACCGGCCCACCGTAGTTGAACCGGCCTTCATGAACCGCCAGTCGGGC
This sequence comes from Aegilops bicornis, assembly GCA_021605145.1. Lineage (NCBI taxonomy): Eukaryota > Viridiplantae > Streptophyta > Magnoliopsida > Poales > Poaceae > Aegilops > Aegilops bicornis. The sequence continues at coordinate 87,873 of JAHIAL010000069.1, forward strand.
CACCGGGTCTTGTCGCTCCTCTGACCCGCCTGCCGGATTACCAACGAACCGTAAACCGCCGGGTCGCCAGTGAACCGCCAAGTGTCAGCGGGTTCTTCAGGTAAACCGCCAAGTCCGGCCGGGTTATACTTCCGGCCGGTTTACGCCGCGGGGTATATATCCCCGACAGTTGGGTTTTACCTTAATGATCTTTAGTAGTTGCGGATGCTTGCTAGAGTTCCAATCATAAGTGCATATGATCCAAGTAGAGAAAGTATGTTAGCTTATGCCTCTCCCTCAAATAAAATTGCAATAGTGATTACCGGTCTAGTTATCGATTGCCTAGGGACAAATAACTTTTTCGTGACAAAAAGCTCTCTACTAAAACTAATTTAGTTGTGTCTTTATCTAAACAGCCTGTCGGGGATATACCCCGTGGCGTAAACCGGCCGGAAGTATAACCCGGCCGGACTTGGCGGTTTACCTGAAGAACCCGCTGGCACTTGGCGGTTCACTTGCGACCTGGCGGTTTACGGTTCATTGGTAATCCGGCAGGCGGTCGAGGAGCGACAAGACCGGTGGCAATCGGGCGGTTCATGAAGGCTGGTTCAACTACGGTGGGCCGGTTTATAAGGAAAGGTATAAGGAATATTTGTCTTACAAGGAGTTAAGACCTGGACTTGTATCCGGTTTGTATTAGAGATAGGTTTGTCCTAATCCTAGTAGGACTCCACATGTAACCCGCCCCTTCAACTTATATAAGGAGGGGCAGGGCTCCCCAAAGGGGGGAAGCTAGAAGCAACAAGAAACAATCTCTAGGGCTAGACACAAAGAGGAGAGCCGGTTTACGGCGAATCCCTCGCGATGATAATGAGACCTAGCCTCAAACAGCATGTAGGGTTTTTACCGGATGATGTTTCCCGGGGCCCGAAGCTGTCTAAATCCTTGTCTTGTGTTGCGTCTCTTGATTCTGCTCAACCCCTCTCAAGCTACCACATAGATGCGTTGGCCTCGCGACTAAGTCCTGACACTAAGGACATCTGCCGTGACAATTCCACGACAGTTGGCGCCACCGTGGGGCCTGCGACGGTGGTGTTGAGTTTTGGAGGATCTTTTCTAGGGTTCGAGAACATCGTAATTGGTCCGATGAAAAAGAACAGATGCGGAAGAATTCGCATCAATTATGAGGTCGTCGGTCAAGATTGGAGAAGTATTCAATGGCGACGTATATGAGATTGAGTTCAAAGGAATTTAGGGTTTGAGTTTTTTCTGTGTATCGTCGATGCAACACGATCCATCGAATTCGGATGAAAGGTCAATTTTCCGCTGCCACAGTTGCGTGTCGCCAAGATCGACAGGAATTGCGCTGCAACCGCCGTACGTCGTGTCAGATCAGTCCACGTGAAAACTCAGATTTTGGGAAGGAGTAATCTGTACAGCAAGGTCCAGATTCGTTTTTTAATGATTCCTTTGATCAAGCCAGCCACGAGTACTAGTACGTGAGTCTACTAGTAGTATCTATTCAGTTTTTCAAAAGAAAGAAGACCACGACCCGGATTCTACTCCATTGCCGAGTCGCTCGCGGCGTGCAAGTCACTGTTGACCCCCGTTCAGAGCCGCCTGGGCTTCAGTCTGACATCTCTGCTGGTCTCCACCTTGAGCCGTCCCATGTGAATCCGCTGCTAAGTTGTTGCCGTATAGCCGCCGGCCGTTGCGCCTGTCTCCCGAGCCGCCGTTTTTTGCTCCGCCAATCAATAAACCGGCTTCAAGACGCCTAGCCTCGCCCGCCCGCGCGCCCGGGTTGGAGTGTTATTTAACAAAATACTACTAGTACGTGATTTGGATAGTACTACTGGAGTACAGTATCGCATGAGCAAACCGTGAGATGGTTTTGTCAAGTCTCCATGATTTAGCGGACTTGGATGTGGATTAAGTCAAAATCACCACAACCCGGACTCCTCCATCGAAGCTGGCTGTTTCGCCACCGCCTGCTCGCAGCCTCTTCGTCTTTAAACCGGCCACCTGCGTTGAGCCACTGGCCAAGGATGGCCGTGAGTCGCCAAGGGCTCCTCCTCACCTGCGAGTCGCCGCTCCCGCCTTGGTGAATTGCCGGCATGACAACCCGCCTCGGTGACTCGCCCGTCCACACCGGTTTAAACCGCCACAGCGCTTCTCCTCTGCTGGATCTCATCTATCTCGCGTTGAACCGGCCACGGCCGCCGGGTCTCCATCACGGTTGAGCTACCAGCGCTACTTCACCATGCCTCTTCAAACCGGCATCGTCGCGGAGACACCCCTTTGACCCGCCGAGGCGCCCTTACTCTGCTTACACGGCTGCATCTGGAGCGGCCTCCACGACCCGGCCTCGCTGCTTTAAACCAGCGCCCCGAGCTGCCACCTCCAAGTCGCCATGGCCGCGCGCCGTTCCGAGCCACAAGCCGCCTCCACAACTGTTGTCACCCATCGATGCTGCATCTCCGGTCGCCATGAGTCGCCTCCACCTCTGCCATGTCTCTAGCTGTGCGGCGAGTCAACACTACTGCAAGCCCCGCCTCTAATGCTGGGTTCATTAGTGCTCGTAGTTCCGACCCGCCGAAGCAGCCGCGAATCACCCGCTTCCCCTGTCCCGGCCTCATCCTGCCTTGGTGGCCGGCCTTGGTTTTCATCTCTTCGGCGTCCCCAGTCTGGCTCTGACTCGCAACACCGCCCGGGTTGACCTCGCTGCCACACACTATAGTTCGCCGCCATAGGCGCCGGGCTGAGCTTGCCTTTGCCACGACCCGCCCGCATGTGCCAGTCTCCAGGTTATACAAACTACGGCGAACTCTGGCAAGGCCCTTGAAAGGATCAACACAAAAGTTCTTGGTTATCTACGGACGCCATATAATGATCATCTGTCAGGTGATATTTATCTTACATATTTTGTTAAGTACATGTTGATTTCCTTCGACAAACAACTACTCCGCCCTGCTGTATTTTTTGTACGTAGGACAACAATTCACTATGAATGTGGTTTATACCACGGATACGGAGCACGTACTAGCAACATTGCACCCAGTATTCGTCCGTGCCTCATTACCCGGTAAATGGATGTGCGCAAGCCGCCGCCCTTGCGGCCCGGACTACTTCAACTCACCGGGACCGTCCCTGCGAATTAACTCGCTCGTCCGCACCGGCTTACAATGCCACGGTCGACTCATCTGTCCGAGCTGCCTCTGATGTTGTGGTCGTATTTGTCGTCCGTATCTCGCGGCCTGGTCTACATCAACATACCGGGCCGCACCTGTCTGCATGAGCTGTTTATTGAGAATGAGCAAGTCACAGCTTGGGTAGCCCGGTTTTCTTTCAACAAATTGGAGGCAAATTATCATATACTATCAACCGTTGTCTGCACTGGATGGCTCAATGGGCAGGCCCACAAGTCGCTGCCACTACAGTTTGGTTAACTTCAAATCGCCAGTTAGAAGGAACCATTGGCCGAGTTGCCGACACGGCTCATACGGGATCATTTATAACCCACCGCAGTCACCTCAACCTTCTGTGGATTCACATCGTGCTATCAACATCAATGATATACAAGTTATGCCGGTTTATATCACAGTCAAATATGAGAGTTTCAAGCCAACTCCTCGAGTCACCTTTGAGACTCGGGGGCTACGATGACATGACTCAGCAAATCTTGCCAGTTTTAGCAAATTTAAGAACCCCAGGATGATGGAGGGAAGGATAACCCAGTCCCGGAGGCTACTGTTATATTCGTGAAAATTTAAAGGCCGTCAGAAAATTTCCGGCTTAGAAAGTATATGGCGGTTACAAAATCCCGGCTCAATGAAGAAGTTCTGGGTCATCAGAAAGGATTCCGGTTTACAATTCGGCTCAAGGGAAGTCAGTCTCACTGAAGCTCTCAAATATCCGGTTTACAATCCGGTTCAAGAGAAACCTATTCTCCCACAAAGCTCAAGCTCTCAAATCCGGTTTAAAATGTCCGGTTCAAAAGGAATTAACTTCGCAAGTTCGAGTTTAAAGGCCGTCGAAAATTTCTCGCTGAAAATGAAGATTCCGGTTTACGATCCGGTTCAAGGGAAAGATGTCTCCATAAACCTTTGAAGCTCTCAATATTCGGTTCAAAATCCCGGTTCAAGAAGAATATATCTCTTGCAAAAAGTTAAAGGTAGCCGAAGAGGGCCTGTTGCCATGATGCGCGGTTCAAACATGGGTATCCCGCCTTACCGGCCCGACACACATGGGGGCTTCGCTTCATAAAGCGGGTCTCTGTTCTTTACATCATGTGAGGTTACACGGAGTTGCTCTAAAGCGGCCTCCGGTTTACCCCTTGAGTTCGCTGCTAAAAGCATCGTGTTATATCACTTGGGGGCTTGGTCGTGTCCAACCAATGCAACACCTTTTGATAGGCGAAAGCCACCAGATCACTTGGGGACATGGTCAAGTCTGAACCAGTCACGCCTCTTGATCGGCCTAAGGCCATAGAGTCACTTGGGGGCTTGGTCAACCCGAACCATTGCCACGCCACTTGATCGGCATAATGCCACGGTTTTCAGCTTGGGGATCCGCTGACTTGAACCATGGCTACACCTTATTGGGAGCTTGGTCGTGTCCGACCATGGTAACACCATATGATCGGCTCAAGAAAGCCTCGCTTGCAATGGTTTTATTTTGCCTTTGCTTGAATTCTGTTCTTTTTGCTAAGGAACTTTTTACTTACATTGCGTTTTAAACCGACATTGTTAATCCGGTTCAAATTGTCAATTACAAATTGGCGGAACACGGTCAAATCTTAATCCGGAGACTATCTGCCCGGTTTGATGTTACCATCTTATTATGGAGTAAACCGTGTTCATTAACCCGGCTTGACTTTCAATTACAAACTGTCAAGACATGATCAAATCATAATCCGGAGACTATCCGCCCGGTCTGGTTTGACTACGAGTCGCCAAAGATATATATGGTTAAACCGGTGTTTATCACAACTCAAAGACGGTTTTATCATAAACCGACACAGTATGAAAGGAGTTATCATTATTCAAGATTGGGGTCATCACACTTACTACAAAAAATTGGTAAACCAATGATGTGATTCAATGTCACAGGTATGATATATTTCATTGATTATTATTAAAGTGCAGCCTTTGGTTATAAACCTCGGGTTATATGTTGGGCATTATGACCCGTCCGTGGTAAACCGCCAGGACACTTTAAACTTGTTGTATGCAGAGACAGGTTGAATAAAGCATGATGATAAATTATCCGATTGTTTATTAAACCGGCCTGGTTTTAAGACGATAAGTCGCCAAGATATGATGAGAAATTATCCGGTGTTTTTAACCCGCCTGGTTTTGGACTATAAGTCGCCAAAGACATATTTGGATTGCGCCATTGGAATCATGCGCTTATAAATCATTGGGTTATATTATTCAACTAGCCAAACTTGGCTGAATTTTCATTATGATATTAAATGAATAAGGTTTTTCATACCAGATTATATTATCTTGAATAGCCAACATGGCTAGATTTTTATTATGGTTATCAATAACCAATATTATGATTGAGGTTTTCAAAGTCGCTTCAGCCAAATAAGAATGGCTATTATTTAAATCAATTGTATGATTTATTCTACAATGGAGGGAATAGTCCCGAAGTTGTCATGAAGCAGTTTGACCCCAAGCACTTGGGGGCTACCAATTGCTCCTGTCAACAATTCAAGGTACAAACCTTTTATCCATTATCTTTGAAGGGTCCATCGCTCAGTTGGTAAGGCACAAGGCTCTTAACCTTGTGGACGTGGATTCAAGCCCCGTGATGGGGGTTATATCATATGATGTTATTTTCATTGAAGTATATATCAAGTCCCAGCTCAATATTATCTTCTTGAGCGGCCCTTGGGGGCTATACATCATTGCTCAAATCTGCATGATTATATTTATAAAGTCCCTGCTCATTATTGCATAATGACCCGGCCCTTGGGGGTTACACTGGTTGAAGTTTTTATGAGCATCAGGCAATTACAAGTTCCAGGTTGCTGCAAGCATGACAACCCGGCACTTGGGGGCTACATATGTTGAATACTCAATTCTGACTAGTGATTGAGATGAACAACCTGGATTTCTTCAAGATTGTGATATTTATATTGAAACAAGTCTTAAGTTGTTGCTATGCTACCTTCTTAAAGACTTGGGGGCTACAAGTGATAGGTATATAAGAAGTATATTTTCAAGCTGGATGTTAACTACAAGTATGACCCGGTGCCATCAATATTTATAAACCGGTGATCTTGGCAATGATAAACCGGCAAGTTATACGTCCTTAAACCGGCTGAAGATCGGATGAGTATTTCAAGGACCAATATTGTTTTTAAGCATTGGGAGCTGAATCAAAGGAAATATTCTTCACAATATATTTTCTATGAGAAACCAATGTCAGCAAGTTGATTATGAAGCTGGCCTATTAAACCAGATTTTCTAGAAGGAGGAAATGACAAGGATTTAAGGATGATCAGATGCCGGTTTACAAGAATTCTTAACCCGGAGCATAATCTGTCAAGTTTGTTCTTGTGTTTATTTCACAGGATCAGTTTAACATGGATAAATCCAAATTAAACTGGGGCCTAATGTCGATATACCCGTGGCGTAAACCAAGCCGAAGTATAACCCGGCCGGACTTAATGGCGGTTTACTCAAGAACTCCGCCGCACTTGGCGGTTCACTTGCGACCGGGCGGTTTACGGTTCATTGGTAATCCGCAAAGGGTCGAGGAGCGACAAGACCGGTGGCCCAATCGGGCGGTTCATGAAGGCCGGTTCAACTACGGTGGGCAATGGTTTATAAGGAAAGGCATAAGGAATATTTGTCTTACAAGGAGTTAAGACCTGGACTTGTATCCGGTTTGTATTAGAGATAGGTTTGTCCTAATCCTAGTAGGGACTCCACATGTAACCCGCCCTTCAACAGATATATAAGGAGGGCAGGGCTCTAAAAGGGGAAGCTAGAAGCAACAAGAAACAATCTCTAGGGCTAGACACAAAGAGGAGAGCCGGTTTACTGAATCCCTCGCGATGATAATGAGACCTAGCCTCAAACAAAGCATGTAGGGTTTTTACCGAATGATGTTTCCTGGGGCCAAGCTGTCTAAATCCTTGTCTTGTGTTGCGTCTCTCGATTCCGCTCAACCCCTCTCAAGCTACCACATAGATGCGTTGGCCTCGCGACTAAGTCCTGACACTAAGGACATCTGCCGTGACAATTCCACGACACAGCCCCTAGCTTTTATTTACACGCTCTTTATTTTCTTGCAAACTTACCCAAAAACACCTACAAAGTACTTCTAGTTTCATACTTGTTCTAAGTAAAGCGAGCGTCAAGCGTCAAATGAGTTGTATCGGTGGTCGATAGAACTTGAGGGAATATTTGTTCTACCTTTAGCTCCTCGTTGGGTTCGACACTCTTACTTATCGAAAGAGACTACAATTGATCCCCTATACTTGTGGGTTATCAGTCTGCAACATTCAGATCCGTATGTATCTTGCAAATGTCTATGTCTCTCACCTGGACTAGATCCTGGATGGAAATGAAGCGTCTCTTGATGTGCTTGGTTCTCTTGTGAAATCTGGATTCCTTCGCCAAGGCAATTGCACCAGTATTGTCACAAAAGATTTTCATTGGACCCGATGCAAGAGGGTATGAAACCTAGATCGGATATGAACTCCTTCATCCGCACCTTCATTTGCTGCCTCACAAAGCAGCTATGTACTCCGCTTCACACGTAGATCCCGCCATGACGCTTTGTTTAGAACTCGCACCAACCGACAGCTCCACCGCTCAATGTAAACACGTATCCGGTTTGCATTTAGAATCGCTTTTGGATCAGTGTCAAAGCTTGCATCAACGTAACCATTTACAATGAGCTCTTTGTCGCCTCCATAAACGTAGTTAGAAACATATCCTTAGTCCTTTTCGTGTATTTCAGATGTTCTTGACCGCTGTCGATGATCCACTCGATTACTTTGGTACCTCCCTCGCTAGACTTATAGCAAGGCACACACCAGGTCTGGTACATAGCATTGCATACATGATAGAGCCTATGGCTGAAGCATAGGGAACATCTTTCATCTTCTCTCTATCTTTTGCAGTGGTCGGGCATTGAGTCTTACTCAACTTCACACCTTGTAAACACGTGCAAGAACCCTTTCTTTGCTTGATCCATTTTGAACTTCTTCAAAACTTTGTCAAGGTATGTGCTTTGTGAAAGTCCAATTAAGCGTCTTGATCTATCTCTATAGATCTTGATGCCCAATATATAAGCAGCTTCACCGAGGTCTTTCATTGAAAAACTCTTATTCAAGTATCCCTTTATGCTATCCAGAAATTCTATATCATTTCCAATTAACTATATGTCATCCACATATAATATCAGAAATGCTACAGAGCTCCCACTCACTTTCTTGTAAATATAGGCTTCTCCAAAAGTCTCAGATAAAACCAAATGCTTTGATCACACTATCAAATCGCTTATTCCAACTCCGAGAGGCTTGCACCAGTCCATAAATGGATCGCCGAGCTTGCACACTTTGTTAGCTCCTTTGCATCGACAAAACCTTCTCGTTGCATCATATACAACTCTTCTTCCAAAAATCCATTCAGAACGCAGTTTTTACATCCATTTGCCAAATTTCATAATCATAAAATGCGTAATTGCTAACATGATTCTCGACAGACTTAAGCATCGCCACGGTGAGAAGGTCTCATCGTAGTCAATCCCTTGAACTTGTCGAAAACCTTTTGCAACAAGTCGAGCTTTATAGACAAAGAACATTACCGTCGGCCGATCTTCTTCTTAAAGATCCATTTATTCTCTATGGCTTGCCGATCATCAGGCAAGTCAACCAAAGTCCACACTTTGTTCTCATACATGTATCCCATCTCAGATTTCATGGCCTCAAGCCATTTTGCGGAATCTGGGCTCAGCATTGCTTCTTCATAGTTTGTAGGTTCATCATGGTCTAGTAACATGACTTCCAGAACAGGATTACTGTACCACTCAAAAGCGGATCTTACTCGGTTGATCTACGAGGTTTAGTAACAACTTTATCTCAAGTTTCATGATCATCATCATTAACTTCCTCACTAATTGGTGTAGGTGTCACGTAAACCGGTTTCGTGATGAACTACTTTCCAATAAGGGAGCAGTACAGTTACCTCATCAAGCTCTACTTTCCTCCCACTCACTTCTTTCGAGAGAAACTCCTTCTCTAGAAAGATTCCAAATTTAGCAACAAAAGTCTTGCCTTCGTGTCCTGTGGATAGAAGGTGTACCCAACAGCCTCTTTTGGGTATCCTATGAAGACACATTTCTCCGATTTGGGTTCGAGCTTATCGTGTTGAAGCTTTTTCACATAAGCATCGCAGCCCCAAACTTTAAGAAAGCTACAACTTTGGTTTCTTGCCAAACCATAGTTCATAAGGCGTCGCCTCAACGGATTTTGATGGTGTCCTATTTAAAGTGAATGCAGCCGTCTCTAAAGCATATCCCCAAAACGATAGCGGTAAATCAGTAAGAGACATCATAGATCGCACCATATCTAGTAAAGTACGATTATGATGTTCGGACACACCATTTTGCTGTGGTGTTCCAGGTGGCGTGAGTTGCGAAACTATTCCGCATTGTTTCAAATGAAGACCAAACTCGTAACTCAAATATTCTCCTCCATGATCAGATCGTAGAAACTTTATTTTCTTGTTATGATGGTTTCCAACTTCACTCTGAAATTCTTTGAACTTTTCAAATGTTTCAGACTTATGTTTCATTAAGTAGATATACCCATATCTGCTCAAATCATTTGTGAAGGTGACAAAATAACGATACCCGCCACGAGCCTCAACATTCATCGGACCACATACATCTGTATGTATGATTTCCAACAAATCTGTTGCTCGCTCCATAGTTCCGGAGAACAGCATTTTAGTCATCTTGCCCATGAGGCACGGTTACATGCAAGTACCAAGTGATTCATAATCAAGTGGTTCCAAAAGTCCATCAAGATGGAGTTTCTTCATGCGCTTTACACCAATATGACTCTAAACGGCAAAGGCTACCACAAATAAGTTGCACTATCATTATCAACTCTGCATATTTTGGCTTCAATATTATGAATATGTGTATCACTACTACCGAGATTCAACAAAATAGACCACTCTTCAAGGGTGCATGACCATAAAAGATATTACTCATATAAATAGAACAACCATTATTCTCTGATTTAATGAATAACCGCCTCGCATCAAACAAGATCCAGATATAATGTTCATGCTCAACGTTGGCACCAAATAACAATTATTTAGGTCTAAAACTAATCCCGAAGGTAGATGTAGAGGTAGCATGCCGACCGCGATCACATCGACTTTGGAACCATTTCCCACGCCAAGATCGCCACCTCGCCCTTAGCCAATCTTTTGCTTAATCAGTCCCCTGCTTCGAAGTTGCAAATATTAGCAATGTAATCCAGATTAAATACCCAGTGCTATCGCGAGCATTAGTAAGGTACACATCAATAACATGTATATCACATATACCTTTGTTCACCTTGCCATCCTTCTTATCCGCCAAATACTTGGGGCAGTTCCGCTTCCATCATTGACCAGTTTGCTTGCGAGAAGCACTCAGCCTCGTGCTTAGGTCCAGACTTGGGTTTCTTCTCCGAGCAGCAACTTGTTTGTTGTTCTTCTTGAAGTTCCCCTTCTTCTTCCCTTTGCCATTTTTCTTGAAATCGTGGTCTTATTGACCATCAACACTTGATGCTCCTTTTTGATTTCTACCTCCGCAACCTTTAGCATTGTAAGAGCTCGGGAATTGTCTTTTTCCATCCCTTGCATGTTATAGTTCATCACGAAGCTCTTGTAGCTTGGTGGCGATGATTGAAGAAGTCTGTCAAGGACGCTATCATTCGGAAGATTAACTCCCAGTTGAATCAAGTGATTGTTATACCCAAACATTTTGAGTATATGCTCACTGACAGAACTATTCTCCTCCATCTTGCAGCTGTAGAACTTATTGGAGACTTCATATCTCTCAATCCGGGCATTTGCTTGAAATATTAACTTCAACTCCTTGAACATCTCATATGCTCCATCACGTTCAAAACGCCGTTGAAGACCCGGTTCTAAGTCCGTAAAGCATGGCACATCGAACTATCGAGTAGTCATCGGCTTTTGCTCGCCAGACGCTTATAACATCCGGTGTTGCTCCTCAGAAGGCTCCTACACCCACCGGTGCTTCCAGGACGTAATTCTTCCGTGCAGCAATGAGGATAATCCTCAAGTTACGGACCCAAATTCCGTGTAATTGCTACCATCATCTTTCAACTTTGCTTTCTCAAGGAACGATTAAAATTCAACTAACAACAACATGGGCCATCTATCTACAACAACATAGACAAGCAAGATACTATCAGGTACTAAGTTCATGATAAATTTAAGTTCAATTAACCATATTACATAAGAACTCCCACTTAGATAGACATCCCTCTAATCCTCTAAGTGATCACGTGATCCATATCAACTAAACCATGTCCGATCATCACGTGAGATGGATTAGTTTCAATGGTGAACATCAATATGTTGATCATATCTACTATATGATTCACGCTCGACCTTTCGGTCTCCGTGTTCCTAAGGCCATATCTGTTATATGCTAGGCTCGTCAAGTTTAACCTGAGTATTCCGTGTGTGCAACTGTTTTGCACCCGTTGTATTTGAACGTAGAGCCTATCACACCTGATCATCACGTGGTGTCTCAAAGACGTAAGAACTTTCGCAATGGTGCATACTGTGGAGAACACTTATACCTTGATAATTTAGTGAGATCATCTTATAATGCTACCGTCAATCAAAGCAAGATAAGATGCTTAAAGATAAACATCACATGCAATCAATATAAGTGATATGATATGGCCATCATCATCTTGTGCTTGTGATTTTCATCTCCGGAAGCACCGCCATGATCACCATCGCCATCGGGCGCCGACACCTTGATCTCCATCGTAGCATCGTTGTCGTCTCGCCAATCTTATGCTTCTACGACTATCGCTACCGCTTAGTGATAAAGTAAAGCATTACGTATGCATTGTATTGCATACAATAAAGCGACAACCATATGGCTCCTGCCATTGTCGATAACTCAAGTTACAAAACATGATCATCTCATACAATAAAATTTAGCATCATGTCTTGACCATATCACATCACAACATGCCCTGCAAAAACAAGTTAGACGCCCTCTACTTTGTTGTTGCAAGTTTTACGTGGCTGCTACGGGCTTAGCAAGAACCGTTCTTACCTACGCATCAAAACCGTAACGATAGTTTGTCAAGTTGATGATGTTTTAACCTTCGTAAGGACCGGCGAGCCACACTCGGTTTAACTAAAGTTGGAAAAACCGACACCGGCCAGCCACCTATGTGCAAAGCACGCCGGTAGAACCAGTCTCGCGTAAGTGTACGCGTAATGTCGGTCCGCCGCTTCATCCAACAATACCGCCGAACCAAAGTATGACATGCTGGTAAGCAAGATGACTTATATCGCCCACAACTCACTTTTTGTTCTACTCGTGCATATAACATCAACGCATAAAACCTGGCTCGGATACCACTGTTGGGAAACGTAGTAATTTCAAAAAATTCCTACGCACACGCAAGATCATGGTGATGCATAGCAACGAGAAGGGAGAGTGTGTCCACGTACCCTCATAGACCGAAAGCGGAAGCGTTAGCACAACGCAGTTGATGTAGTCGTACATCTTCGTGATCCGACCGATCAAGTACCGAACGCACGGCACCTCCGAAGTTTAGCACACGCTCAGCCCGATGACGCCCCTCGAACTCCGATCCAGCCAAGGTTGAGCGACAGTTTTGTCAAGACGACGGCGTGGTGGCGATGATGATGTCTCATCGACGCAGGCTTCGCCTAAGCACCGTTCTATATGATATCGAGGTGGGCTATGGTGGAGGGGGCACCGCACACGGCTAAAAGATCAAACGATCAATTGTTGTGTCTCTAGGGTGCCCCCCGCCTCAGCATATAAAGGAGCAAGGGGAGGTGCAGCCATCCAGAGGAGGGCGCCAGAGGAGTCCTACTCCCACCGGAGTAGGACTCCCTCCCTTTCCTAGTTGGATTAGGAGTGGAGGGAAAGAGGAGGAGAGAGGAAGGAAAGGGGGGCGCAGCCCCCTCTCCTTGTCCTATTCGAACTAGGGGGGAGGGGTGCGCGGCCCTGCCCTGGCCGCCTCTCCTCTTCTCCACCAAGGCCCACTATGGCCCATTAAGCCCCTAGGGGGTTCCGGTAACCTCCTCGTACTCCGGTAAAATCCCGGTTTCACCCGGAACACTTCCGATATCCAAATATAGGCTTCCAATAGATCAATCTTCATGTCTCGACCATTTCGAGACTCCTCGTCATGTCCGAGATCATATCCGGGACTCCGAACAACCTTCGGTACATCAAAAATATATAAACTCATAATATAACTCACATCGAACTTTAAGCGTCATGGACCCTATGGGTTCGAGAACTATGTAGACATGACCGAGACACGTTTCCGGCCAATAACCAATAGCGGAACCTGGATGCTCATATTGGCTCCCACATATTCTACGAAGATCTTTATCGGTCAAACCGCATAACAACATGCGTTGTTCCCTTTGTCATCGGTATGTTACTTGCCCGAGATTTGATCGTCAGTATCTCAATACCTAGTTCTGGTCTCATATCGCAAGTCTCTTTACTCGCTTTGTAATACATCATCCCACAACTAACTCATTAGTTGCAATGCTTGCAAGGCTTAAGTGATGTGCATTACCGAGTGGGCCCAGAGATACCTCTCCGACAATCGGAGTGACAAATCCTAATCTCGAAATACGCCAAGGCAACAAGTACCTTCGGAGACACCTGTAGAGCACCTTTATAATCACCCAGTTACGTTGTGATGTTTGGTAGCACACAAAGTGTTCCTCCGGTAAACGGGAGTTGCATAATCTCATAGTCATAGGCATGTATAAGTCATGAAGAAAGCAATAGCATAATACTAAATGATTGTGTGCTAAGCTAACAGAATGGGTCAAGTCAATCACATCATTCTCCTAATGATGTGATCCCGTTAATCAAATGACAACTCATGTCTATGGCTAGGAAACATAACCATCTTTGATCAACGAGCTAGTCAAGTACACGCATACTAGTGACACTGCTTGTCTACGTATTCACACAAGTATTATGTTTCCGGTTAATACAATTCTAGTATGAATAATAACCATTTATCATGATATAAGGAAATAAATAATAACTTTATTATTGCCTCTAGGGCATATTTCCTTCAATGATAGCTATAGAAAAGTGTATGTCGCCTAAATATATATATATATATATATATATATATATATATATATATATATATATATATATATATATATATATGCACATGCACAATCGATAAGCAGTTGATTTGCATGGTTGAATGTTGTGGAGCCCATGCTACAAGCTTGTACATTGATTCAGTGCCTGCATTGGTTCCGTGTGGAGTATCTCATGAAAACCAACAACGAATGAAAGCTTAGAGACTTTGAAAGTGGGCCATCAGTTCAGTAAGGAACATCTGAGATCATAGGTGGGGTGATAGCCAACCACTTAATCCCAATTTTGCAGTTAACCCTCCTCTTATCTTGCCCACTATCAGGAAAGCCTAATCGCTTCGTCTTTGATATTGTGGCACGATGGAGACTTGCCCTCAGCCAACCATGAGCCCTCACCCTCCGATGGCCGTGAGACATAATCCCTTGTCAGCTTTGACTAGTCATTTAGAGCTCATGATCAGTAGATACTGCTGAAGCATTTGAATTGATCTCCTCTACTGAAGCTACTGATTAGTCTTCGAGTTTTACCCATGTTTGGTGCTTACTGTTGAATAGCGCGTCTTTTCCATATGTCTTTCGTAACTTCATGTAGGTGTTTTACAGAGCTAGCTATATGACATCGCGTCCATGTTGGTAGTTCAATTTCGCAAAAAAAAGAGTCGAGAGCTAGTACAAGGGCCCGATGTCAATCCTTGCCCATAAGAAGCCCCTTCACCAAAACTTACACCCATAAAGATGTTGGTCTTTGGGCTGGGGGATAAAGACTGGCCAACTGCTCTTCAATGCAGCTCATTGTTTCTCAACAATGATCTAGAGCACAAGTGATCTAGATCTGGGACAAATATATGAGGGGCCAAGGGAGCTCATGGTGAAAAAATGAGCATCCTTGCTGCTTGATATGTTGGCAGCTATACAGAGAAATAGCCATCTCTTTCCCGAGGTCTCGTATTCCCAGACTGTATTTGGAGTTCATAGTGTTTATTTTCTTCCTCTGCCATGTATCCCCTAGGCTAGCTTCTACGTATGATTTTCTTTGCATGTGATATAGTACTCTTTTTTATGGCAGCAAAAGGAGTTTTCACCAACTGGTAGCTTGTGGAGCTTGCTTCTTCTTCAGTAGAGATTGAGCAACATATATATGTGCTAGAAATTACTTGTATGTTCTAAGGTGGTTGAGTATGTACTATTTTACGTCGATTTTATGGCGATAAGTAGTACATTTATTGTGAGTGATCTTTTACATGTTATGAATTACATCCATTGGTTTGGATTGATTGGGGGCAAATCATGCATGCATTTTGACAGAGAATTATTGTATCTCTCACAAATAAAATAGCGGTTCCTTTTAGAGATTGGTACTTGGCCTCATAATTAACCCACATTTTTTCTAAATGCACTCAGACAATCATTAGTGTTATTTGCCAAGACCCAACCTGGTCTGGTAGTTCCGATATGTTCAGAACATATACAAATTGCCACAAATGTGGTGGTATTTTATGATAATATTGCAAACAATTAATGAATAAAACGATCATATATGAAGCATTTTCTTAACTACATAACGGATTGTTGTTTGGAAAAACCCACCGGTGCGGCACACTAGTCGAAATCATGTCTACGGAGACCCCGCACATCTAAGGGAACACGTGTGAAACAAGTGTCTAGTATTCCACCGAGAATTGTCTTTCGAAAGAAAGAATGTATTAGTGGGGGATGTTCTATCTAGTGTTCCCCAGAATATTGCCTTTTGACATATTGCCTTTCAAGAGAAAACATGTATTACATGTGGATGTTATATCTAGTGTTGCATGTAATATTGCC
This sequence comes from Aegilops bicornis, assembly GCA_021605145.1. Lineage (NCBI taxonomy): Eukaryota > Viridiplantae > Streptophyta > Magnoliopsida > Poales > Poaceae > Aegilops > Aegilops bicornis. The sequence goes on from JAHIAL010000069.1 coordinate 104,084, forward strand.
TTTTGATAGTCGACTTGTCTTCAGTTAGTGCATCATCTAATGGCAGTCAACCTCACACAGGATCCAAATATTGGATTAAACTAATCTAGTATCACAGTGACGATCGACTTGTTAGCCATGAAAGCTAAATTCTGCGTACCAATGTATTATCATAGACAAAAGACTAGCTAACTACTATGTAGATGATCTATGTGCATTCTGAACCCGAATTCAGTGAACTAAGTATTATCATGTACAAACAACATATTTGGATCTTATTCTTACCATATAACGACACACATCTAAATGTTAAACATATTGTACCAGTTATAAGAGTGTATGGGTGGGATACTGTCAGTATCTTATGGAAATTTTAACATGAAGATATTCATATAATCACACAAGGGGTGCTACATCTAGACTTGATGTTTCTCTGACTATGTTTCTTATATCATTTATTTTGTTTTGCCCTTACATGGCTAGGAAAAGCAGTGAGTCAATGGAGCACTAGCCCGTCTTTCTTGGGTTGATAGACATATTGCTATTCTATGACTTGTATTCTTGAGTGCACAGGTTCAACTCCATAAGATTTGATGTTGATCAGGCCAGGATAAAATGCTGCCTCTTTCCTAGTGCCTTGTATTCTTTGAGGCCCTTTATATTTCTATTGTTTGTAATTGCCTCTAGGTAGGCCACTAAATATGTGGTTTTTGAATTTTCTTTTGCAGCATGTTTGCTGATATGTATTTGGGTGAAGATGAAGAACTTTTTATACCCACATCATTGTCTGTACAAAGGGTTGAAGGTTGGTGGGGCGAGATGTACAAATGTTTGCACTTTGTGGTGTGTTTTTTCATCCTTCTTTGCTGCCACCAAATGTATAATTACCGGTAGATGTGAAGACCATAGCACACAAGTAATTTATATCAACCAATGACGTGTTTAGCTTTAGCCGTCCAAGACTACCACTTCAAGATGCATGACATGCTTGTTTTGAACTGATCATTTGTTACATGTTTCAATCAATTAGCCAGTTTCTGATTAAATTTATTCAGCTTAATTACTATAGATGGAAATAGTTCATTCAGCTTGCACACATAAAATGTGTTGATGTCCTAGTTAAGTAACTCAGTTTTAGGGAGCATGTGCTAGTTAATCGGGCACTAATTAAAACTAGCGAGTTTACACTCAGAGGAGATAGGAGCGCAGAACTTAGTGTCGAGTACATCTCTCACTTGGTCTATCGGTGGGTGATTGCAACTACGTTGACTAGGCAGTCCATATCACACAAAATAGAACAACAAGATGAATTTTGTATAGTTGAACTCTAGAAGAAATTTTCAAATAGATGAAACAGATGGGGATTGTGTGTCCTTAACAGTTGGATTCATTATCTAAAGATACTAAACCCTATCTATTTAAAAGATCTTATGACGTTCTAGATCTCAGAAGATGGATTGCTAGCTCCTTCCATTAGAAAACTGAGTGGCACCAAAGGCACATATTGTGTGTTATGAAGCGTTTACAGAGGGTTTCCATCGCCTGAAGTCTTCTTTTCCTGATGTCTCCTATTCTCAAGCTGGGTTTATCTCTTTATTTTCTTACATTCTACTACCTCCAGTCCTAATTATAAGATGTTTTGGATATTTCAATATGGACTATATACAGACTGAAATGAGTGAACAAACACACCGAAACACGTCCAATTATGGACTATATATCATCTGATTCAAAAAAGTTAGAATATCCTACACTAGTTCGGAATAGAGAGGTAGTTTCTAAGAGTTGATGTAGGACAAAAGGTAGGTGCTAATCCAAATGATTCATCATGCAGAGAACACACTCGATGTATGGTCAGTGGTGTATAAATTTGTGAGCCAAGCCTGTGGTTGCTAGAACATTGACATCGGATTAATTATTTGTTCTTTTTTATGGAAGCTCTTTTACATATAATGCAGTGTTATCTAGCAGTAGAATGGTAAAATTTGTGGAGCATGAATCGTCATCAAACCATGGATATGGTTAAGGGTTTCTCCAATTCTTTGCTCCAAAATATATAACCTCTATTTATAAGCAGATATCAAGTCGCTAGTCAACTTGTCCAACCAATAGTTGCAACTAACAAACTGCCAGTGGAAAAATTCAATAATAGCGAGTACTAGGGTGCATGATATGGGTGATCCTCACCTTAACCTAATCAACACAAAGTGGGTAAGTGATATTGACAAATAATATAAAGATTAATGTCTGTGGGCTGCATGACTTGCTTTATTTGTCAAACGTATACAACTCTACTACGTTCATGCAAATTCAAGGCACAATACTAGGAAAATAGTACTGGTCGATTGATCATCACAGATGGGAGAGGAAAACCAGTACTATTTAGCACCAACAGTCACCTCGCTCCCCATTAGTGGTGTCATCATCAAATGGAACATTGTTAGCAAAAAAGATACCACTATGACACTAGTAGAAAAAGGACCTAATGTGAGACACATTAGTCCTGCTCGATTTTGGCCCAGACTAATGGTACCATTAGTGCCGGTTCGAATGGCTATGCATTAATGCCGGTTCGTATTGAACCTTTAGTACCGGTTCGTGCCACGAACCGATACTAAATGGGTGGTGGCAGGATGGCGTCAGGCCGGGGCCCCACGATCATCTTTAGTCCCGGTTCGGGGCACAAACCGGTACTAAAGGGCTAATTTTAGTACCGGTTCGCGCTACCTAACCGACTAAGGTTCGACTTATAGTCCCGGTTGGAGACACGAACCGACTATAGGGCAATTTTCAAACTCTAACCTCAGATCGACATTTCAGTTTTGAAAAACAAAAGAAAATGATAAAAATTCAAAAATAAAATTCTTCGAGATGTAGTTATATTAGTACATCTACTAGTTAGGAAAATTAAAAACTTAAATTTGGACATGTTTTGCAAAAAGTGTTATGAAAAAGTAAAACGGCTATAATTTTTGCATATAATGTCAGAAAAAACGTATATAATATATCAAAATGTTCAGCACGAAAATCCGCATCCGAAGCGGCCTGTTTGCAATTTTTTAGAATCCTCAAATTCCAAAAGGAAAAAAAGATATGCTCAAATTTTAGTTTTTTTAATTTTGGTTAAATCTGGTCAAACTATGGTCAAACTACTTATTCAAGAAGTATTAATGTTGCTACATAATTATTCAAGAATATTAGTGTTACTAAATAATTATTTTAATTTTTGAATTTTGGTCAAATCTGGTCAAACTATGGTCAATATGTGGTCAAACTATGGTCAAACTTATTTAAGAAATATTAATAGTTTCAAACTCAAATGGTGAAACGTGTGACCTAATGCTCAAGCTAAACTACTGAGGGTTAATAGAATTGACAGCTTATATTTGTTAGGAAAACAACAAGTGCAGACTTGGGAAGTTGGGGGAATAGAACTCTCAAGTTAAGCGTGCTCAGGCTGGGGGAGTGAGAGGATGGGTGATCGGCCGGGAAGTTAGACGATTTGGAATGAGTGATCCACACTTGAGCGGTTAAGAGGAGTGATTAGAGACTAAATCATCAAATAATTCAGAAAATTGAAAATCGAAAAAAAATAAAAATAAATTCCAAAATTTTCAAAAAAAAGTAAGAAAAAATACCTTTAGTACCGGTTGGTAACACCAAACGATACTAAAGGTCCCCCATACCACGGCATGAGCTCACGCCACGTGGTGGGCCTTTAGTGGCGGTTCGTGCCGAACCGGTACTAAGGGGGGGGGCTTTAGTCTCCACCCTTTAGTGCCGGTTGCAGAACTGGCACTAAAGGCCCTTACAAACCGGTAATAAAGCTCCGTTTTCTACTAGTGTGAGCTGGAATTATGTACATTATTACCATCGGACTCTATACTAAGTGAAAGGACATGCGGTGCCCCCATGTGTGGTTTTGGTAATTGATGACATTCTCTATGGACCAATGGTTGCATTGAGTTATATTTGAAGGATTTGTCCATAGGCATTTCTTGAAGTACATGTGTTGGTTTCAAGGAGTTTATGAGTTGACCAAGGTGGTATTAAGGAATTATCCAAAGATTGGTCATAGAGTTGGAAAGAGAGTCAAGGTTGATCAAGACTAAGTACAAGAGAGTGATTCAAGTTGATCATCACACAAAGCATAGAAGATACACCGAGTGGGATCAAGTGATCTCATGGTATGGTAAGCATTGTCCATTGTGCTTTGTGTACTAACCCATGGTCTATGTGAGAGTTCTATATGGGGTTAGGTACGTGTTCATGGGCTTGCATCAAGAGGAAGATATCACTCAACCAATGAAGAGGATGACATCAAGTGGTGATCGTCATCAAGAATTCCGTGCGCAAGTTCAAGTGGAGCATCACGAAGAGATCAAGTGCTTGATGCTTTCCGTCCATTGTGGTGTCAATGGACTTGTGAAGATGTGCCGAAGAGTGGCTCACCCATAGTGGAGTATGGGGGAGCAATCATCTAGTCTTCATCGACCCAACACAATCAAGAAAGGTGGTCCAACTTGAGGGAGTCAAGATCATCATCATCTAACTCAAGTGGATTCATGCAAGGCAAAGGTTTGCCCTTGATAGGTTTTATATTTTACCGGTCTCATGGTGATAGTTTGGAGACCGGGTTATAGGATCGATAACCGTACTATCAAGGGGGGCTCTCAAGTGAGTAGCATGATCGTATCAATTGTCGAGAGCTCAAACCATTGCATCCTTGCATCATCTTTCTTTATTCTTATTTGTATTTTATTTTGAGGTTTTAGAGCTTGTGGTTATCTTCGTGACAAGCTCTAGTACATCGAAACGGATTTCATATGCTTCTTCTGTCGCGTTTTCGGTGTTGGAGGTTTTACCGGTCTTTTTCGAGGAAGGGTTCTCACCATTTTCTCTTGGGCCTTTTCTAATTTCCTTCTTATTTTTAGTTCTTTCAAGATTGTGTTAGCCCTTGTCGCTAGCTTTCCAACAAACTTGGTTTCGTTGAATTCGCAGACCGTTTGCAGAAGTTGTGGCAGTTTTGGTGTTCTGAAAAGGTTGCAGCGGTACTACCGCGGATAGGAGCAGATGTAATTTTTTATCATCACTACTACAATGTAGTACCGCCTGACCAAAACTCGTCACAAGTCCAGCGGTGGTAGGCACGGATGTATTTTTTAGTACCGCCATAGCAAGAGTACCGCTACCCTTTGAGGTAGTACCGCCATTCTTTGGCGGTAGTATCATGGAGGTCGAAGCGGTAGTACCGCCTGTATGGGCTGTGAGCATAACAGTTGGATTTTTCCCCACCTATAAAAGGGGGTCTTCTTCCCGAATGAACCTCATCCTTTGAGCTCGTGTTCTTCCCCCATTGTTGACCTTCTTCGAGCTTGCGATCTCTCAATCCCTCCATGGATTCTTGCTAGTTTTTTAGGGAAAAGAGAGAGGAGATCTAGATCCACATTTCCACCAATCACTTTCTCCTCTATGTGAGGGGAACCCTTTGAATCTAGATCTTGGAGTTCTTTGTGTTCTCTTCTTCGTTCTTCCTTTCATTTTCCTCCCTAGCATTAGTTGCTTCGGTGGGATTTGGGAGAGAAGGACTTGGCACTGTGTGCCCTTGCCATTGCATTTGGTGCATCGGTTTGAGTTATCCACGGTGATACGTGGAAGTTACAAGTTGAGAAGCTTATTACTCTTGGGTGCTTGGTACCCTTGAGCTTGTTCCTCTTGGGTGCTTGGGCGCCTAGACGGTTGGTAGTGTTCGAGCTCAATCATTGCGGTGTAAAGCTCCCGCAAGCGTCCGGGTCTCCAATTAGGTAGTGGAGATCGCCCGAGCAATTTGACGGGTACCGTGACCGCCCCAAGGGTTGCCAAAGTGTACGGTTCGGTGACCGCCCCAAGGGTTGCCATTTATACGGTTCGGGTGACCGCCCTCAAGGGTCCCCTAGTGGAATCAATGGCATCTTGCATTGTGCGAGGGCGTGAGGAGATTACGGTGGCCCTAGTGGCTTCTTGGGGAGCATTGTGCCTCCACACCGCTCTAAATAGAGATTAGCATCCGCAAGGGTGTGAACTTTGGGATACATCATCGTCTCCGTGTGCCTCAGTTATCTCTTACCCGAGCTCTTTACTTATGACTTTACTTTGTGATAGCCATATTGTTTCTTGTCATATATCTTGCTATCACCTAGCAGTTTATCTTGCTTAGCATAAGTTGTTGGTGCACATAGGTGAGCCTAGTTGTTGTAGGTTTTGTGCTTGATAAATTAACCACTAGGTTCATTCCGCATTTGTTCAAGCCTATACTGTAATTATTTTAAAGTGCCTATTCACCCCCCCCCCTCTAGGCGACATCCACGATCTTTCACTAAGCCTTCACTAGTTAAATACACGATAGAGATGAGACGCATATTAGGCTCGCTAGTGTTGAATTATTTGCAATCAAAGGTTCCACCTCACCTCCCTAGAGTATAAAACCCCTACTTATCCTAATTTTCCTTTAATTTTCCCTTAGTCCCCTCCTATACCACTTTTCCCGACAATACACCCTCTCACTCCCTTCTCTCATTTTCTTCTGATCCACTCTCTCTATGCAACAAATTCGCAAGGAAGAAAATTCACATCTTAAGAAGGCCACCTAGTGAAAAAGTAGATGAAAAGTTAAAAGAAAGTAAAGAAAATATGCGAGGGTGCATGCTTTGGTCCAAACTTGATTTCCAAAATTATGCAGGGTACTTAGTGTCGAACAGATCTCTCGCTCGATCATTGGTGTGTGGGTGCAACTATGTTGACTAGGCGGTCGATACTGCACATAATACAACAACAACGTGAATTTTGTATAGTTAAACTCTGGAAGGAAATTGCAAGGAGATGAAACAGATGGGAGTTGTGTTTCCTTAGTACGTAGATTCATTATCTAAAGAGACTAAACACTTTTTTTTGCAAATAGACTAAACATATATTATATCTTCAAAGATCTCACAACTCTCTAGACGTAGAAGCAGGAATGAAAACAAAGTGGCGTCGTAGCAACATACAGTGTGTTACAATGCGTCTGCTTCCTTCAAAGCCTTTCTTTTCTGATGTCTCCTCGAAACAGGCTTTCGCCTGTTTTATATATAAAGGAACACAACACAATAGAATACACGGCTGAGCAACACAATATGGTGAGAAGGCTCTCTTACAAGACAGAATGAAAGATATAACAAGAAATGTAAAGCTAGCCTAACACCTCACCGAGGTCCGACCCAGGGGCGGACCCAGAAACTATTCTAAGTGGGGGCAAACTATGGGAGTGGGGGCATACTTTGTATAAATTCACATAATTTTGGCAAATTTTTCTGAAATTTCAAAGAAATATCACTGAAGTTTCATATTTTGAATGGGGTCCTAGGCCCCCACTCCCATGAACGTGGGTCCGCCCCTGGTCCGACCGACGACACTTTTTCGGATGTCTCCTATTCTCAGGCTAATTACTATCTTTCTTTTATTGCATTCTAGTTGCTAACAATTGATGTCGTACAGAAGGTAGGTGTTGATCAAAATAATTCGTCATGGAGAGAAGACACTCGATGTATGGTCGGTGGTGTATAAATTGTGTGCCAAGCATGTTGCTGCTAGAACATTTATTGGGATATTTCATCACAGAAGCTCTTTTGCGCATAATGCAATGGAAGCTAGTAGTAGAATGGTAAATTTTGTGAAGCATGAATCAGCACCAAGCGATGAAGGTGGTTAAGTATTTGTCTGATTTATTGCTCCAAAAGATCTAAATCTTGATATATAAGAAAATATCAAGTCGCTAGTCTGTTTGTTCGACTAATCACTGCAACCACAAATTGTTGGTGGAATAACTATATAAACAGTAAGTATTATAGGATGCGAGATATGGATGGTCCTCGCTTGTATCATAACCAACACAAGTTAGGTGAGTGTATACATATTAACAAACGGTATGACAATTACGGCTTGTGGGTTGCATGACTTGCTTTATTTGTCCAATATATGCAACTTTGTTTGTCCATACTGTTAAAAAAACACGCTTTTCTAATTGATTGCTAGGAATGGGTAGAGGAAAACCCGAAAACTGTACCATCAGCAGTGTCATCATCCAAAGGACCATTTTTACCAAAAAGGACACCACTATCAAGCTGGAATTGTGGACATTGTAAACACAGACAATCCATTTGTACTAACATGCTCTATGCCATGTCTTTATTGTCTAAATACACGACACCAACGCGTGTCATAGTAGGCGGCTTATCGGCCGATTTAACAATTTTATTGGTCGACTATTTATCGGCATGTTTTTTTTAATCTCAGGTTTTCCTATCATCAGGATCAATCAACATGGCAAACCCGTAAGCCACGTCATCAGTATTCCTCATAAGTGACCTAAGATGTACCAGAAGTAGCCATCTAGACAAATAGAAGGCATTAGCCATGTATCAGACTAAGAGCTAAATTGGTTGGGTCCCGCATATTTATCGGTGAATACCGTCCAATATCGACCATACCGGTAAATGCCGACGGTATTCACTTATCTTATCGGTCTGATACTGATAAGTGATAAATCAGCCGAGATATCGGTATATCGACCGATATATTTGAACAATTATTAGACCTGTCATCGGCGACTGTATATTCTAAAGAGTCTACTTCATCCCCCTAGCGTATAAAACCCCCTACTAACCCTAACTGTCCTAAGTTTTCTCTTAGTCTCTCTCACCCCTTTTCCCGGCAACATGCATTCTCACTCATTTTTTCCATTCTCTTGTGATTCACTCTCTCTATGCAGTTGACTCACAGGGGTAGGTCTCATAATTGTTCACAAGAACAAAAAGAGTGACGTTCTGAGAAGATCATCCTGTGAAAAAAAGTGAAAAACAGAGCAAGATAATTCGTCGGAGTCAAAAGAGGACGTTTGCTTTGACCTAAAATTGTCTTTCAAAATTATGCAGAGGCCTTTAGTTCAAACATGAACACACACATATTCTGGGCACACACATGAAGTCCGCACACGTCACCTAGCCACCTCGATACTTGTTTGTTTGAGTCGTATGTAACCTAAAATTACATACGTTCTCGTAAACTAGTCCAAATGGCCGTGCGTTGCAACGGGCGAAAAATATCGTAAAACTTGCTCCGTGCGATAGTACACGCCATTTCTGATAAGGTTATACTATTACCACTTTTTGAAGTATGAAGTGTGCACGTAAAGAAGTCACCCTAACATCCTTCATCTGCTGGAAGAGTAGTGGTGCATAGAATAGTCTAGTAATCGGTTTTATATTTTATTTTAAAAAACATAATTTTTTATTTTAAAATAATTAAACAAATTTGAATTTTTTATCCTCAATTTTAAATGTTTTTTAAGTTGATGCATTTTTTGGGAATTTTGAGCATTTTTTAGAATTCATGCACGTATTTAAAAGCATGAATTTTTTAAGCAAGAAGAATTTGAAGCACTCCTTGCGTTAAAAAAACACACACAAGCTCGGTGTTTGCAATTAAAAAAGGATTATTGGTGTCCATACCATGTAGTATAAAGTTGAGAAAGTAGTAGGATGTCCTTTGGCGCTTCCTTCAGAGCACTATCGTCGGGTGAGAGAAAAATGGTGTAATTATTTTTAGCGGGATATACAAACGGTGGAATTGTCGTATACTATTTGAGAGTTTAATACTTAATCCAAAAGTTCTTCTTCGAATTTTAAAAAAAAAATGCAAACTTTTTTTTGGATGAAAGAGTAGTGGTGCACTGAAGTGGGATTGTTTATTTCCATTTTTTGTTAATATTCAAAAGCAAACCGGTTTTTACTATGGTAATTATTTGTTAGAAAATGTTGGTATTTGATTTACAAAATTATATGCCGTTCCTTTTTGCACTATTTGAACTTGGCCACATAAGAAAATGCAAGCTTTTCTTTGTTCTCCATCACATGTAAATTTTAGGGGCCCATAAAAAAAGGATAAATTTCAGGTGTAATTTTGGAGTGGATTGTCTAACAAAAGTAAATTTCAGGTGGAGCCCACGTACACCCATCACGTGTCTACCACGTCTAAAGTAGTCCAATTTTGCTCATGTTCGCCTTCCTCTGGTGTTCTATCCCGCTTCCTTTGGCGTGTTCGTTTCGTTGACGCCATCTCTCTCTCTTCTCATTGCCCCCTCCCCCAAGCCATCCTTCTGTGCCGACCACCATCTGCAGCAGCTTTATTCAAGGGTCCTGGGGATTTCGCAGGCCATCTCGCGCGCGACCGATTTTTTGCTTCATGTTCGCAGGTGTGATGCCCCCGATTCAATCGTACACTAATCATACACGCAAACGTGTACGATCAAGATCAGGGACTCACGGGAAGATATCACAACACAACTCTAAAAATAAGAATAAGTCATACAAGCATCATAATACAAGCCAGGGGCCTCGAGGGCTCGAATACAAGTGCTCGATCATAGACGAGTCAGCGGAAGCAACAATATCTGAGTACGTATATAAGTTAAACAAGTTTGCCTTAAGAAGGCTAGCACAAACCGGGATACAGACGAAAGAGGCGATGCCTCCTGCCTAGGATCCTCCTAACTACTCTCGGTCGTCGCCGCTGGCTACACGTAGTAGTAGGCACCTCCAGGTAGTAGTCGCTGCCGACGGTGGCGTGCCTCACTGGCTCCGACATCTGGTTGGGACAACCAGGTAGAAAGGAAAGGGGGGAAAGGGGGGAGATAGCAACCGTGAGTACTCATCCAAAGTACTCGCAAGCAAGGAGCTACACTACATATGCATGGGTATATGTGTAAAGGGCCATATTAGTGGACTAAACTGCAGAATGCCAGAATAAGAGGGGGATAACTAATCATGTCGAAGACTACGCTTCCGCAGCCTCCGCCTTGCAGCATGTAGAAGAGAGTAGATTGAAGTCCTCCAAGTAGCATCGCATAGCATAATCCTACCCGCGATCCTCTCCTCGTAGTCTCAAGTAGAGAGCGACCACCGAGTTGTATCCGCACTTGGAAGGGTGTGTTTTATTAAGTATCCGGTTCTAGTTGTCATAAGGTCAAGGTACAACTCCAAGTCGTCCTGCATCAAGATCACGGCTATTCGAATAGATTAACTTCCTGCAGGGTGCACCACATAACCCAACACGCTTGATCCCATTTGGCGGACACACTTTTCTCGGGTCATGCCCGCCGCTGAAGATCAACACGCCGCAGCCCCACCTAGGCCAACAGAGAGGTAAGCACGCCCGGTCTAAACCTAAAGCGCCTGAGTGTCTGGGCCCATCGCCTTAGCACACCTCAAGACGCTATGAACGCCGCCGGAAGAAGAACTAGCCCCTTAATACAAGAGCAGGCTTACGTTCCAATCCGGCGCCAAGGCCGCCGGCCGACGACGTCACGAAGGCTTCGGGTGATACCACGACGTCGAGTGCCCATATCTTTCCCACGTAGTTGGTTAGTGCGTATTGACCAAATGGCCAGACTCAGATCAAATACCAAGATCTCGTTAAGTATGTTAATGATGTAACCGCAGACACCGACCAGGGCCAGGCCCACCTCTCGTCTAGGTGGTCTCAACCTGCCCTATCGCTCCGCCACAAAGATCCACACAGAGGGCCGTTGGGACAAAGGTCCTTTCAGCCCCCAATCCGTGAATCACTCATGGTGCTCCATGTCGACCGACTTTAGTCACCACATGTATCATGTATAAAGTATATAACATATACCCGTGATCACCTCCCGAGTGATCACGGCCCGATAGTATAGCATGGCATTTGACAAGAATGTAGGGCCACTGATGGAATACTAGCATCCTATACTAAGCATTTAGGATTGCAGGTAAAGGTAACAACAATAGTAGCAAGGACAGGCTATGCATCAGGATAGGATAAACAAAAAGCAATAACATGCTACACTACTCTAATGCAAGTAGTATAGAGAAGAGTAGGCGATATCTGGTGATCAAAGGGGGGGCTTGCCTCGTTGCTCAGACAAGAAGGAGGGGTCGTCGATGACGTAGTCGACCACAGGGGCATCAAAGATCGCTACGGGGTCTACCGGAGAGAAGAGGGGAGAAACAGTAAATACATAGCAAGCAAGTGCATAACAGGACAACAAGCAGAGCTAGACGTGTACTAACGCGGTATGAGGTGATACCGGTGAAGGGGGGAAACATCCGGGAAAGTATCCCCGGTGTTCCGTGTTTTCAGACAGATGAACCGGAGGGGGAAAGTTGCGAGTTTGATATGTTAGGGGTGTGTGGCGGACGAAGGGGCTGCATATCCGGATCCGTCTAATCGTTCTGAGCAACTTTCATGTATAAAGTTTTTCCATCCGAGCTACGGTTTATTTTATATGATTTTTCAAAGATTTAAATAAATTCTAGAATTTCTGCATTTAATTTAATTCGAAATAATAAACTGTGGAATATTCTTTTATACCTAGCAGCCAGCTAGCTACCGAAAGTATGACAGGTGGGGTCCAGAGGCTGAGTCGGCATGCACAACAACAAGTCAAAGGTCAAGCGTTGACCCAAAGCGAAGTGGGGCCCAGTGTCATTGGTTGTTTTATTAATGCAATTTTAATAAGCTAGTTTATCAAAAAGGGCCCACTAGTCAATGGGGTATTAGGTGGGGGTTAGGTTAGTGCCTAATTAACTGTGGTCAGCCCACTAGCTGGTTTTAACCAAGACCCCGGCGGAGGCGCATGTGAGGCGACGGCTGGTTTCGCCGGATCATGGGCTCCGGCGACCATTTGGCCGAGAGCTGCCACGGAGAAAGGGCGACGGGCGAAATGAGTAGAGAGGGTTGCAGTGCGGTGCCCGGAGCGGCGGCGGCGAGGTCTACGGCGTGGTGGCGCAATGGCGTCAACAAGGCGCAAGCGCAGCAGACCAGCGCTGGGAAGCGAGCAGCTTCGGAAGAGCGGCAGGAAAGGTAGGGGGAGCGGGGGAAGCGAAGGGAGGCACGGGGTGCGCAGCAGCTGGTCCACGACGGCGCGTGGTCGCGGCCCGTGATGTGCGCGAGCGGACGACGGGGAGGGCGCGGGGAGCGCGGTCGGGGACGGCGCCCTAGCGTGTGCGGGACAGGGGAGAGAGGGGAGGGCGTGGCCCTCGCCGCATTTGACTGTGGGTGCGGGCGGCGAGGTTCGTTGATGCGAAGTCGGAGAGGAGGATGAGGACGACGTTCCAGACGGCATGCGATGGCGATCCGGGAAGGGAACGGCTCGATCCGCGAGGCAGGGGTCCCGAGTCTGGCGCGCCCACGTAGTCGACGAAGACGGAGAGGCGGTGCTCCCGACGCACTGCGAGGCGGCGGGAGGGCAAAGGCTGGGGAGGATGAGGTCGCCATGGCGACGTGGTTCTACTGTGGCGAGGTGGAAGAAGCGGCGCAAGGAAGGGGAATGGCGCTTAGGGTTTCGCCTGCCTCGGGCGACGCCTTTATCCCTCCGCGACGCCCAGAGCATCGTCGTGGCGAGCATCACATGTCGCAATGGGCGATGATGGCGTGTGGTGGTGACACGCACGGGGAGAGAGAGGGGGTTAAGGATGAGGGGGCTTTAGGTGGGCTGGGGGCACTGTGCAACTTAGGCCCAGTTGCATAATAGCTTGTAGGTATTTTCTATTTCTCCTTTTATTTCTTTTATGTTTATTTATTTCTCCTCTGTTTTGTCTTTAGTTTAGGTAGCAAATGAAATTTTGGTGAACATGAAATTTGCCACATAAATCTTGGGTCATACAATTGAGTTGCACACGAAGCTTCAAGTTATTTTGAAAAGGATTAATATTTGTTTACTTTTTAAAAGGTCAATTTAAATGTTGTTTGTTCCTGTTTTAGATATCTTAGAGGCATATAAACATTCCCAAAATGTTGTTCGATGCTTGTTAATTTGTTAGTGAATATTTACAACCTTTTGAACATTTTTAATTCACTATTTTATGAAATTATATTTTGACTTTTTTTAAATTTGAATTTGATCTCAATTTGAAACAAGTGAGGTTTAGAAAAGGTTTAAGTATGATGACATGGCATGATTAGCAAGGGCTTACTGTAGCTTAACTATCGGGTGTCACAAATCTCCTCCACTACAAGAAATCTCGTCCTGAGATTTAAGAGGTATGGTAAGGATGAATGTTCTGGTTACAAAATTCTAACGGATCTTTTCGGTCTTGCTTGCTCTTCTCAAAGAGGTTGATCCTTCTCGTCGATGTCTTCACCTCTCTGATTCAGGTCATCCTGATGAAGTCCTCATCCTTCCTTCGGGGTCCTCATCGTACTTAGGAATAGGTAAGGGGCAGCTTGACAACGATAGGATGCTATAAGGGTTAATCATCTGGGGGCAATCCCATGAATGAGCACATGATTATCTCTCGAGGTGAACAAATAAAACACGTCGAGAGGAAGGTAAGAAGTTTCAAACGGATAGACAACCGTTCGACGTCTGAATCAAAGTGTGAAAGGTATTGCGTCTGATACCAGAATTGACGATCTCTCGGAAGGTGGCTCGTGAATTACATACGAGGCCACACGCGAGGAATAACATTGGGAACAGGGGGTGTACAGGAGAGTCAGGTTTTGATCCTGTGGGACTGTGGGTTATGGGCCCACCATGTGGGTTAAACGTAGGAAGGGCGGAGACGTCTTGCGTGATCATGTAAGCAAGGCATGTCGAGGATAGCCTGTCATTTATGTCGGCAAACATCGACATCATTAAGGGCGAGGGACGAAGAGAACCATTTTCCTGCTCGTTGCACGAGGCGAACCAATAGGCAAAGTTCTCGTCCATCGGTGGCTACCAGAATGTCATCAACAATAGTAACAGGTCCTTGCTGACAGAATTGTACGATGAGGTGTTTACATAAGCAGGGAAATATTACTGCTTAGATCATATGGATCAGAAGAAAGGTTAAACAAACCAATGGAAAGAAAGATGTGATCATCAGACTAATCAGAACAATGGAAAGGAAAATGTGTTTAAACACATATTTCAGGGGTATATCCTTCCCAAGGACAAGCAGAGCATGATTTCCATGACAGGATATAACATAGAAAACCCTTTAGGTAAGAGGAGAGAAATTTCATGATATTACCCATACCAAAGGTGTTTGGATAATTGATAAGGAAAATTTAGCATTGTGCTTCAAATGTTCTTATTGAAATTCGGACATCACATATATGCTTCGAGATAGCATTGACATGGTCTTCAGGTGAAGGTCAGACTTTGGATACACAAAGGATGCACCAGGAACAACTCATAGAGTAAGTCTTACAATTTCCTCATGGAAGAATGCTTATCCTTGCCGTAAAGGATACTATAATATAGGGCCTCCCAAAGTGTACTAGGCACGACATCACCTTACCGGGTCACATAAAGACCAATCGTTATAACTCTTGAAATATATTCCAACCATCATCTCCGGACCGAGATTCAGATCTGATTGGGGTCAAGATAACTCGAACTCGTGGAGGCCCGAGGAGAAAAGGTGCGACACAAATTGTCGAGATGACTCATAAGATTCTCGAATTGATCTATGGAAGCGAAGTTCAAACAAGAGTTCATCATTAAATCAAGGAGAGGTGAGGAGGTGGCTGATTGACTTAGCGACAATTCATTGAGATTTTCAAAAGATGGATTTCCACACTTATGAAAACAAGGAGATAACATTTGTCAGATCAAATGATATAATGAGGTATGCTGGAGGAAAACATACACAGCTAAACATTGGTTGAAAGGTGCACCCAAAATATGGGCTTAGGTAGCATGATCAATTTTAGAATGGTGATCCGGTAACCAATGGTCTAAGAATGAAATATCGACCATTAACTTCAAAGCAATAGGGTTGCTAGAAGTTTTGAAGTCGCACATCATAGTTCGATTGTCGGTTTTCCGATTAGGAACAACACGGGGACCAAGGAATGAACGAATATGGCAAGAAGTATCAACTGTATCAAGATGTCATAAGAGGTGGTGAAATTCTCACGACATTCTTGACATAAAGGATGGTAATACTGCAAGGTAAAGAAGAATAATTGCTGGATAGCACGGATCCCCAGGTATAACACAAAACACGAACAAGTTTGTGTTGGAGGGAAAGCAACAATGTTGTCGATGATAACACAAATCATCAAGGGCAAGGGTGGTACTTGTCACCATGAATTTGATTGATATTCTGGAAGGAGTCAAAATATTGATGATGATCACGACAGATTTTGTCGAGAGGCTCCACAAAGATGTAATCGATCGGCGATGACATAAAGTCAAAGGAATGATGAAGCGAAAGGTTAATGGAACCAAAGGTACGACACAATACCCAAACCAAGCTTGTTATTGGAGGTGAAACGGTAAGACGAGGAAGATCGACATAAGCTTAGCTCATCGTCAAAAGTTGTGCTCCGGGAATAAGGACCAGATAGCACAGTTAAAATCAGCCGATAATGATATAGCCGATCAGGCTAGGAGTGACGTGATGGAGTATTAAACTTCTCAACAACAAAGTACTGGGAGTACCGAATCTCAGTGTTGATTCGATTCACAATTCGGTGTTCACGATTGACGATAACCGAGAACCCGTGGAGTGACTATGATGGGGAGAGGTACTACTCAACAGAAATTCATAAGATGAAGTGCAATGGGTTGATATCCTCGAGATACCAGGGGGTAATACACGAAGGTAGAACAAAATAGAGGTTGGGAAGGCGTACTAATCTGCAGAAGGCAAGTACTTTACCTGGTCCGAGAAATAGAATCAAAGGAGAACAATCATGGTCGGAACCACGGTTGCAAAGGATCAATTCACGAATCTTTGGATGATATTTATCAAGGAAATAGTTATTATTACAAGAAGCTTCCATGATAGGATCTACATCGTGTCCATGGGCATGAACACAAAGTTCAAGGTCGACTCCCACTTCTCTAATGCATAACCTTTCATTCACTTCTCATTTTCGAAGAAGTTGTAATGTTGAAATTTTATCTAGGAAAATACCAGAAGAGTATGACTCCTGAAAGCTTTCGAGGTCACACGTATTAAGGAAGGCCTAGGTTCAACCCATCGGGGCATCATGGAAACATATATCACAAACTTCAGGGGTAAATAACTCAAGCTCGATAGTAGAGCATGGGTGACAAAACGAGAGGATACAATTTACTGAAGGCATTATATATCAAGGAAGGAACTTCTCGAGGTTCTTGTATATTTAAAGACACCGCTCGGATGATATTCCAACAAAGGATCCGACGGTTCATAGCGGAGCTGATGTGAGTATCGGCACACAACCGTGAGGAAGAAACAATGTGAAGGCATTGGATTATAGAAGCAACTGACTAATTCAAAGCTCACGTGTAAAGGAATTATAATTTCCAAATCAAAGGATCAAAAGCAAATGCTTTGATTAAGGATGGATAAGTTGAGTAAGCTTAGGGGTAAAGTCGACAACAATTTGATTGGCCGAGATCCAGCTCATGTTTAAAATGACGTCTGAGCCGGAAAGATAATTTAAAAGGATCAACTGACGATTGTGTGCATTCGCACTCATGTTGAATCAATAGGATCAAAATCACGGTGTCTAAGGATACTAACGAATATTGCCAGACATATGGAAAGCATCTATAATGCAAGCGGAACAAGTATTGCGAGCAATAAGCTACCGAGGAATTTTGGAGGATCAAATAGTATTTCAAGACAATTGTGAAACACATGAACAACTGGGGATGAGCGGATACTCGATAAGGGCGAGAAATTATCCGTAGGGGTATTCAGGTGGCAATGAACTGCAAGGCAGTAGGCACAAATATTCTCGGAACAATAGAGGGGATTTCAGGGTATCTTGTTATAACAAGATCAACTGGGAATAAAAGTAAGAACGGCAAGTGTATGTATTTATCCATATGGATATTTCAGTGGTAGGGAATTGCAAAAGCAACAGGCTCAAAGTCTCAAGAGAACATCGGAGAGTATCTTTGAAATCCTTCGGTGGACCAAGTAATCATCTGGAGTAAGGGACTCTCCGGGTGGAAGTAGTTACGAGAACCTAGAGTCGGCGTTAGTAAAATCATTTAACCCGAATATGTTGGAAATATGCCCTAGAGGCAATAATAAAAGGATTATTATTATATTTCCTTGTTCATGATAATTGTCTTTTATTCATGCTATAATTGTATTATCCGGAAATCGTAATACACGTGTGAATACATAGACCACAATATGTCCCTAGTGTGCCTCTAGTTGACTAGCTCGTTGATCAACAGATAGTCATGGTTTCCTGACTATGGACATTGGATGTCATTGATAACGGGATCACATCATTAGGAGAATGATGTGATGGACAAGACCCAATCCTAAGCATAGCACAAGATCGTGTAGTTCGCTTTTGCTAGAGCTTTTCCAATGTCAAGTATCTTTTCCTTAGACCATGAGATCGTGTAACTCCGGATACCGTAGGAGTGCTTTGGGTGTACCAAACGTCACAACGAATCGGGTGACTATAAAGGTGCATTACAGGTATCTCCGAAAGTGTCTTTGGGTTCACACGGATCGAGATCGGATTTGTCACTCCGTATGACGGAGAGGTATCACTTGGGCCCACTCGGTAGTGCATCATCATAATGAGCTCAAAGTGACCAAGTGTCCGGTCACGGGATCATGCATTACGGCATGCAGTAAAGTGACTTGCCGTAACGAGATTGAACGAGGTATTGGGATACCGACGATCGAATCTCGGGCAAGTAACGCACTGATTGACAAACGGAATTGTATACGGGGTTGCTTAAATCCTCAACATCGTGGTTCATCCGATGAGATCATCGAGGAGCATGTGGGAGCCAACATGGGTATCCAGATCCCATTGTTGGCTATTGGCCGGAGAGCCGTCTCGGTCATGTCTGCATGTCTCCCGAACCCGTAGGGTCTACACACTTAAGGTTCGGTGACACTAGGGTTGTATGAATATGAGTATGCAGCAAAGTTGTTCGGAGTCCCGGATGAGATCCCGGACGTCACGAGGAGTTCCGGAATGGTCCGGAGGTAAAGAATTATATATAGGAAGTGTTGTTTCGGCCATCGGGAGAATTTCGGGGTCACGGTATTGTAATGACCACCGGAAGGGTCCCGAGGGTCCACCGGTGGGGCCACCTATCCTCGAGGGCCCTGTGGGCTGAAGTGGGAGGAACCAGCCCCTGGTGGGCTGGTGCGCCCCCATGGGACCCCCTCATGCGCCTAGGGTTGGGAACCCTAGGAGGGCGCCCACTTGCCTTGGGGCAAGCCTCCTTGGCCGCGCCGCCCCTAGGAGATCCCGCCTCTAGGGCCGGCGCCTGTGGGCCTATATAAAGGGGGAGGAGGGCAGCTGCACCGCATCTTGGCGCCTCCTCTCCCTCGCTACACCTCTCCATCTCATGCAGGCTCGTGAAGCCCTGCGGTGATCGCCGCTTCCACCACCACGCCTGGCCCCGCCGCTGGATCTTCATCAACCTCTCCTCCTCCTCCTTGCTGGATCAAGGCGCGGGAGACGCCATCCGCCTCCGCACGTGTGTTGAACGGGAGGTGCTATCCGTCGGCACTTGGTCATCGGTGATTTGGATCACGATTTAGCAATGACTACCTCAACCCCGTTCTCTTGAACGCTTCGCTCGCGATCTACAAAGGTATGTAGATGCACTCCGATCACTCGTTGCTAGATGAACTCATAGATGGATCTTGGTGAAACCGTAGGAAAATTTTTATTTTCCGCAACGTTCCCCAACAGTGGTATCAGAGCTAGGTCTATGCATAGTTCTCTATTGCACGAGTAGAACACAATTCGTTGTGGGCATAGATGTTGTCAACGTTCTTGCCGCTGCTAGGCTGTTCTTGCTTCAGCGGTATTCTCGGGATGAAGCGGCTGGACCGACCTTACACGCACGCTTACGTGAGACAGGTTCCACCGATCGACATGCACTAGTTGCATAAGGTGGCTAGCGGGTGTCCGTCTCTCCCACTTTAATTGGAGCGGATTCGATGAAAAGGGCCCTTATGAAGGGTAAATAGAAGTTGACAAATCACGTTGTGGCTTTCACGTGAGGTAAGAAAACGCTCTTGCTAGAACCCTATTGCAGCCATCGTAAAACTTGCAACAACAATTAGAGGACGTCTAACTTGTTTTTGCAGCAAGTGTTTTGTGATGTGATATGGCCAAAGTTGTAATGAATGATGAATGATATATATGTGATGTATGAGATCATGTTCTTGTAATAGGAATCACGACTTGCATGTCGATGAGTATGACAACCGCAGGAGCCATAGGAGTTGTCTTTATTTTTGTATGACCTCACGTGTCATTGAGAACGCCATGTAAATTACTTTACTTTATTGCTAAACATGTTAGCCATAGTAGTAGAAGTAATAGATGGCGAAACAACTTCATGGAGACACGATGATGGAGATCATGATGATGGAGATCATGGTGTCATGCCGGTGACAAGATGATCATGGAGCCCTGAAGATGGAGATCAAAGGAGCTATATGATATTGGCCATATCATGTCACTACTATATAATTGCATGTGATGTTTATTATGTTTATGCATCTTGTTTACTTAGAACGACGGTAGTAAATAAGATGATCCCTTATAATAATTTCAAGAAAGTGTTCTCCCTAACTTGCACCGTTGCTAAAGTTCGTCGCTTCAAGCACCACGTGATGATCGGGTGTGATAGATTCTTACGCTCACATACAACGGGTGTAAGACAGTTTTACACATGCAAAACACTTAGGTTAACTTGACGAGCCTAGCATGTACGGACATGGCCTCGGAACACAAGAGACCGAAAGGTCAAACATGAGTCCTATGGAAGATAATGATCAACATGGAGATGTTCACCGACGATGACTAGTCCGTCCGTCTCACGTGATGATCGGACACGGCCTAGTCGACTCGGATCATGTAACACTTAGATGACTAGAGTGATGTCAAATCTGTGTGTGAGTTCATTAAATAATTTTATTATATTAACTTTATTATCATGAACATGAGTCTAAAATCTTTGCAAAATGTCTTGTAGATCAAATGGCCATCGCTCATGTCACCATGAACTTCAACGCTCCTAGAGAAAACCAAGTCGAAAGATGATGGCAGCAACTATTCTGATCGGGTCCTAACCTTAGGATCATCCTCATAGCTGCCAAGAAACAATATGTCCTAGAAGCACCGCTTAGGTGAAGCACCCATCCTGCAGAACCAAGACGTTATGAACGCTTGGCGCCTCTGCGTCCGATGATTACTCCCTCGTTCAAGGCGGCATGCTTTACGACTTAGAACCGGGGCTCCAAAAGCGCTTTTGAGCAACACGGAGCATATGAGATGTTCGAGGAGCTGAAACTAGTTTTCCAAGCTCATGCCGGTCGAGAGATATGAACTCTCCGACAAGTTCTACAGCTTGTAAGATGGAGGAAAATAGTTCCGGCAGGAGTGAGCATATCTTGAAAATGTCTGGGTTGCACAACCGATTGTCCCATCTCGACATTAACCTCCCGGACGAGGCGGTCATTGATGAATCCTTCGGCCGCTTCCCACCGAGCTACAAGAGCTTTACGATGAACTACACTATGCGGGGGATGGTGAAACTATTCCTGAAGTATTTTCAATGTTGAAGTCGGCCAGAGGTAGAAATCAAGAAGGTGTTGGGGAACGCGTTGCGGAAAATTAAAATTTTTCCTACGGTTTCACCAAGATCCATCTATGAGTTCATCTAGCAACGAGTCATGGGAGAGTGATTGCATCTACATACCACTTGTAGATCGCGTGCGGAAGCGTTCAATGGAACGGGATGATGGAGTCGTACTTTCGCCGTGATTCAGATCACCGATGATCTAGTGCTTTGAACGGACAGCACCTCCGCGTTCAACACACGCGGACGCGTAATGACGTCTCCTCCTTCTTGATCCAGCAAGGGAAAGGAGAGGTTGATGATGATCCAGCAGCACGACGGCGTGGTGGTGGATGCAGCAGAACTCCCAGGGCTTCGCTAAGCAACTACGGAGGAGGAGGAGGTGTAGCAGAGAGGGAGGTGCCAAGGGCTTCAGGTGCCACCCCTCCCTCCCTCCCTTTATATAGGTGCAAGAGAGGGGAGGGCCTTGCCCCTTCCTCCAAGGAAGGGGTGCGGCCAAGAGGGCGGAGGAGTCCATCTCCGCAAGGCACCCCTGAGGTGCCTTCCCTTTAGGACTCTTCCCTCCCCAAGTCTCCTTGGCGAATGGGCCTCTTGGCTGGTGCCCTTGGCCCATATAGGCCAAGGCGCACCCCTACAGCCCATGTGGCCCCCAGGCAGGTGGACTCCGGTGGACCCCGGACCCCTTTCGGCACTCCCAGACAATACCGATAACGCCCAAACTTTTCCTACGACTCAAAATAAGACTTCCTATATATAAATCTTTACCTCCTGACCATTATGGAACTCCTCGTGACGCCCGTGATCTCATCCGGACTCAACAACATTCGTTTGCTGCATACTCATATTCATACAACCTAAGCGTCACCGAACCTTCTGATGTGTAGACTCCTACGGGTTTGGGAGACATGCTTGAGACATGAGAGCAGTTCTCGGGCAATAACCAACAGCGGGATCTGATACCCATGTTGGTCTCTACATGCTCCTCGATGATTTCATCGGATGAACCACGATGTCGAGGATTCAAACAACCCCGTATACAATTCCCTTTGTCAATCGGTATTTTACTTGCCCGAGATTCGATCGTCGGTATCCCAATACCTCGCTCAATCTCGCTCCCGACAAGTCACTTTACTCAGACTAATGCATGATCCCGTGACCAAACACTTGGTCACTTTGAGCTCATTATGATGATGCACTACCGAGTGGGCCCGGTGATACCTCTCCGCCATACGGAGGACAATTCCCAGTCTCGATCCGTGTCAACCCAACAGACACTTTCGGAGATACCTATAATGCACCTTTATAGTCACCCAGTTACGTTGTGACGTTTGGTACACCCAAAGCACTCCTACGGTATCCGGGAGTTACACGATCTCATGGTCTAAGGAAGAGATACTTGACATTGGAAAAGCTCTAGCAAAACGAACTACACGATCTTGTGCTATGCTTAGGATTGGTTCTTGTCCATCACATCATTCTCCTAATGATGTGATCCCGTTATCAATGACATCCAATGTCCATAGTCGTCAGGAAACCATGACTATCTGTTGATCAACGAACTAGTCAACTAGAGGCTCACTAGGGACATGTTGTGGTCTATGTATTCACACGTGTATTACGATTTCCGGATAATACAATTATAGCATGAATAAAAGACAAATATCACGAACAAGGAAATATAATAATAATACTTTTATTATTGCCTCTAGGGCATATTTCCAACAGTCTCCCACTTGCACTAGAGTCAATAATCTAGTTACATTGTGATGAATCGCACAACCATAGAGTTTCTCGTGTTGATCATGTTTTGCTCATGGAAGAGGTTTAGTCAATCGGATCTGCGATATTCAGATCCGTATGCACTTTGCAAATTTCTATGTCCCCATTTTGAACATTTTCACGAATGGAGTTGAAGCGACGCTTGATGTGCCTGGTCTTCTTGTGAAACATGGACTCCTTGGCAAGTGCAATAGCTCCAGTGTTGTCACAGAAGAGTTTGATCGGCTCCGACGCATTGGGTATGACTCCTAGGTCGGTGATGAACTCCTTCACCCAAATTGCTTCATGTGCTGCCTCCGAGGCTGCCATGTACTCCGCTTCACATGTAGATCCACCACGACGCTCGCTTGCAAATGCATCTACCATCGCTCCACCATTCAACATATACACGTATGCGGTTTGTGACTTTGAGTCATTCAGATCTCAGGTCGGCTAGCATCGACGTAACCCTTTACGACAGGCTCTTCGTCACCTCCATAAACGAGAACCATGTCTTCTGTCCTTTTAGGTACTTCAGGATATTCTTGATCATTGTCGGTGTTCCTTGCCGGATTACTTTGGTACCTTCCTACCAAACTTACGGCAAGGTTTACATCAGTCTCCGTACACAAGATGGCATACATAATAGATCCTATGGTGGAGGCATAGGGATGACACTCATCTCTTCTTTATCTTTTGTCGTGGTCGGGCATTGAGTCGAGCTCAATTTCACACCTTGCAAAACAGGCAAGAACCCTTTCTTGGACTGATCCATTTTGAACTTCTTCAAAATCTTATCAAGGTATGTGCTTTGTGAAAGACCTATGAGGCGCCTCGATCTATCCCTATAGATTTTGATGCCTAATATGTAAGCAGCTTCTCCAAGGTCCTTCATTGAAAAACTCTTATTCAAGTAGGCCTTAATGTTGTCCAAAGTTCTATATCATTTCCCATCAAAAGTATGTCATCTACATATAATATGAGAAATGCCAAGAGCTCCCACTCACTTTCTTGTAAACGCAGGCTTCTCCATAAGTCTCCAGATAAACCCAAACGCTTTGATCATCTCATCAAAGCGAATGTTCCAACTCCGAGATGCTTGCACCAGTCCATAAATGGATCGCTGGAGCTTGCATACCTTGTTAGCATTCTTAGGATCGACAAAACCTTCCGCTGCATCATATACAGCCTCTTCCTTAAGGTAACTGCTTAAGGAATGCCGCTTGACGTCCATCCGCCATATCTCATAATCATAGTATGCGGCAATTGCTAACATGATTCGGACGGACTTAAGCTTCGCTATGGGAGAGAAAGTCTCATCGTAGTCAATCCTTTGAACTTGTCGATAACCCTTAGCGACAAGTCGAGCTTTATAGATGGTAACATTACCATCCGCGTCCGTCTTCTGCTTAAAGATCCATTTGTTTTCTATCGCTCGCCGATCATCGGGCAAGTCTGTCAAAGTCCATACTTTGTTTTCATACATGGATCCTATCTCGGATTGCATGGCTTCAAGCCATTTGTTGGAATCTGGGCCCGCCATCGCTTCTTCATAGTTCGAAGGTTCACTGTTGTCTAACAACATGATTTCCAGGACAGGGTTGCCGTACCACTGCAGTGCGGAACGTGTCCTAGTGGACCCTGGTTCAGTTAGAGCAACTTGATCCGAAGCACCTTGATCATCATCATTAATTTCCTCTCCGGTCGGAGTAGGCACCACAGAACATTTTCCGAGCTGCACTACTTTCCGGTTCAAGAGGTAGTACTTCATTGAGTTCTACTTTCCTCCCACTTACTCCTTTCGAGAGAAACTCTTTTTCCGTAAAGGATCCGTTCTTGGCAACAAAGATCTTGCCTTCGGATCTAAGGTAGAAGGTATGCCCAATGGTTTCCTTAGGGTATCCTATGAAGACGCATGTTTCCGATTTGGGTTCGAGCTTTTCAGGTTGAAGTTTCTTGACATAAGCATCGCATCCCCAAACTTTTAGAAACGACAGCTTAGGTTTCTTCCCAAACCATAATTCATACGGTGTCGTCTCAACGGATTTAGACGGTGCCCTATTTAAAGTGAATGTAGCTGTCTCTAGAGCGTATCCCCAAAATGATAGCGGTAAATCAAGAAGAGACATCATAGATCGCACCATATCCAATAGAGTGCGATTACGACGTTCGGACACACCGTTACGCTTGAGGTGTTCCAGCGGCGTGAGTTGTGAAACGATTCCACATTTGCTGAAGTGTGTACCAAATTCGTGACTTAAATATTCTCCTCCACGATCCGATCGCAAGAATTTTATCTTTCGGTCCACGTTGATTCTCTACTTCATTCTGAAATTCCTTGAACTTTTCAAAGGTCTCAGACTTGTGTTTCATCAAGTAGAGATACCCATATCTACTCAAGTCATCGGTGAGTGAGAACATAACGATATCCTCCGTGAGCCTCAACACTCATTGGACCGCATACATCGGTATGTATGATTTCCAATAAGTTGGTTGCTCGCTCCATTGTTCCGGAGAACGAGTATTGGTCATCTTGCCCATGAGGCATGGTTCGCATGTGTCAAATGATTCATAATCGAGAGACTCTAAAAGTCCATCGATGGAGCTTCTTCATGCGCTTGACACCACTGTGACCAAGGCGGCAATGCCACAAGTATGTGGGACTATCGTTATCAACTTTACATCTTTTGGTATTCCCACTATGAACATGTGTAACATTACGTTCGAGATTCATTAAGAATAAACCATTGACCATCGGAGCATGACCATAAAACATTTCTCTCATATAAATAGAACAACCATTATTCTCGGATTTAAATGAGTAGCCATCTCGTATTAAACGAGATCCCGATACAATGTTCATGCTCAAACTTGGCACTAAATAACAATTATTGAGGTTTAAAACTAATCCCGTAGGTAAATGTAGAGGTAGCGTGCCGACGGGCGATCACATCGACCTTGGAACCATTCCCGACGCCGCATCGTCACCTCGTCCCTTCGCCATCTCCATTTATTCCGCGGCTCCTGCTGTGGGTTACATATATGAGCAACGGCACCGTATCAAATACCGGGAGTTACTACGAGTCTTGGTAAGGTACACATCAATTACATGTATATCAAATATACCTTTAGTGTTGCCGGCCTTCTTGTCCGCTAAGTATTTGGGGCAGTTCCGCTTCCATGACCCTTCCCTTTGCAATAAAAGCACTCGGTCTCGTGCTTGGGTCCATTCTTTGACTTCTTCCCAAGAATCGGCTTACGGGCGCAGCAACATCCTTGCCGTCCTTCTTGAAGTTCTTCTTACCCTTGCCCTTCTTGAACTTAGTGGTTTTATTGACCATCAACACTTGATGCTCCTTCTTGATTTCTACCTCACGACTTCAAAGATTGATAATACTTCAGAATAGTTTTCACCATCCCCCGTGCATATTGTAGTTCATCACAAAGCTCTTGTAGCTCGGTGGGAAGCGATCAAGGATTCTGTCAATGACCGCCTCGTCCGGGAGGTTGATGTCCAAATGGGACAGTACAGTTGTGCAACCCGGACATTTTGAGTATGTGCTCACCGATGTAACTATTTTCCTCCATCTTACAACTGTAGAACTTGTCGGAGACTTCATATCTCTTGACCGGGCATGAGCTTGGAAAACTAGTTTCAGCTCCTCGAACATCTCATATGCTCCGTGTTGCTCAAAAACGCTTTTGGAGCCCCGGTTCTAAGCTGTAAAGCATGCCGCATCGAACGAGGGAGTAATCATCAAGACGAGGCGCCAAGCGTTCATAACGTCTTGGTTCTCTCGATGGGTGCTTCACCTAAGCGGTGCTTCTAGGACATATTGTTTCTTGGCAGCTATGAGGATGATCCTCGTGTTCGGACCCAGTCCGAATAGTTGCTGCCATCATCTTTCAACTTGGTTTTCTCTAGGAACGCAGCGTTGAAGTTCATGGTGACATTAGCGTTGGCCATTTGATCTACAAGACATTTTGCAAAGATTTTAGACTATTGTTCATGATAATAAAGTTCATCTAATCAAATTATTTAATGAACTCCCACTCAGATTTGACATCCCTCTAGTCATCTAAGTGATACATGATACGGGTCGACTAGGCCGTGTCCGATCATCACGTGAGACGGACTAGTCATCGCTTATGAACATCTCCATGTTGATCATTATCTTCCATACGACTCATGTTCGACCTTTCGGTCTCTTGTGTTCCGAGGCCATGTCTGTACATGCTAGGCTCGTCAAGTTAACCTAAGTGTATTGCATGTGTAAACCGGCTTACACCCGTTGTATGTGATCGTAAGGATCTATCACACCCGATCATCACGTGGTGCTTCAAACGATTTAACTTTAGCAACGGTGCACAGTTAGGGAGAACACTTTCTTGAAATTGTTATGAGGATCATCTTATTTACTACCGTCGTTCTAAGTAAACAAGATGCATAAACATAATAAACATCACATGCAATTATATAGTAGTGACATGATATGGCCAATATCATATAGCTCCTTTGATCTCCATCTTCGGGGCTCCATGATCATCCTGTCACCGGCATGACACCATGATCTCCATCATCATGATCTCCATCATCGTGTCTTCATGAAGCGGTCATGCCAACGACTACTTCTACTTCTATGGCTAACGTGTTTAGCAATAAAGTAAAGTAATTTACATGATGCTCTTCAATGACACACGCATGTCATACAAAAATAAAGACAACTCCTATGGCTTCTGCCGGTTGTCATACTCATCGACATGCAAGTCGTGATTCCTATTACAAGAACATGATCTCATACATCACATATATCATTCATCATTCATCACAACTTTGGCCATATCATATCATAAAACACTTGCTGCAAAAAACAAGTTAGATGTCCTCTAATTGTTGTTGCAAGTTTTACGTGGCTGCAATAGGGTTCTAGCAAGAACGATTTCTTACCTACGTGAAAGCCACAACGTGATTTGTCAACTTCTATTTACCCTTCATAAGGACCCTTTTCATCGAATCCGCTCCAACTAAAGTGGGAGAGACAGACACCCGCTAGCCACCTTATGCAACTAGTGCATGTCGATCGGTGGACCCAGGCCTCACGTAAGCGTCGTGTAAGGTCGGTCCGGGCCGCTTCATCCCACAATACCGCTGAAGCAAGATAAGACTAGTAGCGGCAAGAAAGTTGACAACATCTACGCCCACAACAAATTGTGTTCTACTCGTGCAATAGAGAACTACGCATAGACCTAGCTCATGATGCCACCGTTAGAACGTTGCGTAAAATTAAAAATTTTCCTACGGTATCACCAAGATCCATCTATGAGTTCATCTAGCAATGAGTCATGGGAGAGTGATTGCATCTACATACCACTTGTAGATCGCGAGCGGAAGCGTTCAATGGAACGGGGATGATGGAGTCGTACTCGCCGTGATTCAGATCACCGATGATCTAGTGTTGAACGGACAGCACCTCCGTGTTCAACACACGCATTTGAGCGGATGACGCCTGCTCCTTCTTGATCCAGCAAGGGAAAGGAGAGGTTGATGATGATCCGGCAGCACGACGGGCGTGGTGGTGGATGCAAGCAGAACTCCCCAGGGCTTCGCTAAGCAACCACGGAGGAGGAGGAGGTGTAGCAGAGGGAGGTGCCAAGGGCTTCAGGTGCGGCCACCCTCCTCCCTCCCTCCCTTTATATAGGTGCAAGAGAGGGGAGGGCGCAGCCTTGCCCCTTCCTCCAAGGAAGGGTGCGGCCAAGAGGGGGAGGAGTCCATCCTCCCAAGGCACCCTCGGAGGTGCCTTCCCCTTTTAGGACTCTTCCCTCCCCAAGTCTCCTTGGCGCATGGGCCTCTTGGGGCTGGTGCCCTTGGCCCATATAGGCCAAGGCGCACCCCTTACAGCCCATGTGGCCCCCCGGGGCAGGTGGACCCCCCCGGTGGACCCCCGGACCCTTTCGGCACTCCCTTACAATACCGATAACGCTTGAAACTTTTCCTGACCAAAATAAGACTTCCTATATAAATCTTTACCTCCGGACCATTCCGGAACTCCTCGTGACGTCCGGGATCTCATCCAGGACTCCGAACAACATTCGGTTTGCTGCATACTCATATTCATACAACCCTAGCGTCACCGAACCTTAAGTGTGTAGACCATACGGGTTCGACATGCAGACATGACCGAGACGGTTCTCGGGCAATAACCAACAGCGGGATCTGGATACCCATGTTGGCTCCCACATGCTCCTCAATGATTTCATCGGATGAACCACGATGTCGAGGATTCAAACAACCCAGATACAATTCCCTTTGTCAATCGGTATCTTACTTGCCGAGATTCGATCGTCGGTATCCCAATACCTCGTTCAATCTGCTACGGCAAGTCACTTTACTCGCATCAGATGCATGATCCCGTGACCAAACACTTGGTCACTTTGAGCTCATTATGATGATGCACTACCGAAAGGGCCCAGTGATACCTCTCCATCATAATGGAGTGACAAATCCCGATCTCGATCCGTGTCAACCCAATGACACTTTCGGAGATACCCTGTAATGCACCTTTATAGTCACCCGATTACGTTGTGGCGTTTGGTACACCCAAAGCACTCCTACGGTATCCGGGAGTTACACGATCTCATGGTCTAAGGAAGAGATACTTGACATTGGAAAAGCTCTAGCAAAAGCGAACTACACGATCTTGTGCTATGCTTAGGATTGGGTCTTGTCCATCACATCATTCTCCTAATGATGTGATCCCGTTATCAACGACATCCAATGTCCATAGTCAGGAAACCATGACTATCTGTTGATCAACGAGCTAGTCAACTAGAGGCTCACTAGGGACATGTTGTGGTCTATGTATTCGCACGTGTATTACGATTTCCGGATAATACAATTATAGCATGAATAAAAGACAAATATCACGAAAAAGGAAATATAATAATAATACTTTTATTATTGCCTCTAGGGCATATTTCCAACAGAAGGAGCATCAAGTGTTGATGGTCAATAAAACCACTAAGTTCAAGAAGGGCAAGGGTAAGAAGAACTTCAAGAAGGACGACAAGGATGTTGCCGCGCCTGGTAAGCCAGTTGCTAGGAAGAAGTCAGGCAATGGACCCAAGCTAGACCTGAGTGTGTTTTATTGCAAAGGGAAGGTCCTTTGAAGCGGAACTGCCCCAAATACTTAGGCGACAAGAAGGCCGGCTACCCTAAAGGTATATTTGATATACATGTAATTGATGTGTACCTTACCGATTACTCGTAGTAACTCACTGGTATTTGATACGGTGCCGTTGCTCATATATGTAACTCACGGCGGGAGCTGCGGAATAAGCGGAGGCTGGCGAAGGGCGAGGTGATGATGCGGCGTCGGGAATGGTTCCAAGGTCGATGTGATCGCTGTCGGCACGCTACCTCTACATTTACCTACGGGATTAGTTTTAAACCTCAATAATTGTTATTTAGTGCCAAGTTTGAGCATGAACATTGTATCGTGATCTCGTTTAATACGAGATGGCTACTCATTTAAATCCGATAATTATTGTTGTTCTATTTATATGATAGATATGTTTTATGGTCATGCTCTGATTTTTAATGTTTTATTCTTAATGAATCTCGAACGTGATGTTACACATATTCTTAGTGTGAATACCAAAAGATGTAAAGTTGATTTGGATAGTGACACATCCTTGTGGGACTTGCGCCTTGGTCACATTGGTGTCAAACGCATGAAGAAGCTCCATGCTGATGGACTTTTAGAGTCTCTCGATTATGAATCATTTGACACATGCGAACCATGCCTCATGGGCAAAATGACCAAGAATCCATTCTCCGGAACAATGGAGCGAGCAACCAACTTATTGGAAATCATACATACCGATGTGTGCGGTCCAATGAGCGTTGAGGCTCATGGAGGATATCGTTATGTTCTCACTCTCACGCATTTACTTAAGTAGATATGGGTATGTCTACTTGATGAAACACAAGTCCGAGACCTTTGAAAAGTTCAAGGAATTTCAGAATGAGGTAGAGAATCAACGTAACCAAAAATAAAGTTCTTACGATCGGATCGTGGAGGAGAATATTTAAGTCACGAATTTGGTACACACTTAAGGAAATGTGGAATCGTTTCACAACTCACGCTACCGAACACCTCGGTAATAAGGGTGTGTCCGAGCGTCGTGTCGCACTCTATTGGATATGGTGCGATCTATGATGTCTCTTCTTGATTTACCGCTATCATTTTGGGGATACGCTCTAGAGACAGCTACATTCACTTTAAATAGGGCACCGTATAAATCCGTTGAGACGACACCGTATGAATTATGGTTTGGGAAGAAACCTAAGTCATCGTTTCTAAAAGTTTGGGGATGTGATGCTTATGTCAAGAAACTTCAACCCGAAAAGCTCGAACCCAAGTCGGAAAAATGCGTCTTCATAGGATACCCTAAGGAAACCATTGGGTATACCTTCTACCTTAGATCCGAAGTGCAAGATCTTTGTTGCCAAGAACGGATCCTTTACGGAAAAGAGTTTCTCTCGAAAGGAGTAAGTGGGAGGAAAGTAGAACTTCGATGAAGTACTACCTCTTGAACCGGAAAGTAGTGCATTTCGGGAAAATGTTCTGTGGTGCCTACACCGACCGGAGAGGAAATTAATGATGATGATCAAGGTACTTGGATCAATTTGCTCTTGAACCAGAGGTCCACAAGGACACGTTCCACACCAGTGGTATGGCAACCACATCTCGGAAATCATGTTGTTAGACAACGGTGAACCTTCAACTATGAAGAAGCGATGGCGGGCCCAGATTCCAACAAATGGCTTGAAGCCATGCAATCCGAGATAGGATCCATGTATGAAAACAAAGTATGGACTTTGACAGATTTGGTTCGATGATCTATCGTGACGATAGAAAACAAATGGATCTTTAAGAAGAAGACAGACGCGGATGGTAATGTTACCATCTATAAAGCTCGACTTGTCGCTAAGGGTTATCGGCAAGTTCAAGGGTTGACTACGATGAGACTTTCTCTCCCGTGGCGAAGTGAAGTTCGTCCGAATCATGTTAGCAATTGCCGCATACTATGATTATGAGATATGGCAAATGGACGTCAAAACGGCATTCCTTAACGGCTATCTTAAGGAAGAAGCTGATATGATGCAGGAAGGTTTTGTCGACCCTAAGAATGCTAACAAGGTATGCAAGCTCCAAATGATCCATTTATGGGCTGGTGCAAGCATCTCGAGTTGGAACATTCGCTTTGATGAGATGATCAAAGCGTTTGGGTTTATGCTTGAGACTTATGGAGAAGCCTCATACATAAGAAAGTGAGTGGGAGCTCAGTAGCATTTCTCATATTATATGTAGATGACATACTTTTGATGGGAAATGATATAGAACTTTTGGACAAGATTAAGGCCTACTTGAACAAGAGTTTTTCAATGAAGGACCTTGGAGAAGCTGCTTACATATTAGGCATCAAGATCTATAGGGATAGATCGAAACGCCTCATAGGTCTTTCACAAAGCACATACCTTGATAAGATATTGAAAAGGTTCAAAATGGATCAGTCCAAGAAAGGGTTCTTGCACGACATACAGGTGTGAAATTGAGCTCGGCTCAATGTCCCACCACGGCAGAAGATATAGAAGAGATGAGTGTCATCCCCTATGCATCAGCCATAGGGTCTATTATGTATGCCATGTCAGTGTACCAGACTGATGTAAACCTTGCCGTAAGTTTGGTAGGAAGGTACCAAAGTAATCCCGGCAAGGAACACCGGATGATCAAGAATATCCTGAAGTACCGAAAGGACTAAGGACATGTTTCGTTTATGGAGGTGACGAAGAGCTCGTCAGAAGGGTTACGTCGGCGCTTAGCTTCGACACAGATCCTGGATGACTCTAAGTCACAAACCGGATACGTGCATATGTTGAATGGTGGAAGCGATGGTGCAATGCGGCAAGCGAGCGTCGTGGCGGGATCTACATGTGAAGCGAGTACATGGCAGCCCTCGAGGAGGCGTGATGAAGCAATTTGGGTGAAGGAGTTCATCACCGACCTAGGAGTCATACCCAATGCGTCGGGGCCGATCAAACTCTTCTCGTGACAACAAGTGGAGCTATTGCACTTGCCAAGGAGCCCAGGTTTCACAAGAAGACCAGGCACATCAAACGTCGCTTCAACTCCATTCGTGAAAATGTTCAAGATGGAGACATAGAAATTTGCAAAGTGCATACGGATCCGAATGTCATGAATCAAATCGACTAAACTTCTCTTCCATGAGCAAAACATGATCAACACCGGAACTCTATGGGTGTTCGATTCATCACAATGTAACTAGATTATTGACTCTAGTGCAAGTGGGAGATCTGTTGAAATATGCCCTAGAGGCAATAATAAAAGGATTATTATTATATTTCCTTGTTCATGATAATTGTCTTTTATTCATGCTATAATTGTATTATCCGGAAATCGTAATACACGTGTGAATACATAGACCACAATATGTCCCTAGTGTGCCTCTAGTTGACTAGCTCGTTGATCAGCGGATAGTCGTGGTTTCTGACTATGGACATTGGATGTCATTGATAACGGGATCACATCATTAGGAGAATGATGTGATGGACAAGACCAATCCTAAGCATAGCACAAGATCGTGTAGTTCGTTTTGCTAGAGCTTTTCCAATGTCAAGTATCTCTTCCTTAGACCATGAGATCGTGTAACTCCCGGATACCGTAGGAGTGCGTTGGGTGTACCAAACGTCACAACGTAACTGGGTGACTATAAAGGTGCACTACATGTATCTCCGAAAGTGTCTGTTGGGTTGACACGGATCGAGATTGGGATTTGTCACTCCGTATGACGGAGAGGTATCACCGGCCCACTCGGTGGTGCATCATCATAATGAGCTCAAAGTGACCAAGTGTCCGGTCACGGGATCATGCATTACGGATGCGAGTAAAGTGACTTGCCGTAGCGAGATTGAGCGAGGTATTGGGATACCGACGATCGAATCTCGAGGCAAGTAACGCTTAAATTGACAAAGGAATTGTATACGGGTTGCTTAAATCCTCGACATCGTGGTTCATCAGATGAGATCATGGAGGAGCATGTAGGAGCCAACATGGGTATCCGGATCCCATTGTTGGTTATTGGCCGGGAGAGCCATCTCATCATGTCTCCAGATGTCTCCGAACCCGTAGGGTCTACACACTTAAGGTTCATGGCGCTTAGGGTTGTATGAATATGAGTATGCAGCAAACCGAAAGTTGTTGAGTCCGGATGAGATCCCTGGACGCCACGAGGAGTTCGGAATGGTCCGAAGGTAAAGAATTATATATAGGAAGTGTTGTTTCTACCATCGGAAGAGTTTGAAGTCACTGTATTGTCTGGGACCACTGGAAGGGTCGAGGTCCACCGTGGGGCCACCTATCCGGAGGGGCCCGTGGGCTGAAGTGGGGAGGGAATAAGCCTGGTGGCTGGTCGCTTCATGGGCCCCTCATGCGCCTAGGGTTGGGAACCCTGGGGAGGCGCCCACTTGCCTTGCAATGAAATGACCTCTCCTTTTATTTCTTTTATGTTTATTTATTTCTCCTCTGTTTTGTCTTTTAGTTTAGGTAGCAAATGAAATTTTGGTGAACATGAAATTTGCCACATAAATCTTGGGTCATATAATTGAGTTGCACACGAAGCTTCAAGTTATTTTGAAAAGGATTAATATTTGTTTACTTTTTAAAGGTCAATTTAAATGTTGTTTGTTCCTGTTTTAGATATCTTAGAGGCATATAAACATTCCCAAAATGTTGTTCGATGCTTGTTAATTTGTTAGTGAATATTTACAACCTTTTGAACATTTTTAATTCACTATTTATGAAATTATATTTTGACTTTTTTTTAATTTGAATTTGATCTTAATTTGAAACAAGTGAGGTTTAGAAAAGGTTTAAGTATGATGACGTGGCATGATTAGCAAGGGTTTACTGTAGCTTAACTATCGGGGTGTCACAGCAGGCCGGTTGCCCGCAGTGCAGTGCAGTGCGGCTGCCCGCCGACCACACTGGTGTCAACGAGGCCTTCAGGCTATCTTTTTGCTGCAACCTTTTTGCTCATTTTTTCTGAATCTTCATCTTCGACTCTCTCTGGACAGATTTTTGCTCGTCTCTCTCTCAGTAGGCTGGGCACCCAGTGTTGCTTTTTTGCTACAAACCTTTCTATTAGGCTAGACAGGACAAAATTTTGCCCAATTTTCCACCTTATCTCTCTCTCTCTCATTAGGCTGGCACCCACTGCTTTTTTTGGATGCAGGCACGACCTTCCTCTCGGGCTCGCTTCAACATTTTTGATTGCCTTTTGTTGGCTCGTTGATTCTCGCAAGTCTAAACGTATATAAGTTGCTAGGATTTGCTATAAAGGGGCGGGGTGAGATTAATTAGAATCTGAAAAAAATAAATTAGTAGAGGCGTAAGGGAGGGGAGGTCAGGTGGTAAGTTTGAACTTTTTAGCGGCCCATGACTAAAATTCTAGCCGTTTGACTTAGGATGCTGCAAATGGAGAACCGGACGAACGGACGAGCGACGACGAATGAAAACGGACGAAATTACAGAAGCAAGAAGCAATCAGAGCTTTATTATTAGGCAAAGATAAAGATTAGGTATAGAGATTGGATTTTGTATTACTTTTCATGTTGCCAATTTGAATCAAATTCAAATACTTTTGAATTCAAACCTTCCAAACATTCGTGGAACAACTTTTTATTATGGAACCAAGTATAAATCTTGGCAGTCTAGGAAAATTGGTCCCATGAAGTTTTCTGGTTTATTAATTTTTTTAGGGATTCCCGGTTTATTAATAGAAAAACTGTTCAGCACCAAATATTCTCTCTCCCTAGTCTCGGAACCGGCCCACCAGGCCCAGCCAGCCTCCCTGGAAACCGAACCTAGCCCGATCCCCACAACTCTGTTCCTCACCTCTCTCCCTCGTATCTTCCCTGAAGCTCAGACAGTCCCCGTCAGGTCCACCCCGGCCGTCCTCGCCGCAGCCGAACCCTAGCCGCCGGCGCGCCGTGCCCTTGGGGCTCGCAGCCGCCGCCGCCGCCGCCCATGGCGACGAAGCAGCCGCCGTCGTCCTCTTCCACATCGGGGCCCGCGGTGTCCATGAAGGACTACCTCAAGCGGTACCAGTCGGGCCCCGCCGCCGCCGGCGACCAGAAGAAGGCCAAGAAGAAGAAGAAGAACCCCAAGCCCTCGGCCGGAGGGGTGCTAATCGTCGACGAGGACCCCGTGTGGCAGAAGCCGGTGCAGATCCCGGAGGACGAGCCGTCGTCAGGTATGCATCTCCGCCCCCCACCCCCACCCCCCTTCCCTTCGTCGTGGTTAGAGCCTGATTCGCGAGGATTTCGCCAGATTCGCGGTGAGTTTTGACTGGAATCGGGCGTGTGGTGGGTTGTCCGCAGGGGACGAGAAGCCTCAGGTGGACGAGGACATCGAGGTGAAGCGGATGCGGCGCATGGAGGCGATCCGCGCGGCCCGGCCCTACAACTCCATCGCCAACGACGGCAGCGGGTGGGTCACTCTGCCCGTTCCGGAGCCTGCGGGCAGTGTCTCGCCCCGCCGCCGCCGGAACGACACGCCGTCGCCTGAGAGGAGGAAGGAGGACCTCTCTCCCCCGCGGCGAAGGCAGCGGCGGGACACGCCGTCTCCTAAGCGTGGAGGTGCTGCGGGGAGCGATATTTCGCCGCCGAGGCAGAGGCAAAGGCGGCGTGACACGCCCTCGCTGGAGGGCAAGGGTACAGGAGAGGGAGGCGATCTGTCACCGCCACGCAAGTCCAGGCGGCAAGACGATCTCTCTCCTCCAAGGAGACGAGCTCGCCATGATTCCCAGGAACCCCAGGACATCTCACCCCCACGGAGGCGCACGAGGCATGACTCCGAGGAGCCTCAGAACCGCTCCCCCCCTCGGCGCCGGACACGTCATGACTCGGAGGAGCCTCAGAACTGCTCCCCCTCTCGGTGCCGGACACGGCATGATTCGGAGGAGCCCGGAGACATCTCTCCGCCACGAAGACGGAAGCGCCAGGACTCTGCACAGCTGGACGACCTGTCACTCGCAAGAAGACAAAATTTGGGACAGAGCCTGGGGGATGGGGATATTTCTCCACCAAGGAAGGGTCGGAAGTCTGCATCAGATGATTTATCTCCACCTCGTAAGGAGAGAGACACTTCTCCTCCAAGGAAGGTTAGAAAGGAAGGAGCTCCGAAAGAGACAAT
This sequence comes from Aegilops bicornis, assembly GCA_021605145.1. Classification (NCBI taxonomy): domain Eukaryota; kingdom Viridiplantae; phylum Streptophyta; class Magnoliopsida; order Poales; family Poaceae; genus Aegilops; species Aegilops bicornis. The sequence continues at coordinate 141,713 of JAHIAL010000069.1, forward strand.
GAGAGCTGGGTTGATGTCAGCAGAGGAAGTTAAAGAGGACATCAGAAAGATTAAGGAGGATGAGAAGCTCAAGTGAGTGACACTTCATGTCTTGGAATACATATGCTTACTCCTTTTGCTAAGATTTGTAATATGTTGTATGATATCTGTCTTTTAGGTTTGCAGCACAGGACCCTTCGTTCACTGGTAAAGGGGCAAAGGTAGTGTTCCGAGATAAGGAAGGTATGAACTGTGCATTATCATGTTTTGGTCATTTTGGTGGTAGTTACCTATGTAGACATTCTAGTTTCAGTGGTAACATTGCTTTGTAACGTTTCCCAGGAAAAGGATAAATCAAGAAGACATACAGAAGGCAAAAGAAAGACGAAGCCAAAGGTAAATATATGCTCTTGCTCTGGATTTTTTTATTAGCCATCTTTGTGTTTTATCTGGACATCTGGTTAATTGACATGAAAATTCATATGTTTCTAGTAGTATAGAATATAGATTTGAGCAATTGTTTTGTGCTAATTATCTTATCCTGATATTGTGTCGTGTTCTTGTGGCAAAACTGTAGAAAATGGCAAAATGCACTATGCCACACACTTTTCTTTGCCCATAAGCACCAACATTTGTGAACTTCTTTGAATAAATTGTTACCTTGGGATCGTTAGAATAGAGGGTGTTCAATGTGCAGGGTGCCTAGATGAACACCTCTTCTATGTGTAGAAACAAAATAGGCACTACATATAAAAGGATAACTACTGATCAGCAAACAGAAAAGCTATGAAAGCTCCCACTCAGTACTATAAAGATTATACAACATTAAAAGGAACAGAGCTTGTTAATACCAACTTTATTCACTCTCATACAAATTGTTATTTTTGCATAACCAAAATCTGGTTTCCTTTTATGTCAAGTTCCCCTGTTCCTGTAAGTTCTCTATTCATGTTGTGAACTACTGATCCATACAAATTCAGATAAGACACATGGATATGAGGGAGATCAATTAGTTGAAACCATCTCACTTATTTGTAAGTTCGTCGTAGAATGGAACAAAATGCAGCAAATGATCGAATAATCACTCATCATACCTTTTCCTCTTCCTCGCTTATCTGAAGTCATTTCAATACATGATCTCTATCTTGGGTGCCGCTGCCTATAGCTGATAAATAATAGCTGGTGTTCTTATTTGCAGGAAAAACATATAGAATGGGGTAAAGGTTTGGTGCAGAAACGAGCAGCCGAGGCTCGAGTGAAGGAGCTTGAAGATGTGAAGGATCAGCCATTTGCGAGAACAAGGTACTTTTTCTTATTGAACTTGCTTATAAAGGGGCATGATCCTTGTTGAGTTCATTTGAGAATTTGTGTAATCGACAATACAGTACCTGCTTTGAACAGTGTACTCTTTATTTTTGGTGTCTGTGTTGTCTGCTTTTTATGTCGAAATGAACATGGAGTTTTATAACTGACTTAGAAGTATTTAAAGTTGAGTTTGTTTACGTGCAGGGATGATCCTGAGCTTGACGGCATGCTCAAAAACAGACTCCGATGGGGTGATCCTATGGCTCATCTTGTCAAGGTAACTGCAGCTTTTGATTTGGAGTTGCTTATTTGAATCTGTTGATGCTATTTCTTCTGGTTAATGGTTGATATGTGTGGTAATACATTGCAGCGCAAAGATACAGACTTTCTTCTCAATGACTTGGGAGATGATGAAAAGATGAAGGAATCTGGATTTATAGTTCCTCAAAATGTACCTGCTCACAGCTGGCTGAAGCGTGGGGTAGATCCTCCTCCAAACCGTTATGGCATAAAACCAGGCCGTCATTGGGATGGAGTGGACCGCAGCAATGGTATGCGCCTTCCAAATTTATTCAGTATCCCTTTCTTTTTTTCAACTGCGTGCCTCTTGGCCATGGTAAAAGAACCAGGTTGGCTTAAATTGTAGGTATGAAAAACTAACACCTTCCTGTGTGAGCTACCTAGTATGTGTGGATGCTGGTATTTAAATAAACTACTAGGATTGTTTGAGTTTCACTTCATACCTTTATTGTTTTGAAGATCCGTGTTTCTTTTAAGAGTGCCATCTCTTTGTTGCATTGGTGGATGATAAGGAAAAACACATCATTTAAACCTGCTCAACAACTGTATAAACTGTTAGTCGCGCTGTCATGTTTCTGATAGAGTTGTTGCAGTTGGTCCATTCATTTGTTTGCATATCATGCTTGTTGTAGCCAAGATATGTTTCTCTGCACGAATTGTTCAAAACCTGGTTATGGTTACAAAATGAGATGAGAAAAACGGTACTCCCTCTATAAACTTTAGTGATCTAAACAATCTTATATTAGTTTACAGAGGGATTACTAATATATATCGTGTCGGCAAAGAAGAGAACATGTTCACAGACATTGTCCGTTGCTCATTGTAATCCTATACTAATTTGTCTGCTACTCTATATGAATTCACACAGCTTGTCTTGGGTGCATTTTAACTTGTAGAACTTTCCGTCCATCATCTGTTGGTTCAGATATATGTTCTGGTTCAGTTGTAATGCGCTTTTGCCGCCATGGGTGTGTGGCAGCCATCACTAAATCCATGTACATGTGTTTCCAGGATACGAGAAGGACATGTACAAGCTAAAGAATGATAAGCAGGCCACGGAGCAGGAGGCCTACCTTTGGTCCGTCGCAGATATGTGAGCGCCGCAGCTGCCCCAAGAACATGTCCGATGGCATGCTGGCTGGATCAGTTGCTGAGGTTGCCCAATGTGCCTGAAAGGAAAGGAAGCGATGCCCTTGAACATCATTTCTTCGAACACTTCAGGACCGTAAATGATTTGTTCGAGTAGCCATGCAGTGCTTGGAAGCTCAGTGGAGCTGACAGTTTTGTTGTGTATTTGCTGGGATTCTGCTACTCAATTCTCCTTGACACGTTTAAACATTTTGTAACATGTATGTTTTTGCACAGAAGAGTATTGGTGCCATCCTTCTGTTGTACTGTATATGGGATTTGGCTGAAACATAGAAACTTTTAGTGAGCAAGTCTGGATTTGCCTGGGTCAGTTTTGTGTAAATGATTGTTGCAAGCATCTGTCAGCTTAGGGAGAGTTACACGAGTAAACCAGAGCCCAGCCAACCAATGGTGTCAACAAATATAAGATGTAAGAGTACTTCTCTGCAGAAAACACACACTAGTCAAATCCAATTGATATTTTCTATAAAGAGAGCAAATTTCTGCATATCACATAGTAACAAATACTAATAAAGACTAACAGACCAGATGGTTGCTGCATTTAAAAATAATAATGAGTTTTAGTTTTACTTAAAAAATGAAGGCAAGGGAGGAACACAATTTTAGTTCTAATTCTTTATTTTCTTTATTGGTAGGTTCTCTGAAGACCACATATGCGCCAAGGAGGGACAACAACCACCCCCCGCGCCCACCTGCTCTACCGCCTCTGGCTCTCCGGCTCCCCCCTTACCTCTGCCCCTCCAGTCCCAACCCTATACAACCCTTGATCCTAAACCCTACACTAAGTGCTCTACTCCCTTCTACTGCTACTTGGTGACAACCCTGCTAAGGCCCACGTCTTTTAACGCAATCGAATCCACCGTCGCCGAGCAGTATGGGACTAAACGAACCCCGGTAGTAGTTCAATTCCCTTACTCGAGTGGCAGCCGCCCAACGACGCCTCCCCGCACCCAAACACATCTATGGTGCGGGGACAATTGAGGTGTCACCCGGTGGTGTGCACGTTGGTCTCCGCTCCCATAGGCCACCACCACTCTGGCGACACACAGGCTCTCCAGTGGCTAGAGTTTTGGTCTGGTCGAGTGAATGGGTCGAACGATGCCCATCGAACTACGTGAGAGCTATATCTCGCTTCACGTGAGATGGAACAAGCTCACCAAGGATCACTCCCAGGTCTCCTCGACGCTGCGCATAGCTGCTAGCCACTAAGGTACTATTGTGTACTTGGAAGAATATAAGGCACGACATACTTGAGGAAAGAGAGCCGGTATTTTCCACGAGTTCTTTCAGTTCTTTTTGTTTTCGTCTTTTATTTGTTTTTTCACCAGTTTTCTTTGTCTATTTCTCTGTTATTGGGTTTTTCTCTCTCGATTTGTTTGTTTTCTGTTTTTACACCGGTTTTCTTCGTTTCTTTCTTTTTTTCACTGGTTTTTCTTTGTTTTAGTTTGTTTTCTATGTTTCTTTCACGGTTTTCATTGCCTTTTTTTATTTCCTTTCTTTTTTCTTCATTTTTGTTTGTTTCTTTCTCATTTTTCATCGGTTTTCACTGTTTTTCTATACACATTTTTTGTATATATCTAATAAATTATTCTAATACGTGTTTAACATTTTTAGAATACAAGATCAACATTTTTAATACCTGGTCAACATGTTTTCTATACACATTTGACATTTTTCAAATGTTTGATTAAGATTTTTTTAATACATGGTCACTTTTTTACTTAGACATTTAACATTTTTCCAATGTTTGATTAACATTTTTCAAATACAAGTTTAACATTTTTTGAATACAATACAAGATTATCATTTTAACATACATGGTCAACAATTTTTCTATATACATTTAATTTTTTAAATGCTTTATTAACAATTTTCAAATATCATTTATACATTTTTTGAATACAATACAAGATTAACATTTTTTTTCAAAACATGGTAAACTTTTTTTATACACATTTAACATTTTTCAAATGCTGGATTAACATTTGAAATACTTCTTTAGTTATTTGTTTCAAAAGCTTGATGAATTTTTTTTAAATACATGATCAACTTTGTTCACACACACTGTATATTTTTCATATACATAGTCAATTTTTTCTATGCACATTTATCATTTTTAAAATGCATGATTACATTTTCAAAACATTATGTAAATTATATTTTTGAATATATATGTTTAGAATATTTGGAAGTGTAAATGAAAGTAAAAAAAAGGAATAAAAAATTAGAACAAAAATCGTGAAGAAATGTTTAAAATGCGTGAGGGGCATCCCGCGCACTGGGCCGGCCATTCTCGTGGTCCTGCAGCGAGACCTTTTTTTCTTTGAGCGAATCCTTCAGCGAGACTGCCTCTGTCTCGCGTCCACTAGTTCAACTCAAAAGAAAAAAACAACCGAGTCCACTAGTCCAGCGAACTATTGGGTTTTGTTGCTTCACTGTGGTTATTGAGCCGTTTGTTGGGTATTATTGGGCCCCCAGTTGCACCGGCGGACGAACTAAAACTGACCGCCTGGTCCTGGCCTTGGCCCAACCAAACCCTTCCCTCCTCTCTCGAGTCGCGCTGGCCGCCTCCCTGCCGCTGCCGCCGACGAAGAAAGCAAGCGCCGTCCCCGCCGCCTCCGCTGCCGCCGGTCGAGAGGCGACACAATATTGGAGCATGTACTCGCGGCGGAGGCTTCTCTCGCTCCTGCGGCACGCTCGCCTCGCCCCGGCGGGTCGTCTCGCCGCCGCGCCGCCTTCGAGGAGCTTCAGCCTGCCCCGCGCGGTCGCCGGCGCGGCCTCCACCTCAGGTGAGCGCTTCCCCGTGCCTCTACTCTCCACCCCTCACAGGATCCCCACGCCGGGTCGGTAGCGTTCAGTTTGGCGGTGGAATAGCTGTAGCGAGACGGACTAGTAGTGTCTTAGATCGTGAGATTGCGATGATGCTGCCTCCGATTGCTTGGGCGGATGTACTGAGAGACAGGCGAGGGTCGTGAGGGCCTAAGACTAGATTAGTGATCTGATTTTAATCTGTCCCGCGGATATTGTTCCTATTGCAGTAAGGGTGGTATTTCTCATGTTTGCCATCATAACCATTTTAACAAGATGAGTGAAATTAATGATTTTCTCTCACAGGTTCTAGTGATGGTCACTTCAGTTGTAAGGGTTCAACATATGCTGCCATACTGATTGGGCAAGCAGGTCTGCTCTCTGCATATGCAGCCTCCTCCATTTGATTTAATGAAATAAATATCATATTTGGTACCATGGCAATCCTAATTCCAGTCTTGTTACAGCTGTTGTTCTTGGCCTGAGCAGCAACTCTATATTGGCTCAGGATGATTTGGTTGCTTCGGCAGCTACAAGTGAGCAAGTTGATGTAAATGTTACTGGCCTACATCGTATAGAAGATGATTTAGTGATCTCAAATGAACACACGATCAAATGGAGAATGTGCACTGATAAAGCACGAGAGTTTTTCATGGAAGTAAGTTTCTCATTATCCTTACCTTCATCTGAACCACCTTTTGGCATTATCCTTCTGAGAAAAATAATCTTAGTACTACATTATAGTTTCCTCCGCTGTTCAAACATAATTCTCTCTATTATATGTGTTTCCCGAAAATGATGCGAAATTTAACCACAATCATGTTTATACATCATAGCCTAGAAAGAACAACTCCAGTGCTTAGTCCCCTGATGCTGACCGATTTTCATATAACCTGTTTGGTCCATACTTTTTGGTCACTTGCTGCAACTCTTACTATGGGGATAGCTCTTCAGTTTCCTCATTAAACCATGTGGATTTGGAAGGTTTAGCCTGTAATTAAAGTATTACACTATGTGCTGTTTCATGTTGATATACGGGAACTGGGTGGTAATTTGCCATGATATTTTTTATTGGTATTTTTTTAAAGCTTGGGTTTAGCAACTTCTCGTATTGTAAGTACATATTCCAAGACCTTGCTTCAGTTACAAAATCATGCAACTATTGAACATTTAAATTAAGTATGACTGTTTGGACCATATACCCTGTGCATTACAAATTTTTAACATCATAATGTTTGGTTGGAGTATAACTGTATGAGAGGAGGAAAGGAGGCGTGTCTCTGTAGTTACTCCTACTCTTCATTCGACCGTTAAATTACAGTTGTTGTTAGTCTATCATATCCATTTATATTAATTTTCTAGGAAAACTAGATGAAGCCGAGAAGTTATTCAAGGCAGCCTTACAAGAAGCTAAAGAAGGATTTGGACTCAGAGATCCACATGCTGCATCAGCTCTGAACAACTTGGTATGTGTTACTGTTGATTATGAACTGAAGATTGAAGTAACATTCTATTCCCTCTGTCCGAAAATACTTGTCATCAAAATGGATAAAAAAGGATGTATCTAGACATATTTTAGTTGTAGATACATCTCTTTTTATTCATTTTAATGACAAGTATTTTCGGACGGAGGGAGTATTTGCCTTTCTAATGTATGGAACTGCAGTACCCATATAAGTCCATAAGCTAGATTATGAGGTTTAAGATCTGTTTGGGTTCATAGTCAAACATTACCACACTTTGCTGTAAGCTAGGCAAGTTTAACCGAGTTAGGAATAGGTTTTGTTAAGTAGTAAGTAGTAACATATTTGGCCAGATTCCTCTTTTTTTTTACAGTGGGCCATACAACCATAGACTCAAAAGGTGTGCCAGATTCTCTTAGGGATGCTAAAGTGCACACAGATTTTGTTGTCCTAACCTATGCAAGTTCAGCAAGAAATATGTGGAAAAGTTTGAACAGGTTAGACATTGAACTAAACTGGTAAACTCAGCTGCATTTAATACCATACCATTATATGCTTAATTATGTCTATTTTGTAATATTTAAACCGCGTGGGGGTACTGACAACGTAAGGCTACCAATATAATCAAAGTGTCTGATAAGTCACCTAGAGAACTCTTGTTTGCTAGTTTTTATGCTTTATAGAATTTAAAATACTTGTGTGTATCAGGATTCAGGAATAGATTCCGCGCACTGTATTTTCGATTTCATACGTTTATGAATCTGCATGTGAAGTCCAGTCTTTATCATGTGATTCCATTAAACCTGTAACCATTTAAGCTCTCTCAACCAAACAACTTCAAAAGACCGGAATTGTTGGTTTGTTGTACGAATACCACTGTATTATCCCCCCTACGTTAAGTTGTACGGGTTGCATTTGACACACTGGCACTCAAATAGTTTTTGTCTACAAATTTGAATAGGCAGGCCATGCTCTCTTTTGTGGTAGGCTTTCGTAAACCTACCTTAAAAGTTAATACAAGTCTTGCATGAAGCAGCATTCCTTTTTGTTCCCCTATTTAACTATTATCCTAAGTTTTGCAGGCAGAGTTTTATAGGCTAAGGAAAGAGTATGAGAAAGCTGAGCCGTTATATCTGGAAGCGATTGAAATCTTGGAGCAATCATTTGGACCTGATGATATACGGTACTTTGATTTTTAGATTATACTGTGTTCTATATCATTGTTCAGTGACTTTGATTCGGCTCATTTTGTAAAAGAAAGTTCTAGTCAGGAGCAAAATACCACTCTTTTGGGATAAATAAGAGTATATGTGACAAATATTTTTGTTCATTACATTCTAGTATGTGTTACATATTCCTGCCTGCCCATTGTATACCATTGTCGGTGAGTGGAAGGATGGTATGCACTTCCGTCTGTGTGTGTTGCCTGTGTGTGTTGCGTGGTTGACTGCACTTGTCAATGCATACAATGTTTCATCTAAATTCCTTGTGTTGGAGAACTACCTTAATTTTGGAATTGTATAAAGATACTTTACATGCCTCTTGTAGGGTTGGAGCAGCTTTCCGTAATCTTGGGCAATACTATTATATTCAACGCAGGTTTGATCAAGCTCAGACATGTTTTGAGGTACCTGTTTTTACCTCATGATTTATTTCGAGTAAATGTCTTATGTTTTTTGTAATTGTATTATCTTGTAAAGTTTGACAAGCTTTTAATTGAAATGTCATCTAGGCAATAATTCTAAGGAATGAATATAGATTTTCTGTTGCTACCTTAATATGTAGTTCTTTAATCTTGCTGGACACAATGATGGCCATTTTTCAATAATCTTTGGAAACCTGAATAGTGTGCAACATCACATTGGAATAACCAGGAAAATCAAATATAGTGTTGTATGTGGCCCATCACTTTTGGCCCATGACCTAGACAAGGAGAGGCTCAAAGTTATGCGCCTCTCTTGATGCTACATGGTATCTGAGGCTAGGGCCCTGGAGATGGCAGCGTCGTCAGCGGGGCTCATCTTTCTCCCTCTCGCGGCAGAGCAGCGTGGTGGCTTGAGCCGCGTGGCTGACAAAGAAGGCGTGCCAGCGTTGGCGTGTCATGGAATGGCGCGGATCGACTGGTGGTTGGGCGGCGCACAGGTGGCGGAGTGTGAGCTGGAGGCACTGTCGGAGTTGTTGCTGCTGTTGAGGTTGGTGTTGTTGGAATTGATGGCTAAGCTTGGTATTTGGCCTTGCGTGAAGAGGTTCTCATAGCTAAAGTGAGTGGTCAAGTGAGTGATCTGGTGGTGGTGTGGGCTGGCGATTGCAGAGGGAAGGAAGCTGACCTTGGAGGTGGTACAACTAGGAGAAGAAGAGATGGAGGCTGTCATGGGGTCTGAACTGGCCTCTACTCTGGAGAAACTGGCGTAGCCATGACTGCGAAAACTGTTGAGGGGTTTTGAAGCTTGAGCTCATGCCAAATGACGTGAATTTGAATTGCGGGATCAGCTACCTAAGCTGGTCGAGGCGGGCCCTGTTGATCTTGAAGCCAAAGGATCTGATGGGATATGTTCTTGGGAAGGTTGAAGAACATGCTAACAAGGAAAGCTCAGAATGGAACAAGTGGAGTGTTATTGACTCCCTGATACTAGCATGGATGTTGAACTCCTTGATTGTAATGCTCCCAAGGCGGAGGTAGGTGTTGGTAGTAGCAATGGAGGTGGTCGGAATGGGAGATGTTGTCGGAATCGGGGTGGTGGTTCTTCGAATGCTCCTCATTGGAATGCTCCCAAGTTACATGGACCGCAACAGGACGGACCAGGAGGAAATGCACATGCTAGCTGCAGTTGTCGAGGATAAGGAGATTACAGCCCTAATCCAGGATGGGACATGCTCCCAAGGCCGCGTGAGGGGGCATGGTACATCGACCGCAACAGGACGGACCAGGAGGGAATGCACATGCTAGCTGCAGTTGTCGAGGATAAGGAAATTAGAGCCCTAATCCAGGATGGGACATGTGTCTTTTGACAAAATGTATCAAATATTTCCTGATGTATTGAATAGTGTGGACAAGAGCAAGCTGAACCATGGCTCATGCATTGATGTTCACCATGAATGTGCCCAAGTTTCTGTGTAGTGAAGCTGTCATGATGGCCACCTTCTTGATCATCGCACGCCATCCCGGTTGAAAGGTATGAAATTGTTGTGAGTTAAGTTTCACAGAAAATAAATTTCTAGTTCCTCCCAAGGTGTTTGGTTGCACTTGTTTTGTTCGTGATCATAAGCCATCAACAAATTGGATCCTCGGGCAGTCAAGTGTATCTTTATTGGGTATTCTTCAGGACAAAGAGGGTACAAATGCTAGAATCTGTATGAGAGGATGACATTTGTGAGCATTGATGTTACATTTCGTTCTTATGGTGAGAAAAATGATCTAAGCATCATGTCTGAAGGCCTTGACCAATCTCGGGTTGGTGAAATTTGTCAAGAGGGGGATAGTAGTGGCACATTAACTCATGTGGCTCCTGTGACACAAGCATCGACCTACACTAGTGATGCGCAGGTTGGTGCATCGGCTCAAGTTGGTAGCGTGTCTGGCAGTGTGCCGAGGTGGACAACAGAGCAAGCGAAGCAGCTCAAGGTGTATTCACGGAAGAGTGGTAATGTGTTACACATCAGGGGGAGTAACTAGATCAGCCACTGATGGAACAATAGGGTAGTACTAATGTGATTTCCATCTCCTCTGATGGGGACCAGGCTGAAGGGTCAGTGGCTACCGAAGGGTCAACTGATGGGCCAATTTCTTTGGGGAGAACTACTCGAGCAAGAACAAGGGTACCAGATAATCGGTATGGGTTCGATGCCAATGATATTGGAAATTAAGTTCTGTATGAGGCATTATCTCCAACCTACAAATCATTTGTTGCTTCTCTTTAGTCTAACCTATAGAGCATTTGTTGCTTCTCTTCAGTCTGTGTCAACTCCGATTATATGAAGGCAAACGGGTGACTCAAAATGGCATATGGCCTTGGTGGAGGAGCTGGAGGCTCGAGGCTCTGTGTAAGAGCAAGACATGGGTAGTAACACCTCCAAACAGGAAAGAACGCAATCAACTGCAAGTGGGTATACATTGTGAAGCAGAATGTAGAAGGAAATATTAGAAGGTACAAAGCAAGGCTTGTGGCGAGTATAACCAGGCCAACGACGGTAAATTGGTGGACTAAACCAAAGAAAGACTGTCTCTTTGATGACGTGGTCATTGGGATACAACACGGCAAACAAAGATGATGAAGAATATGCCCTACTCAAGGGATCAAGCACTTTCGATCGTAACTAAATCATCTTGATGCACTCGTAGCATGAGCACATAGGGCAAGATGAAAAGAAGGATAAACAAACGAGATCGTCAACTTTAGCATGGCATGCTACCATCAGTGCTTCAAAACTTTTGATATTCTTATTTCTAGAAGGGTGCTTCTATTGTTGTAGTGTTTCTAGCAAAAGAGGACAAAACTCTACCTAGAAAATGTATAACTCCGGTATGGCGTCGCGGGTGAAAAGGGCCTGAATATTTCCTAGCAGCCAACACCCCACTAACTCACACGTCATTCTTGCTCATTCTTGCATCTCAGGGCCCGAGAAACGGCAAAAAGCAAAAGGTGTGGACATTGTAATTTTTTCCATACAAAGAAACTGATCGTCTTTGAAGGTGAACATTGTGGGGCACTGCTGTCAGCAGAACATTTCCTAGTGTGCAAGTGAATTTGAAGGTGGTAAAAAGGCAACAAAGTGTTCCAGCAGCTAGCCATGATGCTTGCCCCATCGTCGAGGCAGAGAATATTCTCTGATGAGCGGACGGGAAAACCCTCTTTGGATTTGCCCAAGATCTTTGGAATTCATTTATTTCTTACAGGGGTGGCTTGCTTTGGCTTTGGGGCATTTCATGTAACGGGTTTGTATGGTCACAGGATATGGGTATCCGATCCTTATGGACTAATCGAAAAGTACAAGTCAAATCCGGTATTAAGTGCGAAGGTTTTGATCCTTTTGTTCGTGGAATAGCTTCTCATCATATTGCTGCGGGTACATTGGGTATATTAGCAGGCTTATTCCATCTTAGTGTCCGTCCGCCTCAACGTCTATATAAAGGATTACGTATGGGCAATATTGAAACCTCTCAGCAAGCACAGGAGCTCACCATTTCCACCACATCGGCGCCTCCGATCTCCCCTGCGGTTCCTTTTCCCGAGAAGCAACTTATCTTGGTTGTTGGATCGACGTACATATAGCCATGGGCACGCAAGGCCGAACCTCTATTTCTTCACCTGCCTTTCCTCCCACCTGGGCATGATGACCTTCTCCATGTAGGTGTTCAACGATGAGGTCGCCCGTCCACGCTCAGCAGCGTCGCACCCATCCTGCGCGTAACCACTGAATCAAGCCCGAATGCCCCCAAAGTCTCTTACCTCTGTACGTGCATTCGTTTTCGCGGGCATACATATGGTGCATTTTGCATGTTGTTTTGATGCGTTTGCGTTTGGATTTTGTGCTAGATCAAGTGCTCCTGGTGAATTTTTTGGTGTCGGATCAATGCCGCGTAGGCTGTGTGTACTTGGAATTTTTTTGTCTTCACACATTTAAAATTTTTTGTTCTGAGATTTTTTTTTAGGGGGGGGGGAGGGGGTCATGCATGCCTCGATTCGTGTTTTTCTAGGATGTTTTTGCTTTTGATTCACAATCATATGGGTCTATGCAGAAGTTTGTGTGACTTCCTGGAGGAACTTTCTGGTTTGTCTTTTTTTTTTTTGCTTTGAAGAGCTAATTTTGGAGTATGTTCGTAGTTTACGCATTAGATTTTGCTTTGTGACTTCCTGGAGGAACTTTCTGGTTTGTCTTCTTTTTTTTGCTTTGAAGAGCTAATTTTGGAGTATGTTCGTAGTTTACGCATTAGATTTTGCTTCGCGATTAGCCATACATATTATTTGTTCATTTCGGTTGTGTTTAACACTTGAAGGAGCAGTTAGATGTACTAGATAGTGGTATTTCCGATACTTTCATTGTTTTGTTGAAATCATATTGCAATCATATAGTTTCGCTAGAGTAGTTTTAGATATCTCAAATGGGGACTCAAATAATTGGTTTCTAGTTTCTACTACATCTTACAAAGTAAATGGAAGTTTTTGCGTTTTGCTCGTTTTAGTTTTAGATTAATTTTTTGCTATGAACATAGGTAGGTATTACGCATTGAAGAAGGCACACCGGCTGGATCACAATTCTGTTGGTCACGGAGTCAGCAGTTTAAGATTGCTCTGTTCCAATGACTTGAGAAGGCGAGATGCGATCTCCATGGCTCTATGTATTTTGCGTACTCTAGCGTATGTGGTGTTTCCTTCATTTTGGTTCGTTTCCTGAATAAAAGGATATGTGGTGGATTTCTCTCAATCAATAAGCAACTAGAACTTAGCACATGTACATATAAAATAAAAAAGGAGCAAACATGTACATAAAACAAAAAAGGAGCAAATGATGCATCATATCATCTGGAGTAACATAATTGTGGCATTACACTACTTCTGGAGTAACATAATTAATAAATTCAGCTTGCGTACTTGTTTCATGACATCTCCTAACAAATACCAATTTAACCACCTTGGGCATCGGCTAATTATCATCTTATCACACAATTACAATTTTATTGAATTGAAATCAAATGAATTGAGGAGTCATAAAACATCATCCAAGCTCCAAATACAAGCTACAAGTAGGCAAACACCATCCAATTCAACCACATTTTTTATGAGCATTTACTCATACATTGAGATATCAATCAAGCTACTAGTTCTCTTGTATTGGCTTGTTTTCCAGCATAGTGTAAATTGAATTCTGAGACCTATAGCCAATCAAAGCGATACACTTATCCACTTAGCAATTTGTTAAAGCTTTATCAAGCAAGTAATGAAGCTACTAGCTACATACATTGGTTTCACAGCAAGGTGAAAATTGCAAGCCATGCAAGGCAAATAAAGGCACAAGCAAGCCAAAAACAGCAAGCAACTAGAAATGAACTGAAATGAATGAAACCAATGAAGGAAACACCATATACGCAAGAGCATGCAAAATACATGGAGCCATAGAGATTGTGTCTCACCATATCAAGTTGTTGGAGCAGAGCCGTCTTGAATCGCTTGACTCCGCGACCGATAGAATTCTGATCCAGCCGGTGTGCCTTCTCGAATGCGTAAAACCAACATATGTTCGCTGCAAAAAATAAAAATAAAATAAAGTGAGTAAAATGCTAGAAACTTTAATTCCTTTGCAGGATGCAGTAAAAACTAGAAACCAATTATCCGAGTCCCCATTTAAGATACATGAAATTATTCTAGCCAATTCATTGACCATAACTATCCGATTGCAGCATAATTTCAACAAAACGAGGGAAGTATCGGAAATACCACTATTTAGTACACCTATTCTGCCCCCTCAAATGTTAAACTCAAAGGTGCTCTGAAATGAACAAGTTATACGTGTGGATGATCGCCAAATGTAAAATCTAATGCGGACGCTTACAAACATAGGAGGAAGCTAGCCGAGCCTAGGAGGATTCGCTTAGGTAGTTGGAACGTAGGTCTCTGACAGGGAAGCTTAGGGAGCTAGTTGATGCAGCGGTGAGGAGGTTGATATCCTTTGCGTCCATGAAACCAAATGGAGGGGTCAGAAGGCAAAGGAGGTGGATGATACATGTTTCAAATGTGGTACACGGGGACGGTTGCAAATAGAAATGGCGCAGGCATCTTGCTCAACAAGAGCCTTAAGGATGGAGTGGTAGACGTCAAGAGACGTGGCAACCGGATTATCCTCGTCAAGCTGGTAGTTAGGGACTTAGTTCTCAATGTTATCAGCGTGTATGCCCCGCAAGTAGGCCACAATGAGAACACCAAGAGGGAGTTTTGGGAAGGCCTGGAGGACATGGTTAGGAATGTACGATTGGCGAGAAGCTCTTCATAGGAGGAGACCTCAATGGCCACATGGGTACATCTAACAATGGTTTTGAAGGGGTGCATGGGGGCTTTGGCTATGGCATCAGGAATCAAGAAGGAGAAGATGTCTTGAGCTTTGCTCTAGCCTACGACATGATCGTAGCTAACACCCTCTTTAAAAAGGGAGAATCACATTTGGTGACTTTTAGTAGTGGCCAACACTCTAGCCAGATTGATTTCATCCTCTCGAGGAGAGAAGATAGGGGTGCATGCCTAGATTGTAAGGTGATACCTGGTGAGTGTTGTCCCTCAGCATAAGCTGGTGGTTGCTGACTTCCGCTTTCGGATCCGTGTCCAGCGGGATAAGCATGCCAAAGTCGCTAGAACGAAGTGGTGGAAGATCAAGGGGAAGGTAGCTCAGGCGTTTAAGGAGAGGGTCATTAAGGAGGGCCCTTGGGAGGAAGGAGGGGATGCGTACAATGTGTGGATGAAGATGGCGACTTGCATTCGTAAGGTGGCCTCAGAGGAGTTTGGAGTATCCAAGGGAAGGAGAAGCGAAGCTAAGGATACTGGTGGTGGAATGATGATGTCGAGAAAGGCGATTAAGGAGAAGAAAGATTGTTTTGAGCGCCTATACTTGGATAGGAGTGCAGACAACATAGAGAAGTACACGATGGTGAAGAAGGCCGCAAAGCAAGCTATCAGTGAAGCAAGGGGTCGGGCGTATGAGGGTCTACCAACAGCTAGGCACGAAGGAAGGCGGAAGGGACATTTACAAGATGGCCAAGATCTACGAGAGGAAGACGAGGGATGTTGGCCCAAGTCAAATGCATCAAGGCCGGAGCAGACCAACTCTTGGTGAAGGACGAGGAGATGAAGCATAGATGGCGGGAGTACTTTGACAAGCTGTTCAATGGGGAGAATGAGAGTTCTACCTTTGAACTGGATGATTCCTTTGATGAGACCAGCGTGCGTTTTGTGCGGCGGATCCAGGAGTCTGAGGTCAAGGAGGCTTTAAAAAGGTTGGAAGGCGATGGGCCCTGGTTGTATCCCCAATGAGGTATGGAAAGGCCTCGGGGACATAGTGATAGTATGGCTAACCAAGCTTTTCAACCTCATTTTTCGGATAAACAAGATGCCAGGAGAATGGAGACGGAGTATATTAGTACCAATCTTCAAGAACAAGGGGGATGTTTAGAGTTGTACTAATTACCGTGGAATTAAGCTGATGAGCCATACAATGAAGCTATGGGAGAGAGTCATTGAGCACCGCCTAAAAAGCACAAACACGGGGACGGAAAGTCGGGGATACGCACACGGGGATACGGGATACGACATTTTCCAAAAACAGCCATTCGGAGATACTGGTGAGCATATATAAAATAAAATAAAAATATGCCATGTAATATAGAGTTATCTGAGAAAATAAAGGAGAAAAAGATTAGAATAGAATCTTGCCCCATTCAGAGGATCTACAAAGACCAGACGGCCCGACCTTCACTCTCACCCACAGACGATTGGCTACGGGCATGCCACTCCCAGATGCCATGCTCTACCTAACCTAACGACAAGCAATACAAGCAAAGAAGCATTCGTCATTCATGATCAACGGCAAAGACAAGCATTGAACTAGCAAACAGGACATGAGTAGCAAGCAACGGCAAACACTACTACTACAATCTACGAGGCATTGAAGAGCGTGACTAGCAAGCAGCCAAGCACAACATCCGGCAATGACAATGGAAGATCAAATCTGAATAAAACAGATCAAGAAGTGGAGGAGAGGCGCTAGTTCAGGATTGGGAGGGTTACTGCCGTCGGGGAGAAGAGGCTGGCGGCTCTGGTGTTGGGGTAGTGGTGGCGGTCGAATCAAGCGTCGCATGGGCAGCCATGGCGAATCCAGTAGGCGGCTTAGTTCCGGAGGTGGCGGCTTTGATCCGAGAGACTGGGACACAGGAGCCCTTTCGTTCGTGGAGAGCTGCATGCGATCCTGCAAAAACAGGGTTTCGTTTTGGGCCA
The DNA here is from genome assembly GCA_021605145.1 of Aegilops bicornis. Taxonomy (NCBI): domain Eukaryota; kingdom Viridiplantae; phylum Streptophyta; class Magnoliopsida; order Poales; family Poaceae; genus Aegilops; species Aegilops bicornis. The sequence continues at coordinate 158,694 of JAHIAL010000069.1, forward strand.
TGGCTGTTTCTGGGCCGGGCCGTATCCCGTCCGTGTCATGTACGTGCCCCGCCGTGTCCCTGGGCTTTTTTCTTTCTTTTTAATCGAAAATCAAGGGATACTGGGGGATACGCGTATCCAGCTGTATCCCGCCGTGTCGACACGGCCAATCGGCAATTCCTGCCGTGTCCGTGGCTACTAGAGCATCGCTTAATAAGAATGACAAGCGTGACCAAAAATCAGTTTGCTTTCATGCCTGGGAGGTCGACCATGGAAGCCATTTTCTTGGTACGACAACTTATGGGGAGATACAGGGAGCAAAAGGACTTGCATATGGTGTTCATTGACTTGGAGAAGGCCTATGATAAGATACCGCGAAATGTCATATGGTGGGCCTTGGAGAAACACAAAGTCCCAGCGAAGTACATTACCCTCATCAAGGATATGTACGATAATGTTGTGACAAGTGTTCGAACAAGTGATGTCGACACTGATGACTTCCCGATTAAGATAGGACTGTACCAGGGGTCAGCATTGAGCCTTTATCTTTTTGCCTTGGTGATGGATGAGGTCACAAGGGATATACAAGGAGATATCCCATGGTGTATGCTCTTTGCGGATGATGTGGTGCTAGTTGACGATAGTCGGATGGGGTAAATAGGAAGTTAGAGTTATGGAGACAAACCTTGGAATCGAAAGGGTTTAGGCTTAGTAGAACTAAAACCGAGTACATGATGTGCGGTTTCAGTACTACTAGGCGCGAGGAGGAGGTTAGCCTTGATGGGCATGTGGTGCCTTAGAAGGAGACCTTTTGATATTTGGGATCAATGCTGCAGAAGGATGGGGGTATTGATGAAGATGAACCATCGAATCAAAGCCGGATGGATGAAGTGGTGCCAAGCTTCTAGCATTCTCTATGACAAGAGAGTGCCACAAAAGCTAAAAGGCGATTCTACAGACGTCTGCTCGACCCATAATGTTGTATGGCTGAGTGTTGTGACTAAAAGGCGACATGTTCAACAGTTATGTGTGGCGGAGATGCGTATGTTGGGATGGACGTGTGGCCACACAAGGATCGAGTCCGGAATGATGATATATGAGATCGAGTTGGGATAGCACCAATTGAAGAGAAGCTTGTTCAACATCGTCTGAGATGTTTTGAGCATATTCAGCGCCGGCCTCCAGAAGCTTCAATGCATAGCGGACAGCTAAAGCGTGCGAAGAATGTCAAGAGAGGTCGGGGTAGACCGAATTTGACATGGGAGGAGTCTGTAAAGAGAGATCTGAAGGATTGGAGTATCACCAAAGAACTAGCTATGGACAGGGGTGCGTGGAAGCTTGCTATCCATGTGCCCGAACCATGAGTTGGTCGCGAGATCTTATGGGTTTCGCCTCTAGCCTACCCCAACTTGTTTGGGACTAAAGCCCTGTTTGTTTGGGCTTTTGTACCTTTTATGACTTTTCCATTTTGGCCAAAAAGCCATAAAAGCTCCTAAATAGGTGCTTTTGGGGCTTTTATGGCCCCAAAAGCACCTATTTAGGAGCTTTTGTGGCTTTTTGGTCAAAGTGGAAAAGCTGCAAAAGCAGAAGCAAAAGCCCAAACAAATAGGGCCTAAAGGCTTTGTTGTTGTTGTTGTTGGATGCTTACGAACATACTCCAAAATTAGCTCTTCAAAGCAAGTAAAAAAGGTAAGCCGAAAAAGTTCTAGAAGAGATAACATTAATTGTTTTTCTGCATAGACTCTTATGATTATGAATCAAAAGGAAAACATCATAGAAAACCGTGAAGCGAGGCGTGCATGCGCCACACAACAATTCGCAGCACAAACATTTCTCTACGTGGGAACACAAAACTTTTCCAAGTACACACAGCCTATGCGACATTCATCCGGCGCCACCATGGGCGCTATCTCTGCCACAAAAACCAAACCAAACGCATCAAAACACCATGTGAAGCGCATCATATGTATCCCCATGAAAACGAATGCACACACACAGATAAGCAAATCGGGGGTGCTCGGGCGCGATCTCGATGGTGACACGCAGGATGGGAGCTATGGTGCCGAGCATGGGCGGGGAGACCTTGCTGCTGAACACCATGGAGAAGATCGCATGCCTATGTGGGAGGGGTGGAAGGTGAAGAAATAGGGGTCTTGCCTTGCATGCCCGTGGCTATTTATACGCCGGTCCAACGGCCAAGATAAGTCGCTTCTCGGGAAAGGGAAGTGGGGAGATCGGAGGCATCGGTGTGGTGGAAATCTTTGAGCTCCATTTGCTTGGTGAAGGGTTTCTCTGCCATGGGGCAAGTGTCGTGGCGGACCGTTGGAATACTTCACTGCCTTTTATCACCTTCAAATTCACTTACACACTAGGGAATGTTCTGCTAACAGCAGTACCCCACAATGTTTAGCTTTGAAGAGGTTTGTTTTCCTGTATAGAAAAGATTACAAGGTTCACACCTTTTGCTTTCTGCCATTTCTCGGGCATAGTGGCAGTGAGATGCAAGAATGACGTGTGCGTTAGTGGGGTGCTTACTGGTAGGAACTATTTTTGTTAGTGTTAATTATCCTTCTCTTCATCTTCCTATGTGCTCACGTTGTGGGATGATTTAGTTTTGATCAAGTGCTTGACTCCTTGAGTAGGGCATATTCTTCAACATCTCTTTTGTTGGATCATATCCGCATGACCACGTCGTCAAAGAGACGGTCTTTCTTTGGTTTGGCCCATTGATGTACCGTTGTTGGTGCATTGCATTGACTATGATGAGACCTTTGCTCCAGTAGCGAAGATGAATGCTATGAGGATTCTGATCTCCTGTGCACCAAATTTTGGGTGGTCTTGCATGGGGACTTGTAGAAGGAGGTTTACATGGAGATCCCACCTGGGTTCTTGACTTCTAAGATTGCTTGCAAGGCATGTAGGCTCAAGAAAGCCCTTTACTACTGAAGTAATCTCCAAGAGCTTTGTTTGACACGTATAGACAGGCAGTGTGTCACATGGGGTATGGACAATGCAATGGTGATCATACATTGTTTAATAGACACTCTAATGGGAAAATAATCATTCGTGTAGTTTATGTAGATATCATTATCACCGGAGAAGGATGACGTACAGATAGCAAGATTAAAGAAGTGTCTGAGTAAGGCCTTTGAAGTTAAAGATCTTGGTCGACTCAAGTACTTCCTTGGTATACAAATGGCTATGTCTGGAAAAGGAATAACTCTTTCTCAAAGAAAGTATGCCTTGGACCTTCCCTGTGATGTTGGCATGTTGGGCTTTCGAGCAGCTTCATCCCCAATTGATCAAAACTACAAAGTGACTACCCAATTTGGTGATCTTGTGGCTAAACAAAAATATTAGCTATTGGTGGGAAGATTTGTTGTACTTGTGTCGTACACGGCCACACATTGCATTTGCAGTAAGTGTTGCGACTAGTTACATCCATGAGCCTAGAAGTGAACATCTTGTGGCAGTACATAGAATCTCGAGATACTTGAAAGGTACTCTTGGGGAAGGGTTGTTGTTCAAGAGTTATGGACACCTTGTTGTAGATGGTTATTATGATGTTGATTGGGCTAGCTGCTTGATGACAACAGATCAACTTCAGGCCATTGTGGTTTCGCAGGAGGAAATCTAGTGTCTTGGAGAAGCAAGAAACAACCCGCTGTTTCGAAATCAATTGCAGAGGCTAAATACAGAGATATGTCTTAGGGACTGAGTGAGTTGCTATAGACAAGGAATCTATTAGAATGTATGGTGTGACAACAAGTCGGCAATTAATATAGCAAACAACCTAGTTACATTGAAGTGTATATGTGGATTGCCTAGCCCTTTCCACCAGTTCGGATTTTTGGTTGCGTTGGCTAGTGCATGAAGCTGAACATGGTATCAGAGCCTAAGGTGTTAAGTTCAAGTCCTGGCTTTCGTAGTTTATTGAAAAGTTGTTCTTCCCCCCTTTGTGTCCATGTATAGGCCTCATGAGCCATACGTGAGTATATCCATGTGTTGACTTCCCGCATCACACATGAGAGGGGGTGTTGAAGTGTATATGTGGATTGCCTAGCCCTTTCCATCAGTTCAGACTTTTGGTTGCGTTGGCTAGTGCATGAAGCTTAACAAGTTCAACATGATAGAACAAACATGTGGAGATAGACAGATTCTTTATCAAAGAAAAGCTGGATTTGGGATTATCAAGATAGAGCATGTGGTTCAAATTGCAGATTGTTTGACTGAAAGACTTGGAACCAGAGAATGCAGCTTAGCGTGTGACAAGATGGGGATGATAGATATCTATCACTCGTGAGGGGAGTGTTGTATGTACGGCCTATCACTGATGACCCATATGGCCCAGGCCCGTACCAATCAAGTGGCTCGCTGACCTAGACAAGGAGAGGCTTGAAGCTGCCTGCTTCTGAGCGCCGCCACAACACAGGAACACATCGCTGGTACGCCGCTCCTCGGTCTACTGATAGGAATCAAAGGATTTCTCAGAGAAACATACCAGTTACATCATAGAATTTCTTAAAAAAAACATAGCTTCGACAACACTGCAAAAGTTATCATCTGGATACTCATTTTCGGTTGCACATGGTGCCCATTTTCTGTCTTGCTGTTACAGTTCACTAATTTAAGCTTCTCTACTTATTTGAGTTGTGCTTGTTTTAACCATGTGCAACATAAAAAATTAAGGAACTGCTTGTGGAACAATATTACAATTACAATCTTGAAAAGGAAAACATGTTTAGCCATTTTAATTTTCAATATATTTATTGCATCATTTTGTATTATTTGATGCATGTTTTCTTCAGTTTAAACTTGCTTCTTATATTATTTTCTGTTTCTGTTGTTTCTTTTTGCAGCGTGCTTTGAAGGTACTGAACATTAATTCTCTACCCTCCCTTTCCTTTGCATGTTTCACATTCGTTATTTTAATATCATATGTGTCTATGCCAGTAAGATTATTAATATTACAACATCTGGGTAAGGCAGTACACTACTTCAATATTGTCTATTGTTTGACACATGGCACACAAGCAGACAAAATGATAAACTGTGATAGAAATATATCCGACATTGTGTCATGGCACACTCGGCAAAGCACTAGAAAATATGTGCATGTAAATCGATGATATGTACATGAAAAGCTCTTCCAATTTACCTATGAAGGCCAGTATGACCAAGCATCAGTTGGTCTTTTGTATGAATACAAACTTGAGCTATTCTTCCATGTGAATACTGTGTTAATGTTTCATCCAAGAAGAGCTACTGTATTGTCCTTTTCCCTCTTGTGTAGTATGTATTCTGCTGACTTTATCTTTATTTGTTTTCTCTGAATAATCAAATACTCCCTCCGTCCCATAATATAAGATCGTTTTACAAGCTAAAACAGCTTGCAAAACGATCTTATATTAAGCTTGCAAAACGATCTTATATTATGGGACGGAGGGAGTATTTGTTAGTGGTACATACCAGTTACTGATGAGTAAAAATTGTATGTGCTATCCTTTGTTCAGAAATAATATATCTGGATAATTTTTTCACGGTAAGGTAATTTATGTTTTGTAGCTCTAGCTCATAATTTTGAACTTTTTGTAGATAGAAGGACGTGTTATGGGGCTTGGTAACCCAGACTATGCAAATACAATGTACCTTCTTGCCAAGGTACAACTGCTCTGTTACTGTATAAGTTAGTGTTCTATATTCTCTTATTCTTTTCAGAGACATCTTTTTGGAAGGGCAGGAGCTTTGTATTTCATTTGAGTTAATTAACGGAAACCAGATACAGCAGCATACACCTAAGCTAAACTAGCTCCAAAGCCCTACAGGCCACACTCCAAAGCTATGGCACTGTTTGGTGGAAACTATGTATTTTCTTTCCTAGCCCCTTAGCCAGATACGACACGCACTCACCTAGCTAAACATAACCAAGCATATCTGACATGGTGACACTGTTTTTTGGAAGCGGAAACTATGTAAACTACATGGATATTAATTAGGCCCCATTTTGTTTCAATGAATTTCAAAGAAAACTCCGAAGGAACTGATTCCTATGGAAAAACTCTTTTCAAGTTGCTGTTTGGAATGGAGAAAAGATGAACAGTAAACCATACACTATTGCCATCAATTTCACAGGAAATAAAACATGTGACCTCTTTTTTTTTGGCAGACGAATGGGGCAGCTAGGCGAGAGTCCAACAGTTTTGGTCTTGAGAGAGTCATGTAGTTTTAAAATTTTTCCTTTTACGAGCTTTGTTAATCATGACCGAGGACACAAGTGATGGGTGAATAAATGGATGAGGGTGGTTTGGACGATATTACTGATATGCGGGTGCCTTATTCTAATGACCCCACATGTCATCGAGTAAATATTAAATGTTCTATCTTCAAGGCTCACACTTTCACCCTTATTGAAGCGCTTATGCTCTTTTGAGCTCACTCTAAACTGTGTTTTCTTGAGCATTTCCCTAATTTTTACAGTCTCCTAAATAGATGGAACCATTTGCAACTATTTACCAGAGAAATGCATTTTCAAGCTTTCTTAACTGTGTTGTGCCAGAAAAGGCTAAACATACCTTTTCCTATTCGTAGGTTTTAAGTCAACAAGGAAAAGGAAAAGATGCAGAAGCTCTTATTCGAGAGTCTATTAGGATACTTGAGGTATGTTTATCATTTAGGAGTAGATCTTAATCTCTTTTTTGTGCATGAAAGGGTTTAACGAGGGCTAATTAGGAAGCTGGACTTGGCGAATCACCTGCGTGCATACAAAGAATGAAGTTTCTCTCTTTGGTAAGCACCTTTATCAAATATGTTATAGCTCTCAATAGACCACTATGCTTTCCAAACTTATGCATAGGGGTTTCTACTATGTTGATGTTTATAGAAGAAATGCTGTAGCCATGCTCTTTGATGTTTCTTTTCTCTCGAGAAAACGCAGAAGCTTTGTGTTCTGTTGTATTGAAAAGGCAGGAACAGAGTTACACCCATGCGGACAGATTTGAAACTGAATACAAAACAAACAAGGGCAAAAGCATCGTCAGGGTAGGAAACTGGAAACAAAACAAACACATGCCATGAATGCCAGAAGTTGCATATTTAAAATATAAATAGAATGCGACACCGATATTTGACGGTGAGCAAAACAACACTTTCAGGCACACCTTGATCTTCACCTGGGGAGAGAGGGAGAGGGTTAGCTTGGACGGGTTTATACGTCAAAGCATGAGGCTAGGGTCCAATTTAGAGGTCTCTTTTATCGTGGCTTCCTTTCAAGGTTCAAGGATCCTTTAGTAAAATATTTAGCGTGATTATGTACAATCAGTTGGAAGAACATTTTAGAGGTGGGCAGAGAGTGAAAATTTTAGATGACACCTAAAGTGTCCCCAATTGATATGCTAAATTATTCTTCAGATCCCTAATTCTTAGTTTCTGCAGTATTCAATAAAAAACAACTTCCTCTGATGTACTTTCTCTTATTTAAATCTGCCTTGCTGAAATTTCTTCTATCTAAATGCAGATATTGACATACTAAACTAAAAAAATGTTTTTGCTGATCACTCTTCTTAAGTTCTCTGCAATGAGTACATACTCTTCTTAAGTTCTCTTATGGCATGCTCTGACCAGTTCTGCTCTGTGATTCTTGTTTGTGATTTTACTTCATCCTTGAGCGCATTTTTTGCTCTTGTTTAATATACTGTTTTTTAGGAGTTGGTGAAGTCAAAGCAACTGGCTGAAGCTGAAAATTTGCAAAGGAAGATATTACATAATCTGGAGCTTTCGAAGGTATGCTTATATAGCTTTAAACATATACTTTCTTCAGTGGTCTGTCATGTGAAGTTGATATGAGCCTTAAATCATAGGCTTGTGCATCCAGTTAGTTTAGTTAAATGCATACGGTATGAAACCGAAATACTGTTTGGTTTTAGTAAATACCAAACTGACTGAAGTTGACATGAATCCAGAAAATGAGGGAACACTATTTTACTTTCATTTCTATATTCGAACATCTCAAAGTTGTCATGTGGAATGCTGCCTCAGTACTCAGTACGATCTGCGTGTATAAATGATTAAGTGGCCCAGTGTAGAGCATGAAACAATATTGCCATAGACACCAGTGATCAGTAATGACACATAAACTACTGAAATATATCTGTGGAACTGTTTGGTAGGGATGGAATTCGTTGGATACTACAGCCGCAGCCGAAACCTTAAGTGTTACTCTTCAAAACATAGGGAATTTGAAGGAATCAGAAGAACTATTGGAAAGGTAAAAAGGTTGTTCGTTAAGCTCCTTGGCTATTTTTAAAGTTTTCTTACTTACAGGTTTCAATTGTTTATGATATTCAGATGCCTCACTGTCAGAAGGAAGATTCTCTCTGAAGATCATTTTGAGGTTTGCCATTGCCTTGTATTTGGCTTTTGAGCCGATTCTCGATTATAACAGAATGTCATCGTGTTACCAAATGAAAGCATCGTGACCAGTTTATCTTAATGGTCACACTTGGTAGTATATATCACAAGCTTTGTTACACGGAAACTCTTAAAGTTGCATGCATCTTAAAATTTCGTTGTTAAGTCTGATATATGTAGATGGGATTGACCCATATGGCCTGCCTAGGATGGCTTGGCTCACGTGGCCTATAACCCTGGAGCCTGATACCCACCACATAGCTGCGGCTAATCTGAACTGGCTTTTGAAATCTAAAGATATATTTATGTTGAACAATTGCATTCTATCAGTGATTGATTACCTATTGTATGCTGGTCTCATTGTTATAGGTAGCAGGTATATTGGTACACTTGGCAAGGCTAACTTTGCTTAAAATTACTAGTGATATCAAGGTAAACAATGATCTGTCTACGCCTCACCTTGTCAAGGCAAAACAACTTGTCAATGATTCAATAAGGTATTGCCATTTAGCTCCATTTTTTTGTATGTTCCGAGTTTCTTTCTCCATAAACCCATGAAGCACATCAAAAGGTGGTTTTGTTTCATATGTCATAGATTACTGTAGTGAAATCTCGAGGATTTTCTCAAATTTGAGGATTAATCCCTTTGAAAGGTATTCTTCTTATTGGCCTCTATGATTTCACCATTAAATTTGCTGGTGGCATATTTTATGTTACCCATAAAGATTAGCTGAACCGTTTCATTGGTGAAATTTCAACTCAAAATTTCAAATAAAAAAATGGTGGTATCTAATTCACAGGTCTGTTTGACTGAAGCCTGCCTTCATTGCTATTCTATACTTGAGTTATCCCTTCTATGGTGTTGCATTGTACATGTTTATTACATTTATTGCCTAGAATACTGGTAAGTAGCCCAATGAATTGCTTAATGTTACTGAAGTCTTCAATATTTCATCATGGTAGGATAACGGAAGGAATATTGAATCCTTCAAGGGAGAATCGGAAAAAATTAAATAGCACATTTGCCATGGAAAGAGAGAAGATTGGGGCAATAGTTGTACTTGTATGTTTCTACTTCCTACTCACCCTGAGGGATTTATCTTATTATATGCTACCCTGTTCATGATGCTCAACCCCTTCTACTGCCAGTTTTACAATTTTCACCTGCTTTCATGTTTATTTATTTTTCTTTCCATCAGTTAAGAATTAATTCTGTTGGTAACTCTCAGGATTGCATTTTTAAGCCATTGGTGCTTTAAATTTTCAAGCTGATCAAAGTTACCATAAAGCTCCCATGTAGCATCAGGTTGCCTTTACCTTTGTTGTGGGATTTTGTACGATAAGAATGTTATGTCAACCCCATGTTCCATGAGGAGATAACTAGCATCTTATCTGAAATTTTCTGCATAAGAATGATCTCCCACCATACTTGAATTTAGTTGTAACCTGATGTCGTGAGTGCTGTACCTAGGATTGTGAAACATTGGAAATTGATTTATTAACACTATTATTATTGTTATCTTCTTGACTAGGTAGATGCATGAATCCCAGTTTTCTTATTGATACTTTGCTGTTATAGTTGCAAGCACTTGAAGTTGTTGGACTTCTTGAAGCTGCAAGAAAGAGAATACAGGCACCAGCGGTATTTTTCCAATACTTCATTTATTAATATGGCAATGACCTAATTATATGTTGTACTGTTTATTTGTTTGCCTGTAATATAACAATGCCTGCTCTAGAAGTTGGTACTCCTTGATAAGGCTTCCTGTGGAACATATGAAGCATGGATACTTCTAAATTGATGATGTACGCATATCAGACACATGTCGGCTATTCATATGGCCAGATAAACCTCTCATAGATGCTCGATATACTAAATTGTGCATCCATTTTAAAAATAATTTTGGAAAGGTCCTATATAACACTGATGCTTTTTTCAATATGGAAAGAGACTTATAAATTGATCGATTTTCCCTTTGAAATTCAGCCACTAATTGCAGTGGTCTCGGTGGTTATTTTTCTATTTTATATTATGGGAAACATTTGATTAATAGTTGGAAGTTACAAATTCCAGGCTTTAATTTGTGTTAAATAGACAGTTTTATTTTTTCTGTACTTGATCAACTTTCCTCTGCATTGTGTTAATTCATGCTTAATTTACCTATAGTATCACTTAATTTTATCAGTTTTATTTTTGCTTACTTGGATTGCTTCATTTCAGTTTGATTATCAACACGTTGAACAAGCTCTGCGTAGGTGTATTTCACTTTACAACGAGGTTTGTGTCAGACCCTTCTCCACATTTGTCAAAAATCACGCAACGAAGCATCAGCCTTTCTGTTCAGTTGGATCTCTAGTGCACAAGAACTAAACAGCCATTGTGACACGATATCTAATTGTTGCAGCCTCATACAAGAAACGTGGTGTCGAAAGCCCTCAGGCAGCACTACCTGAAATGCTTGCACAGCCTCACGCTCATTGTTCAGCACGATCCAGACATCTCGAATGCACCGCAGATGCAGGGTCTGCTAGGTGAATCACAGCGAATAGTGAAGGAATTGGGCGGGGAGAACAATATTAAGTAGTCCATTTTTTATGGGTGATATGAGTTGGTGACTCGGAGGAATAAAACATGCCATACAAAGTTTTGTATTTACAGGTTATGAGAGAAACCAAAGGTGAAGATTTTGCCCAGGTGGGCAAAATGTTAAAATACATTATTGATTTCTTGGTTTTGTTGGTAGCTCTTGCCAGTTTCCACTTGGCATTTATAATTTTTTCGATCAAGGCCTTTTCTCCTGCCACCACTTTTAGACGAATTTCTTTTCCCATATCTATTATTTATACAAGTGTCTCCTTCACGATGATTAAGGTGATCATGCCAAATCTTGAGTTTCTCAAGTTTTGAACTTTTTTATCTTGTACACAGCATAAAGTATGGGTTTTTTTTTTTGAAACGTTAAAGTATGGGTTTTGATTTATGGACTGCACAATCCAGATGGTACGGGTCTGATTCTTGCTAAGTTGGGAGTAGGATAGTTCCTGGTAGAATGGTTATTACATCCACGTCGCCCACAAGCTTGACAGAATTCTTGAAATTGCCTTTGTCCTTGTGTTGAGCCGTAAGATTTCAATTCTTCTCGTGTTTCCATTTTCTGCTGGATTGTTTTTGGTGCTTCTGAAGCGACCAATGTTGCTTGTATTTTGAATGCTTGAACGAGCTTCAAGCAGCGGTGTTGTACCCGATGGCATGCCAGATGATTCTTCTTGGAAGCTCATCATGCTTTTTAGCCGAGTGCATCAAATGATGACAGAAAAGCAAAACATATCATGTCGATGCAATGGGGAGCTCGGAGCTCCTATTCTGCGCCTTTTGTGCCGCTTAGCGCTCTTCGCTGCGATCGGGCCAGCCCATTAGCGACTTTGTTTTGAAAAAGTAAAGAGGAGTGCGTGGGATTCGAAACTCGAACGTCCAGGTCGTTGCCCGAATCTGGGCGCAACCTTTTTTATTTTTGGAATACAGTACAGACGCAAGCGCTAATATATACGCGCATACACTCACTCCATGAACACACACGCATAATCTATCCCTATTAGCACCTTTGAGAGATTGAGCCGGCATATCATCTTAGATTTACAAAGTCATTTTAGGCACCTCGTCGTCGATGGGAACGTCTCCTCCCACTGAAAACGCATCGCCGGAAATCCTGAAATAACTCTAGAAATAATGCGAGCATCAGGATTTGAAACTTGGGGCTGGGGATAACACTGTCCCTCTAACCATTCAACTATAGGTTGTTTCGTCTGGGCGCAACCTATTAGAAGAAAATGAACTGGTTTTTCACTGGGTTTTTTTTGTATTTTTTATTTTATTTTCTCCATTTTCTTCTTTTTTATTCTGTTTTCTTCACCTTTTTTTCTTTTTTGTTTTCTTGTTTCTTCTCTAATTTTTTCTTTTTTCATTTGCATCTTTGGTTTTCAATGTTTTTTGTTTTCTTTTGTTTATTTTCCTTTTTTTCTTCTCCGTTTTTTTTGTTGTGCTTTCATTCTTTTTTTATTCTTTCTACATTTGTTTCTTTGGTTTTATTTTTCATTTATCTCTTTTTGGTTTACTTTGTTTTTTGTTTTAATTTTTTAACTGCGCCCATGTCTGGCACGTGGTTACGACTAAGCGTGTAATATACTTGAGGCGTAACGAAGACGGTTTTTCATTGGTTTTCACGGTTTTTTTTCTTTTTTTGTTTGACAAGTTCTCTTCGATTTTCCTTCGGATTCTGTTTGGTTTCTTTTTTCTTCTCCCTTTTTATTTGATTTTCTTTTTTCTTCTCCATTTTTTGTTTCTCTTTGGTTTTTCTTATGTTTGTTTTTATTTTTACTCTAAATTTTTGTATATGTCAAAACATTTTTTAAATAAGTGAACGGCATTTTTTGTATACACGTTTAACATTGCCCGAACGCTTATTCAGCATTTCTCACGTATTTGTTCAACATTTTTCAAATACTTATTCAATATTTATGAATATTTATATTCAAAAAATTTCAAATACATGTTCCACATTATTTAAATACTTGCTAAACATTTTTGAATACATATTATTTTTCAAATAGGTGTTTAACAATTTTAAATACTCGTTCAACATTTTCGTATACATGTTCACCATTTTCGAAATTCTTGTTCAACACTTTTCATATGCTTGCTCAACATTTTTTATAACTATTCAACATTATTCAAATACTTGTTCAACATTTTTAATACTTATTAAAAAAATTTAAATACTTGTTCAACACTTTTCAAATTCTTGTTCAATATTTTTTAATAATATATATGAAGAGTATTTAAAAGTATAAAGAAAATTACAAAAATTACAAAAATGAGAACAAAAAACAGAAAAAACAAATGTTGGCCCAGCGGGCTCGTCCCGACGCGAGCGGATGCCCCCGTCTCGCTTAAAGCGAGAGATAAGGGGGCCCCAGGAGACGTGGGATTCGAACCGAAAAATCCTATCGGAGACATATTCCATCCAACTGGCAACATTTCGGACAGGAGGAGCGAGTGGGCCAGCCCATTTAAAGCGCTAAGCAGGTTTCCTGTTTTATTTTATTGGTTATGGAAAACCTTATCGGGGGGTTTCCTTTTCCCTTTTTTTGGTTTTCTGTTTCTTTGTTCTATCTCTCTGTTTTTTTCAAACAATTATAATTTTTAAAAATCATATTTTCCACCAAGTGTTTTTTAAATTTTGTTTGGTACTAGAAAAATTGTTAACAAAATGTTCGTGCTTACAAAGTTTATTCTCAAATTTAAAAAATGTCAGTGTTTCTAAATTTGCTCGTATTTTGCAAAAAGTTCAGAAACTTGAAAAATTGTCAATTTACTCAAAAAATTATCCAAATTTCCAACATTATTCACGTTTTCAGAAAAATTCAATTTGACGAAAATTGTTCATCAAATTTTGAGATATGTTGATCGGTTTCAGAAAATTTACACAAACTTAAATAAGTTCACAAATTTTAATAAAAGATCATCAAATTTTAAGTAATCTCACAAATTTTAAATAAGTTCATTGAATTTGAAAAAAATATATATCAGTTTTTAAAATTAGTTCATCAAATTTGGAAAAAGTTCATTGCATTTGAAAAAAATGTCATCAAAATTGAAAAAAGTTCATCGGTATGAAAAAGGATTCATTGATTTTGAAAAATATGTATTGAATTAAAAAAATATAACAAATTTTTAAAAAGCAAAAAGAAATGGAAAAACCATGTATGGATTTTTCAGAAAACCAACAAATGAACCACGAACACCAGAAAGGGTAAAAAGCTATAAAGAGGTAAGTGGCCAGACCCATTGAAGCGTCACAGTGGTTGGACCGATTCTAACTGAATTCATGAGTTCGACTCACGGCACCGTGTTTCTTTTTGAAGTTTGTATTTAACACAAAAGAGAGAGAGAAAAAGGTAAATGGGCCGACCCAACTCGAAAGGGGGTGCGCGCCGGTTGGGGAAGTAGCCTATGGCGTTTATAGGAAATGGCTTCCAATGCCCAATGTGGAGTCCCTAGAAAAAAACTTTTCTCTTGTCCAGAACCAGCCCAGTCATGCGTGGGCCGAGTTGTGGGTTTCGATTGCGTGGGCCGAGCAGCTTGTTGGTACCCTGTTAACTAACGGAAGGCAACCCATGGCTTTCTCGAACCCAATCAAGATCGGGGACACGCTTGCTAGCGGGGACACACTCCTCCGTCGCCGCTTTAATTCCCTCCTCCACCCCCTCCCCCTTTTCCTGCCTCATCGCCACCACGGAGCAACTGGCAGGAGACGGGACAGGAGGGGAGCATCGCCCGCGAACTGAGAGAGAAGGATATAAAATAATTATGTACTTAAAGAGATTGAAATAAAATAAAATAATTGAAATCATAGCTAAAAATGCCTCCCCATGTTGATCAGTTTTTTGGAATATCTCTCACTCCTCTTGTTTTCCTGTTGGGTAGTGGAATCCACAATTTATGTGGTAGTCAAAACAACCCGTGATTTTTTAAGTTTATTTAACACAAAAGAGAAAAAAATGTTTAATGGGCCATGTAAGTGCATCAAATGCCCCTTAGTGATTTTGGAGTATTGAAGACAAATAGGTTGAGAGACTAATGTGGTTGTGAGTGTACACATGAGTTACAGTCCATGAAGATTTGGTTTAACCCATGGAAGACGACCCCTAAAAATATATTTATTCAAGTAAAGAATTTGGTGATGAAATTGGTACGACTCTTGAAGAAATTGACGTGAAGACTTTGAAGCTTGAAGACTTATGTTTTCGTATTTTCTCTCTTCTTATTTTGAGTGATAGAAAAATCGTACTGTTAAAGGGGGGTGACGTGAATCATAGTTCACATTTCCAAAAGTGATGCTCAAACCTATACATATACAAGCCGCTTCGAGTGAAGCCTTTGAAAATCCCTCGAACAGCTGACAAATTTGCTAGCAGCGGTTAGTTCATCGATCACTTGTGAATTTGGTCGACCGAGGAGTTAGGATTTCGTCAGTTCAATCTGCATATTGTGAGGAAATTGAGTGCCCCGACGAAATTGAGAGTTCAATTTCTGACCGTTGCTGCGCCGCATGCCAGCTGTCTAGTGGATCCTTATCCTGACAATGGTCATGCCTGAGAAGGGCATTTATGACAATTCATGACGGGTTGCCACGGTTATAAATAGCCCCCCCCTCACACAACCACTAGTTGGTTGGCTGCTCGAGAGAGAATTTGATACTTGTCATTTGAGAGCAACTCATCCTCCAACGACTTTGAGAGAATCCAAGTGAGAAAAAAATCAAACCAAAGCCAAAGTGATTGAGCATCAGTAAAGAGATTGATCTGTGTGATCTGGCGCCTATTACCTTTGAAGACTGTCATTCTTGCAGACGGTTAGGCGTCATATTCTAAGCACCTAGTAGTAATTGTGGCGTGCCGTTGAACAAGTCTGTGAAGGTTTTGGAAGTATACCTTGAAGACTTACCACGAGTGATTAGGCGAGGTCTAAGTGACCTTGGCTCAAGATGAATATGATGAGGACTGTGGTGTCCTCGAGTTAAATCTCAGCCACCTCAATCGACGTCTGATTGATACAAAGAATCGAACTGGTCTACCAAATTGTTGTGTCTTCACCAAGCCAACCTGGTTTTAAATTGGAAAAAGTATAAAACAAACCCTGAACTCTTGGAGAAAAGCTAAATGGAACCCTGAACTCCTAATCCCTGAAATCAGCACACTCACTTATCCCAGTCTAAATTAAACCCTGAGACCGTTCCAAACAGACTGGCCGGGATTGCATTTTTTTAGAAACAGAGAGAGTTGGCGGTTAGGTCAGTTCAAGTTGGGCCGGCCCAATGTGCCAGATCGACAACTTTATCAGTTGAGAGGAGGAGTCCAGCCCATCCACCGTAGGAGTCGAGGAGCCGCCCCTGTCTTCCTCTCTGCTCTGGCGATGGCAATGGCGATAGGCGGCTGATCTACTCCAAATGGCTGACGATCTGGTCGGCGCAACAACGAGCAACGGATTAAGGTATGTCCCCGAAGAGGTCCTCCTATGGCGCCGCATTTTGACCTCTCTGAACATGGATGAGTTAGGGTTTTAGGGTGAAAAGGGTCATCTTTTAAGTGGGAAAAAGTAGGTTCTATTGTCTAGATTAGTTTCTGATCTTAGTTCGTAATAGCACAAGGTAGTGATCTATGTGTTCTTTTTTCTTCTTTTTTCAGTTACACCATGGACCCAACAGAGATACTAAATGTTAGGTTTCATTTTGGAGGGGATTTCATCCGAATTGGTCGACAATTGGACTATGTTGGGGGTGATGAGGAGGTGTCAGAGATTGAGAGAGACAAGCTCTCTTTGCAGGAGGTAAAAGGGTTTTTGAAAGATCATATGCAATCAAGGAATCAATGAAATTCTACTTTCATATTCACAGGGCTGAATTAGGTGATGGTTTGGTGTTCTTGGATGATGACAGTAAATGTGTGAAGATGGGGGATTATATTTGTGTTGGTGATGTTGCACATATTTATGTTGAGTACCATGGGGAGTAGGACAGTGCAGACAGCAGCAGTTGCAGTGATTTTGAGGATGGACTCGTGCAGTTAAGTGATGCTCCACCTACCATTGTCACTTCTGAAGCTACTGGCAGTGAAGAAGAAGTAATAGTTGTTGAGAATGTCACTGCTGAAGCTACTGACAGTGAAGAAGTGGTAGCTGTTGAGAATGTCATGGTTCCTGATGACACAGGGGTCATCTCCCAAATCATTGTCAGTCCAGTGAAGCAGAAAAGGGGAAGAACTAATCTAGTTGACAGTGAGCTAGATGAAGATGAATTTGCAGTGTCACAAATTTGCAATCCAAGTCAAGCTGGTCCTGCTACTTCACAACATGTGGCTGGTACTTCACAAGCAATTGCTGCTCCTGCAGAAACAAATCCAGATGCAACCGATGTCAGTGAAGGTTCAGATGATGACACTGACACTGAATATATGCCACACAGTGAGGACAGTGGTGAAGATTCAGAAGTGGTAGAGCTTAGAAGGCATGCAAGAAAATTCAAGAAAAGGATGAGAGAAACAAAAAGCTGGATTGGAAGAGATACAAGTGAAGCACTTCCAATAAATTTGATTGCAAATATGGAGGAGCATCTAGAAGGAGAGGAGAAGGACTGGAAATTTGATTCATCTGATGAGGATTAATTACTCCTATGGTGAGGATTCTGATGGAGAGCCAGAGAGGATGAAGAGCCAGTTTCCTAGATTCAATAATGACAGTGAAATTCCAAACTTCCAGTTGTCAATGGTCTTCAAAAGCGAGAACCAGCTAGTCAAAGCATTGAAGAGATATGGGCTAGTGACAAAAAGAAGCATTGTGTTCCAAAAATCAGAGATAAATAGAGTTAGAGCCAAGTGTGGATGGCCTGGATGCCCTTGGAAAATATATGTAGCAAAAACTAGCAGGACAAGCAGATTCCAAGTCATCACATATAATGATGAACATCATTGGGCCCAAAACAGAGAGAATAGGCTAGTGACTGCAAAGGTTATTGCATAGAGGTATGAGCACTTCATTCTTGCAAATCCAATGTGGAAGATAGAGAGTATGAAAGCTACAGTATTGCAAGATACGTTTGCAGATGTGTCCACCTCAAAGTGCAAGCATGCAAAGAAACTTGTGATGGACAAATTGCTATGTGGCATGAAGAATGAATGTACCAGAGTGTTTGATTACCAGCTTAAGCTTCTTAGAAGTAATCCTGGAAGTACAGTGGAAGTTTGTTTGGATCCAACTGACAAGAGGAACAATATATTTCAAAGCTTTTATGTTTGCTCTAATGCATTGAAGCTAGGATTCAAAGCTGGCTGCAGAAAAGTGATAGGATTAGATGGTTGCTTCTTTAAAGGAGCTGTGAAGGGGGAGCTGTTGTGTGCTGTAGCTAGGGATGCAAATAATCAAATGTATCCACTGGCTTGGGCAGTAGTTGAGCAGGAAACAAATGAGACATGGAAATGGTTTATTGGTTTGCTCATTAAAGATTTGAACATTAACAACAATGCAGATGGTGGGTGTTCATATTTGACCAGCAAAAGGGAATTCTCAATGCCATGAATGGCTATCTTCCAAAAGCAGAGCACATGATGTGTGCTAGGCATTTCTATGCCAACTGGAGGAAGAAACACAGGGCACACGAGTGGCAAAAGAAATTCTGGGTTGTTGCCAAAGCAGCAAACATTCAAGATTTCAATTGTTATAAAGCCAAGCTTGCACAAGAAACACCAGAGGGTGCAAAAGATATCATGAGAACAGAACCAGTACACCGGGCATATTTTGCAGTTGGTTCCAACTGTGCGTCACTGGATAACAACTTGTGTGAATCATTCAATCATGCAATTGTGGATGCATGGTTTTATCCATTAATTTCCATGCTAGAGAAAATAAGGAAGAAAATATTTGCTAGAATTCAAGAACAGAGGAATAAATGTGTGAAGTTTCATGGAAAAATATGCCCTAGCATATTTAGAAAGTTGAAAGCCAGCATAGAAAGAACTCAGTTCATGGAGGTCCTTTGGAATGGCAAAGATGGGTTTGAAGTGAGACTGGTAACTGGGAGAAGAAGGCAATACACTGTAAGTCTTGAAAAAAGAAGTTGTTCTTGTGGTTATTTCCAACTTTTAGGTCTTCCTTGTTCTCATGCCATAACAGCAATATACAAGTGTGGGAAACAAGTGGAAGATTACATTGATCCTTGCTATAGCATTGACACATTCAACAAAATTTATGAGCATTGCTTGGAACCTGTGGAAGGTGAGGAGATGTGGCCTATTTCTGAAAAACCTAGGCCAGAAGCTCCTGATTATGTTAAAGTTAGAATGCCTGGTAGACCAAAGAAAAATGCTAGGAGGAGGGAAGACCATGAGAAACCAGTTGGCAAAAAAATGAGCAAACATGGCATTGTTATTGTTTGTTTAATATGTGGCACTGTAGGCCACAACAAATATGGTTGCAAGAAGAATCTAGAGAAGGGTAAGAAAAAAATTGCACATCTTGTGAAGGCAGCCAAGAAAAGAAAAAGCACCGAGGTAATTTTAGATGATTTTAGTACCTATGCATTAATATGGTTGCTTACTAGTCATTTTACTTTCCTTCAAATAATTATACATGAATCTCTACTGTAGGCTAGTACTACACAAGCTGGAAGTGCACCTACTTCTCAACCAGCAGCAAGATCAGCCCCAACTTCTGGAACTGATGTAACTGCTTCAAAGTTTAAACCTCCCAGGAAGACAACTCCAAATGCACAAGCTGGAACATCTGCTGGCAACAAAAGGAGGAAGAGAGCTCCAGCATCTTCATTACCTACCTATAAGTACTTCAATGCTAGTGGCAATGAGTAGAGCATGTCTTCTATGCTAGTGACCATGTAATGAAAACTATGCTTTTGGTGATCAGTTCTATGCACTGAACTATGTGCTTGTCATGATCATAGATCATTTCCTGTTGCAAACATTTGAATCCTTTTGGTGTTGTTGCAAACAGGAAGATTATGTCTGAAATGAAAATGCCTGAACTATTTGGTCATTTGTCAACATATCGTGCTCCTGTCAACATATTATGCCTGCAATATCTGCAATATTTGGTCATTGGTCATTATTCAACATTTCGATGCTTTTTGTGTTGTTGCAAACATGCTCCTATCAACATATCATGCTCATAATTTGGTCATTTGTCAACATACCATGCTCCTCTCAATATTATTCAACATTTTAGATGAGTTTAGATCATGCTCATTATTCAAGATATCAAGCAACAAGGTAAATGCACAAATTGGATGATAATGCCACAATGGCCACATACTTCATTACTAGGATCAACATACCAAATCTTTATTACAAAGACACCTGACACATCTGCAAACATTCAGTTCCAGCAACACCTAACACTAAGCAACCATTCTCCATACAAGGATCAACCTGACCACATCTTCAGTGCACTAGAATTTTCCTTAGCACTAAACCTAGCACAAAGACAGCAACCACAACTGTCATATATTTGGTCTTCACTACATCTATCTCAGCACTTTTCTCTTTCAACTATTCCTGCAGAGCCAGAATCACACTTTCAGTCATTGTTTGCTCTTCAACTGCATATTCAGTCCTAGCACCCTTTAGTCTCCAAACTTCATCTCCCAAATCTCCAATCAAATCAGAAAAAAAAAACTCGGGTAGTGGATCATCATGCCATTCAAGAAACCGACAACCACCATTCTATCAAATGAACACAAATGAATCAGATTTACTGAGACAAGATAGGCCGAAATGAGCAGTGGAAGAAGAAAGGAACTTGGAGATGGAAAATGGAGCTCACCAGCGCATGGACGCGGGCGTAGTACCTTCTGCCGGGGTTCTGCCGACTCCACGATATCCACCTCGACGCCTTCCTTGGCGGATTGCGATGCAGCGATGCCGGCGGCTCGTATGCCATGGTGCCCTCGCGGTATGGAACCGGCGACCTCGACTCAGCCTCCCTCCTTCCGCTAGCTAGCTCGACGGAATCCGGGAGCGGAAAATGCCCCTGAGAACCCCGACATCGCACCCCCCTGCCGCCGCACCGCACCATGCTCAGACCGCCGCCCCGTCGCCATAAACCTAACACTTAGCTCAGATTCCCCTCTCTCTATCCAAATGTGTGGTCCACCGGTCAACACAACCTCTCCGTGGCCCACAAGTCAGAATCCTGGTGAAATCCCTGCCACGTCGACTTATTTGCTCTAAAACGGTCTCAGGGTTTAATTTAGACCGGGATTAGTGAGTTGAGTGTGCTGATTTCAGGGATTAGGAGTTCAGGGTTCCATTTAGCTTTTCTCCACGAGTTTAGGGTTTGTTTTAGACTTTTTCCTTAAAGAAACAGCTTGATGAGATGCTTCAGAAAGGATACATTCGTCCAAGCTCTTCACCATGGGGATCACCAGCAATCTTCGTAGTCAAGAAAGACGGCGGTCTTCGGATGTGTGTGGATTACCGTTAGTTGAATGATGTCACTATCAAGAACAAATACCGCTTCGAGGATTGATGATTTGTTTGAACAACTCGATTGGGGCAAAAGTATTCTCCAAGATTGATTTGAGGACCGGATATCACCAGCTCAAAATCAAGAAGGAGGATATTCCTAAGACCGCATTCACCACTCGATACGGTCTTTATGAATATACAGTCATGTCTTTCAGCCTCACCAATGCCCCTGCTTTCTTCATGCACATGATGAATAAAGTATTCATGGACTTCTTGGATAAATTCGTGGTGGTCTTCATTGATGACATCCTCATATACTCGAAAGGTGAAGAAGAGCACAAGGGACATCTCAGAGCAGTCTTGCGAAGACTCTGTGACCATCAACTATATGCGAAATTTAGCAAATGTGAATTTTGGCTCAAGCAAGTTGGATTTTTGGGGCATGTTCTTTCAGCAGAAGGTATAGCCATGGATCCAAGCAAAGTGAAGGACGTGCTTGATTGGACAACACCCACGACAGTGTCTGAGATTCAGAGTTTTCTTGGATTAGCCGGATATTACTGTCGATTCATTGAAGGCTTCTCCAAGATTGCCAAGCCCATGACAGAACTCCTCAAGAAGGATCAAAAGTTTGTATGGTCCGAGGACTGTGAGAAAAGTTTCAATGAGTTGAAGACTCGATTGACGTCAGCACCTGTGCTGACCCTCCCAGACATCTATCGCACCTTTGATGTATACTGTGATGCATCCAGGAGAGGTATTGGATGTGTACTCATGCAAGCTGGCAAGGTTGTAGCCTACGCATCTAGACAGCTATGACCACACGAAGGGAACTACCCAACACATGATTTGGAATTGGCCGCAGTTGTGCACGCGTTAAGATTTGGAGGCACTACCTCATTGGCAAAAGATGTCAGATATTTACCGACCACAAGAGTCTCAAGTATATATTCACGCAACCAGACTTGAATCTCTGATAGCGAAGATGGCTCGAATTGGTCAAGGATTATGATCTTGGAATAAATTACCATCCCGGTAAGGCCAATGTGGTTGCCGATGCCCTCAGTCGCAAGCCTGCCAACCTGAACACCCTGATGGAGTCTTGCCTCCCGAACTCCAAGAAGAGATCGCTTAGCTTAACCTAGTTATTGTTGAGGCTGACCTCGCCAATATATTGGAAGTCACCCCTACACTCGAGGAAGAAATCCACATGGCCCAGCTGGATGATGCCGTCCTGCAACACCATGTCAAGCGTATGCAGGAAGGCAAGACCAAGGATTTGTCGAAAGATGAGCAAGGTACTCTAATGTTTTGAGGTCGGATTTGTGTAACTGAGCAAGCAGACCTGAGAAGGAAGATCTTGCCAGAAGCACACAAATCTTCAAACTTTACCCATTCCACAATGGAAGTGGGACGATGTCTGCATGGATTTCATCACAGGCCTGCCAAAGACTCATCGAGGCAATGATGCAGTATGGGTTGTGGTGGACATGCTGACAAAGGTAGCTCACTTCATTCCCATCCGAACCACCTACCGAGCTAATCAACTCGCACAGCTATATGTGTCCAGAATCGTTAGTTTACATGGAGTACCAAGAACTATCACTTCCGACCGAGGTTCTCTCTTTACCTCAGCATTCTGGTCACGTCTCCATCAAGCTTTGAGGACCGCACTAAAGTATAGCACCGCCTACCATCCTCAGACAGACGGGCGGACTGAGCGAGTGAATCAAATACTTGAAGATATGCTCTGAACCGGTACTAAAGGTCGACCTACATAAACCCTTCGTACACCCGAGCCACTCTGTTCTTCCCCTTTCCCCTCACATCCTCTGTTCTTCCCCTCTCTTCCTCGAGCTCCTCACAAATTTTGCCCAAAATTTGTCAAGATTTGAAGGCCCCCATCCATTCAAATGATCACAAAGGTTAGCAACTTTGTCCTTTCAACTCTCATTGCTAGATTAGCTCTTGCAATGCTTTGTATAGTGATTAATTTGGGAGGAATTATATTTGCTAGTATTTGATTTATATGCAATTTGAGGTAAAAAATAACACTTAGTTTGCATATGTAGGTGTGGTTTACTTAGTGCCTTCTAAATCTCCGTCGTAACCACATCCGATCGCCAGCACCGTCCCGTCGCCGGCACCACCTTTTGGTGAGGCTCTTGTTCATGAATGTTTTACATTACCAAATTGATGTTTGTGTGATTTGGATATATAGTTACTCGTATAATTATCTTACCGTACGTTGTTTGTTATACATAGTGCCATGGTTTTGATATCCGTCCCCGTCGGCCCTCGTCCTTGTTATGATTCGGATGTGGTATATTCGCTTTTAAAACTAGTTGTTGCATTTCGTGTTTATGACAAATTATGCCCATCAAGTTGACATAGATATTTTTATCTAGGAGGTATGTGAACCGGAAATTCCAACCGACCCTATTGTCGAGAGGTTAAATTTAGTTGAAAGAGAAAACGAGTATTTGAAAGAAAAATTGAAAAGAATTGAGGGGAGAAGATGGAATTGGAGTTGCATGTTGCCGATGTCGTCGATGATCACAAGATCAAGATGGAAAAAATGAGGTTGAAGATTAGAAAGATTAGAAAATATGCCATTGATAGTGTGGCTTGGTATCATTATGTTGTTGGATCAATTATTACCTTAGTTGCGATCTTCATCGCATTTGTTGTTGCATTTAAATTCTTTAGCTAGAGAGTTATTTGTATGTTGCATTTAATTAAGTGCTTTATATGAACTTTATGTATGAACTTGTATTAATTTGGTCTATTCGGTGTTGTGTAATGAAGATGAGCCGACAATGGATGTATGATGATCGATGCTCTCCCGAGTTCATTAATGGCGTGCATACTTTTCTGCGGGCCGCTGAGGCAAACAAGCGGGTAGATGGTTTTATGCCTTGTCCATGTGCTGGCTGTAACAATGGTCACAGTTACTCTACATCAAAAACCATTCATGTCCACCTATTTAAGTCCGGTTTCATGCCCCACTATAATGTTTGGACCAAGCACGGAGAAATAGGGGTTATGATGGAAGACAATGAAGAAGAAGAGGACGACGACGGCTATCCCGCCATGGGTTCCCTGAATACGATGATACAACAATGGGGGAAGAAGCTGAGCAGCAATGCAGAAGAAGCTGAAGAAGAGGCATCGATGAGCCAGCGATGATCTAGGTCGGGCCATTGCCGAT
The DNA here is from genome assembly GCA_021605145.1 of Aegilops bicornis. NCBI lineage: Eukaryota > Viridiplantae > Streptophyta > Magnoliopsida > Poales > Poaceae > Aegilops > Aegilops bicornis. The sequence goes on from JAHIAL010000069.1 coordinate 183,319, forward strand.
GCAAAAGAGAAACCACGCAAGTGATCTGGAAGGGACGAAGTTGCGGTGCATGTTAGAGGATCGCAAGAAATTGTTGTACCGAATTGGCGGTGACAAAAAAGTTGGGCACCACACTTGAACCGCTGCAATGGAAGGCGAGAATGGTGTATCGACAAGGGATTTGGAAAGTTGCTGGTAATGATAAAGAATATGCTTCCAAAGGACAAACGAATTGCCCGAGAGTACGTGTGAAGCAAAGAAGGTTGTCACGCCCTCTAGGGTTAGAGGTGCAAAAGATACATGCATGCCCTAATGACTGCATTCTCTACCGCGGTGAGTCACGAGGATTTGAACGCTTGCCCGGTATGCGGTGCATTGCGTTATAAGATCGATCGTGATGACCCGGTGATGTCGAGGGTGGCGCCCAGGAAGAAGATTCCTGCCAAGGTGATGTGGTATGCTCCTATAATACCCACGGTTGAAACGCTTGTTCCAAAACAAAAGAGCATCTGAAGAAGCGTCTTGGTGGCACGCTTGAAGACCGTAAGAATGACGGAAAGTTGAGAGTACCACGACGGTTCACGGTGGAGAAAAATCGAGAGAAAGTCTGGGAGGAGTTTGCAAGTGACCCAAGGAACATATGGTTTGGTCTAAGCGCAGATGGCATTAATCCTTTTGGGAGCAGAGCAGCAACCATAGCACGTGGCCTGTGACTCTATGTTTGTATAACCTTCCTCCTTGGTTGTGCATGAAGCGGAAGTTCATTATGATGCCGTTGCTCATCCAAGGCCCTAAGCAACCCGGCAACGACATTGATGTGTACCTAAGGCCATTAGTTGAAGAACTATTACAGCTGTGGAATGGAACAGGTGTACGTCGTGGGATGAGCACGGACGGGAAGAATTTGACCTAAAGGCGTTGCTTTGTTACGTGACCATCAATGATTGGCCTGCTCTCGGTAACCTTTCGGAGACGGACAAACAAGGGATACCGCGGATGCACGCCTTTGCTTGGATGATACCGACAAGTATATATTTGGATAGTTGTAGGAAGAATGTGTACCGACATCGTCGATTTCTTCCCGCTAAGGCATCCCGTAAGAAAGAAAGGCAAGCATTTCAAAGGTGAGGCGGATCACCGGACGAAGCCTCGCCACCGTACTGGTGTTGATGTACATGATATGGTCAAGGATTTGAAGGTAATCTTTGGAAAGGGTCCTGGCGGACAACCTGTTCCGAAGGACGCTGACAGACGCGCACCCATGTGGAAGAAGAAATCTATATTTTGGGACCTGCCATATTGGAAAGACCTAGAGGTCCGCTCCGCAATCGACGTGATGCACGTGACGAAGAATCTTTGCGTGAACTTGCTTGGCTTTTTGGGCGTGTATGGGAAGACAAGAGATACACGGAGGCACGGGAGGACCCGACAACGTATGCACGGAAAAGGCGACATACATGAGGGTCGAGCCAGCTACGCTCTTACCAAAGAAGAGAAGGAAATCTTCTTGAATGCACACTTTCGGCATAAAGGTACCGTCGGCTTCTCGTCGAATATAAAGGGAATAATAAATATGGCGAGAGAAAAGTTCCGGAACCTAAAGTCTCATGACTTCCACGTGATTATGATGCAACTCCTTCCGGTTGCATTGAGGGGGCTTCTACCGAAAAACGTTCGATTAGCCATTGTGAAGCTATGTGCATTCCTCAATGCAATCTCTCAGAAGGTAATCGATCCAGAAATCATACCAAGGTTACAGAATGATTTGGTGCAATGTCTTGTCAGTTTCGAGTTGGTGTTCCCACCATCCTTCTTCAACATCATGACGCACGTCCTAGTTCACCTTTGTGAAGAGATTAACGCTTTTGGGTCATGTATTTCTACACAATATGTTCCCCTTTGAAAGGTTCATGGGAGTCTTGAAGAAATATGTTCATAACTGCATAGGGCGAGAAGGAAGCATCTCGAAGGGCCATGACAATGAGGAGGTCATTGAGTTTTGTATTGACTTTTATTCCTGACCTTAAGCCGATTGGTGTTCTGAATCGCGACATAAGGGCGAGGCCCGGAAGGAAAAGGCATGCTAGGAGGGCATCAAATAATATGTATGGACGGGCATTCTCTCACTGAAGCACACTACACAGTTCTACAGAATTCCGCCTTGGTGGCTCCGTGATATGGAGGAACACAAGAATTTTCTACAGTCCAAACACCGGAGAAGTCCGGCATTTGGATTACACGCGAACAAACGAGGACTTTTGCGGTTGGTTGCGAAGCGATGCCCTGAATGATGGCGATATTCAAAATGACCTGTACATCATTGTCCCGGTTACCATCTTCGAATATAATGACTTTCAAAGGGTACCGGATAAATGGGAATACATTTTACACGATCGCCCAAGATAAGAAGAGCACCAACCAAAAGCAGTGGTGTCCGCTTTGATGCAACAACCAACACGGGAAAGGAAACATATTATGGTTACATAGAGGACATATGGGAACTTAACTATGGATCGGTGATTTGAAGGTCCCTTTGTTTCACCGCAAATGGGTCAATATGACACGAGGCGGGTAACGGAAGACCCGTAGTACGGAATGACAACAGTGGATCTCAACAATCTTGCATGTATGCGTATTTAACCATTCGTCCTAGCCAATGATGTGGCGCAGGTTTTTTATGTGAAAGACATGTCTACCAGGCCGAGAAAAGAAAAGATAAGGAAGCGAATGGATCATACGATTTAGCCAAAGCGCCACATAGTTCTTCGGGAAAAAGAAACATCGTGGGAGTGGATGACAAGACGGACATGTCGAAGATTATGAAAAGTTTGATGAAATTGCTCCATTCCACGGTGAATATTGACCCGAGCATCCAGTTAAATGATGAAGATTTTCCATGGCTACGGCGCAAGAAAGGGACACACGCTGAAGAAAAGTTTCACACCCAAAGATCTCGGGATGTGATCGGCTTCACTATCATCACTTTCTTACATGTTTAACACCGTGAGGGAATGTCTCAGTAATAGTTAGGGTAGTTAATTATGTGTTTTGGCATTTGAAACGCGAAGAAATTTTATGTGCAAACAAATTCTTTTCATGCATTTACTGATTTTTTTCCATTAAATGACCCTAAAATTGAAAAGCATTTGAAATGAACTCGAAAAGGTTGAAAGTTGGCATGGTATCATAGTTTCATACAAATAGCATGTGCAAAAAAAGTAGAGAGGGTTACGGCAAAAGCTGGATACACTTCGTGTACAAAATGGACAATCTCTTTCAAGTATCGTGGTTTTCGTTTAAAACTGAATCTGTTACAAAGGCATTTCATTTTTAAATAACCTAAGCATTACCAAATTGAATATAATGATAAAACACACTAATATTAAACATAAGAAAAAAGAATCCCTGAAAAAACTTTTTTCAAAGTTAATTTATTCACAAACTAGTGATTCACACAAATTTCAAATAATTCAAAATTTAACCTATTCAAATTTGAAAACTACCTAAGCACTAACGAAGAAGTTTGTAATTTTTGTACCTAAAGCAAAAATATTCACAAAAACTCTAAATACAAAAAAACAACTCAAAAATAAATAAAACAAAAAATAAATAAAGCGAAAAAATTAATAAAATAAAAAAACCCACTTCTTTGGGCCAAAGCGGCTGCATACGACTAGGAACACAACCTTTAGTTGGGCAGATGCAGTTGCAGCCACATAAAGGTCTGAGCTGAAGGCGTAAAGAGGATGTAGGCCTAGTAGGCCTGCTTAGGAGAGGAGCTCGAGAGAGCTACCGTGACTGAGGCTTATAAACCAGTCTGGTAGCCCCTCGGAGTAGCGAGGTGGGACTAAACTTGCGCACCGCCTGAAGCCAGCGCACCCCCTTTAGTACCGGGTCGTGCCTGCAACCGGTACTAAAGACCCCTTTAGTACCGTTGGAGCCACCACCGACTACTAAAGGGGTCTTCCTCACCACTTGCCTGGCCAAAAGCAGACCTTTAGTACCGGTTGGTGGCTCCAACCGGTACTAAAGGTCCATCCTATATATACAACACTTAAAAAATTTAGTTTCCTCTCTGTTTCTTCCCTCTGTTTCCTCCTCCGTCATACCGCCCCGATCGACGCCGTCCCGTCGCCGACGCCGCTTCGCCGTCGCCGACCCGGCGACGTCATCTAACCGTCCCCTGCCCCGTCGTCCCGTCGTCCCGTCGCCGTTGCCCGCCCGCCCGTCGTGCCGCCGCTTCGCCTGCGCCTGCCCGATACCGCTTCGCCCGCTGCCGTCGCCTTGGGTTCTGTCGCTTTCTATCGCTTAGCCTCTCCGTCGTTGCCGCCCGTCATCGCCGCCGGTGAGCTTCGCCCGCCATGTCCACACACACACACACTACACACACACACACACTACACACACACACACACTACACACACACACATTATTAGTTTGTTTGTTATAAATTTTTCTATTTTTTAGTTATAGAAATGTTAGAAATTATTCTGTTTTTTAGTTATATAAATATTAGAAATGTTAGTTATATAGAAATGTTATAAATGTTTTCTGTTTTTTAGTTATAGAAGTATTTATAGAAATGTTAGCAATTTTTCTATTTTTTAGTTATATAAATATTAGAATTGTTATAGAAATGTTAGTTATATAATCAGGAAATTTTAGAATTAGTTTTAGTTAGATGAATTAGATTAATGTCAAATTGTTAGAATTTGCATATATATAGAACTTTAGTTATCACAATCCAATCATTTTAAAATGTTACTTTTTGCGGGCATATAGTATTTGTTCTCGACGATATGCAGCCCGCATCCTCGCCGCTGTCGACCCGTTCGTGACGACGTCCCTGCTTCGTGAGGACCCATGTCCGGACTGAGCTCACGCCGGGCACCGAGAGGTGCTACTGGAGGCGCGCCGCTTGGTGAGGAACTTCGACCTCGGGTCCCGTCGTCGACCACTGATCTTCTTTGGTGGCGTTCACGTGGGCCACATTCGGTCTGCGAGGCAGCCGGCCCGCCGAGGTGGTGCGTCGTCGTGTCGAGGAGGAAGATGAGCACGCCCATCGCTACATGGCTGCTATGGACGACGCCGAGTTCTCCACTACTTGGCGGGTTCTTTGGGCGAGATGACCGGAGATATGATCCTGTGATGGTTCCTTCTCTTTGGGTGTGCACCGCCTGCGCCTCAGAACCGCGAGTGGCGCCCTAGATTCTTCTGTAGTACTCGATCTTTATTAGGTACCTAGCCAGTGATGTATTGATATATAATATTCGAGGCGATGTATTCGAGATTATATATATTAAGACGATGATGTATTCGAGATTATATATTCGAGACGATGTATTCGAGATTCAGTTTTTCCTTATTGATTAATTGCATCCATGCATTGTAATTTGAATACTAAATTGTTTTATATTTCTTCTGTATTAATTAGTAAAGTAAAAGCTATGGCGGACAATACCGGCAGAGAGAGAGAGAGAGAAGAGGAATTGTTCGACATCATACGTAGCCCTCATAGGCTAGATGATCTGAATGACGATGACGGCTCCCAATATCTGAACAATATCGGAGAGGGTGATGAAAAGATATTCGATCTCGACGACCGAGCTGATGAAGTCATGAACTATGATTATGATGACACGCACAATGTTAGTGATGACACGCATAATGCTGATCTTCAAATAACAAAGTCTTCCTACGAGGTATATATTTATATAAGCATGCATCCTGGTGATCATCACATGTTTTTTATTAAAGATATATTAACGAATCGATTTTTCTTCTTTCAGCCCTCTGGATCGAAAGCAAATCTACTTCTCTGCATGACAAGACAAAAGCGAGGCCCGGGCAGATTGTTGAAGGATAGTGTAAAGTACCACATCGAATCCACCAAACTTAGTGGCGAACCCCTCACGCCTAAGAACGCTATGGACAAGTGGACTCGTCGGTCACGGAGTTCTAGTGAAGGACAAACTCCGATCTCCATTCAAGAATGGAAAGAGCCAAAGACTAAACGTCCAAGTGTTACTTGGGTCGATGACAGAGCCAAAAAAGACCTGGTGAAATCTCTGATGGAACATTTGACCCTACCAGATCATTTCACTGAAGCAGATGTGGAGAAAGTCAAGGCCGCTGCTCTTAAGAAGATGGCAATTGCATTCAACACCAACAAGAAAACTGTATGGGCCAACTACCTCGCTAATGAAAGGAAGACTCCAGATTTCAAGGGAACACTGTAGAAGCAAAGAGAACACTGGGGCGATTTCGTGTCCTTCGTCAAGGATTGAAATTATCTAAGGAACGGTCGATGAAAAACAAGGCAAATGCCGCAAGAAAGACGCAGCCCATAGGCTGGGTCCGTGTGGCTACGCCGTGGGATTGCCTAAGTGGGATAAGTCCGAGCAAGAGATGGAGGGTCAGGGTCACTCCGATTACTAGAGCTGGCCCCCAGTGCGAGAACTTGGTTCTATGCGCATGGGGGGGCGTTGGACCCGAAGGTAAGTCTAAAAGGAGCCGAACAAAAGATACTTGATGCAACAGAGAGAACGACGAGCTTACGCGCGCCCTGGGAAATCCTGAACACCCGGGAAGAACATGAGGCATGGGCGTTATTCCCTGGTATGAGGACTTTTCGGACTGGAATGACGACTACAGGTCCCGTGCAAGAAAGAAGATGGCGGAGGAGAAGAAGAGGAAGCTGGAGGAGGAGCAGAGGAAGCAGGACGCAGAACGCCTTCAAGGCCTAGAAGCAAGGCAGCGGACTGCACTCAAATTCCAAAGAGTGCTTGAAGCAGCAGATCGACTCACTTAGCCAGGAAAGTGGGTCTCAAAGAGCGGCAGCAAGAAGCGGATGATCATCCAGCATTGGATAGCACCGTCCCATCCATGCCGAGAAGCAGCGTTGGTTCTACCCAGGCGACATAATCGCTGGATACATACCACATGGATGACATCATAGATAACACTAACTGTGAGCTACACTCCAAAATGAAGAACATATCCATGAAGGTGGCGGACGGCGTTGCTTTTCCAAAGGACCCCGAAGCAACCTACCATTGCATCCCGATTACGAGAGGGCTATGCTCGTGTCATGGTTGATGAAGTGGTGGACCCATATTCGGGCTAACGCTTGACATTCCCTGGAGGTGAAGACGGCGCGCTACTACGAGAGGCCATACATCGTATCATCCTATGGAAAAAGGATTGCATCATCTTTCGAAGTCCACCGGACACCGCTGCGTCGTGCCGACTCCTCGAAGTCCGCCACCGAGTCGCCAGACTCCCGCTCCTCCAAGTCCACGAAACGTGAGACGACTCCTCCTCGGTCCGCCACCTCCTCCGCGGTTTCCAGTCCGGCACCGTATCGACGCCACACCTCCGCTTCAAGTCCGCACATCGTCAAAGCCACTTCTCCCTGGTCCAACTCCACGTCGGCCGTCTCCGCCATCTCAGCAATCGCAGAAGAGACATGCCGCAGCTTTGGTGCGTGGCACGAGTCGAGGTAGTTCAGGAAATGCAAAGTGAGACAAGCGATATAAATATGGTCCAAGCCTCGCTCCTCTTCCTCGTGAGGCCTTACGACATGAACAAGGAGCAAACGCAGCCATAGTGCGCAGGCCCACGTGGACGCCCATTTTGGACCGAAACCAGCACCGCCGCCAAAGGAGAAAGTGCCTGAGAAAACGATTGACCACTTCATTCATATGGCTATAGCACCAGCTCCCAAGCCCGTTGACTCAGACTATGAGCGTCAAATCAGGAAGCTACATCGAGCACGTCTACAGAAGGAAGCGAGCTCGAGCTCGAGCCAACAAGCGGTGGCAAAAATGCGGGAAAACCGTTCCCCAAATTTGGGGAGAATGCGGCGCAAGCGATCCCCCGCTTGTTGTGCCAACAACACATGAGAGGAAGAATCTGCAGCGCCAAATATTATTCGGGCAAAAACGTTAAGCGTTCCCAGCAGAGGCGATGTGGTAATAACAGAGGATCATATCATGCAGGCTGAAATGCTCAAGATCTCTCTCATTGGACAACTCCTCGAAATCGAGCCCATGTCTCCGCTTAAAGAATCGAAATAAAATGGAAATATGCACTGGGGCCAACCTTTGGTCCATCCAGGACAAGGTCAAGGACCTCCCAATGAGAATGTATGAATTGCATCAATGGTACATGAACATGACCAAGATTTCCAATCGAGTGTCCCTCATGGTGAATGTCAAGAAGGAGCATTATTACCATCGTAAAGCTCATCCATTGAGTATACGTAACTTTTTCAGTTATACAATCAAGACACACTTTCGACAAGTCTATAAATCATTGCTATTATTGCGTAAGTGATTTCTTTCTCGTAATTCAAGTCTCAAGCTAATTATGTAGTGATAACTTTGATCAATCATTACATGTAATTATCCTCACTATATTCTTTTACGTGGTATTATATGCGTGATGAAGATGTATGAAATGAAAAAATCTGGGCGCTATGGCATTGGGTTCATTGACCCAAATACCATTAATGAGGACATATGGAAGTTTCCATTTTATCAAGCAGGTGTAGAGGAAAGCATGGTAGAGTTCTTGAAGCGCCTCCAATAGCAATGAAGATATACTACTTCCTTACAACTTCCCGTGAGTCACACTTTGTCTTGTACTACAAATTCTGTTTTGCTTACTAGCTAGCTAGATGTTAATAATTAAGTGTATACGGTTTACGGTAGTTGATCAATTTTATGCACATGCCCGCTTATTTAAGACATGCAAACGCATGCGCATGCAGTTGGCATCGGGTCTTGATAGACATTAAAGTTGAGGAAGGAAAAGTTGAATTCACTGGACTCACTAACTAAAGAAGAAAGTGACTTCACCATCGTGAAGGGATAGTCAACAGGTAATTTCAATCATTATTAACTATATATATCTCGCCTATTATTAGTTCGTCATTTCCTGATATGAACTATTTAATAACCCTTTATTAATTTTCTTTGCCGGGCAAGGTGGCATGGGCAAAGTTCATCAAAGGTGACTCAAAGCGAATGGAAACAAAAAGTTGTTTTGCCATCGACCAAAAGGTAAGTAATTAAGTAGTACTAGCTAGCTACCATCTCTTTAATTCTTGTTTCAATATCATTAATTAATTATCATGCTTGATTAATCATTATCTGATTCAATTCCATTCTCGTAAAGGCCTCAAGCAAAGCGCGCCGGGAATAATCTGTGTGCATTCTACGCTTATGCGAGAACATTACGCATGATGACGTCAGAAAGAGCAGATCTCGATAGACGGGGACTGGTACGTTTGTCGTAACACTATTCACACCATTATCGATATCTAGTCACACAACTAACACACATGCATATTGATCTCCTTCTTAATAGATTCGAGAGAGGTGCGGATAAGCTCCTACCATCGGACCGCATACTAGCACTTCAAGAAGAAATAGCCGGATTTTTGCTCGACCAGGTCATAAATCCCAAAGGAGAATACTATTACCCGCCACACCCCCATGAACCACTTGTCATCGTGCTCGGAGTCACCACGGCAACATATGTCGGAGAAATTGTATATGTATATACATGTGTATGTGTGAATAATGGTGTTGGTTGTGAGACATTCAATGATATATATATATATATATATATATATATATATATATATATATATATATATATATGCAGTTCTATACGTCTGAGAAAATCTATTTATATATATGCATAACGTGTACAATTTGTAGTATCGTGAAATACGAGCAAGAAAAAATGGAATGGAAAATAAAAAAACACCCAAACATTTAGTACCGGTTGGTGTTACCTACCGGTACTAAAAGCCCTACGCACCGGGCCTGGCTCGTGCCACGTGTTAGCACTTTAAGCGCCCGGTTTGTAGCGAACCCGGTACTAAAGGGGGGGGACCTTTAGTCCCCACGCTTTAGTGCCGGTTGGAGAACCGGCACTCAAGACCGTTATGAACCGGCACTAAAGGCCGGTTCTGCACTAGTGAGAGTTGGTACAGTGGCTTACCAGTTGGAACTACCACCGGAATTGTCAGAAGTGCACCATGTGTTTCATGTCTCACAGTTGAGAAGGTGTATCTCGCCACCTGAGAAAAGGACTGATATGGCGGAGATAGAGCTTGCTAAGGATTTAACCTATGAGGAGGAACCATTCTGTGTATTGGAAGAAATGGAAAGAGTCACTCGCAGTAAGGTGATAAAATTTTATAAGGTATAGTGGGAGCATCACATCGAGGAAGAAGCAACCTGGGAAAGAGAGGACTTTTTGAGAGCGTCTTACCCAGAATTGTTTTCCCAAGCAACCGAATCTCGAGGATGAGATTCATCTTAAGTGGGGGAGGTTTGTGACACCCTAGTTTTTGTCATCATGATTTTCCTTTGCTTTTTCCTTTTTATTTGGATTTTGAGTTAATTCCTTTGGACTTAGCACTTGGGCATTGCTTTGATTTTCACCCAAGTGACTCCAATCACCTCCCACAACCTCTCTTGACCTCTCATTCATCCTTACATTGCTTTGGAAAAAAATTCTTCTAAGGAAAATATTCATTTTCACCCCGAAAATGGAAAATTTTCACTTTCACTCCAAAGCAACCCCTATTTTTCTTGCCCACAAAAATCTGAGAAAATTCTCACACACCCTTTGGACAGTGCCTCATCATCCTATGCAAAAATATCAAGTGGTCATGTGGCCCAATTTTGCTAGCAAAATTCATTTGCATTCTGACCAGAAAATGTAGTTTGTACAGCAAGTGCATTATTCCTTGATCTTTCGGAGCTGAATTTTCTTAAGCATCATTACCTTAGTAACCTAACACTAAACCTCAAAGCTCAGCTCCTAACTCTTTCTAGTTTGATCACAAATTAAGCCACAAGTTTTTGTCCATAAACTTTCAGTAAGTGCTGTGATCAACTCACTCATCCTGGTGATTTGCTAAATCCTTTTCTAGCCTAAGCAATCCACGGTCGACAACCTAGACATAGTTTGGCATCACCTGGGCGTCACGATGGCACAATGTGTGTGGTGACCGCGTGAGGACACGGGCTCTAGCACGCTGTCGACGTGCTCTGAGCTGCGCCCGAGCCTCTGTTGAGCTCATGCTCGTCTCAGCGTCAAGCCCAGCATGTCGCACTACGCACCAGCCTCGCTTCACCTCCCGAGCACCCTCGCTGCCGCTCGCTGACGCCGGAGACTCCACAGCGATCACACGCGCGCCGCGCCAGAGGAGCACAGTGCCCCGTGCTCGACTCTATATGCCCTCCGCGCATCCTGTGCTCATCAGCGAGCTCGAACAGTGGCCGCATGAGCCCTGGCCACTTCTCCCTCTCTCACTGACGCTTCTCGTTGCCGTGCGCTGCGTCCAGAGACTCTGGCGAGCTCTCGAGCTCCGCCTCGGCCTCACCTATAAATAGACCCCTCCCAAGCTCATTTCTCCTCACCTCTCCACCCACTCAATCTCCACGACCCTCTAGGAAGCCGCAGCGCAGCCGGGCAGGCCTCTGGCCGCCGTCCCCGACCCGAGATCGCCGGTGATCCCCTTTCTCTGTCACCCACCTCTCCACTTCTCCTCGAGCTCAACCCACTTCTCCGGCGACTCCCTGGTGAACCACTGAAGCTAGTCGACCCCTCTAGAGCCGCTGGGACGACCCCTCGACGCTGGCGTCTTCTTCTCCGACAAGCTCTGCTCGCTGCAGCCATTGGAGACGACCACGCCGACCTCGTCTGTCCACCTCTTGCCGCATTTGATTGCGTGCGTGTTGTTCGCGCAGCCTTGCGCATCTCCCTATCCTTTCCACGGCCGCCCGACCTCTCTCACGGGAGAAACGCATAGCGGCCGCCCCTCCTCTGTTTCCCTCTCTCTCTCCAGACCTGACGTGTGGGGCTCGCTGTCAGCCGCTCCACTTGTGCCCGAAGCGGTACGAGTGGAGGCGTATTCTCTAAATACGCCTTCGACATCACCCCCTGGATTTTCTTTTTATTCAGATTTAAATCAAATTTGACCAGAAACTTTGACCAGCTCTAACTCCTAATCTATAAGTCCAAATGAGTTGATTCTTTTTGCATTGGTTTTGTATTGAAATACTCTAACAACGCGGTTTTTCCTTGCTGTCTAGAATTTCTGGTGAATTTCAGAAGGGTTCTTGATATTTTCTTTTGCTGTTTTTAATTATTTTCAAAAGGAGAAACTTGCCTTGAGGAGAACCAGGAGGAGTGTGACCCTCCTCTGTGCAAAGCCGAGCCACACAAATATTTGCATGGTGTCATCTCAATAACTATGATTTTCCAACTTGAATATGGTTTATTTCATGCATTTAATCATTTAATAAATATTTTTTATGTTAGTTCATTTGTTATGCTTGAATTGCTTAGCTTGCTGTAGTACTTGAGTGCATGGACTAGTGTGATGCAGTAGAGTTATTTTTGGTAGCATGACTATGGTTTGATTATGTGCGGTATTATTTTCATAAATGATTTATCATTTTCCCCATGCTAATGTCATAACTAAAAATGATTGGGTTAAAACCAATGAGTTAAAACAAGTGTCTCTAAAGTGATTAGTAGTGCATGCAGAATGATGCTATATGTTGATCCGTTTCATTTCAGTGCTATGTGAATATAGTTGCATGTCAGATATTTGCATGTTCATGGCATACTATGGCTCGAGTTCTTTTATTTCAAGTTAAACCCGATGATAATTCAACTTGAACATAATGTTGATCGAGTCATGGTGCCACCGAATCGAGCTTCCCAGTGCAACCACATTTTCCTTTATGGGAAGGCCTTTATTCGGCTTGTTGTCATACCTCTGGTCGGTGCCTCCAACGAGGGAAGGTTATGGGCGTCACGGTACCACAGCCCAAATGTGAGACATAACCTTGTGTGCCCGTTGTTGTTGTATGGTACCTTGTCCCCGCTTTAGGGCGTTTAAGTTTTGCCACGATCGTAGCCACGGATGTCATGGGTTGACATCGGGAACACCCATGACTTAGCCCAGAGGGGAGTTGGTCGGAGTGGCCGGGAGAGTATCATGACAATGGGTTGGTTCTGTCGGAATGTCATTGGTCCACCCAAATGGGAGCTCGAGGCCATGGATTCCGTGGTGTGGGTACAGTGTACTAACCTCTGCAGAGTGTGTGTTAAATCTATCGATAGCCGCGTCATGATTATGGACCAGTTAAATGAGTAGGTCACAACATGGATCAACATAAATAATTTAATCTTGCACAGTAAACTTATATGGTTGGGACTGGTTATGTGATGAGATTGTTGAAACCATGAAGATGGTTGTTGTTGGAACCAAAGAGCTGGTTTCCGTTGTGATCCGGGAGTGATCACCGTATTGATGAGATTGGTTACGAGGTAACCCGTGATGGTGCGGTCCGAGGAACTTGGTGCACAAGCATGTTCACTTCATGAGTAGTATGTTGAATCATTGCATTTAACCTGCTTAATTGTCATATTATTGTTTTCCATTATGCTTTTATTTGTTGTGAGCTTGCAAGTACATTCAATGTAATAACCTGGCGTGTCATGCCAGCTTTCAGGAAAGTCTTACCGATCGGAGTGCTTCCCGTGTCTAGACCGTGTCCACATCGGTGTCCCTGTGCTATGGAGTTCCACTTACGTAAATGGATTCCGCTGCCGCGTAGTTGTCGTGATTGAGGCCCCTTCATGTTCATTAAATAATGTACATACTGTTCAGCCGCACCGTGTGTGCCGCTTGGCCTCGCTATCTGATGTAATATCGAACCTATGTTTCCGCTAGCATCAATAAAGTGGTTGTTTTCTGTACCAAGTTGTTGTGTGTTGCCAGAAGACTAGATCCCTGGGCTGGCAATGCAAGGTAAACCGGTTGCTCTGAGCCGGGGTGCCACACCGCCCAGGACGAAAAGCCCATTTTCTGTCATGATTTTTTGCCATAGAAGTAGGAGCCCACCACATCTATGATGATACCGGGTTTTCTCACAATTATCGTCATAGAAGTGTCATAAGCATGACAGAAAAAAATTCGTTCAGCCTAAAATGTCACGGATGTGTCTTTTTTTTGTAGTGCTCACCCACGCGCGTGGTGGCTCGCAGGACGAGGAGAAAATTTTACTATTCCCTTCGTTACTCTCCCCGTCCCTACCTTGGTTAGAGAGATTATCATATTGTTTGAAATATATGTCTTTTAGTAGTAGGATTAGTACAATGGTGCATAGGGGTAGTACTACATCAATTTCCTTGGAGTTCGTGGTGCAGGAAGCTACCCTAGGCTATGTTACTACTCCCTCGTTTTTGGTTTATGGCTCAATTTCAAAATCTCTCCAACCAAGGTAGACGGTGAGTGGTGGAATTAATTTCGTAGTTTGCACAAGTAATTAGTACGCTCGTTTTTCTCAAGAAGTTATGTTTACTGATGCATTAATTACAACGAATGCATGCATGGCCACTAAATTTCATGAACTTCTACGTGCATTGGTGAGTTTTTTCTTGATACTGCTTGCATCGGGTGATTTAATGCACCTCGAAATCCAAACATGTGATGGTACTACTAGTAGAATTCGGACTTATAAAACGGAAAAACGATTTTTTTAGATGGGCCCTATAAACCGGAAAGGAGGGTGTAGTAAGTAGTACTACCTCCATAGTGGGTACGTACTCCGTAAAATCAGATTTTCCCAAAACTAAGTTATATTTGCTTGTTTCCATTCCTGCCTCGTTGCCTCGAACAGACTATGCCAAACTCCCACGCGTCATGCTGAAAAGGCCTGCCCTCGCCTTTTTTAGTCCGGGTTTGTATCGATGGAGTCGCCATAAGCAAGCAAAACCAAGCTGTGTCTTGTACTCCTCAGATTAAAAGAAATTGGAGACGCTCACTTTCATGAATTATGTACTTCCTCTTGCCGACATGTGGGACATATAGCAACCGGTCGACGTGTCATGCACCAAATAACGGTCAGAATAGCGGTAGCGCACCCCCAGTAAGCGCCTCAGAGTAGTAATGAGCAATGAGACGTAAAACAATGCCGCACCTTCCAGACGGATGAAGCAACCATAATTTCACACTTTGCTGAATCTGCTTCACCATCATCTCCGTCAAGAAAACCACATATAGCTTCTGCCATTGTTCTGGCTCAAGAGGACGCGCATCGCCTTGGTACATCATGACACGTGGGACTGCATGACATGCTATGCTCCCCCGCCTACCGCTCTGTAAAATCACCTCATTTTTACTACTTCCTCCGTCTCGGTTTACAAGGCATGCATGTCCTTCTAGGTTGAGAATTTAACTAGCTATATATGTGATGAACAATATATGTTTAGAAACTACATCCGCTTAAGAATCCAATGATATACTTTCTGTGACATAGTAACTCATATTTAGTTAGTCAAATGGATGACCTAGAACTACGTGGCACGCCTCTATAAACCGAGACGGAGGGAGTAGTATCTTTTTAGATCAATATAGTTGGGATTCACACACGAAATGGCACGCGAAATGGCGACACACTTAACAGGACCCCTTTGGCAGACATGTGGCTCATCACCGTCTTGTTCCACGTGCGATGCACCAAATTACAGTTCGGAGTAGCGGTTGGACTTGGAGGCACCCCATTCGTAGCGTTCGCAGTAGTAGTAAATGAGCGATGAGTGGTCAAATCACAAAGCCCCACCTCTCCCGCATTAAGCTGGACGGACGAAGCAACCATCATTTCACTCTAGGGCGCAAGAGCTTAAAGAAAAGAGAAAATCAATGATGCGTGCGGTAGCTACCTAGGGCACCCTAGGGTAGGAGCCTCCACTACAAATCCGCTTCTCCATCGTCCTCTTAAAGAAAACCGATGATGCGTGTGACGGGTAGGGTTTGTAGGAGTACTATAGTGTGCAGGGTCTCGACGTAGTAAACAGTAGAGGGATTGAGTTTGAGTCGACGCCTTAACACGGGTGGGCCGCTTGGTTTTACGAGAACGAGGCAGCATTTTGGGTTCGAGGACCAGTGGAGATATACGTAGTACAAAAAATTGTGGACGTAGGTTCGACCGAAAGGCAATGACGCATGGGCCCCGCATTTTGATATACCCGCGGCCGCATGAAATTTGCTACTCAAAATAATGCATAAAAGTTCCTCCAAAAATATCTATAACTAATGGGAAGTGAATGTATGCTTAAAATGAAAATGTAATACAAAGAGAAAAAATGAATTGCAGTTAAAAGAATGACATTTCTAACAGAAATGTGAATGTGAACTACATATGTGTGCACATGACCAACACATACATTGTCAATACAAAATCTAATGCAAGAAATAACTTATGAGTAACATGCACGAATTGATGATGTGGTGCTTGCATGCATAGAGTACAAAAACAATGTGATTTATGACTTGCATGCATGACGTGTTCTTGGGCCATAGTTGCATGTCCAAGAAAAAAGCTACTAGTGGGTTGTACTAGCTATTTAGGAATAGAGAAGATGTATACATGGAAGTTGTAGGGAAAGAGATGACATGTCTCTCAATTCCTATGAGTAGGGATTGGAAAAGAGATGTCATTTGGTTCACATCATAGGAACTTTTCTATTGAATCTAGAAATGACATGTATCTCAATTCCTATGAGGAGGGATTAGAAAAGAGATGTCATTTGGTTCACATCATAGGAACTTTTCTATTGAATATAAGCTAATGTTTATTTTCCTTTGAAATTGTGGGAGTATAGGAATCCATTCATATGAACCAAGTGGCTCTAAAGCTATAAAAATGATATCATGTTTATTTTCCTTTGAAATGTGGAGTATATGAATCTATTCCTATGAACCAATTGGCTCTAAAGGAAAAATCCTATAAAAATCATATCATATAGAGTTCCCTCGATATTCCTCCACACCAAAGGATGGTTGAAATTGCCGCAGGTCATACAACGGTCTTTCTTTGTACACCTCCCCCCATCTTTATAGTTACCTCCTCAAGATGAATGAAATGATATATACTAGGTATTCTATATGTGCATTTTGGTATACGAAAACTCGGTAAAAGTTTGCGAGGTTCGACTTTTCAATAAAGCTATATGAACTACATTTTGGAACGGAGGGAGGAGCATACGACAGTTGCTAACACTCACGTGGAAGATTTGTGTGTCGGAAGAGTGGCTGTTCTATTAAATGACATGGCAAAACTGACACTGTCGGATGCCGATCTAACGGTTCTTATGGCGTTCGTCAGGAAACGGCTTTTGGCGAGCGTTTGTCAGATATGATTTATGGACACATGCATTGCATTGATACGTGCCCCCTCTCTCTCTCACACACACACACCCTCACGAGTCACGACTCTCCCGAGTCCTCT
Organism: Aegilops bicornis; assembly: GCA_021605145.1. Taxonomy (NCBI): domain Eukaryota; kingdom Viridiplantae; phylum Streptophyta; class Magnoliopsida; order Poales; family Poaceae; genus Aegilops; species Aegilops bicornis. The sequence continues at coordinate 200,628 of JAHIAL010000069.1, forward strand.
CGCACCCACCGTCTATCTATAGGTAGACGTCACACACATATGTGCTATTCACACCCTACCCTTAGAACTTCTAAAAAATAAAAGATGTCGTGCACCTATTATTTTAACTCACACATCACACACTTATACTATTACTCTTTTAGCGAACGCTCTATGGGCGTAGTATATTGTACTATCACGAAGGGAAGCAGTGCACACACGCACTAGTTGTCTGACACCCACTCGCGGGTACACGTAGGAGCACATTTGTTTACAAAGAGGCATCCCAATTGACATTTTGAGTGGTCCAGTTTTCAACTTGATGGAGGGTCGGGGACCGCACGTGAATGATACAGTATTGTGCGTCCTACGCTATGGCAGTGTACGTTATTGATCGAGTATAATTTTTACTTGAACTTTAAATGAAAATAGTGGTTTGCGCGTATTCAAATTAATAACGGCTGGTACAACAAAACCACTCCACTATATATATATATATATATATATATAAGCAGGAGCCTCGGCGCTTGCTTTACTAGGGTTCCTCTCTTTCACTCTCTCATGCTCTCCAGATCTAAGCAAGACATAGGTGGCCACACTCTCTCTGCTCACGGCTGGTCACAAATCCGGCCGGACCACCTCGACGGGGGCAGGGGTGTAGGTGCATCGTTCATGTGGTCGTCGGCGGCGAGGAAGGAGACCAACAGCTGCCCACGCGTCCAGATTGGCGGCCGTGCCGTTCTCTCTAAGACAGCGCCGGCTCCGGAGGGCCTCCGACCCCCTCTTCCTCCCTGCGGAATTGTGGCCAAGATGCGGCCTCCCGACGCCGTCTTTGCCACATGCCGACGAATTCCCTGGTATATATTCCTTGAAACCTGCCTTGCTCTACAAATTTCAGCCTCGCTGTGATCAAGGTGGATCTTTTCTACTTTCGTCGGCTGTTCCAAAGCCACCTAGACTTTTACTATTATTAGAGGTAAAGCTAGTTCATACAGTCGAATCTAAGAGTTAGTTCAAAGAGGGAAGAAAGTGGGAAAGTTGTAGCATGAATCTAGGACTTGGTTCTAAGAGGAAATGGGGGAAAGTAGTAGATACTGGCAAACCCAACCGGTCTCTTGGTTGAAAAGGCGAAGAAAGCGTGGTGGATGGCGAAGGGTGGGGGGAAGTGGACCTGTCTCTTGGTCGAAAAAGGAAAGAAAGTGAGGGGTGTTGGGGGACAACGCAAATGAGAATGAGCGGGTCTAGATTTTCTGTGCTCACATAGGAAAATGTCACCGAGGAGATAAAAATGGACAAATGCAGACATGCTGCCTGAGTGTTTGCTGCTCTCGGCAACCACATCCGCCTCACCACTTTATGCCCCTACTGTCCCTACATCCATATCGCTACCGTTAATGTAAAATCACATGAAGCATTAAGCAATGCCACCTAATGTCACTATTAAGTAATGCTCTGGTGTCGTCGATAAATTGAAGCAATGCCACCTAATGTCATTATTAAGTAATGGTCTAGCGCCGTCGATAAATTGAAGCAATGCCACCACCATTTTATGGAGTGCTTCTGTCTTGCTTTATTTCCCATGAATTGTGTTTTTGCAGTTACACTCAAATCTCACACCGCTAACATTCCTTTATTCCAATGGAACTGCAAAAATTGATTGCACATTTACTGACCATGTGCTACTCTCATGACAGTAATACTAATGCTATTGTTCTGCATGTTAATCTAGTGGCAGTGTTGATGTGATGTGATGCTGCTTACTTAAGGGCACTTTCATACTGTCAATATAGTGCCAATTATAACACAATAGATGCTGTTGTTAATCATGTGCCACTGCAAGTAACTGTCACTGTTTAAATAACCGTATTTCATATTTGCTATCGTTTCTATCTGCGCAATCAAAAGTACACACCTCAGTTTAAGTAGAACTGCACAAGATGAGATGGCTATTCCTAGCCGCCGTCCTCTAACCACCCGTCTTCTAGGTATTCCTACATTGGTAGTAACTAGGTAGAATGACCAACGCAATCTAAAAGAAACGGATTCGTACATTTTACTTCCTGATTGCAGTGCAGGGACGAGTGAAAACAACTGCATCCTAGTAGGGAATGCACTTTCTCCCAGTTCATCCATGGACCGACTAGTCAGCACGGCCGCATCGGAGGTTTTTGGGACAAAATGCGCCGGACAAGAGGCATTGTTGTCTGCTTATTTCTGCAAATAGCAGTGCTTAAATTTGGTGGAACTGCACAAGAAGTTCAGATGGTCAGTACACTACTTGGTTCAGTTCAGCATTCCAACTGAGAACACAATTATAATTGGTTATTCTGGAATGAGGGAACCTAACCCTGGATGGTGGCAACAAGAAAAAACATAGTGAACTCCAAGAAATTAAAGCCTGCCTAGGGAGGCCCTTTGCTCAGAGAAGCCTTGCTTGATTTATCCTGATTTGTAAACCTTCTCACAACTTTGTCTTTTGTTGTGAGTATATGTTTGTTATGTTCTATGAATCATTGAGATGTATAAAATTGCTTAACTTATGATTTTCAAGTATTTTATGGAGCCGAGTTTAATGTGAATGTTCCACATGAACGCTGGACTAGCGTGTGAATGTTTGGAATTTACATTGTGGCCTCAGTTAACTGCATGAACCACTGTAACAAGATACGTAGTTGCTTATATGTCGGCATGCCAGATTATTGATTGTTAGCTGGTCGATAGCCGACTTTTCTAGTGTTGAAGCGAGCTGAGCCAATGTGCCGTGTTTTGCACAACTGCTTACAAGTGGGGTAGCACCAACAGTGTTTACAAGTATTTAACCAGCCTTACGTACCCTATGTGTACGTCGGCGCACAGTTCTCGAATGAGTACTCTATTTCATCAAACACACACTGCTCATATGATAAACTGTGACAACTTATGTCTTACCATGCTATATTCATGAAAAAACTAGTGAGGACGCATCTGTTTCGGCAACAATTAGGATGGTTCTCACATGATTCACGAGCACAGAAAAGTAGCAGCAGTTCCCATAGACGGATTCAAATGGAGTACTAGCCCCAGAGGGCTCAATAATAGGCAAGGTTCGGATAATTAGACACAATCCAAACTACTATTAAACACTAGCTGGGGCAACTATTTCATGCCTCGATCTAATTTGGGATGGACACAAAACGGACCTTGCCATGAACATCATCGAGGACGTCCGACAGCAGCTCAATCCTGTGTACCTTTCTGAAGATAACCTTGTAGCCTTGCCACTCATAAACTTGTTTGTGGAGGCATGCCATGTCATCTTCCTGCGTAAGCTTGACAAGAACAGTATGCCTCACAAACGAATTAGTAGCTTTGAACTTCTTGTGCTTCAAAGACACCCCCGGACAACACGCTGACAACAAGGTGAGGTGGAATACATCTCGACATTGGTATAAGTGCAAATGGCTTCCGTGATCCAAAACAGCCTAAGAACTCTATTTTCCCAAAGTGCATATATTCAGGTCATCCGCCTTATAGCGAAAGTGACATGTACAACCACGTAATCCTTTTCTCGCATCGTGGCTCTAATTGAAATGTAAACAAATTCTGAATTACTTTCCAATATAAGAAACACAAGTTATTTAAACCACTATGTAGAGTAAAAAGTATGCATGACAGGGAAGGTAGCATGGCATCGAAGCTAATAAAGTTTTGCATTATTTATCACCACATACTTAGATGAAAAACCACAATCGAGATCGGCAAAGAAGAAAATCACCTTGGGCAGCTCAGCAGAGGGGGACACGTCCTCGAAGGGGGAAAACTGCTCCTGCAGGGCCACGTGGGCTGCAACCTCAAACGGGGCGTTGACCATCTCAGTAGTGGCCGTGAGCGTATCTGGGGTCGGCTCGGTGGCTGCCTCCATCTTCTTGAAGCTCTCTGTCTCATGGGGATCAGCCTCCACTAGTGCAGAACCGGGCAATAGCACCGGTTCGTAAGGCGCCTAGTGCGGTTCCATAACCGGCACTAAAGTGTGGCACTAAAGCCCCCCTTTAGTACCGGTCCAAAGACGAACCCGGTGCTAAAAGGCAACCACGTGGCATGAGCCAGCTCAGGGGCACGAGGCCCTTTAGTACCGGTTTGTAAGACCAACCGGTACTATAAGGTTTGGTGGGTTTTTAGTTTTATGATTTCTTTTTCATTTAATTTTGTGTTTCCATTTTTATTCTTTTTCGTTTCATAGTATTTGACGATACTACACATTGTACACGTTATGCATATATATATGTATATATATATATATATATATATATATATATATATATAATTTCTAGTAGAACCAATCATCATGCATATATATATATCATCAATGTCTCACAAACCACCATATTAATTAATTCACACATACACACATGTATAGCTATATACAATTTCTCCTACATATATGCATGTTGCCTTGAGCCAAGTGGTATTAGCCTAATTGGTGCCTTGAACACGATGACAATTGGAAGTGGTTTTCATGGGGCGGTGGCGGGTAATAGTATTCTCCTTCTGATTTATGACTGGTCGAGCAAAAATCCCGCTTATTTCCTCACTCTTGAAGTGCTTCTCACGCTCCATTTCTAGGAGCTTCTCCGTACCTCTTTGAACTGCTAAGAAGGAGATCAATATGCATGTGTATTAGTTGTGCGACTAGATGTCGATAATGGTGTAAAATTGTGAATAGTGTTCTCGACAAGCGTGCCCATTCCTGTCTTTGAGATCTGCTCCTTTCGGACGCCATCATGCGAATGTTCTCGCAAACGCAGAATGCACACAGATCAGTCCCCTGCTACCGCTTTCAGGCCTTTACGAGAATGGAATTTGATCAGATAATAATTAAATCAAGCATGATAATTAAAGAGATGGCAGCTAGCTAGCTAGCTAGTACTACTTAATTACTTACCTTGGGTCTAAAACCATTTAAGCTTTTTTTCCATTCGCCTCGTGACGCTGATGAACCTTGCCCAAGCCCTGCCCGCTGACAAAGAAAATGAATAAAGGGGTTATTAAATAGTTCATATCATGAAATGACGAACTAAATAGGCCGAGATATATAGTTAATAATGATTGAAATTACCTCGCCTGACTATCCCAAACAAGATGTTATAGTCAGTTTTTTCTTTGAGTAGTGAGTCCAAGATTTCAACCTGTTCCTGTCAATAACTTTAATGATACACAAGACCCGATGAAATCTGCATGCACACACGCTTGCATGTCTTAATTAAGCGGGCATATGTAAGCAAAAACATGTAGCTAGCTAGTAGGCAAAAAAACAGAGAATTTGTAGTACAAGACAGTGTGACTCCTTTGGAAGTTGTAAGGAAGTAGTATATCTTCATTGTATTTGAGGCGCTTCAAGAACTCTAGCATGTTGTCCTTCACGGCCTTTTGATGATGTGGATTTATTAGCCATGTGTATTCATTAACGGTGTTTGGGTCAAGGAACCCAATGCCAAAGCGTCCACCTTTTCTCATTTCATACATCTTCATCCCGCATAATATACCTGAGAAAAAAGAATATAGTGAGGATAATTACAGGTAATGATTGATCAAAAGGATCACTACAGCTAGCTTGAGACTTAAATTACAGAAAGAAATCACTTACGCACAATAGCAACCATTTATAGATTTGTCGAGTGCGTCTTGATTGTATAACTGAAACAGTTCGTAATACTCAAGCGGATAGAGCTTTCTCATGGAAGTAATGCTCCTCCTTGACATTCACCATGAGGGACAATCGATTGGAAATCTTGGTAATGTTCATGTACCATTGATGCAATTCATACATTCTCGCTGGGAGGTTCTTGACCTTGTCCGGCTTGACCAAAGGTTGGTCCGGACATATTTCCGCTTTTATTTCATCCTCTCTAAGCACGTGCATGGGCTCGATTGATGTTGAGAACTTCAGCCTGCATTATATGGTCCTTGGTTATTACCACATTGCCCACCTCGAACGTAAACTGTTTGCCCACAATAATATTGGTATGCGTGTTATCACGTGTTGTTGGCACAACAAGCGAGGGATCGATTAGCGCTACCGTTCTCCCACCGGGAATGGTTTTTCCGCATTTTTGACAGTAGCTTGTTGTTTGCTCGATCCCGAGCTCGCCTCCTTCTGAGACGTGCTCGATTTAACTTCCCGATGTGGCGCTCATAGTCTGTGTCAACAGGCTTGGGAGCTGGTGGTTGAAGCCATACGAATGAAGTGGTCAATCGCTTCCTCGGGCACTTTCTCCCTTGGCGGCGGTGGCGGTTTTGATTGCAAATGGGCTTCCACCTCGGTCTACGATATGGCTGCGTTTTCCTCCTCGGACTTTTCATAAGGCCTCTGCGGAAGAGGCGTGAGGCTTGGACCATATTTATATCGCTTGCCTTCGCCTGTACTTCCAGACTACCTCGACTTGCACCGCTACGCACCATAGCTGCGTGGTGTCTCTTCTGCGATTGCTTAGGCGGCGGAGACGGCTGACGGGGTTGAGTTGGACGAGGAGGAGTGGCCTGAAGCTGTGCCGGACTTGGAGGAGTGGCCTGAGGTTGTGCCGGACTTGGAGGAGGAGTGGACGTCTGACGCTGTGCCGGACTTGGAGGAGGAGGAGTGGCCTGACACTTTGCCGGACTTGGAGGAGGAGTGGCCTGACACTTTGCCGGACTTGGTGGACTTGCGGGTGAGCCGGAGTCTCTGCTGACTCGGTGGCGGACTTCGACGAGGAGTTGGCTGACGCGGTGTCGGTGGCCTTCGAAGATGATGCAATCCTTTTTCCATAGGATGATACGATGTTTGGCCTCTCCGAGAAAGTGCTCGCCGTCACCTCCGGGAATGTCAAGCTGTAGCTCGAATATGGGTCCACCACCTCATCAACCAAGACACGAGCATAGCCCGCTGAATCGGGTTGCAATGGAAGGTTGCCTTGGGGATTTGTAAAAGCAACGCGGCGTCCATACCTTCATGGATATGTTCTTCATTTTGACGTGTAGCTCGCGGTTAGTGTTCTCCGTGATGTCATCCACGGGTATCTATCCAACATTACGTCATCCGGCGGAACCCACGCTGCTTCTCGGCATGGATGGGGCGGTGCTATCCAATGCTGGATCATTCGCTAGGCTGCTGCATTTGCCGAGACCCCTTTGGTGGGTAAGTGAGTCGATCTGCTCCTCGCCGCCGCTGGAATTTGACCGCCAATTCCGCTTGACTTGCTTCTAGGCCTTGAAGGCGTTCATAGTCCCGCTTCCTCTGCTCCTCCTCCATCTTCCTCTTCTTCTCCTCCGCAATCTTCTTTCTCGCATCGGGTTCTGTAGTCGGTGTTCCGATCTGAAAACCCCTCATACCACGGAATAGCGCCCTTGCCTCGTGTTCTTCCCGGTGTTCGTGGATTTCCCAGAGGCACGCGTAAGCTCGTCGTTCTCTGTTGGGCTGGAACACCCCGATCATGCCTCTTCTATTGCAACAAGTATCACATCGTCGGCTCCCTTCAGACTTGCCCTCGTCAAACATTGCCTGTCTTGGGTCCAACTCCCCATGCGCATAGAACCAAGTCCTGCACCTGGGGGCCAGCTCTCTAATGTAACCGGAGTGGCACCTGCATCCTCCATCTCTTTCTCGGACTTATCCCACTTAGGCATTGCCACCGCATAGCCACCGCCCCAGCTTATGGAACTTATCCTTTTTTTGGCATTCTTCTTGTTTATTCTCGACCGTTCCTTAGCTAATTCCGAATCCTTGAATTTCACGTAAATCGTCCCAATGAGCACGTTGGTTCTCTAGTGTTCCCTCGAATCTGGAGTCTTCCTTCCTCCCTTGACGTACTTGTCCCATTCACGATTCTTGTGGTTCTTGAATGCAACCACCATCTTCCTAAGAGTAGCGTCCTTGACTTTTCTCGCACATCTCGCTTCGTGAAATGATCTCGTAGGGTGAAATGTTCCATGAGAGTATCCCAAAGCAGATCTTTTGTCTTTTGTCGACAAAAGTAACATCCGGGCGTGGAGCAGCGTCATTTTGTCTTTTGTCTTTTGTCTTTTGCTGGCTCTCTCCATTCTTGGAGGGAGATCGAGTTGGTCCTTCACAACAACTCAAGACCGACGAATCTAACTTGTCCGCAATCTTCTTAGGCGCTAATGGTTAGCCATTAGGTCTGATTGCCTCGATATTGTACTTTCACGCCCTCCTTCAACTTTTTGTTCGGGCCTCGTTTCGTCCTTTTGCACGAAGATTTGCTCGATCCGGATGGCTGAAAGAACAAAAGATCGATTCGTTAATATATCTTCAAGTCATTTAAAACATGTGATGATCACCAGATGCCTGCTTATATAAATATATATACCTCGCCGGTCTTTGTTGTTTCAAGATCAACATTTTCTTTGTCATCATCATAATCATAGTTCATGACTTCATCAATTCGGTCGTCATGATCGAATATCATATCACCCTCTCCGTTATTTGTTTAGAAATTGAGCCGTCATAATCTTCTTCATTCGATCATCATCCGGCCTGTGAGGATGGCGTATCATATCGAACATGGCTTGTTCTCCTCTCTGCCGTATTGTCCGCCATAGCTTTTATTTAACTAATCCAAAAGAAATATAAAACAATTTAGTATTCAAATTACATCATCTTGAATAATAATAGATATAATCTCGAATACATCGTCTCGAATAATAGATATAATCTCGAAAACATCGTCTCGAATAATAGATATAATCTGAATACATCGTCTCGAATAATAGATATAATCTCGAATACATCGTCTCGAATAATAGATATAATCTCGAAAACATCGTCCTCGAATAATAGATATAATCTCAATACATCGTCTCGAATAATAGATATGATCTCGAATACATCACCTGCTAGGTAGCTAATAAAGATCGAATACTATAGAAGAATCTACGACATCATGTTCTCGCGGTTCTGCGCGGGCGATGGACACCCAAAGAGAAGGAACCCTCACGGGATCATAGCTGAAGTGAGATCCTCAAGAAATCGCTGTGTATTGGAGAACCTGCCGCCTCTAACGTAACCATGTAGCGATGGGCGTGCTCGTCCTCCTCCTCGACACGGCGATGTACCACCTCCCGCTGGGCACGGCTCCTCCAGCAATTTAAACTGCCCACGCTAACGCCACCAAATGAGATCAGGGTCGACAGCGGGACCGGGGCCGGGTTCCTCATCAAGCGGCGCGCCTCCGTGCAGCACCTCCCAGTGCCAGCCAGGAGCCTAGTCCCGGACATGGGTCAGCCGGACATCGTCGCGGAAGGGTCGATGGCGAGGATGCAGGCCGGGCATCGTCGAGAACAAATACTAGCTATATGCCCGCAAAAAGTAACATTTTTTTAATGGATTTTGATAACTAACATTTCTATATAACACTAATTATGCTATCATTGCATATGTCAAAATTCTATATGCTATTTCATACTAATTAAGCATCTAACACTAAAACAGAAAAAACAACTTCTATACATCCATTAAAAAATAGAAAAACAACATTATATAAAAATTTCCATACTAATTCAACACTAATTATATCCATCTAACATGCATTCATACATATATACTAGTGAAAAACAATAATCTAAAAATCTAAACTAATTAAACATACAAAATACGTGATATACTAATATATACATGCATTCATACATATATACGTGTGTGTGTGTGTGTGTGTGTGTTCATCATGCTTGTGTGTGTGTGTATGGGCTCGGGGAGGGCGGGCGCCATGGTGGCGCCTGGGGCCAGGGAGAGGCGTTAGAGGGGAGAGCTCTGGAATGACGGCGGCAATGACGGCGAGGCCACGTGGGCAGCAATGACGGGCGGGCGGCTGTGGTTGCTGGCGACAAGCCTTGAAGGACGGGACTGAGCGGCAGCGGCCAGGAGACGAGGGCGGCGACCGGGCGAGGGCGGCGATGACAGGGACGGGCGATGACGGCAAGAGGTCGGTGGATGTGGCGTCGATCGATCAAGCAAGTGCTTCAATGGGGAAACAGAGGAAGAAACAGAGGGAGAATGAATTTTTTTGAAGTGTTGTATATACAGAAGACACCTTTAGTACCGGTTGGAGCCACCAACCGGTACTAAAAACCTATTTGGCCAGCCCAACCCATGGAAGCGACCCTTTAGTACCGGGTGGTGGCACAAACCCGGTATTAAAGGCCCCCTTTAGTACGGTTTGTGCCACCACCCGTACTAAAGGGGTGCTTAACTCAGGCGGTGCGCAAGTTTAGTCCCACCTCGCTAGCCGAGAGGCTACCAGACTGGTTTATAAGCCCGGTCACGGTAGCTCTCTCGAGCTCCTCCCTAAGCAGGCCATCTTTGGGCCAACTCCTGTTCTCTTACGCCTGGCCCACTGGCCTTTATGGGCTCAAGATCACAGCCCAAGGACAAAGTTGGGTTTCTAGTCGTATGCAGGCCGCTCTGGCCTAGTAGGCGTGAGCTTTTTTTGCTTTTATTTATTTTTGTGTTGTTTTTTTGTGTATTTAGAGTTTCTTTGTGAATATTTTTTGCTTTAGGTACAAAAAATTACAAACTTTACATTAGTGCCCGTAGTTTTCAAATTTGAATAGTTTAAATTTTGAATTATTTGAAATTAGTGTGAATCACTAGTTTTGTGAATAACAACTTTAAAAATCAGTAAAGGCATGAAAGAATTTGTTTGCACATAAAATTTCTTCGCTTCAAATGCCAAAACACATAACTACCCCTAACTATTACAGTAGATTCCCCTTTGGGTGTGAAACATGTAAGAAAGTGATGATAGTGAAGCCGATCACATCCTGCATCTTTGGGTGTGAAACTTTTTCTTCGCGTGTGTCCCTTTGCTACCGTAACCATGGAAAATCTTCATCATTTAACGGGATGCTCGGGTCAATATTCACTTTGTAGATGGAGCAATTTCATCAAACTTTTCATAATCTTCTGACTTGTCCTGCCTTGTCATCCACTCCCACGATGTTTCTCTTCCCTAAAAGAACTATGTGCCGCTTTGGCTCATCGTATGATGCATTAAGCTTCCTTATCTTTTCTTTTCTTGGCTTGGTAGACATGTCCTTCACATAGAAAACCTGTGCCACATCATTGGCTAGGACAAATGGTTCGTTCTGCATCACATGCAAGATTGTTGAGATCCACTGTTGTCATTCTGTCATCGCGGGTCTTCCGTTACTCCCCGCCTCGTGTCATATTGTCCCATTTGCACGAAACAAAGGGACCTTTAAACCACGCCGATAGTCAAGTTCCCATATGTCCCGTGAGTATAACCATTATATGTTTCCTTTCCCCGTCTTGGTTTCTCGATCAAAGTTTTACACCACTGTTTTGGTTGGTGCTCTTCTTATCTTGGGCGATCGTGTAAAATGTATTACTATTTATCTCGCACTTTGAAAGTCATTATATTCAAGATGGTAATCGGGACAGCAAGTACAGGTCATCTTCAATAGAGGTGTCATGCATGGTATGCGATGTCAAGAACCAGTACAGGGAAACTCTGGTTTGTTCACGTGTAATCCAGCCATCAGACCGCTCACCGTGTTTGGAGCGTAGCAAATTCTTGTGTTCATCCATATCACGGAGCCACCAAGGCGGAATTCTATAGAACTGTGTAGTGTGCTTCAGTTGAGAGAATGTCCGTCCATACATATTATTTGTTCCCTCCTAGCGTGCCTTTTCCATCCGGGCCGCCCTTATGCCGCGATTCAGAACACCAATCGGCTTAAGGTCGTGAATAAAGTCAATACAAAACTCAATGACCTCCTCATTTTGATGGCCCTTGGAGATGCTTCCTTCCGCCTAGCACGGTTATGAACATATTTCTTTAAGACTCCCATGAACCTCTCAAAGGGGAACATATTGTGTAGAAATACAGGACCCAAAATGTTAATCTCTTCAAGATAGGTGAACTAGGACGCGTGCGTCATGATGTTGAAGAAGGATGGTGGGAACACCAACTCGAACCGACAAGACATTGCACCAAATCATTACGTAACCTTGGTATGATTTCTCGATCGATTACCTTGAGAGATTGCATTGAGAAATGCACATAGCTTCAAAATGGCTAATCGAACATTTTCCGTAGAAGCCCCCTCAATGCAACTGAAGCAGCTTGCGCCATAATCACGTGGCAGTCATGAGACTTTAGGTTCTCGAACTTTTTCTCTGCCATGTTTATTATTCCCTTTATATTCGACGAAGCCGATGGTACCTTAATATCGAAAGGAGCATTCAAAGAAGATTTCCTTCTCTTCTTTGGTAAGAGCGTAGCTTGCATGACCCTGATGTATGCCGTCTTCTCCGTGCATACATTGCTGGTCCTCCCGTGCCTCAGGTGTATCTTTTGTCTTCCCATACACGCCCAAGAAGCCAAGCAGGGTCACGCAAAGATTCTTCGTCACGTGCATCACATCGATTGCGGAGCGGAACTCTAGGTCTTTGCAATATGGCAGGTCCCAAAATATAGATTTCTTCTTCCACATGGGTGCGCGTCTGTCATTCTTCGGACCAGGTTGTCCGCCAGACCCTTTCCAAATATCACCTTCAAATCCTTGACCATATCATGTACATCATGATCAAAAGATGGTGGCGAGGCTTCGTCCGTGATCTGCCTCACCTTTGAAATGCTTGCCTTTCTTTCTTACGGGATGCCTGCCGGAAGAAATCGACGATGTCCTGTACACATTCTTCTTACAACTATTCAAATATATATCGCTTCAGTATCATCCAAAGCGGTCGTGCATCCGGTATCCCTTGTTTGTCTGCATCACGAAAGGTTCTTTGAGAGCAGGCCAATCATTGATGGTCACGAACAAGCAACGCCTTTAGGTCAAATTCTTCCCCATGTGCTCATCCCACGCATCGTACACCTGTTCCATTCCACGGTTGTAAGAGTTCTTCAACTAATGGCCTTAGATACACATCAATGTCGTTCTTGGGTTGCTTAGGGCCTTGGATGAGCACTGGCATCATAATGAACTTCCGCTTCATGCATAACCAAGGAGGAATGTTATACAAACATAGAGTCACAGGCCAGGTGCTATGGTTGCTGCTCTGCTCCCCAAAAGGAATAATGCCATCTGCGCTTAGACCAAACCATACGCTCCTTGCGTCATCTGCAAATTCCTTCCCGCATTTCTTTCGATTTTTTCTCCACTGCGACCCCGTCGTGGGTACTCTCAACTTTCCGCCTTTTCTTACGGTCTTCTTCGTGCCATCGCATCGCTTTGGCTTGCTCTTTGTTTTGAAACAAACGTTTCAACCGTGGTATTATAGGAGGATACCACATCACCTTGGCAGGAATCTTCTTCTGGGGCGCCGCTCGACATCACCGAGGTCATCGCGGTGATCTTATAGGCGCAATGTACCACATACCGAACAAGCGTTCAAATTCTCATACTCACCGCGGTAGAGGATGCAATCATTAGGGCATGCATGTATCTTCTCGCACCTCTAACCCTAGAGGGCGATAGCCTTCTTTGCTTCGTACGCATTTCGGGCAATTCGTTGTCCTTTGGAAGCATATCCTTTATCATTACCAAAGAACTTTCCAAATCCCTTGTCGGATACACCATTCTCTTCCTTCCATTGCAGCAATTCCAGCAGTGGTGCCCAGCTTTTTCTTGTCACCCACGCAATTGGGTACAACAATTTTTGTGATCCTCTAACATGCGCCGCAACTTCTTCTTCTCCAAATCACTTGCTAGCTTTCTCTTTGCATCGGCAATGGCCCGACCTAGATCATCAACGGGCTCATCTCGATGCCTCTTCTTCAGCTTCTTCCCGCATTGCGGCTCAGCTTCTTCCCACATTACCGCTCAGCTTCTTCCCCCATTGTTGTATCATCGTGATTCGGGGAACCCATGGCCGGGATAGCCGTCGTCATCCTCTTCTTCTTCATTGTCTTCCATCATAACCCCTCTTTCTCCGTGCTTGGTCCAAACATTATAGTGGGGCATGAAACCGACTCAAACAGTGGATGTGAATGGTTCTTGGACGTAGAGTAATTGCGACCATTCTTACAACCAGCACATGGACAAGGCATAAAACCATCCGCCCGCTTTGTTTGCCTCAGCCATAAGCAGAAAAGTATGAACGCCCTCAACAAACTGGGAGAGCATTGGTCATCGTACATCCATTGCCGGCTCATCTTCATTACACAACACCGAATAGACCAATTAATACAAATTCATACATAAAGTTCATACAACACTTAAATGCAACAAACAAATAACTCTCTAGCTAAAGCATTTAAATGCAACAACAAATGCGATCAAGATCGCAACTAAGGTAACAATTGATCCAACGGCATAATGATACCAAGCCTCACTATCGATGGCATATTTTCTAATCTTTCTAATCTTCAAGCGCATTTTCTCCATCTTGATCTTGTGATCATCGACTACATCGGCAACATGCAACTCCAATTCCATCTTCTCCCCCTCAATTCTTTTCAATTTTTCTTTCAAGTACTCGTTTTCTCTTTCAACTAAATTTAACCTCTCGACAATAGGGTCGGTTGGAATTTCCGGTTCACATACCTCCTAGATAAAATATCTATGTCAACTTGATGGGCATAATTTCTCATAAACACAAAATGAAACAAATAGTTTTAAAAGAGAATATACCACATCCGAATCATAACAAGGGCCGAGGGCCGGCGGGGCCGGATATCAAAACCATGGCACTATGTATAACAAACAACTTACTGGGTAAGATAATTATACGAGTAACTATATATCCAAATCACACAAACACCAATTTTTATATAAAATTTCATGAACAAGAGGCTCACCAAAAGGGCCGGTCGCAGGCGGACAGGGGCCAGGTGCAGGCGATCGGCAGTGGTTACGACGGAGATTTAGAAGGCACTAAGTAAAACAGACCTACATATGCAAACTAAGTGTTATTTTGACCTCAAATTGCATATAAATCAAATACTACCACATATAATTCCTCCCAAATTACTAAAACCCACAATTAATCACTATATAAACCAACGCAAGAGCTAATCTAGCAATGAGAGATGAAAGGACAAAGTTGCTAACCTTGGTGATCATTTGAATGGATGGGGGCCTGCAAATCTTGACAAATTGTGGGCAAATTTTGTGATGAACTCGAGAGGAAGAAGGGAAGAACAGAGGAGAGGAGAGGGAAAGGGAAGAACAGAGTGCGGGTGGGCGAAGGGTTTATATAGGGCGACCTTTAGTACCGGTTCGTACCCACGAACCCGGTACTAAAAATGCTGGAAGACCCCACTCGACAACATCCTGCCACCACTTTCTTTAGTACCCGGTTCGTGGCGCGAACGGTGCTAAAGGTTCCGCCTGAACCGGTACTAAAAGAGCTCCTCCCGCCCTAGCCGTTGGAACCGGCACTAATGGACACATTAGTGCCGGTTCTGTTACAAACCGGGACTAATGTGTCTCACATATGACCCTTTTTCTACTAGTGCTCTCGCGTCTGCTCCAACATCGGCAGATCTTTGCCTGGTTCTCCTTGGTCCATCATGAAACTGACGAATACTAGGAGACCACTGAAAGGAAAACACAATCGCAACGACAATGAAACAAAAAAAGAGTGAGGATTAGTTACTGCTTTGTAAAAGTTCTTTTTTTTCTGAACGAAAATATACCAACATCACGGATCCACTTACCTTCCCTTCGTTGGGAGAGAAGAAAAGTGGCGGAATCACGAGTGTTGCCTTTCTTGAAGACGGTGAGGGAGAAGGGGATTCAGCAAAGAGTGAAATGATGGTTGCTTCGTCCGTCAAACTTAGACTGCGGGGAGGTGGGGTTTTGTGATACGACGGCTCGTTACTGCCGTGCTATGAACAGGGTGACTCTCCGCCTGCATACTGCCTTCTAATTTGGTGGATGGAATTTGAGCCCGCTTGCTGCATGGCCCGCATGTGTGAAAAAAAGTAAAAGGACATTCAGTTGAGGGAGACGTTTCGATGACCTCGGAGGAGCCAGAAGCGGTACTGTATCCACTGTACTAGTAGTAATTGTTTTTCTGGGTAGCTGTAGAGTGTCTCCATTATACTAGTAGTAGTTGTTTCTCTGGGCCCAAGACAAAACAGCCCATCCACCCTAGTAAATAATAAAATCAATTCAAAAGCCCATATATTTACTTAATGAGAAGCCTTTGCCCACACCGGCCTGACACCCCCCCCAAAAAAAAACACAGGTGCTCTTCTTCCTCCTCACTCCCACCCACCTCATGTCAGCTCGCTCCACTCGTATCCCCAAATTCCTCACCTCACTCCTACAGAAAAACCCAACTCCCCTTCTTCCTCACTACTACAGAAAACCCCAGCTCCCCTTCTTCTTCACTCGCTTTTCTAACTAGGCTCATCATTACGTTACTCTGCTCAAATTAAATGAGCTCGACGCGATCTCGAGGAAAATGGAGTCAGTGACCCCGGCGCCAAGAAGACGGAGGCTCCCACTTGATCGCGGCCTGTTGTAGATCCCACACACTGGCGGCGTGGGAGAAGCGGGCCGAGCCCCCCCACCGGATCCCAGAACCCGTAGAATCTCGGGTGGACCGCATCAGCGATCTCCCGGACGCCATCCTTTGGGAGATCATCTCGCTTCTCCCCACCAAGGATTGATGCACTTTTAAGTCCTCTCTCAATTCATGGCGCCTCTATGGCGTGTCGTGCCCCTTAATCTCGATTGTCATCAGCTATCTCTCTTTAATGATTTTGAACTCCCTAGAGCCATCATCTCCTCCCACCAGGGCTCCGTTCAAAGCCTCTGCATCCCGTCATGCTACCTGAGCAAGCATACCATGCCCTGCATGGTGGACGCCTGGCTGAAATCCCTTGAATTCACAGAACTACAGCTGCTTGAGTTCTACTATTCCCAGGAAATCACCTACCAGATACCGAACGCCATGTACTTGTCCCTCAGCACCGATGTCCATCTCGCGGTTTTCCTCATCTCTCCATACCGCCATCGTTTGCTTGCTGTGCTACCTACCGGACAATCTGGTACTAAACCTTCGACTCCCATTTCTCAAAAACTTTCACTTATGCGGGTTTGTATATGGAGGCCTCATTGCACAGCATCATCCACTCCAGCTTGCCACCTGCCTGAAGTGCTTGGTGCTTGTTTTTCACAGTTAGAATCATTTGTCTCCAAATAAAAGTCGCTAACCTTGTAAGAATTGGAATTTCTTTTTAATGGAAGGTAGCTCATCATCCACGATGCCCTTCACTTCAAAGGTTGATCCTTGATTCTAGTTATTCACCGTCATAAATAACCGTCCTCTCTGCGCCCTAAACTGAGACCTTGAGTGTAATACATGATCTCCGTGCTCATTTCAAGATGGTGTTTGGCTCCCACGATTCTTGGTACTGTATATTATCAACTACACTTGTAACCATAAGCTGCATTTTAAATTTCTCGCATAAGTTATATATCATCTTGAGTACACATTACGTACTAATATTATGTTCTATGCTCAATGAAGAGTTTCTCCATGGATAGCCTATCAATGGTGCTGGATTCTTTCAAGATCTTATATATCCAAATGAATAGTTTTGATCTGAATAAGATTATTGGCTTGCTGCAATGCTTTCCATGTCTGAAGAAGTTGTGTATAAAGGTGATAATTTCACGCACATTGGAAGCCCGCATATAGTGTACTAGAATTAACCGTTCAGTTGTTGCTCTTTCGACACTATTTTTTTAGACCTTAACTGTTTTCAATCTTCATGTCTATTTAATTAGGCAATAGGACGGGGTAAGAACGTTATAACCAATTGGTGGATTTGTAAGCACCGGAATTTTCTCGCTTCTCATGACATTCGATTGAAGACAATAACGCTAGAACGATATGTAGCCAACCATGCAAACACTAGATTTGTCACATTCTTCCTACTGAATGCGAGGTTACTATTGTCCATCAGACTTAAGTTTATCAGCAGCATGGTTTTGACGGATGGGTATGTCAAAGAGCAAAAAAAGGAGTTACAGGTGGACAAAAGAGCTTACAGGCGATGTCGGGCTTCTATTTACAACATCTTGTGGTCATAATCCAGTAAAATTTTACGACCGGGATGTTCATTCTATGGACCTGACCGATCCATTTATTTGTGACTTGCCGAAAATAGTCTTTGAGTTAGATGTTGTTGCCCTTTTCAATCTGGGTTTTGTCTAAACCAGATGAACAATTAACCCTCGTGCCTTTGTACAGTTTGTAAGCTGGAGTTAGATGTTGTTGCCCTTTTCAACTCGGCTGTGACTATCATATTTTCTTTGAAACAAGGCAAATGGCTTGCCATCCCTTTAATTAAGAGTGAAATATTGTAACAAATCCCAACCAAGGGAAATAACATCACTCTCGCCGGCTGCTTTAGCTCATTGTGCATTACAGAACCCAAGTGATTAGCCCCCACCAGCACCCACAAACTTATTTTGAACTAGCACACTAAATGGGCTGTAAATTTTCATAAGAAAGGCTTCATGACCATGACATATTTGGATTCTGACATTTGGGACCCACAGGAAAAAGCCTATCCAAGGTGGTGTCGACTTACTAGCTAGTCAACAAATGATTCTGCCTACCAGCCGTTGGATTGACATCCAACATCTATCGTGTATCTTCTATCTCTTGTCTTCTTCCTCCAGCCGTCCAAACCAAACCACCCCGTTGGTTCCGCTTTGCTCCGCCTCCCACGGTCGGGTCGCCATGCGCCCTTCAGCGACCTACCATACCCTCCAACCTTGGCCAGTCCCTCCCTCTATTCCCCCACACGTCCTGTTATTCTCCGGCGACGTTAGCCCCAACATGCACCCGCACCCAAACCAATCAACCATCGTACTCCCCTCCGCCTGCGAATGGACCGGCGCATCTTCCATGGCTCCTGTTCGTTCCGTCCGAGGCCTCACCGTCGTCCTCTGCCATGGTTTGCTCGCCGTGTGCGGTGCGCCGCCCTCTTGCATTGTCAACGTCATCAACAACCGAGAGGAACGAGGAGATGACTGTACGTGGAGAGGATGATAGTAGGGATCCACCAGGGTCATGGCAGTACGCAAGCAAGTGCCTCGTTATTACAAGCCCAAAAAAATGGTCCCTCCTAATGGTTGGACATCTAGGGCTCACGCCATTGTCAATGTAGTCAATAAGCGAGAGAATTGCATTGACTGCTACCGACACCGGGGACCCAAAAGAATTCAAGTAGCTTGTCATTTACTTTTTTAGGAACAAGTAGCTGTTATTTATACTAGTTTTAGAGACGGATCAGTGGTAACAACGGGCTGTGGGGGCTGTGGCCCATCTAGCCAGGGTTTTATTTATGTTTACCACATCATGAGCCCAGTTGTGTTTTTTCTTGCTGAAAATGGCTAGCCCAGTTCTATTTTTTTTAAGAAATACCTAAACGAGGCCTACTTGCTTTGTCAGCCCTGCTGTGCTACAAATCTTTCAAGACGAGGAGAGTTTCATCCGGCTTGCCCAGAAAATGGGCTATCAGTAATGAGAAATGAGCTTTACATTTTTAAAACACATCAAACCGGGAATTAGTTTCAATTTTTTTTCATTTCAATATTTTAAATTTCATTGATTTTTATGCGTGGACAATTATTTGGATTTTATATTTATATAAATTTATTTTTCAAATTAGTTTGAATGTGACTCGAAATTTCGTGATTAAAAACAGTTGACCGCACCGAAATATGCAAAATTTCGTATAATTTTTAACTGTGGCCACAATATGGGCTGTAATCTATATATATATATATATATATATACCTCTATATCTATATCTATCTATCTATACCTACTAATAAAGGGGCTATTGCTTCTTACCACCGTAATTTTGTCCGTTTTTTGTCCGTTCGTCATCCGTCCACTTAGCTATACCCGAGGTGGTACTAATCTATTACCTACAAATCTCTACCTACTATAGTGCATTCAGCGTTTCTGCCATAAAAACGATTCCAGTAGGTCACTTTTCAGGCGTATGGGCCTTGTCGGGCGTATCAACCAAGCCGAGATAAAAAAGAGTCTAGACCAGGACTCTTCTTCACCTCATCCTCCACCTCATCCTCCAGACTAGGGTAAGAATCCTACTCCGCATCTGATGGCAATTCCTCGGCCCCTCCTCCTATACGACCATACTCCACGGTGTGCTTCAATTGCGTCAAATCAAAGGCGGGGAATATGCGTCGTGGCGCTCTTCTTTGGACATCTCTGGTTGAAATCGAGGCTGGCAGGGGACGAGTTCATGGCATACGAAGCTTCTGGCGAGGTGGCGGCGCTTGTTGACATTGGCCACGCGCTTGACAGACAAGGGCAGGGCGTTCTCTGGCGTGCTTGTGTGCGAGGGCTAGAGAGGAACGAGGGTGAGCAGCGGACGAGAAGAACGAGGGAGAGAGGCTATGACATCGGGGAGGTAAGCGGGTGATAGGCGCGAGTGCAGCGTGGAGCTCGCTGGGATCAATGCACCCCATGGTGGTGGCACTCAAGGTGGGGCCGACATGAGCTAGGTCGACCCGACCGCCACTGCCGACCATTGTTCTTGATCCTTTGGATGGATGGTGTAATGGTGCAATAGGTGGATAGAAGGAATTGGCCTGCGACCGGGAAGAGGCGAGAGATGGGAGGAGGGCTCTTCAGTCAATTACTACCTAGGCGCCCGGCGAGCGTGGGCGTGAAGGCTGCAGAGCACGTGTCGTAAGGCGGTGTGAAAGCGTCAAAGCGGACACGTCCCAAGAGGAGTAAGCATACAGGTGCAAATTGTTATTCGAGGTCGACCTGCTGTTTTAGTACCGGCGAGATTAGAGATCTCGCATTTACCGGCGTTTACCGCCCCTCGAGAACCACGCATACCGAGCAAAAAATCTCGAATAATTTGAAAAAATTTGAATTCAAACGCTCACAGCATAGTTAAATATGGGCCATCTCTTATCCAACCATAGAGCAGCTCGCGGCCTAGTGGTAAAGCCAACCTTTCGTAAGATGGTAGACGCGTTAGTGATATTTGGGACTGATAAACTTATCTATATCTACTTTAAAAAAATTGAATTCAAATTTTGATTTGAAATTTCGTCCGAATTTTTTCCGGAATTTCTTTGTTACCGTGGTAACCGCAAATTCCGGTGCCCCACGAGAAAAAAGGTCCGCTCGGGATCCAAAACCTTGGGTCTGACCGTGGCTCAGCCAGCCCTGCAGTGCTCGGTTCTTCTCCCGGCGGCCGAGCCGGTGCGGCGTGCGGTGTAGATGTGGAATCCAGGTGTCGGTGTAGTGAAAACAAGGGCTACACTAACCGCCGGGCATGGGCCACGACTGTATGCAATTACACTAAAGAGGATCCATCTTCGCCGACAAGCGCTACATCGGCAAGCAAGACTCAAGCCACCTTCCCGGCAAGGAGCATCCTGCTCTGCCAGGGAGGACAGATACAAGGCAAAAAGAAGCAGCCAAGCCTGAGAACCAGAAGACAAGATGACCGCAAGGCTCCTTGCCGAGGATGCCCACGATGCCTCGGCAAGGCCCCTTGCCGAAGACGGCCGCCAAGGCCACAGCAAACTCTCTTGCCGAGGGCGCTCACAAGGCCCCGGCAAGACCCTTGCCGGGAAGATACGCAAGACCGCGACAAGCCCTTGCCAAGGACATCGGTGGGGCCGCGGCCAGGCCCACACCTACCAAGACTCCACCGCTGTCCCCATGCGGTTGCCGGCTTGACCAGGCGAAAGAAGCGCCCAGCGTGGCGACGTCGCGGTCTCTACACCGATCCAAAGCAAGCTCCTGCGTGGTGGCGTGCAAGTCTTCTGAAGACTCCACCACCCAGCGCCAGCCCGGCAACCAGCCAACGTGGCGCCAAGGTAATCCGTCGCTTCCAGACCTGGAGCAGCGTCAAGGCCAGGCGAGGTACAAGGACAGGCTGGGGCGAGCTTCCTTCACCCGTCCCGATAAAGCAAGAAGGGCGCATAAGCGGCGCATTGAATGCATTTGTCCTGTGATGTCGGGCGATAAGCTTGTACATCAGAGATACCTTCCACCTCCTGTATTGCCACTGTGGCGACCCTTTGACATATAAAAGGAGGCCCGAGGCATACCGTGGAAGGGGGATCTGTCAGGACCCTCAAAGGATTCGGCTTTTGGAGCTCCTCACGCCCCATGGCTAGTTCAAGAACACGAGATAAACAAACCACCACCAAAGCAGGAGTAGGGTTTTACGCATCCTCGCGGCCCGAACACAGATAAAGAAACCGTGTGCTATCTGCTTGATCCGCTCTTCTCACGACCCAGCGCTCGACCGTAGTAAAGGATTCTTGTGATCCCATAGGTGTCGCTTCCACCGCAAACACCTTTGGCGCGCCGGTGAAGCGCCCGATTGTGAGAATCCGGTCTAGCGATTGACCCAACTGTTCTTCATCGCCATGGCTCCTAAGAAGAAGACGGCCAAAAGAACGACACCGGCAAAGCAACGGTAAAAGCTAAGTTATGCGAAACTTTAGATATTTCCTTTTATATAAGGTTATTCCCCTCGGAGATCTCGTTCTTTGTATGGAAAACCTGCACGCAAAGGGGCCCTCCCGCGGTGGCAACGCCTTGTTCTCGTTTGAGTCTGCTCAACAGCTCAAGCGGCTATGTCGAGAGTGGCGGGGTAGCCTTCCGCAATTGGCAACGCTCTCGATTCCGACTCGAGTCAATCTTGACAGCTCGGCGGCGCGTTAAAGCGGTAAGGTGGTTCGCCCGGCGGCAAGCACACCCGGCATGCCATTGGGGATCCGTCCCCAAGACGCCGCCCTGGGTTTACGCGCCGACAAGCCTACCTGATGAACGTAGGGTGGACGTACAAAGAGAGGTTGAACAGGAAGTTAGCATGCACTATTTATTTGAGATTCCTGCATAGACCTGTATGCCAAGGAACCTTCTCGGGGTTAGTTGCGCTCCATGTTGCCCCGAGTCCGCTCGGCAACTTGTGCGGTTGCGCTAGAGCCAAGAAGGTAAACCTTTCCGGGAGGCGACGTTCCCGAATAGCCGCTAAGGGCCCGTTCCCTCAAGCGCTGCTGGCTGGATCGTACGCGCCGGAAAGCATTCCAACATGCATAGGGAATATGTACCAGAAGTCAAATTTACAAGTGAGTTAAGTGCACTTCAGATGCTAATCACTTGTCATGTTTAAACACAGTTATGGCCCGGGGGCTGGCAACGCCCTTAGGACCAATCTTCTTGGTGTCAAGAACGACGAAGTTCTTCGCCATAAGCCTTTCCGGCAGCGATCTTGCCGGAGCCGGTGTCAAGAACAACAAAGTTCTTCGCCATAAGCCTTCCCGATGGCGATCTTGCGGGGCGGTGTCAAGGAGACGGAAGTTCTTCGCCATAAGCCTTCCCAGCGGTGTCGAGAACTCCGGAGTTCTCCACTGAATCGGGCATCGAGAGCGTCAAAGTTCTCTGGCTGAAGATAAAAGCCTTCCGGCAACAAGCTTGCGGAAGCTTGACGCATCGAGCGTCAAAGTTCTCTCTTGAAGATAAAAGCCTTCTTGGCGGCGAGCTTGCGGAAGCGGCGCCGAGAACGTCAAAGTTCTGCCTTTAAAGATAAAAGCCTTCCTCAACAAGCTTGCCGGAAGCCGGCATCGAGAACGTCAAAGTTCTCTGCTGAAGATAAAAGCCTTCCTGGCGACGAACTTGCCGGAAGCCGGCATTGAGAACGTCAAAGTTCTCTGCTGAAGATAAAAGCCTTCCCGGCGACAAGCTTGCCGGAAGCCGGCGTCGAGAACGTCAAAAGTCTCCGCAAGAAACATAAGACTTCCCGCCAACAGCCTTGCCGGGAGCAAGAA
Organism: Aegilops bicornis; assembly: GCA_021605145.1. Taxonomy (NCBI): domain Eukaryota; kingdom Viridiplantae; phylum Streptophyta; class Magnoliopsida; order Poales; family Poaceae; genus Aegilops; species Aegilops bicornis. Next base: position 224,406 of record JAHIAL010000069.1, read on the forward strand.
AGGAAACGAAACCACACTCTGGCATCGAGATCTATAGAGTTCTCTCGCCGTAAAATTTCCATGGAAGTAGGCTCGGGGCTTGTGGCTCCTTTGAGTGCAACAACAACCGTGGCCCATGCCAAGCTTGTCCCGTCTCCGGTTCGAATTCATGAAATTTCTCCGCTGCGGCGAACCGGGCTACTGTCGATTGTAGTGAAAACCAGGGCTACACTAACACGCCGGGCATGGGCCACGCATCAGATGCAATTACACTAAAGAGGATCCATCTTCGCCGACAAGCGCTACATCGGCAAGCAAGACTCAAGCCACCTTCCCGGCAAGGGAGCATCCTGCCCCTGCCGAGGAGGATGATACAAGGCAAAAAGAAGCAGCCAAGCCCGAGAACCAGAAGACAAAGGCGACCGCCAGAAGGCTCCTTGCCGAGGATGCCCACGAGGCCCGGCAAGGCCCCTTGCCGAAAGGCGACCGCAAGGCCACAGCAAGCCTCTTGCCGAGGGCGCTCACAAAGGCCCGGCAAGACCCTTGCCGGGAAGATACGCAAGACCGCGACAAGCCCTTGCCAAGAGACATCGGTGGGGCGCGGCCCACACCTACCAAGACTCCACCGCCCGTCCCCATGCGGTTGCCAGCTTGACCAGGCTGAGCAGGCGCCCAGCGATGGCGACGTCGCGGTCTCTACACCGATCCGGCCAAGCTCCTGCGTGGTGGCATGCAAGTCTTCCTAAAGACTCCACCACCGCGCCAGCCCAACAACCAGCCATAGCGTGGGCGCTACAATGCCTCGTCGGCTCGGGCCACAGCGTCAAAGGCGAGCGAGGCAGCGACAGGGGCGAAAGCTTCCTTCAGCCGTCCCGATAAAGCAAGAGGGCGCGCATAAGCGGCGCATTGAATGCGTTTGTCCTGTGATGTCGGCGATAAGCTTGTACTGCATAGATACCTTCCACCTCCTGTGTGCCCGCATGGCGACCCCTTTGACATATAAAAGGAGCCGCGAGGCGTCTTGTGGAAGGGGGATCTGTCCGGACCCTCAAAGGATTCGGCTTTTTGGAGCTCCTCACGCCCCATGGCTAGTTCAAGAACAGATAAACAAACCACCAAAGCAGGAGTAGGGTTTTACACATCTCATGGCCCGAACCTGGATAAAGAAACCGTGTGCTATCTGTTTGATCCGCTCTTCTCACGACCCTGCGCCCCGCGACCGTAGTAGGGATTCTTGTGATCCCATAGGTGTCGTTCCCACCGACACCAGGCCGGCCGGCCATGCTCTGGCATTGAGCAGGCGGAGCCATGGCACGGCTATGAGCGTCAGTTGGTTGACGAGGCATACAACCACAGTCTGTGGCACCGTGGACGGCCACGGCGACGGTTGCTGATGCGTACGACACTACCCAAAGCGTGGCGGCAGCGCCCATCGGCGACTGACAACCGTCACGCATCCGGCCTTAGTCTTGCGTCTGCAACTCCTCGCTTTAATCTGGCACAGCTCGGGAAGTCGGTACTCAGGTGGCGTGCTGTCTTGCTCAGCTGCCCAGAACCCACTTTGATCTGCCCCTCATCGAAGTTAACTCCATGTGAGATGCTAATTACTGTGTATTTGTGATTGGTTTCTGTTTTGGGTATGCAGCGGTTCGAGCGGACTAATTACGTACATAGATTATTTTGCATATCAATAGTTGTGTGTGCTGATTATTAGAATAATGTACGTCAAAGCGAATCCACATGTACACACGCGATATAGAGAGCACACACTATGTGAAAACTAAGGACACAACTATCTTGATTTGGAAATAATTATCAAGGACACGGCTATCTTTCACTTGATTTAGAAATAATTATTTCTACTAATTAAGAGCAGTAGTTTGTTAAACTTGGTCGGTTGCTCTCTTATTCAAGTTAATTCTCTTTAATTTTTCTTAATCTTGATCGAAAGTTATCGGATTTGTGGTCTGGATATGTCATTCGTCAAAACTGAACAAGAACAGTACAATCGGCAGTCCTGTCGTATACTACATTGCACATTAAATTGTATTTGACAACATATTATTCAGTAATTCCTGTCACCTATATGAAGATGAACTGTGTTGGTGTTATTCTACCATTAGAGAAGAGGAGGATTAGTATTTTTGGACATTAGTCATATTGGATTTTGTCAACTATTCTCTTTTTTATTGGAAAACATAATAATACTCATCCTTGCAGAATTTGTTAGGTCAAATGTGGAGCAAGACACCAGACGACATGGTTTTTCTTTTTACATGTTTTTTCTTGAATTTTCTTTTTTACATGGTTGATGGTACCATCTTGGGAAATGAACACCTCTATAGACCACTTTACACATGAAGGGCAAGTGCAAGACTCTCACAAATGAGGGGCTCGAAGAGGGCAGCCTAGCGTCCAGCTTCGATGATATTAGTCAACATTTTCTTGCGTCACACATAGCTGTGTGATGCAGTAGTCATGGTCATTGCCATGCTCAATATTGTGATCATGTGCACTCAAGGCAGCGAAAGTGTTGAAATAGAGGATAGGGGTCTTCTCCCATTGCAACGCACGGGCTTCAAAAAAATCCTTAAAAATTAGCAAATGGGTTGTAAATTATTAGAAATAATGGCAGTTGGGTTGTATGATGTTTTCGACACATTTGAGGCTGACTTGTGCGCCTATTATAGGTTGACGCGTACGCTTTCCTAAAAGAAGGTTGACGCACACGCAACGCCATATCAACTTAGTCAACACATGAAAGCAGTGACTGTTGGATGTCCATCAACGGTTGTCGTGCTTCTTCAATCTCTGCTCTTTCTACTCCAGCCGCTCAAACAAGCGTCGGCGGGACTGCCTGCTCCCTCCTCCTGCGGTCGGTTGTCTTTGCCAGCGCCTCACCGCCCACCGTACTCCCATCACTGGCCTAGCCGTCCCTCTACTCACCCACACCTGTTGTTATTCTCCGCGACAGCGGGCGAACGATAAACCCTCGTACTCCCCTTCGTGTGGAAACAACTGCCGAAGTCTTCCCACGGCTCCGTGTCGTTCCTTCCTAGGCCTCACGGTGCGTCCACCGCCACTGGTGCTCTCGGCGCGGCATGGTCAACGTGGTCAATGATCGACATCCAGCGAAGTGGAATTTGTAAGTGCAGAGGTTGACAGCTGGTTCCCATACCAAGCAAGGAAATGCCTCCTTATTACGTGCAAAATAATGATTCCTCCACGGCAGTGGGATCCACGGAAGGGCCTCTGTATTTCAGCGAAAAATGTTCCCCGGCCGACAAAGCTCGGACCCACCAGCTATATCTTCGCACACAAGGAAGTGCCTCCTTATTACGCACAAAAAAAATGAATACTCCCCCTGCTAGCTGGGACCCACCATACTAGGAGGCTGACTTGTGGGCCTACTAAGTTGGCCAGCCGGACGGGGGCTTTGTCAACTTAGTCAATATGAACGATTCTACCTCCAGTGACCGTACGATGTCCATCCAACGGCCGTAGTGCTTTTTCAACCTCTGGTCTTCTTGCTCCAGCCGCCCAAACCACCGCCGGTCGTGTCGCCTGCTCCTGCCTCCCGTGGCCGGCTCTGCTGCCGCGCAGGCCTGACCGCCCCACCCTACTCCAACTTCTGTCCAGGCCATCCCTCTACTCACCCACAACCCCTGTTATTCTGCGGCGATGGCAGCCTCACACCACAGCCGAACCAGTCAAACCCTCATACTCCTCTCCGCGTGGGCATCCACTGCCGCGTCTTCCGCGGCTCCATGTCGTCCCCTTCCTTGACCTCGCCGTCGTCCACCGCCTTGGTGCTCTCGGCGCGGTGTGGTCAATGTGGTCAAGGAACGACTTCCATCGGAAGAGTACTGTACGTGAAGAGGCTGGCCAGATTTGGGGCGGCCCGCAAGGAAGTGCCTTCTTATTACGCGCAAAATAATGATTCCTCCACCTGACAGCATAGACCCACCGGACGGGCCACCGTATTTTGCGAAAAAAACATTTCCCCCCTAAATGCTGGGACCCACCAGCTACATCTTCGCATGCAAGGAAGTGCGTCCATATTACGGGCAAAAAAATATGATTCTCCCCTAACAGCTGGGACCCACCAGCTATATCTTCGCACGCAAGGAAGTGCCTCCTTATCCTCCCTGACAGTCAGGACTCACCTGGTCGAAGCGTACGTAGCGTTTTTATTTTGGTCGCGAATGTGTACGTACATACTGGTCGATCGGTCTGTCTGCAGGCTGCAGTGATAAACCGGAAGGGCACGTGTCATAGTAGAGGCACGGACGTAGCATGTCACGCAGTCCCGTCAATATCGTGTACACGTACGTACAGCCAGGGTGTAAGAAATTAAATACAACCACGTACGTACATACGGGCGGGGTCTCGAACGCCTACTCGCGCATACGTACGGCTAGGGCTCGTGTACATGGAGAGGCAGCGGAGAGCAGCGACGGTGTGCTTTTCATCGGCAGCCAACCGGCTGGGTCGGAACGGAGAAACTGCATCGTGTTCATCGAGAGGCAACGGAATGCGTCATGTTCATCCGGAGCCAACCGGCTTGGACGGAACAGCCGAAACGAGGCCTGGCGTACCGCAGAACGGAGGAAACGGCCTTGTGTTCGACCGCCTATGGTTGAAATGGGATCCTGTTCACCGGGAGGGGTGCAGCGTGCCGCCAAAGCGGAGAAGCGAACTTCTCTTCGACCTCCCTACGGTCGAAAGCAGGGAGTCCCTTTTGATCGGGAGGGTGTTGCATACCACAAAGCGGAGGAAATGAACTTCTCTTGACCTCCTATGGTGGAAATAGGGGTCCCTGTTCATCGGAGGAGGGTGTGGCGTGCCGCAAAAGCAGGACTCCACGGGCTCTTTGCTCATCCACCGTCTACTGCCTCGCTCCAGCCTCCACAGGCTACTGTTCATCGTCGACCTCCTCCAGCCTCCACCTGTGACTGTTCATCCACGACGTCTCCCTCCTGCCTCCACCAGCTACTGTTCATCCACGGGCTCCTATTTAGCCAGCCTCCACCGGCTACTGTTCAACCAGCCCTCTCCACTGGGTCTTGTTCAACCAGTCCTCCACGGGCTACTGTTCATCCAGCGCTCCACCGGCTACTGTTCATCTAGCCCTCCATCGGCACTGTTCAACCAGCCCTCCACCGGCACTGTTCAACCAGCCCTCCACCGGCTGCTGTTCATCCAGCCCTCCACGGGGTCCTGTTCATCCACCCCCAGCCGGCTCGATCGGGTCCTGTTCATCTAGCAGCAACGGCCTCTACTACCACGAGGTCCTGTTCATCCAACCCCCACCGGGAACTGTTCATCCAACCCCCAACAACGCTCACTGTTCATCAAGAGGCAGCAGGTTCGATCGGCTTCAATTAGCAGCAGTAGTGAAGGAATCGCTCGATCAGGTTCAGTTAACAACTAGATCGATCGATCGCTTAGGTTCGATGTCGTAGCCCTACGGTCTGTCGCCGGGTTCGGTCGTGAACGCCTCGCTCAAGTTTAGTTAGAGCCCAACGCCTCGCACCCACGCGTGTACGTGTATGAGAGAAACACGCAATCCCTCCGTGCATTGCTCGGCCCCGACCACCCACCGTAACCGGGAACTCCCCGATATTTTCCTCGCCCTCGCTTCTACCATGGTGTTTTCTGTCATGGACGGCCCAAAGAATGTCATGCAGCTGCGTCTCCGGCCCGCCCAGGACGAAAGTCCCATTTTCTGTCATGATTTTTTGTCATAGAAGTAGGAGCCCACCACATCTATGATGATACCGGGTTTTGTCACAATTATCGTCATAGAAGTGTCATAAGCATGATGAGAAAAAATTCATTCGGCCAAAATGTCATGGATGTGTCTTTTTTTGTAGTGTGAGGAGTTCATGTATTCACTATGTGTTAATGCTTTGTTCTGGTTCTCTATTAGAAGGAGGCCTTAATATCCCTTAGTTTCCAATTGGACCCGCTGCCACGGGAGGGTGCTACTTCTTAAGCTTCCGTTGGTTTTTCCCTTGAAGAGGAAAGGGTGATGCAGCAAAGTAGAAATATGTATTTCTCTCAGTTTGAGAACCAAGGTATCAATCCAATAGGAGACAACGCACAAATCACCAATACCTGCACAAACAATCAAACAACTTGCACCCAACGCGATAAAGGGGTTGTCAATCCCTTCACGGTTACTTACAAACGTGAGATCTGATAGAGATAGACGAAACTAAGCAAACGATAAAGTAAATATTTTTGGTTTATAGATCAGAAAGTAAAAGATTGCAAAATAGAAGATCAAAAACTAATACGGTGGAAAATAGAAACTTATATGATGGAAAATAGACCGGGGAGCCATAGGTTTCACTGGAGGCTTCTCTCAAGATAGCAAATAATACGGTGGGTGAACAAATTACTGTCGAGCAATTGATAGAAAAGTGCAAAATTATGACAATATCTAAGGCAATGATCATGAAATATAGGCATCACGTCCGTGTCAAGTAGACCGGAACGATTCTGCGTCTACTACTATTACTCCACGCATCGACCGACTCCTACCTGCATCTAGAGTATTAAGTTCATGAAGAACAGAGTAACGCATTAAGTAAGATGACATGATGTAGAGGAATTAACTCAAGCAATATGGTGAAAACCCCATCTTTTTATCCTTGATGGCAACAATACAATACGTGCCTTACTGCCCCTATTGTCACTAGGAAAGGACAGCGCAAGATTGAGCCCAAAGGTAAGCACTTCACCCATTGCACGAAAAACCAATCTAGTTGGCCAAACTAAACCGATAGTTCGAAGAGATTTACAAAGATATCAAATCATGCATATAAGAATTCAGAGAAGGTTCAAATAATATTCATAGATAAGCTGATCATAAATCCACAATTCATCAGATCTCGGAAAACACACCGCAAAGAGTATTACATCGGATAGATCTCCAAGAACATCAAGGAGAACATGGTATTGAGAATCAAAGAGATGGAAGAAGCCATCTAGCTACTAGCTATGGACACAGAGGTGCATGGTAAACTACTCGCACTTCATCGGAAGGGCAATACAGTTGATGTAGAAGCCCTCTGTGATCGAATCCCCCTCCAGAAGGGTGCGGAAAAGGTCCCTAGATGGGATCTCACGGGTACAGAAGGTTGCAGCGGTGGAAAAGTGTTTTCGTGGATACTTCTAGTGGTTTGGGAATATATGTGAATATATAGGACGAAGAATCAGGTCAAGGGAGTCACGAGGGGCCCACAAGGCAGGGGGCGCGCCCTCCACCCTTGTGGCCGCCTCGTGGCTCCTCTGAATTCATCTACAAGTCTCCTGGGTGTCTTCTGGTCCAAGAAAAATCATCGTGAAGGTTTTATTCCGTTTGGACTCCGTGTGGTATTCCTTTTCTGTGAAACTCAAAAACAAGGAAAACAACATAAACTGGCATTGAGCTCTAGGTTAATAGGTTAGTCCCAAAAATAATATAAAATAGCATATTAATGCATGTAAAAGATCCAAAACTGATAATACAATAGCATGGAACAATAAAAAATTATAGATACGTTGGAGACGTATCAAGGGGTAGGACAAACGATGTCATGCAAGTTCTTTCCATAAGCAGGTATGACTACTTACGTAATACATGCCTACATTAAATTTATGAACTGGAGCTAGTGTCGTATCGCCCTAGGTTATGACTATTATATAATGATATTATCCAACGAATTCCCCGATCCAATGCCTACGAATTTCTCCTATATTGTTCCTGCTAAGTTACTACTGCTATTGTTACTGTTACACTTGCTACAAAATCATTGCTATCACTGTTACTGTTACTATTACTATGAAAACTATCATACTACTTTGCTACTGATCACTTTGCTTCAGATAATTAATCTCCAGGTGTGGTTGAATTGACAACCCAGCTGCTAATACTTGCAAATATTCTTTGGCTCCCCTTGTGTCGAATCAATAATTTGGGTTGAATACTCTACCCTGGAAAACTATTGTGATCCCCTATACTTGTGGGTTATCATGCTTGCGCCCAAGAATTCCCGTCCGTACATATTACTGAATCCTTTCCTAGCGTGCCTTTTCCACCCAGTCTGCCCTCATGCCGTGATTCAGGAACATCAATCGGCTTAAGGTCAGGAATAAAGTCAACACACACTAGTAGAAAAAGGGCCTATAGTCCCGGTTGGTGAGGGCCTTTAGTCGGTTCATGAACTGACTAAAGGGTCAGATTAATGCCTCGACCCTTTAGACCCGGGTCAGTCCAGAACCGGGACAGATGGGCCTCCACGTGGCCTGACAGGCGAGCGCAGGCCGGAGGGCATTTGGTCCCGGTTGGTGGCACCAACCAGGACCAATAGGCATACACGCGTCGACATTTACGTGGCTGTGGTTTTTGTTTTTTTTTTGAAAAGGGGGGTTTGGGGGTTTTGGGGGTTAATTTAGGTGTTTCATATATTGTGCTATAGCTAGCTAATTAATAGAGAGAAGTGTCCTCTCTTTTGTCCGTTCTTGGTCGACGCTCATTACCATACATGCATTATAGAGAGGACTAGCTAGACACGCTTAGCTAGCTAGTAAGCAAATAGAAGATCGTCATGAACATATATGCATACAGAGAAGTGATATCGACCACCTCTCCTTCTCCGAGAGATTGGTCGAACAACAAGTTCTCGTATATCTATCCAAACACTACCGGCTACATATATACAATAATTATCTTTTACAAATATATAATCTCCTAACATACGGACGCGTGGTCCACATAGTATTCTCCGTCTTCAGCCGATCACGTGGTCAAGAAAGAATGCCGCCAATTCCTCTTGAATTGCTCGCATGCGATCTGGTGCTAGGAGTTCATCCGCATCCGAAACATCTAATTTTAAGAAGGGGTCAATACATATATATATATATATATATATGAATGAATGAAACTCAACACAAATGATGGTAATAAAATAAAATTGTGAATATTGTTATTTACGCACTTCATATTGTTTGTCGGAGTAGCCCGCTCACGGAGTCGTGTGGCGGATGGACTGCAAATGTAGTATCCACAGAAATCATTCCCTTGTTCCTGCCACAACCACTTTACAAGAAATAGAGGTCAATCAAACTGATAATTAGCAAGCATGCTAAATGGTATTGATGAAACTAGCGCTTGAATCACTAGGAGATGCGTGGAATATGCTACTATATAGTACTTACTTGGGTGCCTAAATTGCAGCTTCTTCGGTAGTCCCGGAGCTTTTTTGGTGAATTTTCTCCAAGCCCTGCCATACAAAGAAAACAATTACTTGATATCGTAAATGAACAAAGTTAATGATATGGTGGATAATGATCGATTTAACTTACTTCTCGAGCAGTTCAGTCATGTCCGCATACTCCTTGGGATCTTTTCGCTTGGAGTCTAAGACAGTTACTACTCCCTTCTCAAGCTTAATCTCTAGGAGAATATAGTGGTAGCTGCGCACACATGCATAACTCATCAATATTACATTACTATAACCTGGACTAATAAGGAAACCCGAATATGCCACAAGACAGTAACACTAACTTGAAGTTGTAAGGAAAGAGTATTATATCTTTGTGTTCATTTATTTCCAACGATCGTAGCAAGTTGGCCTCGGTTTCTTGGGCACGATATTTAACCTCGATTACATCTATGAGATACGTGTTAATGAACCCACTATCTCCCCTTGTCTTTTCTTCAATTCGCGATCTTCAATCTGCATAATATAGTGAGGATAATTATAAATACATGCAATGAAAGGGCTGAGTTATATAGAGAGACTTAATGACGAAGTAGTACTACTTACAGGATGTAGCGGTGACCGTTGATTTATCGATGGCCAATTGATTGAAAAACTGATAGAACTCCTCAAATGGAATAGGCAATAGTTTAGTTCCAAGGAGGTCATGCTCCTTTTAACTCTCACATACAAAGTACTCCTCCCCTCGGACTCTTTGCAGGTTTTCATGTACCAATCATGCAATCTTAGCATCATCGTTGATAGAGAACTTTCATCTTTGACGAGAGGCTTCCCGTACTCGTATCTTTGTATCTGCACCTCCAAGAAATCATAATGTACATCGTCGGGCAGGTAATCTGCAGGATTGCCATACCGGGCACCATCCTCGGATCGACGATGTCGCTAGCGAGCACCTTGAGCCGGGGTCACGATTGCTTGCTTGTTCGCCCGAGCTGGGCAATTTGTTTCCCAGCTAAATCGTTCTTTCATCCTTTGATCACTTTTAGTACTTCCCGACCTCTCCGCTTGGCAAATGCCTTTCCAATAATGCGCTCATAGTTGCCTTTGGCGGAGACTTGGGTGGTTTTGTCGGGGCAGCAGTGCGCTTCGCTTTCACGGATCTACCTTCTCCTCCGGAGGTGGATGTATCTTTGCTTTCAACCCTTGAAACCAGTCATCCACTTGATCTGCGCGATCTTCGCGTTTTCCTCCTCGCTCCTCTCGTGACGGTAACTTCTCTGGAGTCTTCGTGAGAAGGACCGAATCTGTATCTCCTCCCGCCTTTGGCTGTCTTTGCTAGACGCCAGTGAGCAGGCGGAGCGGATGTCTTCTTTCCTTGCTTACGAGGCGGAGGAGAAGGACTACAGCGCCGAGCAGCCGGAGCGGCGGCGGGTCTCTTCCGCCTTCTTGCCGACGAGGCGGAGAAGGAGGAGGCTGGCTGCTCAGGCGCCACGGCGCAGCGGAGAAGGAGGCGGAGTGCCGCCACGCCGGAGAAGGAGCCGGCCGAGTGCCCTGATCGTCACTCGCCCGGAGGAGGCGGTGGAGGAGGCGGAGTGCCCTGACTCGCCAGAGGAGGAGGAGGAGGCGGAGGCGTCCAGTTCGTAAAGGTTGATGAGATCCTTCCGCCATAGGCATGGAGTCTTGAGCGAGAACCCGGCCGATACTCCCCTTCACCGTAGGGTGGTCAAGCCGAGGTCCTCAAATCCTCCGTTATTTCATCGACCATCACCTTAGCATATCCTTGAGAATCGGCGGCGGTGAAAAGTTGAGTCGGGTTTAGTAGGATAAACTGAGCCAACAGCCGCCTTGACCTTCAAATTGCTCCATTGCGCCATAAGGTGGCAATTTTCAGCATCCGTGATAGCATCCACGGGATAGCTGGCAGGAGCCATCAAGGCATGCTCTGGCTGAAGCAGCTCGGTGGAAGCCACGCTGCTTCTCCGCTGAGATGGCGGGGTAAGCCGGGGAAGCTTGGCGGAGTCGTTTGCTGCGATACGCTTCTCGTTCCTCTAGCCCCATTACCCTTTCGTGCGGCGCTGCGGTTGGCTCTGCTCCGGTTTCTTCCTCCTCTCCTAGGTTTTGTAACCCCTGCGTCCGAAATCCAGCCTTCCACGAAAGCGGAGCTGGCGTGCCTCGTGTCCGTCCGGGGTGCTCGAGATTGCGAGGGCCATTGTGAGCTCGTCCTTCTCCCTATGCAGAACGAACGTCCCTTGCTGCGCTGCCCGATATATTGCTGAAGCCTCTTGACTGGTATGTCCAATTGCTCGTCCGTCCAAATGCACTTCCTGTTATAGGGTCCAAGGATCCTCCGGCCCCAAAGAACCAAGTCCGCAGCAGTGCGGCGATTCATTGTCTCTGGTTCGATCCCTTTATCATGCAGATCATTCTCAGCCTTGGCCCACTTAGGCGGGCTAAGAGGTAGCCACGACCCCGTGCGATGGTGAAGCTTCTTCGGAGCATTTCTCTTGTTTGTCGCCGACATCTTTTCACTCTTTTCCGATGTCTTGTGGGCCACAAATGCGGGCCAGTCATCTCTGATCTTCTCATATTTGCCCTTGAATTCTGGTGTCTCATTTTTTTCGACATACCTATTGAGGTCTTTCTTCCAATTCCTGAATAGGTCTGCCATCTTCTTCAGAGCAAAAGACTTGATTAATGGCTCTATAACTGGCTTCTTCGGATCATCCTCCGGCGGTAGGGTGAAATTTGACTTCAGCTCAGTCCAAAGAACATTTTTCTGCATATCATTGACATAAGACACCTCAGGGTCTTCGTTCTTAGGCTTATACCATTGGTGGATGTTGATCGGGATCTTGTCCCTAACTAGAACCCCGCACTGAGCAACAAATGCCTTCTTTATCCGGTAGGGTTCAATCGGTTGGCCGTCACGTGATTTGTATGATCTCAAACTTTTCATCCGAGCTCAACTTTTCTTGGGCCTCGTCTCTTTACCGAAGTTGTGCTCGATCCGGAGGGCTAGAAAAAGAACAAAGGCGAGTGTTAATTAATATGTGTACATATATACCAAAACAATGAATGCATCAATTAGCTAGTCGGCACAAGCTTAACTAATATATATACCTGGCGGACTCGGTTTGGTGATCACCGAGCCGTCCTCACGGCCTACTTCTTCACCCTCTCCTTCTTGCACGGCATTGGGTCATCGAAGCCATGTAAATCATAGCCAGCTGCTTCTTCACCCTCTCCTTCCAGGACCATCGTTGTAGTTGAGAAACATCAACGAGCAGGCGGCATCACTTCCTTGTGCGATTATGTCCTCAACAACGCTTCTTGTGCTTCGTCTCGGGGGTGTCCATAGTTTCTACAAATATTTACAACATGGCAATTATTATTCAAACATGACAGATATGGATATATTAGTGGCAAACGTAGAACTAGCTAGCTAATCACAATAAGGAATCATATTAGTGGCCTCGTATTTGCTTCTCTAGGGTTTGGGGTGGCCTCGACAACGCTTCAAGGATTAGGGGTGGCCTCGAGAACTTGAAGCTAGGAGGGTAATATCGACCCCACGTGTTGAAGCTATCGGGAGGGGTCGGCGTTGAACACTACATCTATGTCCCACAAGTGACGTGGGCATCGACCTTGCATGATGAGGTAGAAAATTCGTGGATCGCCCTAGCGGTCGAGGTCAAGGGTCAAAGATCGCCGAGGGGGTGGTAGGTTGCCTAGTGTCAAAAGTTCAACAAAACCATGTCTTCATCATTAGGCTGAAAATGTGAGGTGCATGATGGTGCGAAGCTCTCCAAAGTTATTTTGGAGCGGAGTCCCGAGATAGGATAATTAAGCTTTTGGTACAAAGTTCAGCAAGAACCTTCCGAATATCGTTATTTGAAAGGCCTTTGCTGAGATTCGTACAAAAGGCAAATTATCCTATCCGGACTCCATTCGAAATAACTTTGAGGACTTTCTGCATCATCATGCCATGGTTACTTCCGGCTAATGATGAAGCCATGGATTTCTTCAATACTTTGACACTATAGGAACCCTCGACCCCGAAACCTTCGACCCTTGACCCCTTAACGACCCTCGACCCTCTACCCTAGTTCCCGACCCTCGACCCCTCGGCGATCCTCGACACCCTCGTTATATCGACAACGGCGCAACATACATATACATGGGAAAATAATGTTATCGGGAGGGTCGGTACCCCCCCCTCGTGTCAAAGTTTCTTCTTTCTCCTCTATTCCTTTCTTTCTTCTTCTCCTCTTATTTTTCTTCTTTTTTCCTATTGAAGAGAAGGGGAGGGGTATACATATACAACGCCTTAATAAAAGAGAAAAAAGAGGGAGAAAGAAAGAAAGAAAGAAGAAGAAAAATAGAATTTTTCTATTTTTCTTCTTCTCTTCTATTCCTTTCTTCTTCTCCTCTTCTTTTCTTCTTTTTCCTCTTCTTATTTATTTCTCCTCTTCTTCCTCTCCCTTCTTCTCCTTTCTTCCTCTTCTTATTTTCCTTTTATATGAACATATCATCATATATATGAACATACATTTTCTTTGCATATGCATATGAACATACATACATACATTTTTCTTTCATATGAACATACATACATACATTTTCTTTGCATATGACCATACATACATTTTTCTTTGCATATGACCATTCATACATTTTCTTTGCATATGCTTTGCATATAAACATACATACATATGAACATACATACATACATATAAACATAACATACATACACAAAATTCTAAAATCTGCCTAAAAAAAAAAATCTAAAAATCTTCCTAAAAAATTATATGAAAAAGCATACATCATCCATCCATCCATATAATGAACATATACATCATCCATCCATCCATATAATCAACATATGCATATGAAAAAAATTATATGAAAAAATTATATGAAGAGGATCGAGGGACAGGGAGGAAAGGGGGTCGGAGCCGGACCCGAGCAGGGAGGAGGCGGCGTCGAGGCGAGGCGGCGGTGAGGCGGGCGCGGCCCATGCAGCGACAATGGTGGGGGCGGGCAGGCGCGAGGCGGCCGTGCGTGCTCGGGGACGAGGCGAGGCAGGCGGCGGCGTGGGCTTGGGCGCAGGCGGGGCACGGGAGGCAGGGGATGGCGGCGTGGCGGCGGCGACGAGGCCTTGTGAGCTATTTGGGCAACTGGCGGCAGGGGCAATCAGCTAGGGAGGCGAGGAGATGTGAAATTTTCACAAGTCCTGGTTATATAGCAAGGGCATTGGTCCCGGTTCGTGGCCCAAACCCGGGACTAATGCCCCCTTTAGTCGGTTGGTGCCACCAACCCGGGACCAAAGGCCAATTTTCAGCAGCCCAAAAGGCGGAAGCGGCGACCTTTGGTCGGTTGGTGCCACCAACGGGACTGGGGCATTCGCCCGTTGGTTCCACTTAACCCACTAATGCCTCTTTAGTCCCGGTTGGTGCCACCAACCGGGACCAAAGGCCTTGTGCTGCCCCGCGCCGAAAAGTTTAGTCCCACCTCGCTAGTTGAGAGAGCTCGAGTGTGGTTTATAAGCTCTGCGCCCACCCACTCGAGCTCCTCTCAAGCTGAGCTTCGGGCCTAACCGTGCAATCTCTGCACTGTGGGCCTCATGGGCCTCCATGGGCCTGAATCCTGGCCCATGGTAGGGTTTCTAGTCGTATTCAGGCCGTGGGGGCCCGATGGGTGGCACTTTTTTACTTTTTGTTTTCTTTGTTGCTTTATTTATTTTATTTTGTTTCTACTTACAACAAAATACTTATTGTTGCTATTTTTATTTTTTTTTCCAGTTTTTGGTTTTGCTTTACGCATTATTTATTTTTTGTTGTTTTTGCTTTATTTTTTAATTCTTTTTGCTTTTAGTTTTAGAAAAATTATAAACTTTCTGTTAGTGCCATTAGTTTTCAAATTTGAAAACACTTTTTTGTTTTCTTTGTTGCTTTATATATTTTATTTTGTTTGTACTTACAACAAAATACTTATTGTTGCTATTTTTATTATTTTTCAGTTTTTTTGTTCTGTTTTCGCATTATTTATTTTTGTTGTTTTTTGCTTTATTTTTAATTCTTTTTGCTTTTAGTTTTAGAAAAATTATAAACTTTCTGTTAGTGCCATTAGTTTTCAAATTTGAAAACACTTTTTGCTTTATTTATTTATTTTATTTTGTTTCTACTTACAACAAAATAATTATTGTTGCTATTTTTATTTTTTTTCAAGTTTTTTGTTTTGTTTTCTGCATTATTTATTTTCTTTTGGTTTTTGCTTTATTTTTTAATTCTTTTTGCTTTTAGGTCAGCAAAATTATAAACTTTCTGTTTGTGCCATTAGTTTTCTTTGAAATTTGTGTGAATCACAAGTTTGTGAGCTCAACAAGGCGTGTAGAGGGGACGGGCTTATAAACCGGTGTGAGCGCCCTTCGGTTGGCGAGGTTTTCAAATTCATAGTTTTCAAATGAACTCTGAAAAAGTTGGCATAGCATGTGCATGTACAAAAGGGACAATGGTATCATACTCGTCTGTTACAAAGTTGGCATGGTATCATCATAATAGTTGCGGGAGAAAGTCTTCACTTTTTCTTCGCTTACGCCGTTTGCTTATTGCGTCGTAACCATGGATAATCTTCACCGTTTAACATGATGCTTGGGTCAGCCTTGACTTTTAAGGGGGGAATTTCATGAAACTTTTCATACTCTTCAGACAAGAATGTCTTGCACTCCACTCCCAGGATGTCCCTTTTCCGAAAAGAACTATGTGGCGCTTTGGCTCATTGTATGATGTATTCGATTCCTTATCTTTTCTTTTCCTCGATGCAGTAGACATGTCCTTCACATAGATAACCTGTGCCACATCATTGGCTAGGACGAACGGTTCGTCGGTGTACCCAAGATTTTTCAGATCCATTGTTGTCATTCCGCATCAGGTCTACAGTACCCCGCCTCCTCGGACAGATTGACCCACTTGCACTTAAACAAAGGGACCTTAAAATCTACTCCGTAGTCAAGTTCCCATATGTCTACTATGTAACCATAATATGTGTCATTTCCTTGTCGGTTGCTGCATCAAAGCGGACACCGCTGTTTTAGTTGGTGCTCTTTTCATCTTGGTCAATCGTGTAAAATGTATTCCCATTTATCTCGTATCCTTTCCAAATCATTACAGTCAAAGATGATCCCCCTGGACAACAAGTAAAGCTCATCACAAACAGTGCTGTCACCTCCGAGACGTGTTTCCAACCAATCGCTGAAAGTCCCGATGTGTTCACATGTAATCCAGATCGTCAGACCGCTCCGGGTGTTTGGAGCGCAGACTGTTCTTGTGTTCATCGACATACGGGTCACCAAGGTAGAGTTCTGTAGAAGCTGTGTAGTGTGCTTGAGACCAAGAATATCCGTCCCCTGCATATTATTGAGTCCCTTCCAAGCGTGCCTTTTCGGTCGATCTCCCCTCATACCGCGATTTAGGGAGACCTATCTTCTTAAGGCCAGAATGAAGTCAACACAAAACCCGATGACATCCTCTGTTTGATGGCCCATGGAGATGCTTCCTTCTGGCCTAGCGCGTTTACGAACATATTTCTTTAGGACTCCCATGAACCTCTCAAAGGGGTACATATTGTGTAGAAATACGGGCCCCAGAATGACAATCTCGTCGACTAGATGAACTAGGACGTGCGTCATGATATTGAAGAAGGATGGTGGGAACACCAGCTCGGCCCGACAAGACATTGCGCCCACATCACTCCTTAGCGTTGGTACGATTTACGGATCGATCACCTTCGAGATATTGCATTGAGGAATGCACATAGCTTCACAATGGCTAATCGGACGTTTTTCGGTAGAAGCCCCTCAATGCAACCGAGCGATTTGCGTCATAATCACGTGGCAGTCATGAGACTTTAGGTTCAAACTTTTTCTGGCATATTTATTATTCCCTTTATATTCGACGAGAAGCGGTCGGGACCTTCATCTTGAGCAGGCATTAAAAGAATATTTCTTTCTCTTCTTTCGTAGAGCGTGGTAGCGGTGACCTTCATACCGCTTCGGAGGCATGCCCTCTTTTCGTACAAGCGTTGCAGGTCCTCTCGTGCCTCGGTGTATCTTTTGTCTTCCCATACACGCCCAAGAAGCCCTAGCAGGTTCACGCAAAGGCTCTTCGTCACGTGCATCACGTCGATCGAAGAGCGGACCTCTAGGTCTTTCCAGTAGGGTAGGTCCCAAAATATAGATTTCTTCTTCCACATGGGTGCGTGATTCTCGGCGTCATTCGGAACAGCTAGTCCGCCGGGACCCTTTCCAAAGATTACGTGTAAATCATTGACCATAGCAAATGCGTGATCACCGGTACGCATGGCGGGCTTCTTCGGTGATCTGCCTCGCCTTTGAAATGCTTGCCTTTCTTTCGACATTGATGGTTGGTCGGAAGAAATCGACGATAGCCTGTGTACACATTCTTCCTGCAGCTTCGGTATATACTATCGGTGTCAAGTAAACAGTGCGTGCATGCGTGGTATCCCTTGTTTGTCTGTCACGAAAGGTTCTTGAGAGCGGGCCAATCGTTGATGGTCACGAACAGCAACGCCTTTAGGTCAAATTCCTTCTTTTGTGCTCATCCCACGTACGTACACCGTTTCCATTCCACAGCTGTAAAAGTTCTTCAACTAATGGCCTTAGGTACACATCAATGTCGTTGCCGGGTTGCTTAGGGCCTTGGATGAGAACTGGCATCATAATGGACTTCCGCTTCATGCACATCCAAGGAGGAAGGTTATACATACATAGAGTCACGGGCCAGGTGCTGTGATTGCTGCTCTGCTCCCCGAAAGGATTAATGCCATCCGCGCTTAAAGCAAACCATACGTTCCTTGGGTCCTTTGCAAACTCATCCCAGTATTTTCTCTCAATTTTTCTGCAGTGCGACCCGTCAGCGGGTGCTCTCAACTTCCCGTCTTTCTTACGGTCCTCACTGTGCCATCGCATCAACTTGGCATGCTCTCAGTTTCTGAACAGGCGTTTCAACCGTGGTATTATAGGAGCATAACACATCACCTTCGCAGGAACCCTCTTCCTGCGGAGGCTCGCCGTCAACATCACCAGGGTCATCTCGTCGATCCTATATCGCAATGCACCGCATACCGCATGCGTTCAGATCCTTGTAGGCACCAAGGTAGAGGATGCAGTCATTAGGGCATGCATGTATCTTCTCCACCTCCAATCCTAGAGGGCATACGACCTTCTTTGCTGCGTATGTACTGTCGGGCAATTCGTTATCCTTTGGAAGCTTCTTCTTCATTATTTTCAGTAGCTTCTCAAATCCTTTATCGAGCCTGACATTCTTTGCCTTCCACCGCAGCAATTTGAGTATGGTACCGAGCTTTGTGTTGCCATCTTCGCAATTGGGGTACAACCCTTTTGTGATCCTCTAACATGCGATCGAACTTCAGCTTCTCCTTTTGACTTTCGCATTGTGTCCTTGCATCGACAATGACCCGGCGGAGATCATCATCATCGGGCACATCGTCTGGTTCCTCTTGATCTTCAGCAGCTTAGTTGCGGCACCATCGTGCACATCGTCAGTGCATCTTGATGTTCAAGAGCATCACCGTATTCAGGGGCACATAGTTGTCATCGTACTCTTCTTCCTCGCCGTCTTCCATCATAACCCCTATTTCTCCGTGCCTCGTCCAAACATTATAGTGTGGCATGAAACCCTTGTAAAGCAGGTGGGTGTGAAGGATTTTCCGGTCGAGTAAGGCTTCAGATTCCCACATATAGGGCATGGACAACACATAAAACCATTCTCGCTTGTTTGCCTCAGCCACTTCGAGAAAATCATGCACGCCCTTAATGTACTCGGAGGTGTATGTCATCACCGTACATCCATTGCCGGTTCATCTGCGTGCATTATATATAATTAAGTGTGTCAAAAATCATTACAGAACATCATGAATAGATAATTATAAGTGACCAAATTAATAGAAGTTCATCATCACATAAAACCAAAGTACATACATAGTTCTCATCTAACAACATAAAGCTCTGCAGAGCATCTAAATTAATTAAACCATACATTGAAACTATGTAAAACATTTCAATGCGAAAACAAATGCGATCATAATCGCAACCAAGGTAACAACCGATCCAACGGCATAATGATACCAAGCCTCGGTATGAATGGCATATTTTCTAATCTTTCTCATCTTCAATTACCTTTGCATCCATCTTGATCTTGTGATCATCGCATTTACATCCGCAACATGCAACTCCAATATCATCTTCTCCTCCTCAAGTTTTTTTTATTTTTTCCTTCAAGAAATTGTTTTCTTCTTCAACTAAATTTAACCTCTCGACAATAGGGTCGTTGGAATTTCCGGTTCAACAACCTCCTAGATAAATAAAATCTATGTCACGTTGGTCGGCATAATTTTCATAAACAATAAATGAACCAATAGTTATGAAAAGATCATCCGAATCATAGATGTGACGAGGGCCGGCCAGGCGGATACCAAAACCATCGCACTATATAAGATGCAATAATAAAAGTAAGAAAATAATACAAGTATCTATCTAAACATACAAGTAAGAATGTTTTTCCTTTCAGAAAGAATATAAGAACAAGAGGCTCACCACGGTGGTGCCGGAGATGAGATCGGCGCGGGTGATCGACGGCGGTGAAGACGGGGCGGGGCGTGACGGACCGCTAAACCTAGATAAATCTTGAGGAAAATGGAGCTTGGCGATCGAGCTTGGAGAGGAGAAACCTTAAGTAGTGTGGCTCGGGCATTCCATCGAACACCTTGTGTGCATAGGAGGTGAGCTAGAGCACCACCAAGCCTTCTCCCCTCGGCCAGAAAAAAAGCGAGGCGTGCTCGCTCTTGCGGGAGGGGGTATATATAGGCACCACTATTGGTCCCGGTTCGTGGCCCGAACCGGGACTAAAAGTAACCATTGGTCCCGGTTCATGCCACGAATCGGGACCAATAGTGGTGGGCCAGAGCCGGGCCCATTGGTCCCGGTTCGTCCCACCAACCGGGACCAAAAGGTCCGGACGAACCGGGACCAATGGCCCACGTGGCCCGGCCCCCAGGCTCACGAACTGGGCAAATAGCTCCATTGGTCCCGGTTCTGGATTGAACCGGGACTAATGGGCTGAACTGGCCTGGGCCATTGCCCCCTTTTCTACTAGTGACAAAACTCAATGACCTCCTCTATTTCATGGCCCTTGGAGATGCTTCCTTCTGGCCTAGCACAGTTATGAACATATTTCTTTAAGACTCCCATGGACCTCTCAAACACTACTAGGGAAAAGCCTATACATAGAATCTTACCAGCGGCGCACTTTAAAATAAGGCGCTGCTGCTATCTAGCAGTAGCGGAGGCCAACAAAACGCGCTGCTGAAATAAATGTAGTAGTAGCGCGCCTGTACTAAGCCACGCTACTGATATAATTGCCACGACCTCGCCACCAAGCTAGTTATGGCAGTAGCGCCTTATTACAAACAGCGCTACTGATATTGATCCTAGCAGTAGCGCCTTTTGACAATGCTCGCTACTGCTAAGTTTACTCCACTCCTTGCACCTAAATTTAGTCCCACCTCGCTCCGTGAACAGGGTTTTTACCACCTTAAATATGTTGCTTCTCAAACTATCACAACCACTTGGTCTTCATTGAACTCTATGTGTAGGATTTAGGTGGCATAATATGAGTCTTCTCCGGTTTCTAAACCGTGAGGACTCATATTGACAATTCAGATTGTACACGTAAAGATCATTGATGATCAATGTATTTTTGATGTTTATTTTTACATGCTTAGACATAGCAGTAGCGTGTGTTTTAGCGGTATATGCGCTGCTACGAGGCGTGTGATGGCGCTTCTTGGCTGAAAGGCGCCATCGCTAGGGCTTTAGCAGATGGCTGCTTCCCTAAAGTGCGCTACTGCTAAGCCATTCTATCTTCCCTAACCGGCCGCCCCTCACTCTCCTCTCTCCACTCACACTCGCACTCACTCACTCTCCTCCCCCAATCCCCCCGCGCCGATCCTCCCCCACCAGCCGCCCTTGCCGCCGCCGGCCGCCCTCGCCTACCCCTCCTCCCTCTGCGCCGCCGTCACCTCCCCCTCCTCCCCAGACTCGGTAATTGTCGGTGTCAAAACCGGCGGATCTCGGGTAGGGGGTCCCGAACTATGCATCTAGGCAGATGGTAACAGGAGACAAGGAACACGATGTTTTTACCCAGGTTCAGGCCCTCCCGATGGAGGTAAAACCCTACTCCTGCTTGAGTAATATTGATGATATGGGTAGTACAAGAGTAGATCTACCACGAGATCAGAGAGGCTAAACCCTAGAAGCTAGCCTATGGTATGATTGTTGTTTGTCCTACGGACTAAAACCCTCCGGTTTATATAGACACCGGAGAGGGTTAGGGTTACACAGAGTCAATTACAACGGAAGGAGATCTACATATCCGTATCGCCAAGCTTGCCTTCCACGGCAAGGAAAGTCCCATCCGGACACGGGACGAAGTCTTCAATCTTGTATCTTCATAGTCCAGGAGTCCGGCCATCCGGACACCCCCTAATCCAGGACTCCCTCAGTAATCCTCCCCCTCCTCCCTCCTCCCCGCCCCTCTTCCTCTGTCCTCCCTCCTCCCCGCCCCTCCTCCTCCGTCCTCCCTCCTCCCCGCCCCTCCGCCTCCGTCCTCCCTCCACTCCTCCATTCGCCGGCTTGCCCTCCTCGCTCCGCCTTCCTCCTCCGTCCTCCTTCCTCCTTCCTCCTCCGGCCCCTCCTCCTCCCTCCTCCCTCCTCCATCCACAACCCCTCCACCTGCTACATTTTGATTTAGTAGGCTAGTTGATATTTTCTTGTTGATATGCAACATTTTGATTTACTTAATAGTTTGTAGTTGATATATAACAATTTTTATTTAGTATGATTAACTGATTAGTAAAAATTTAGACATAGTTGATAGTTTTTAGTTCATATAAGCCTCTGGTCATATATAACACTTTGATTTAGGATAGTTTCTAGGGTTTAGTTGATAGTTTCTACTTAACTGAATTATTACTAGGGTTTTAGTATATTATTTTTAGACATAGTTGATAGTTTCTAGTGATACTGAAACTATTTACTCATTTAGTAGAATGAACATGTCATATTTGTTAATACTATCAGATACATGTTGATAGAATATATTTTGTTTATGCAGAAATCAAGTATTTGCCTCTGCCTCATCCCCGTAGTCGTCCCCATCGCCGACCCCCTAAGACCTCTAGGTGAGAATAGCCAAATCCCCATGCTGTTGATATAGATGATAATGTGTTGTAAATGTCGATGATGAAAATTCTAGTGCTAGTCGCCATGTCATTGAGGTCGATGATGATGCATTCTGAATATAGAGGATGTCTTGGTGTTCTTGTTTGCAATGTACCTTCGAGTGGTCTATGTTTTGCCTGAATGTTGATTCGTTTCCGTTTCGGCATATTTCAGGCGCTCGATAGGTCCAGTTTTTAGCAAAAGGTCGTGCCAATTTTTTTTCATGAATTTTAGCATGACTTGTGCTACAATGTAGGACATATCGAGTGCTTGTGATTTGCCAGAACGGGAATTCAATGATATTCTAGCAAAACACAGGGCATTTTTTCTATGTCATTGCTCGATATATCGCAAAGTGTTTATGAATTTTGTTTTCATAATTAAGCATTTGTTCTCGACGTCGATGATGCCTACCCCGCATCCTCGTCGTCGACTCGGCGGAGGACGCCAGCTTGATCAGAGGGGCCATGTCTGGGACTGGGCTCCGTCGAGCTGGTACTGGGAGGTGCTAACTTCCGGGGTGCGCAGCTTGGTGAGGATGCAGCCCGTTGTCCACCCAGACCTTCTTTGGTGGCGGTCGCGTGGGCCGGTGACAGTGCAGAGGCTTTCGTCCACCATGGAGGTGGTACATTACCATGCCAACGAGGAGGACGAGCACGTCTGTCGCTACATGGTTGCGTTGGAGGGCAGGTTCTCCAATACCTGGCAGGTTCTTCAGGGATCTCACTGGAGCTATGATCATGTGATGGTTCCTTCTCTTTGGGTGTCCACCGCCCGCGCCGATACTCGTCGTTTGCTAGGTTTCTAGCTGTATTAGTGATGTTATATGTATGATACTATTCGAGATGTATTAGTGATAATATTTGACGATGTACGGTTGCAAGAGATGATTTAGTTTTGCTTATTGAATGCATGCTAATTTGAATACTAAAATTGGAGATAATTGAATGCTCAAATTGGAGATAATTGAACGACATTTCGGGTTGACTTTAAATCTGTCGGGACTCCACCATACATGAGAGAAGAAGAATGTCGACTGTTGTCGTGGGGGTCGTTCCTCCTCTTCTTTCTCGTGATAGACCCTTTGGTAATGCACGGGAAGGAAGGGAGGAATGACCATCACCGACGGTCGCAAATGTCAAAGAGGAATCAGTGAGGGAGAGTCTCCACCATATATGAGAGGACAAAGAATCCCGACTGTTGTTGTGGGGGTCGCTTCTCCTTCATTCCCCTGTGCTAGACATTTTAGTGTAATGCACTTGGGGATGAAAGGAGGAGCGACCATCACCAACGGTCGAATGTATACACCACGTGAGTTCAGAGTTTTCAAGAAAAGGCTCGACAGACCGATAGTCAACCCGTGATGAATAATAATGATCTAATTTAGGTTTGTAGTACATATATTTAATTGTACAAGTTTAATCTTTGAACTATGAACATAGGAAATGTCGTCATCACACGACGAAAGTTTCCCGGGGGAGTGCGACTAGTGCAACGACGACCGGGGTCTGTGTGACAGGCCTCACCTGAACGAAGGTCGGTGCTTCAGCATTAAGCTCCAGGAGACCTTCGATGTTGAAATGGTACGCAACGACGACAAGTTTTTTTTCGTAATTAAGCACGACTTCTACTACTTCAACGTGTAATTTTCATATTTTACAATTCAACTAGCTTATCCCATGCCATGCAAGACGCTATATCTTGGAGAGGATGGATTTTGAAGATCATGAAAGTATGGAAACAAAGAAAATTCACCTAAACATTTTGATGTAAATCTATAGAATTCTGAGAGCGTATCCCATTTTCATTGCCCAAATTGGGAAGCACTTTGCACGATGTATGATTTTCATGAGGGTATGCTTGTCACCATGGATCTTGGTGATCCTGACATCGCCCAAGACAATATGGACATTTGGGTCCTTGTTGATACGGTTCCAATTCTACCGCTATGTGAGTTTCTCAAACATAGTTATTAAGTAATTTGTATTGTTTATTTCAAAATAGTTGACAACTTATTTCCATTGATAGCTTATTTTCATTCTTCAAAGAATGTGCAGAAGATGGTAGACAGAACCTACTACACCGATGGCTCGGAATTAACTTATCAGGAGAAAAATCATCTGATCTAATTTATTACTAATCTTGAGAATTACAATATCTATTATCAAACTCCTCCACATTATGGTCAATACGTGCCACTAGTGCACGTGTTGAACTATGGTAACATCCATGGAGATGTCATGGTAAGATTTTTTACTATTACGACATCTGTGCATCTTTTGCATAAATTCTTTTAAAACTCAACTACATTGCTAACTATGAAGTTATTACTATGTTTTTCAACAGAAAATCCTGAAGGATTGTGTGCCTCATCTGATGTTTTCAGAAAGTTTGCCTTGATGTTTTGAACTTACGGCTAGGTCATCCTACGAATCACTCCTGTTCATACCGGATTTCTAAAACCGATGAAGACATGACAATCAAAGATTGGAAAAAATGTATGGTCAATCGTAGGGAGCTACTTGGAAGCAACATTGTGCGAAGGGCAAAAATTGGAGACAGGATAATCTCCATCTCCATAATGGAGAGTCAGGGCCTATCTTGTTTTATGCTATTTTACCTAAGAGAGGGTATTAGGTCCTATGAGAGAGAAGTAGGTCCTAGGTACAATGTGTTATTATGTGCTAGAATGTGTTAGAGTTGATGATTAGGAGGAGGAGTTATGATTATGACTAGTGACCAACTTGCTATATGATGTCTCATTGATGAAAATGATGATCATGAGGAGGTGTTATATGACAATAATGTATTATGATGATAAGTTGTTAATGATATGATGATGATGATATTTATTACATCGGTGAAAGAATCATGATTAGTTTCACGTGGATGGACATCCACTTGAAACTAGTCCATGGTTCTTTCACCCAATGATGTAATAACTCATTATGATATAAAAACAATCTCTAAATTGCTACTGTATGAAAACTTGTATAAAGGTGTATGAATACGACATGAAATAAAAAAGAAAGAGAATATGGAATAATAGTAGTAGCGCGGGCAACGAGACACGCTACTAGTAATTACCAGTAGAGCCCTTTTCAGGAAGCGCTACTACTAAGTGGATATAACAGTAGCGCGGATAAACCCACGCTACTGCTAACCTTTAGCTGTAGCGCCATAGCAATAACACCATCACCAGCGCCATCGTAGGCCAAAAACCCGTATATCGCTAGACTTTTCCCTAGTAGTGAAAGGGGAACATATTCTGTAGAAATATAGGAACCAGAATGGCAATCTCGTCGACTAAGCGAACTAGGACGTGCGTCATGATACTGAAGAAGGATGGTGGGAACACCAACTCGAAACTGACAAGACATTGCATCAAATCATTCTGTAACCTTCGTAGGATTTATGGATCGATTACCTTCTGAGAGATTGCATTGACAAATGCACATAGCTTCACAATGGCTAATCGAACGTTGTCCGGGCGGTGGCTCCACCACTGTAACTACTAGATGACCTGTTGCGCTGATGGCGCAAAGGACGAGAGCGAACCAAGCTTTCAAACCCTGAGATATAAAATATTTAGAGACCGTTCATTAAATCTTTGTAACATAGGGATATAGATACAGGTATGATGTTCCTACATAGTAATATATATATTACATTGAAGGTTGGTTCATAGGGACAAAATCCTCACCACAGCTTGAGTCTGAGTCTGGATCATATGGGTATATACCTTCCTTCTTCAGTGAGTGACATGCCGCGCTTGAAATGCTCTGAAGTTCAACCACGGCACCATGAATCTTTAGAAGAGCCTGTCTGATATTACAGATAGCCATTGAAGCAGTAGGTAGCTCCAGCAAGAACATGGATTTTTTTAGATGCAACACACGCTTCATCCGCATTGTCACACCTGGCGCAAAGGGCGGGAGGAAACCAAGCATTCGAACCAAGTAAATAAGAATATTAACAGACCAATCATAAATTTTTGAAGCATAAGGAAAATGATACTTAGATATGATGTTACATAGCGTTATATATTACAATGCATGCTAGGTTTATTAATAATGAACATATGTTCGTAGGAAATACATAATAAGCTGCTGCATGTTATATTGAGAGACTACTGGCATTGCCACGCAACATAGAACGTAGCTGATGGTTTAATCTATATACATGCGATTGCCGCAACTAACATACATAGCTGGGGATAGCTTAAGTTCAAAGTCCATCAACAAGATAGAAGCTCTGGAAAGACTGGCAGATGAACTATGGCAGTGATCTTCTCTAGACAAAGGTAATCACTTGATATTCAAAGAAGGCTGCTGTAGCTGGTAGTATCGGCATCTTCTGAAGACACATAGGCTGTGGAAGTAGATCCTCTCCTAAGTGGATATACCAATGTGTTTTGGATTACCTGCATAGAGTTTTCACTCAACTGGCCAAGATGAGCAATTGCATTGTGAATATCCATAGCCGCTTTGTCGAGCTCGCGACCACTTATGGAATTGGCTGAGCATACACTTCCTTTAGCTGGGCGGTGAATCTCAGAAGAAGTGCTTTTAACCTGATATAAGTAGTCTGCAAAGTCTTTGCTAAGTTCTCTAATCTTCAGAGCCTGTTATTTGATTTCTTTTTCTTTGTCCTAACAAACCAATCAGATGCAGTTCTCTTTCCTTTGTGTGTTGCAGCTCGTTGTAACTATAGTCTTTCAATACCTTGGCACGCATGGTCTCCATATATTTCATTACTCGAGCAGCTGCAATGTCCATTGCATCTTCTATAGAATTTTATGAATAGCCAGACAATGTCATTGCTTCATCATCACGTCGCTGATGTTGTGTGCTCGGACGAAACTTGATTGCACTGCAATTCTTTCCCCAACTTTGCAGCAGAAGAACTGACATTGACATCCACAACTTACTACAAAACAAAGGCACATAACCTCTAAACCAATCTCCTAGTTCTGAAGCTTAAAATGAAGTACACCATGACAGAGTATATAAGAGAACATGCATTGACTACAAATTTTCAAGTCCTGATACAAATTTGCATCTGTAAATAATATCTGCAATGTTTTTCCTAAAAAATACTGTATAACGATAAAGGTGGCCATGTCAAAATAAAAAGAGACATGATCTTTATCCCATATGATTTCAAAGTTTAGAACATTATAGGCATGATAAAGGAATAACTAATATGCCTTTATATCCTAGAACAAAGTGAGTACACAATTATAGCGATAACAAAACCTGCAATAGGCAAAATAACTATGCACTTGATTCGAGGAATAACTAAATAGAGAGGAAGAGCCAAGGGATACAATGATCAACGTACAGAGAGAGCTAAAGTGGTTTCTCTTGGTTAATAGGCAAGTTTCAATGGCCATGAAATGGTATGGAATTCCTGCTAGGAAATAAATACAGAGCAGTCTCTTAAAAACATATATATTAGTACAACCTAGATTGACCACAGATTTTATTTTGATATATTTCCTAAAACTAAAACATCTACCATTTCTTGTAAATTACCTTCAATTGTAACAGAACATGCATGGGCACCAATTAGTGAGCAGTTAAAAGTTAATTGATTGAAAGAAAAAACCTGAAGCATTATAATGCTAGCTCAATTATTTAAAATTTATATCATTCTAAAACCTACTCACCAAGAAGATTACATACACTTTATCTATGATATACAATGCGCACCAGAACTTATAACAAAGCTCAGCTAGTGCAACCACCAATAAGTTATGCAATGATCCAGCTTGTGAGAAAAACAAATTTGACTGTGTATGTTATGAAGATCACTCCAGAAACGTATATGTTTAATGGAATGAAAAAAAATAGCCAAAATTACACTGGCATTAAGTGAAGGCTTTACTTTCATACCAAAGTAGTCTTGGGAGGCCAATGAACCAAAGAGAGGGAGCATAGACTGGAAGAAGCACATTCAGATTCAAGCTGTGAGCGATCAATAGCACTGGCAAGGTGACGAGGGAGTCTACTGAACATCATCTCGATCCACACCATGACATGCCAATAAAACCATTCATAAATTTTGAGTACCATCATGCAGATTTTCTGGAAAGTAAAATACAAGAGACCGAAAAAATCTCACCAATTACTCCACCTATAAAGTGAGATGACAAATTCGATCAGGATTTGTGTGCTCCAGCCTCCAGCCATGTCTTGGTTAAAGATTCAATAACACCAAAGATATATTCCACCTGTAGCAAGTGAACCAATAACACTTGGACTAATTCCCCTGTTATAAACATGCAAACAGGCGAACGGTACAAAAAGGTAAGGAATGCTATGTTTATCAAGAGTACTACTATTAATGTTGCGAACAAGTTCAGTCATTTGGCCACTGTCAACCTCGGGCTCCGGTATCACATGGCTGAAGCAAGCTGGCAGCTCAAATATGATTAAACTGTCTCTTTGAACCATAAAATCATTCTCCTCAAATTTATATGCAGCACAAAAACAAATACACAAACCTTCATAATGACAAATAAAATCAGAAAAGTGTGAGTCTCATCATTTGCCTCAAATTTATATGTAGCAACGCAGCTGAGAACAAAATACGCAAACCTTCATATATACAAAAAATACACAAACTTTCATAATGACAAGATACTACTAATGGATAGAATCACTATTCAATGGCCACTGCAGCAACCATATACAAAAAGAAAACGCAACGCCGGCAAAACCCGTGGTAAATTAGGACCAATGCTTCAGCAAGCAATTATTAAGCATGCATGGCAATAAAACACATGTCCTGCAAGGATGACTATAATGTATTAACACAATACCAATTCAGTTTCGGTGTAAGAATCAACGAACAAGCCTATGCCTACTTAATTCTGTCACAATATGTAACCAGAAGTAGTTGATTTAGTGGACAGAAAAATATACAACACACTCACCCTTCTGATAAAAGAAACTGTCCTCTAGGAGGGACTCTGCTTTGGAAGCAACATTGATGTACTGAAGAAGTGTAATGATCTTTAGCAGAAAAGGTACATGATAAAAAAATTATGAGCTCGATTTCAGTACATATAGAATACTTTAAAAAATTATGAGCACGATTTCAGTGTATATAGAATACTTTAAATAGTTGAGTTATATATACGATGAGAATCAATCAACGCAATCTCTCTAGGGGTGCTATAGCTGCTGCTCTACCTGTATTTCAGAACACAGAGCTTATATTTTTTTTGTCAATGCCTATCGATCCACAACTTTTGACAAGCTTAAGGATCGTGGCCAAGGCAACGTTCAAATGCAAGCAGGCAGAAGACTGACAACTAACACTTGTATAAGCCCAAATGTCACCATCACATTATCTGTGACTTTTCATACTGCTAAAATCCTAAAACTGTATGAACTATGAAGAGAATATATATTTAATTAACAGTGAAGGGCAGTAAAAGACCGCAGTACTGCACTGAGCGCAGCCTCCCTTGCCCGAGCCCCAGCATCCTCTCTGTTTTGTTTTTCTTTGATATATTGTAGAACCTTCTACATATATGACAAATATCCAGTATGCACATAAAATAAGCGGTTTATCTGAATTGGTGAACAAATATTTAAGAACCCTGTGAAATAATGAGCCATTAAGCAAACAAAAATCAGTATCTACAAATATAGACAAGGCGGCCGACAATCCAAACAAAAGGTTTACCTGATCGAGCAGAATTTCATTGACAAATTCCAAAACAAAAATTGTCAGCACTGTGTCGTTGCAACAAAATCCTGCGAGATAGAAATAAAATTGGAACCACTATAAGAACAAATTAGCTCATGAACACATCATCAGACACGATAGGGAAAATACTGCCAATATAAAGTACAGAGAAAAGAGAAGAGGCAAAGAGAGAGGAGCACCTTGGCAAGATTTTGGAGGAAGACGTCTTCGCGCTCCTTTAGTCGACGCCCTCATCCAGTGTTGTCCCAAGGCTCTCTTACTCTTGTTAAGTGTACTGGTCTCTTGTCGTCAAGGTCGGTGCGCTTGACCTGGCGCTGCGTGCTACTGCCTTCGCGTCCCAAGGCTCTCTTACTCTTGTTGTCCTCTCCCTCGAATGCAATGAACAATAGGTACATACACCATAGAGAAAATGTTAACAACTGAATATATGACATATCCTTCATCATTATTAAATAAAAAATTGAAAATGAAGGTCATCTCATCAGCTCATAGCCTTCTCATCAATTTTTGCTTTTTACAAAGGCTTTTCAGTGTCACAATTAACCAAATAAAGAAGCAACCAGCAACACAAGCAACCAGCAGCAGCTAGCAGCACCAGAACCAGGACACACATCTAGCAACACAAGTAGTAGCTGTAGCTCACAAAGCAACTGCACAAACATACAGTACAGCACAAGCACAAAATCAAAGGGAGACGGAGAGGAAGCAGGAGCTCATCCGCCTGACAGAGATGAGAACGAGCCGAGGAGGAGGGGCGTGAATGACAGGTGTGTGGACGGGCTTCTCGGGTGGATGGACAGTGGCGCGAGAGCAAGACGGAGCCGGCTTTCTTGGCGGCCCGCCCTACCACTGCCGAGGACGACGGCGACGGTGCTGTGGACAATCATGCCGGCGCTTGTAGCCTCGTCTGTCCCTCCCGCTCCAGATCGAGAACCTAGGAGGAGACAAGGAGTGGTGGCCGCCGCGAGGGGATGCGCCGGAAGCCATGGACTGAGAGGGATGTGAGCCACAGGGAAAGCGGGAGGAGGTGGAGATGAGCGGTGGGAGAGGCCGTGGCGGCCGCGAGGGAGAGGGCGCGCAGGAAGAGGCAACTTGTCATCACCT
The DNA here is from genome assembly GCA_021605145.1 of Aegilops bicornis. NCBI lineage: Eukaryota > Viridiplantae > Streptophyta > Magnoliopsida > Poales > Poaceae > Aegilops > Aegilops bicornis. Next base: position 255,741 of record JAHIAL010000069.1, read on the forward strand.
TGCATCGGTCGAGCCACCACGGGAGGCCGGATCTCCTCTTCATCCTCCAAATCCCGCATCTCTCCTCTTCCTCCAGATCCGGGGCTGGCTTGCGCGGGGGAGGAGAGAGAATGGGCTGGCGGTGCGGGAGAGGAGACGAGGGAGAGGGAGGAGAGGAGGCAGACGAGGCGCGGGGTGGCTCGAGGCGGGGGAGCGGAGGCTCCATGGCGATGTCTGGCTCGAGGCGGGGGAGCGGCGGACGCGGTGCCGGCAGCGGCAAGCATGGAGAAGGGAAGAAGGGGCGCGGCGGCGGCAGGAGAAAAGGCAGGGGTTGCGGGGGAGACGGGTTAGGTCTCTCGCTACAGCTGCTCGTTCGCTTTTTCTTTTTCTCTTGCTCGCTTCTCTACTACTTGCAGGGGCCTTAGCAGCGCAACCCGCACTATTCATAGCCCTCTGCGGACACAACGGGTTAAAGTGCCTAGCACCCCGCTCATCCTTTATATGTTCGATGATCCAACCAAGCCCACTATCATCATTATCTAAGTCAAAGCAAGTTTCCATTGGATTACTATAGATCCAAAACTTAAAAGTTATTTATCCACCGCTGTGCACAATCACACAAGTAAATCCAAATTGTTCCAAGGTTACTAAAAATCTATTTATTCACCAATATAAAATCACTTCATAAGTGATACCCTCCTACTACTGTATCTAAAGGAGCACAAACACATAATAAAAGCAAGGTCAGCTTCTCCAACAAGGCTCATACCACTGAAATTGTCATCTATTCTAATTAATCCAAATCATCCTCCCATGATGATCTTGTACTCGTAACATTCTTGGATAGAGCTAGCAAAATCATCAAAGTCAACCAACTACAATCCATTTGTATCATCTTCATGCTCATGTCCATATGGGGCACATACAAGCTACTAAGCTTAGGTTAAAATATCACAAGTCCAAGTGCTCAAGTTATCTCCAACCTATAATCCAACTGAATATCCAAGATGATCCAATAGTCCACCAATACTACATTCATGCTAATCATATACTATACCTATATAAATCCAATATATCTCAGGTTGATAATGCTACACCCTAAAGTTCTCCAGTTTCAAGCTCATGCGAAAATATCGTAAATCCAAGTGTCCAATCTCAAGTTTAACTCCGACTTAGAATCCAAGCAGATATATCACTTTGAACCTAACACAAACAACAGTTCTATTACTCCAATATCTTTGTTTTCTTTCCACTATTTCAATCCAAGATGATGTAATAGTCCATCAATTTTCACAATTCATATTATACTCATATAAATCCAATATATTTCCAATCTCTAAAGGTGTGCATCTGGTACAAATCATAACTATGATCCAACCAAGCTCACTATCATGGTTATCTAAGTCCAGTACAAAGCAAGCTAGTGGAAGCTCACAATCACCTAACTAAATCCAAACTATTCCAAGGTTATTAAAGATCTATTTATCCACCAATATAATATCACTTCATAAGTACTACCCTCCTACTACTGCATCTAAAGGACCACAAACACCTAACTAAATCCAAACTATTCCAAGCTTATTAAAGATCTATTTATCCACCAATATAATATCACTTCATAAGTACTACCCTCCTTCTATCACTGCATCTAAAGGAGCGCAAACAAATAATAAAGGCAAGATCAGCTACTCCACTGAAATTCTATTCTAATTAATCCAAATCATCCTCCAATGATCTTGTACTCGTAACATTTTGGGGGAGGGCTAGCAAAACCATCAAAGTCTACCAACTACGATTTGTTTGTATCATCTCCATGCTCATATCCATATGAGGCACATACAAGGTACTAAGCTTAGGTCAAAATATCACAAATCCAAGTGCTCAAGTTATCTCCAACCTACAATCCAACTAGTAATATCCAAGACCATCCAATAGTCCACCAGTACCGCATGCATGTCAATCATATTACACACATAAATCTAATACATCCCAGGTTGATCATGCTACACCCTAAAGTTCGCAAGTTTCAATCTCTAAAGGTGTGAATCTAGTAGTAATATAACTATGATCCAACCATATTCCCGCCTTACCCAATCGCCATCCCCTCGACGCTTGGCTCCAAGTACAGTCCGCTCCCAACAATGTTTTCATCCCTTTCGCCATACCTCATGTGCAATCCGCTCCCTGCCAGTCCGACCGGCATCCTTTGCCTGGCTTCGGGTTACTATGTGCGATGCCTCAATCCCACATCCCGTGTTTCCTTGCTGGGCGCCGCCATAGCCACACGTCAGCAATCGCATCAAGAATGGCTAACCCACGAGACACAGCCCGAGAGCACGACGTTACCTACCGCCAAGACCAAGGACGCACGGCGGGAGAACGTGTGATGACAGATCAAGTCATTGGCACGGAACTCGCAAACAAGGGAAGGACACCAAGCCGAATTGGCGAGAATGAACAATGCACATGAGGTGTGGGAGACGGTGAAAACCCTATCAGCCGCACCGGCTTTACGCCAAGCCGTGCAGCAATGTCAATCTTTAGGAGATCGAGCAAAGCTTCTCATGTGCTTTCTCATCGCTCCTCTGCAACTACCTCAGCCTCTACTGGATTACTATAGATCAAAATATTAGAAGTTATTTATCCACCAGATTTTTTTTGAAGATCACAATCATCTAAGTTAATCCAAATTGTTCCAAAGTTATCAAAGATGTATTTATCCACTAATATAGTATCACGTCATAACTATTACCCTCCTCCTACTGCATCTAAAGGAGCATAAACACATAATAAAAGCAAGATCAGCTACTCCGACAAGGCTCATACCACTGAAATTATCATCTATTCTAATTAATCCAAATCATCCTCCCATGATGATCTTGTACTCGTAACATTCTTCGGGAGGGCTAGCAAAATCATCAAAGTCTACACACTACGATCCAATTCTACCATCTCCATGCTCATATCCATATGGGGCACATACAAGCAATTAAGCTTAGGTCAAAATATCACAAATCTAGGTGCACAAGTTATCTCCAACCTAGAATCCAACTAGTAATATCCAAGATCATCCAATAGTCCACCAATACCAAATTCATACAAGTTATCTCCAACCTAGAATCCAACTAGGAATATCCAAGATCATTCAATAGTCCACCAATACCAAATTCATGCTAATCAGACTATACCTACATAAATCCAATACATCTACGGTTGATCATGCTACACCCTAAAGTTCTCGATTTCAAGCACATGCCAAAATATCACAAATCCTAGTGCCCAGTCTCAAGTTTAACTCCGACCTAGAATCCAAGCAGATACATCATTGAACCTAACACAAACAACATTTCTATTACTCCAATATCTTTGTTTTCTTCCATCAATTTTCACAATCATATTGATCATATTATATGCATATAAATCCAATATATATCCGATTGATCATATTCATATTACACCCTAAAGTTCTCTAGTTTCAATCTCTAAAGGTGTGCATCTAGTACAAATCATAACTATGATCCAACCAAGCCCACTATCATGGTTATCTAAGTCCAATATAAAGCAAGCTTCCACTGGATGACTATATATTCAAAAATTAGAAGTTATTTATCCAGCAGATTTTTTTCAAGATCACAATCATCTTATGTAAATCCAAACTGTTCCAAAGTTATCAAAGATCTATTTATCCACCAATATAATATCACTTCATAAGTACTACCCTCCTACTACTGCATCTAAAGGACCACAAACACATAATAAAAGCAAGATCAGCTGCTCCAACAAGGCTCATACACTAAAATTGTCATATATTCTAACAAATCCAAATCATCCTCCCATGATCTTGTACTGGTAACATTCTTGGGGAGGGCTAGCAAAATCATCAAAGTTTACCAACTACAATCTATGTGTATCATCTCCATGCTCATATCCATGTGGGGCACATACAAGCTACTAAGCAGGTCAAAATATGACAAATCCAAGTGCTCAAGTATCTCTAACCTAGAATCCAGCTAGTAATATCAAAGATGATCTAATAGTCCACCAATAGCGCATTCATGCTAATCATACCATACCTATATAAATTCAATACATCTCAAGTTGATCATGCTACACCCTAAAATTCTCTAGCTTCAAGCTCATGTCAAACATCATCCAAGTGCCGGATCTCAAGTTTAACTCCGGCCTAGAATCCAAGCAAATATATCATTGAACATTCCACAAACATTTCTATTACACCAATATCTTTGTTTTTTACCTACTAATTCAATCCAAGATGATGTAATAGTCCATCAATTTTCACAATCCTGCTAATCATACTACACATATAAATCCAATATATGTCCGATTGGTCATATACTAGACCCTAAAGTTCTCCAGTTTCAATCTCTAAAGGTGTGCATCTAGTACAAATCATAACTATAACCACTATCATGGTTATCATCCAGTATAAAGCAAGCTTTCACCTGATCACTATAGATCAAAAAACTAGAATTTACTTATCCATCAGATTTTCTTTCAAGATAACAATCAACTAAGTAAATCCAAATTATTCCAAGGTTATCAAAGATCTATTTATCCACCAATATAATATCACTTCATAAGTACTACTCTCCTCCCACTACTGCATCTAAAGGAGCACAAACACATAATAAAAGCAAGATCAGGTGCTCCAACAAGGCTCATACCACTGAAATTGTCATCTCCAAATCATCGTCCCATGATAATCTTGTACTTGTAACATTCTTGGGGAGGGCTAGCAAAATCATCAAAGTCTACCAACTACTATCCATTTGTATCATCTCCATGCTCATATCCATATGGAACACATACAAGCTACTAAGCTTAGGCCAAAATATCACAAATCCAAGTGCTCAAGTTATCTCCAACCTAGAATCCAACTAGTAATATCCAAGATCATCCAATAGTCCACCAACACCGCATTCATGCTAATCATACTATACCTATATAAATCCAGTACATCTCAGGTTGATCATGCTACACCCTAAAGTTCTCCAGTTTCAAGCTGTCAAAATATCACAAATCCAAGTGCCCTATCTCAAGTTTAACTCCGACCTAGAATCCAAACACATATATCATTAAACATTTGAATCTAACACAAACAACATTTCTATTACTCCAATATCTTTGTTTTCTTCCAACTAGTTCAATCCAAGATAATGTAGTAGTCCATCAATTTTCACAATCATGTGGATCATATTACACATAAATCCAATATATCTAAGATAGATCATACTACACACTAAAGTTATCCAGTTTCAATCTCAAATGATGTGAATCTAGTAGTAACCATAACTATGATCCAACCATCTTCCCACCTTCCACAATCGTCATGCCCTCGACGCTTGGCTACAACTACAATGAATAACGACAGTTCGCTCCCACCAATGTTTTCACCCTTCCACCATACCTCAGGTGCAATCCGCTCCCTGCCAGTCCGACCGGCATCCTTTGCCTGGCTTCGGGTTACTATGTGCGATGCCTCAATCCTACATCCCGTGTTTCCCTGCTGGGCGCCGCCATAGCCACACAGGCAGTCGGCACCGCAATGGCTAACCCACGAGACACAGCCCGAGAGCACGACGTTACCTACCGCCAAGACCAAGGACGCACGGCGGGAGAACGTGTGATGCCAGATCAAGTCATTGGCACGGAACTCGCAAACAAGGGAAGGACACCAAGCCGAATTGGCGGGAATGAACAATGCACATGAGATGTGGGAGAGGGTGAAAACCCTATCAGCCGCACCGGCTTTGCGCCAAGCCGTGCGGCAATGTCGATATTCAGGAGATCGAGTAAAGCTTCTCATGTGCTTTCTCATCGGCCCTCTCCAACTTCCTCCAATATAATATCTACGAGATTTTTTTCAAGATCACAATCACCTAACTAAATCCAAACTATTCCAAGCTTATTAAAGATCTATTTATCCACCAATATAATATCACTTCATAAGTACTACCCTCCTTCTACTGCTGCATCTAAAGGAGCGCAAACAAATAATAAAGGCAAGATCAGCTACTCCACTGAAATTCTATTCTAATTAATCCAAATCATCCTCCAATGATCTTGTACTCGTAACATTTTGGGGGAGGGCTAGCAAAACCATCAAAGTCTACCAACTACGATTTGTTTGTATCATCTCCATGCTCATATCCATACGAGGCACATACAAGGTACTAAGCTTAGGTCAAAATATCACAAATCCAAGTGCTCAAGTTATCTCCAACCTACAATCCAACTAGTAATATCCAAGACCATCCAATAGTCCACCAATACCGCATGCATGTCAATCATATTACACATAAATCTAATACATACCAGGTTGATCATGCTACACCCTAAAGTTCGCAAGTTTCAATCTCTAAAGGTGTGAATCTAGTAGTAATATAACTATGATCCAACCATATTCCGCCTTACCCAATCGCCATCCCTCGACGCTTGGCTCCAAGTACAGTCCGCTCCCAACAATGTTTTCATCCCTTTCGCCATACCTCATGTGCAATCCGCTCCCTGCCAGTCCGACCGGCATCCTTTGCCTGGCTTCGGGTTACTATGTGCGATGCCTCAATCCCACATCCCGTGTTTCCCTGCTGGGCGCCGCCATAGCCACACAGGCAGTCGGCACCGCAATGGCTAACCCACGAGACACAGCCCGAGAGCACGACGTTACCTACCGCCAAGGCCAAGGACGCACAGCGGGAGAACGTGTGATGCCGGATCAAGTCAGTGGCACAGAACCCGCAAACAAGGGAAGGACACCAAGCCGAATTGGCGGGAATGAACAATGCACATGAGATGTGGGAGAGGGTGAAAACCCTATCACCAAGATCAAGCTGCGCCAAGCCGTGCGGCATTGTCGATATTCAAGAGATCGAGTAAAGCTTCTCATGTGCTTTCTCATCGGCCCTCTCCAACTTCCTCCGCCTCCACTGGATTACTATAGATCCAAATATTAGAAGTTATTTACCCACCACATTTGTTTTCAAGATCACAATCATCTAAGTAAATCCAAATTGTTCCAACGTTGTTAAAGATGTACTTGTCCACCAATATAATATCACGTCATAACTACTAGCCTCCTTCTACTGCATCTAAAGGAGCACAAACACATAATAAAAGTAAGATCAGCTGCTCCAACAAGGCTCATAGAATAAAATTATCATCTATTCTAATTAATCCAAATCATCCTCCGATGATGATCTTGTACTCGTAACATTCTTGGGGAGGGCTAGCAAAATCATCAAAGTCTGCAAACTACAATCCGTTTGTATCCTCTCCATGCTCATATCCATATGGGGCACATACAAGCTACTAAGCTTAGGTCAAAATATCACAAATCCAGGTGCTCATGTTATCTCCAACCTAAAATCCAACTAGTAATATCCAAGATCATACAATAGTCCACCAATACCGCATTCATGCTAATCATATACTATAACTATATAAATTCAATACATCTCAGGTTGATCAAGCTACACCCTGAAGTTCTCCAGTTTTAAAGCTCATGTCAAAATGTTACAAATCCAAGTGCCCAATCTCAAGTTTAAATCCGACCTAGAACTAGAATTCAAGCAGATACACATTGAACCTAACACAAACAACATTTCTATTACTCCAATATCTTTGTTTTCCTCCATCAATTTTTAGAATCATGCTGATCATATTATATTCATATTAAATCCAATATATCTCCGATTGATCATACTACACCCTATGTTTCTCTAGTTTCAATCTCTAAAAGTGTGCATCTAGTACAAATCATAACTATGATTCAACCAAGCCCATTATCATGGTTATCTAAGTCCAGTATGAAGCAAGCTTCCACTGGATGACTATAGATCCAAAAAATTAGAAGTTATCTATCCACCAGATTTTTTTCAAGAGATCACACTCATGTAAGTAAATCCAAACTTCATAAGTCCTACCCTAAAGTTCTCCAATTTCAAGGTTATTAAAGATCTATTTATCCACCAATATAGTATCACTTCATAAGTCCTACCCTCCTACTACTGCATCTAAAGGAGCACAAAAACATAATAAAAGCAACATCAGCTGCTCCAACAAGGCTCATACCACTAAAATTGGCATCTATTCTAATTAATCCAAATCATCCTCCCATGATGATCTTGTAGTGGTAACATTCTTGGGGAGGGTTAGCAAAATCATCACGGTCTACCCAACTACGATCGTATCATCTGCATGCTCATAGCCATATGGGGCACATACAAGCTACTAAGCTTAGGTTAAAATATCACAAATCCAACTGCTCAAGTTATCTCTAACCTAGAATCCAACTAGTAATATCCAAGACGATCTAATAGTCCACAAATACCGCATTCATGCTAATCATAGTATACCTATATAAATTCAATATATCTCAGGTTCATCATGCTACACCCTAAAGTTCTCCAGTTTCAAGCTCACGTCAAAATGTCACAAATCCAAGTGCCCAATCTCAACTTTAACTCTGTCCTGGAATCCAAGCAAATGTATCATTGAACCTAACACAAACAATATTTCTATTACTCCAATATTCTTGACTTTAACTCTTGTTCTAATTTAGGATCGGCACACGGCTGCTCTACTTGGTGTTGGCCCTCGACGCTGTGACTCACACGGTCACTGAAGCTTGCCAGGCTACGCCTTCCCTCCGCTACCACATCCGCCAGTCTCTTCAACTCTCTTACCTTGTCTACCGACTCTTTGTGGCGTCATCGTCTCGGTCACATGTGTGGCTCTAATCTCTCATCCTTAGAACGATGTGGTATTCTAGGATCTGTCTCGCAATGTAACTTTAGAAGGACAAGTTTGTCTGCTAGGTAAACACGTTTAGTTACCGTATCCTCATAGCGAGACTGTGTCTCGATGTCCTTTCAATCTTGTTCACTCTAATATTTGGGACCCAGCTCTCTTCGCCTCGAAAGGAGGCCATCGCCACTATATTATCTTTACAATTATTTCTCTCAACACAAGTCGATATATTTTATGCCTTCTTGTAGTGAGGTCTTTTCTATCTATAAGAAAGTTGCCGCCTTGGTTCATACCCAGTTTTCCACTACTATACATGTCTTTCATGCAGATTCTGCTTGTGTGTATTTCTCTCATTGGTTGCGCGGATTCCTTGTTGAGCAAAGCACACTTGCTCAGTCCCCTTGTCCTGGTGCTCATGCTTAGAATGGGGTTGTTGAGCGCAAGCATCGTCACCTTCGTGAGGCGGCTAGCGCGTTGATGACCATAGCCACCTATATCATCAACATGCATCCTTCCTCAGCTCTACAGGGCGACATTCCTCTCGAGTGTCTTTGTGAGCATTCTCTCCTAACTACTCAACACTTCATTTGTTTGGTTGTGTTTGCTACGTTCTTCACGCACCAAACTATTTGATCAGTCTGTTGAATGTGTCTTCTTAGATTACAGTGATAAGCACAAGGGTTATCGGTGTTGGGATCTTGTTAGTCGTCGGATGGGCATTTCTTCATATGTGACTTTTGATTGAGTCTCGTCCTTTCTATCCGAGTCCATCCTCTCCTTCGGCCTCCCCCATTGACGATATTTCTTCCCTCAATTTTCCTGATACACTTATCACTCATTTATTGCCCTCGCCCACCTATCCCAGCTTATCCTCCCGTACTACTGTTATAGACCCCACACGTCGCCACATGCGGCTTCCCCACCTCGTTCATTACCTGAGGCTACCTCACCTCGCTCATCCATGAGGTTTCCCCGATGATTCCCCCTTATCATCTTCTTCATTACACTTGTCGTCCACGTGCTGTGGATCCTTCTAATGAGCCATCTCCCTGGACTACTATGGCCTTTCCTGTTGGCAATGCACCACCTAAAGCTCGGCCTACTTATGGTTTCCGAGCTCGCTCGCTTCTGCCTGTTGGCCCTATGGTTATTGGTTATTCTAGCGTCGCTTTTCTCGGGACGACTTCTTAGTATGACGCATTTGTTCATCATGAATAGCAGCATGCGATTGTAGATGAGATTGTTGCTCTTGCGCGCATAGGCATGTGGGATATCATTTCTCTTCCTCCCTGCTGCATGAGGTCTACATATACCCACCACCTGGGTATTCTCTTCCTGATGGCATGGTTTGTCGTCTTCATCGCTCTTTTATGGCCTTAAGCAAACCCCTCGTGCCTAGTTTGAGCATTTTGTCTCAGTGGTAATTGCGGCAAGTTTTCAGCGAGTGCTCATGATCCTACACTTCTTGTCCACCTTTCAACTCGTGGTCAAACTCTCCTTCTATATGTCGATCATCACTGCGATGACTCTAAGTACATTGCCTTTGTGAAGGCTCATCATAGTGGGTTTCTTATGTCTGATCTTGGTCCTCTTCGCTACTTTCTAGGGATTGAGGTGTCTTCTACCACTAATCGCTTCTTTATCAAGCTCATCATCACCTGCGGCTTTCCCGCCTCGTTCATTTCCTAAGACTACCTCACCTGGCTTGTCCCCAGTGATTCCCCCTCATCCTCTTCTTTACTACATTGGTCGTTTGCGTGTTGTGAATTCTTCTGATGAGCCATCTCCCTCAGCCGTCTTGCTCTACCCTCCACTATATGCTTTGCGGCATTGTCGTCGCGGCTAGGATGGTGGCAAACTCACTGGCACCGATGCCTTTCGCGCAACATCGCTAGATCCTTCATCCTCTCAAGTTGCATGAACGGCTGGCCATTTTTATTCTTTAGAACAACTCGATGAATTTAGTAGATCCTTTTAGGAGGCCCTCAATGACCATAGATCGAACCTATCCTATTTTTACAATGCGATGGCTGACTATAGGACTAGCTGTACCTACTATTTTTTTTTCTTGGGAGGGGACACTGCCACCATGGCTGCTAGCATTCCCTCTCTCAGATCATGAAGTGTATGGGAGTGAGACTAAGAGAAATACGAGAAAGAAGACAATTACTAGCGTATTAGGGAAATGAGGCCCAAATAAAACTGTTGAGATGCCCACTACCAAAATGGTTGGTGTCTCCAAAGTGGGCCACACTTTTGATGCAAACAAGACCGCGTGGGATATAGTCATACTCTATCAAGCTCAAATAATGCATCATCTACTACCAGACATGATGGGCACATCGATCCATGTAGTGATTTTCATGACGGCAACAGTTGCCCGAGCTTGCCATCAAACATGCTCGCCGAAGATGTGGACGATGTATAGGGACGGTCAAATTAAGCCTTTTAGCAAGCATGTGGTGGCAGTAGTGTGGATGCTCCACATAGTTGCAGCTTGCCGGGTTTGACCACATGCCAAAGATGCAGCTAGCCTTCAGCCTACATTGGTTTACAATGGTACGCCTCCTCTTACTACTTCATATGGAAAATTGCAGTATTGAGTTGATTTCTCTTGCCCAAGCAATTGCAGTTTGTATTGAAAGTACGCTTCTCTGGCCCCACACAAATAGTTTAGTTTCTTTTAGGACTAATAAAGAAAATAACTTCAGAGTTTACCACGTTCATAATAATCATGCAGATATTTGGTGAGCAGATATGTAGAAGTACGACTACTCGAAATTGGTGAGGTTCGTGTGCAAAATCCTAAAGGTCGTGCTACATCTACTTCAAATAAGTTTTACTTAATTAATACACTTTAAATATTTTAGAAAATAATTAGCACATTGCAATTATGTTTAGGATGCACTGAAGCCAGGAAAAACTAACAAATTGATGTTTGAAGATAGAAGACCCAGTTGCCTTGATTTCATCTAGACCAGAGGAAGGTTAGCTTTAGTACCATGCATTTTCCACACAAACAATTGCCTACTCGAAGTGGTTCCCTCGATGTCCATTAGGTTGCACGATGGATGGGATACACAATATACTTTTGTGAGTTCGGTAAAAGAAATCCTACATAACAGCCAGCACCAATTATATTGCAAAAATACTGAATTTGTATTTCCTTTTAACAAAAATCTCAGCCGTAAAAGAACTTTCATCAGATTTGGAGGAATATTATCTGAAGTACTATGTAAGTGACACCATATTGGTAATTAACTTAATATGGATCATGCGCTATTTCGAGATTCAAGCAATAGTACACTTTATTTCTGTATTCTCTTGCATAACTGTGATTATGAAACTAATATGATATTCTTCTGACATTTTTTGCATGTTTACGTACTGCTTTGTTTATATCACTTCTCGAATTTATATATAGTACCAACTTTATAGAAATATAATGTGGGTGCATAACCATAATTTTTTAGATCAATCAAGCCAGTAAAGTGTGCAAGTTTATCAAACATACTTATTCTAGAAACATTCATATCTGCTTGCCATCAGAATATTTACCTCTATGTTCGCGCTACAATCTGATTTAACTTTTTGCAGGTTAAGTCAAACTTAGCGCCCTGCTACAAATCAGATTTTTCTAAAATATCGCTACCATGGCAACTTTAGTTTAATTCAAAAATAAAGATATAACTACTTTTGATCGTTGTGTTTCTTCTTCGCAACTTTACCCTTCTTAGTTTACTCAACGGAACTATATATGAACTTATTTTTCTCAGTTACTCGGAGATCATAAAATGGCATGCACCCATATTGGATTGCAGTCTTAAGTTTGAGTTTTTTTTAAGTGAAAATCGGTAGGGAAGGCCACTACTGAGCCAATTTCAGATTTTAATGGATACTGTACAGATGGTATGGTGAAAGTTCCAGATAATTCAACTTAGCCAATTTGATATTCACTCTTTGTGCTCTGATCAACTAGATGAGACAAAGTTAAGTCTATACGGCACATGACATTACTAAGTTTTCTTAATATCTAAGACAAATATGTTGACCACTTTGTAGTTAATTGATAATTTTAATTGATGTATAAAAGAAAAATAAGTGCTCACACTATACTTGATTGTCGAGACATAATCTTGATGGTAGCTCATCTTCGAGTCTTAGTACTCAATCTTACACCAGTTTCCTTTGTTGTTGTTACCCTTGCAGATTTCGTATGGAGGTCAAAGTCCTGCATGGAGCCACCATTTTTTCAGTTCACGAACCTGCACTTCTGGATTACATATATAACAAAGGAAATATGCAGCTGATCTAATTATCTGTACTTCCATTTCTTATAACAAGGTGCGCTTATGAAAAGTTTGCCACAACCCTTTCCTAAGAAAAAAACGTGATATTCTTCTTTGCCGTCACAACGTTGAGCAATAATAACCACCATAAGAGAATGCTAATAAGGCATAATCCCTTACTGATAATCCAAGAGTTAATGTTCTGTTCTTAACTGACGAGAAAGAACAGAAAACCAAATTTAGGATGCCTCTGTTTTTGTCGGCTTCTATACAGAGATTAGTGCATATGAACGCGATTACAGGCCTTCTACTATGCAGTGACCTATACTTATGGTTCTCTTTCCCTCAAAGGTTATTTCTACTGTTACAAGACCATAGTGTGTATGAAACTATTTATCAAGCTTCAGTCATCCCATAGGCTTTGAGGTAAGTTTATAATGTTATTTGTTTGTTCTCAGGCATATAATCTTAGTTTTTGGAGAAACACCCATAATCCAAATCAGAACCGTTGTATGCTAGCTAGATTGTGTTGTGCAAATGAAGGGAGCTATATCGAGAGGGATTATCTAGATGGGGATTATAGTTCACATAGAAATCTGAGATTATTTGCCACTAGAAATGAACACCGGCCCTCAAAACATCAGCACTGTGCATGTCTTTCCACAAAATTAGAACTCAATTTTTTTAGGATCATATAAAAGAACGGTGGAGCTTCTTAAGCAGGGAGCAACGCAATCAAACAGTAGTATATCTGGTAGGTAAGAAGATGAGTTGTTCCTTAGGTAGTGTATAAAAGATACTCCCTCCGTCCCAAAATAAGTGTCTCAACTTTGTACTAACTCTAGTACAAAGTTATACTAAGCTTGGGACACTTATTTTGGGACAGAGGGAGTAACTGACAGAAACCATGACTTTGTTAATAAGGCAACCATGTTAAGTAAATAAAAAACCCTCTTTCATCTAGTAGGCAGGAAGATAGGTTGTACTATGTAATTTACAGAAATGGTCAAGCATTTCCATACCTGGTGATTTCATGAAAGCGTAGCTTTCAGATTAAACACCTTATAACCGCAGTTCCAAATGAGAAAAATTGTGTCTCAATTCAGGTGCATTGATTTTTAATATTGGAGCTGAGACCTGTCATGAGGGCATAATCTATTCATTAAACAAATAACATTTTCCTTGTTTTGCTCAGTACAATTTCATTCTCACAGCTGAGACCTATTTTGAACAGAGTTAGGCATCATCAATTCCATTAATCAAAAGACCTTTTTCCTATTCTGCCCAATACAATTTCATGATCACAGCTGAGACCTATCTTGAACAGAGTTAAGGCATCAACTATTCCATTAATCAAATGACCTTTCCCTATTCTGCCGAATACAATTTCATGATCACAGCTGAGACCTATCTTGAACAGAGTTAAGGCATCATCTATTCCATTAATCAAATGACCTTTCCCTATTCTGCCCAATACAACTTCGTGACCACAACTGCATATACTAGCAAATTTTATCAACAACGGAAAATTTCTGGAGATTAGAGCAATTATGCAACAAGAAAAGCAATGGAAATATTAATGATTGAAAAATAAACAAAGCATGATCAAAAGAGACGTCACACTTACAGCGATTGCTTCTGCAGCTAACATCTTCTGTCACAATCATCCTTAGCACCGGAATGCACTTGATCATAGTGCGATCGATGTGAACTTGAGATCCTCGATAGTTGATACAAATGCTCAAAGATTGCCCCTTTAAACCCAAACCGAAGTACATATCCCCAATCCATGTGGCTGCACATAACATGTGGAAATTATAAGGAAAACGCTGGAAAGCATAGCCATAGGCTGGCAGGGAATGACTGACTGAACATGTGACTTTTGCGGTCATCCCAAGCGCATTCAGGTGTGCATGCTACTGAGTTGCGCAGTTTACCCAGTAAATTAACCAACCACACACAATTGATCACCGAGCAACAGATCGGTAGAAGAACGGCTAGCTGCTGCATAAACCGTGAACCACACAGCTGCTGCATTGCCATTTAATTACTAAATGGCGGAGCAGAGTAGATCTATAGCAGCAACAGTCTGGATTGTGAAATTCTCTAGCCACTTCCACGGCTGCTCATCTTATTAACCGTTCCTACCATGTGAATTCGCTTGTCCTAACAACGCAATGTAATGTATGGGTTGTTCATGGCAGCATGTATGGTTGTTTCTGATTCCTGAGGGGGGATGTGTGGTTGGTTTAGTACCTTTCTTGCGGACGCAGTAGTTGTGGTCGACGGAGCAGGCGTCAAGGTCGTCGCAGGCCTCCTCCCCACCGCTGCCACCATCCATGGACGCTCAGATCAGAAACAAATGACAGTTTTACAATCAATGGATTCCCGACAGAGGGTTGAAGGGCACGCACCATCGTAGTTGAGGGTCGCGCACGCGGAAGCGGCAGCGAAGACGTGGCCGCGGAAGCGCCGACAAAGAGGAGGATCTGCGGCCTCGGGGCACTCTGCCGGGGCGCCGTAAGGGAGGGGGGCTCCGTGCCGTCGTGCGCCCAGCCGTCCACGGCGCTGCCGTCCTGGGCATGGTGCGAGGGGACGGGTGGCGCCGTCCTGCTCCATCCCCGCGAGCTGAGGCGAGCAAGAACTGGGCGAGGCGGCGAGATGCTCCATCTCCGTGGCGTCTAGGGTTCGTGGGCTGAGGCGAGCAAGATGGGTGTACGCGTGCGTGAGTGCGGGGAGGGACGGCGGACGAAGAAACGGGAAACACTCATCAATCGGCCGACGGCGGAAGCGACGGGATGTGAGACGGCGACGGCGACGGGAGGAGAACGCGGCGGCGGATTGTGCTGGAGACGGAGACGGACGACTGCTTCGTGTGGGGGACGGACGATTGCGTGGGCTACTGGGCTGGGTTTTCCTTTCCTGTGTTGAAGAACAACTTTGGTAAGTGGAGGCCACGCACCAACGGTCAGAAAAAACAAATACTGCAGCGCCTTACTGTAGCTTCTTCTGCCTTCTCAAAAAAAACACGGTAGCTTGTGATTCCAAAATTTGTGAACGAAATTTTAAAAAAGAGGGAACCTTATTTTTCTGAAACTTTTGAGACATTTTTGGAATTTCGAACATTTTATGGAAAACCTGAACAAAAAACAAACATTTTCTGAATTTTAAAACATTTATTAAAAAGTGTGAATAATTTTCAAAATTCCAAACAAATTTTGACAAACATGCGGAATTTCTAAAACCATGAAAACAAATTGAATATTTATTGAAATATTTGAACATGTTACGAATTTGCGCAAAAAAACACAAACAAATTTTTCGAATTTTGATTTTTTTTTTTCAATACGCAAACAACTTTTGAATTTATGAAACAACAAAAAGGAAGAAAAAGAAACATAAAACACAAAAACCTAAAAATGAAAATAAAAATGAAAACCCAAAAAAGGAAACCAGAAAAACGACTAAATAGAACAAAAAAGGAATCAAAAAACCAATCTGGAACTGGGAACCGTCTAGAACGTTCCTAAAACCAGAACAAAACGCCTCTGCGTACCACTATAAATTAGGGACTTGCCCATTGCGCTCGCTGTCACGAACCTCCTATGCGATGCCCCGACTATTTGATGCAAAATGCATCAAATAGTGAATTCCTAGGAGGCGGACGATGTAAAAAAACATTATACAGACAAACAAATTGGAGAAACAAACCTTCTTTCATATCTCTGCTACAATTTTATATCTATACCATTGTTATATAATTTCCTCTCCCTTTTATTAACAAGTGACGATGGTTACATCGTTCAACGAGAAAGAAACTTCTATGGGGCATCATCCATCCACACGCAAGAAGGAGCTCTCATGGGCATCCTAACTAGCTCATGAGCTACGCCATTATAAAAAATATGTGAGGAAACTTGCAAGCAAGATTGTAGTAGTCATCGAAAATCGCCGTTGCTATCCCCATTGATCAACCTTCATTCTTCATAGTTTCCATGACTTTTAAGTTGTCCGAGTTGATCAACAACTTGTTGCATCCCACTTTTGGCCACAAATAAACCCCAACGCAATGCCATTGCTTCAGTAGATAGTACATCTATATACATGTCGATCTTTCAGTTAGCAGCAATTAGTAAATTACTAGATGAATCACGAAGGACACAGGTCCAGATCGATGCACCTTTTATGTGGTCTTGATCAAAAGCTGCATCCACATTAACTTTTGACAAAACTAGCTGGTGGCTTAAGCAATCCATCTTTCTTTATCAATGCCTTTGGAACTAATGAGGCGACAACATTCGTTGTTAAATCTTTGATGTATGATACTGAATTCTGTATTTGCTCAGCATGGACAATTTTCCTTCTTTCCCATCAAAAATACCAATAGGTGATGGCTATTATTTCATGTATATTATTTGGCCGAGAAGACCAAGCTCTTGTATCGGATTTGAATCAGAAAATCCATTACAGCTTCACCCGCCATATCGACGTTGCACGCCCTCTTGATATATAATCTCATCCAACCATAAAAGATGACATACCTCGGCTGCTTTGTTGCATTTAAATAGTAGGTGAGTTACATCCTCTGCACATGTGTTGCACATGGGCATTGTCTAGAAACCATAATGTGTCGATTTGGAAGATTGAGTCGGTATGGAAGTGTCCTCCTTAAGGTTCTACATAAAAAATCACCTTAGTTGGGAATTGTAGTTTCCAGATTTTCTCCCAAACTCCATTCAGACACATAGATTCAATTCCCTTTGTACTCCTCAATTTCTAGCCACGTTGGTGACCCCAATTCACGTGATATGCTGAACGGACTTAGAACAATCCATCCCACAAAATCATCCATGTCATGAGCAGGCAAAGAATAGACAAAACACGCTAAACATCTATTTGTCAAAAGGTTAGAGTTACCAACTCTGAAAGATCGTGGATGTCGCCTAGAGGGGGGGGGGGTGAATAGGCGCTTTAAAATAATTACGATTTAGGCTTGAACAAATGCGGAATAAACCTAGCGGTTAATTTGACAAGCACAAAACCTACAACAACTAGGCTCACATATGTGCACCAACAACTTATGCTAAGCAAGGTAAACAACTAAGTGATAGCAAGATATATGACAAGAAACAATATGGCTATCACAAAGTAAAGTGCATAAGTAAAGGGCTCGGGTAAGAGATAACCGAGGCACGCGGAGACGACGATGTATCCCGAAGTTCACACCCTTGCGGATGCTAATCTCCGTTTGGAGGCGTGGAGGCACAATGCTCCCCAAGAAGCCACTAGGGCCACCGTAATCTCCTCACGCCCTCGCACAATGCAAAATGCCGTGATTCCACTAAGGGACCCTTGAGGGCGGTCACCGAACCCGTACAAATCGCAACCCTTGGGGGCGGTCACCGAACCCGTACACTTTGGCAACCCTTGGGGGCGGTCACGGTACCCGACAAATTGCTCGGGGCGATCTCCACAACCTAATTGGAGACCCCGACGCTTGCCCGGAGCTTTACACCACAATGATTGAGCTCCAAGCACCACCAACCGTCTAGGGCGCCCAAGCACCCAAGAGGAACAAGCTCAAGGGTACCAAGCACCCAAGAGTAATAAGCTTCTCAACTTGTAACTTCCACGTATCACCGTGGAGAACTCAAACCTATGCACCAACTGCAATGGCAAGGGCACACGGAGTGCCCAAGTCCTTCTCTCCCAAATCCCACCAAAGCAACTAATGCTAGGGAAGAAAATGAGAGGAAGAACAAGATGGAGAACACCAAGAACTCCAATATCTAGATCCAAGGGTTCCCCTCACATAGAGGAAAAAGTGATTGGTGGAAGTGTGGATCTAGATCTCCTCTCTCTTTTCCCTCAAAAACTAGCAAGAATCCATGGAGGGATTGAGAGTTAGCAAGCTCAAAGAAGGTCAACAATGGGGGCAAAAACGAGCTCAAGAGTTAGGGAACCATTGGGGAAGAAGACCCCCCTTAAATAGGTTCACACCCTTCCTCGGATAAGACCGGTAAAACCTCCAACACCGAAAATATCATAGAAGACGCATGCGAACTCCGTTTTCGATGAACTCAAGCTTGTGATCAAGATGACCATAAGCTCTAAGACTCACAAAGAGAACCAAGCAAGAACCAAGAAAGAAGATGCAAGGATGCAATGGTTTGAGCTCTCTACGAATGATACGACCAAGCTACTCATCGAGAGCCCCCCTTGATAGTACGACAATCGATCCTATAACCCGGTCTCCCAACTACCACCATGAGACCGGTAAAAGAGAAAACCTATCAAGGGCAAACCTTTGCCTTGCACATGGTCCACTTGAGCTAGATGATGACGATCTTGACTCCCTCAAGTTGGACCACCTTTCTTGATTGCATTGGCTCGATGAAGACTAGATGATTGCTCCCCCATAGTCCACTATGGGTGAACCTCTCTTGACACATCTTCACAAGACCATTGACACCACAAAGGATGGCAAGATTCAAGCACTTGATCTCTTCGTGATGCTCCACTTGAACTTGCACACGGCAATCATGATGACGATCACCACTTGATGTCATCCTTTCCATGGGTTGTATGATATCTTCCTCTTGACGCAAGCCCATGAACACGTACCTGACCCCACATAGAACTCTCACATAGACCATGGGTTAGTACACAAAGTGCAATGGACAATGCTCACCATACCATGGGATCACTTGATCCCTTTCAGTACATCTTCTACGCTTTGTGAGTTGATCAACTTGATTCACTCTTGACTTAGTCTTGATCAATCTTGAATCTTTCCAACTCTCTTCATTTGGATGATGTCTTGAAGGTAAACATGAATGATCACACAATCTTCTTCTTCAAGACATGCTTGCAATAAGCTCAACACTCACATGACCAATCTTTGGATAATTCCTTAATAGCACATTGGTCAACTCATAAACTCCTTGAAACCAACACATGGACTTCAAGAAAAACCTATGGACAAATCCTTCAAATATAACTCAAGAAAACCATTAGTCCATAGAGATTGTCATCAATTACCAAAACCAAACATGGGGGCACCGCATGTTCTTACAATCTCCCCCATTTTGGTAATTGATGACAATCACTTTCAAGAGAGTTTATATAAGGAATTATGCATCACCATGCAATGCAACAACCAATAGTGCATGCGAATGAGATGCAAATGCTAAGGAACAAAACCAAAGCAAGAGGAGACAACTCTCTAAACTTCTCCACAAAACTCTCTGAAACTTCTCCCCCATTGGCATCGATTGCCAAAATGAGCTAAAAGCTTAGAAGGCCAATATAAAATGTGTTCCTCCATAAATTGTGTATTTCTCAACACGAGAGTGCAATGCAATACACATATCCAACGGTAAATACTTGGAGGAAGACAAACTATATTGAGGCCCAAAGATTGCAAAAGGAAGATATGCCACAAAGACATAATCAAAGAGAGAAGCAAGCAATCAAGCAACCAAAAGATACCAATTGAAGCAAGCTATCAAAAGATACCAATTGAACCAACTAGGCCAATGATCCTACCACTACTAGAAAAACCGCTACTAATGGCGCACCTAATTTGGCCATTAATGGCGCATCACTGGTGCGCCATTACTAGCACGCCATTAGTAATTTTTTACTAATGGCGCACGGTGGTGCGCCATTAGTATCTGAGTATACTAATGGCGCACCAATCGTGCGCCATTAGTATAGGTTACGGATCGCCATTAGTATGCCTCCCGAGGCCATGTATACCCAGTGCTTTGGCATACTAATGGCGCACGACCACGAGATCGCCATTAGTAACCATGGCATACTAATGGCGCATGACCAGTGATGCGCCATTAGTATGCTTTGTCATACTAATGGCGCCTTATCATGTGATGCGCCATTAGTATGAATATTAGGTTTTTTTATTTTTTATTTTCTGTTTTTGCACGAGGTTACAAAATGTATAATTTGACAAAATATAGACAACACACATCAACAACAGATTCATCGAATACAATAGAAGATTAGTCTTTGAATACAATTCATCATATTAGTCTCCGAATACAATTCATCATATTAGTCTCCGAATTGAAAAGACCGAACAAAGATAGAACATTATATTACAAGTCTCGAGACCGCGAGTAGCGAGTTTGTCTTCACATTACAAGTCGATATCGATCATCTAAACTACCATCACATAGAAGAGAGCTGCGGTCATCACGATGAGCATCATCACGATGAAACTCGTCTTCATCCGGTTCCTCCAACGCTCCCTCCCCTCTCCCGCTAGATAGCGGGCGTATCTAGATTCGGCCTCGGCCCTAGTGGTGTACCCTTTGTAACTGTTACCGCTGAATCAGTGAACCTGTCTCCGACACTCCTCCTAGTCATCGTAGACTCCGGAACCTTACCCTTGTACACGACATACGTCGGCATCGCTATGCACTAGCCAAGCAAACGTTAGTACCAATTCACAGACAATACATAAGCAATATATAAGTATGCAACAGAACGATCGGAAGAGAAAAGCAAGCATTAATAGTATCGATTACATCTAAGTTGAACGACTCTCGAAACCAAAGAGACATACTACAAGTTCATTAAAGTTTAATTACAACATGAGCCAATCGATGTTTGAGAACTAGACACAAGCATCACCGCTTTCGACTCGACTCAAGGGACCGGAGCGTGGATGAAGCAGCCGTCTATCGTGGGAGTCATGAAATAACGGTGCGTTGTCAGCCTGCATTTGTAGCATTGTGTCGATGTCACCGTTGGACGGTTGATTTCTGAGGTAGAACGGCCCGAGTGCGAAGGACATCTTGATGGATGATTTCCGCAAACTCCATTGGATGCGAAAGAATTCTTGTCGGAGGTCCGCGTCTGGATTGCCGACACGCTCGCGGCCCAATCTTTGAGTTTACTCGGTAGCGAAGTTGATGATGGTCCCGTCTGATCGCCCGCATGTGATGGATGGCGTGGTAGGCACCCGCCGACCACTCAGCGGCTGCTTGACGCGAGAACGTCGTATTGTGGGAGAACACGTGCTTGCCGTGCCACGAATAGGCCCGTGAAGGTGCCTCCAGATTTGGCGTGGCAGGAGAACATCATCAAGAACCTTCTTGACATTTGTGTAGTCTACGTTGTTGACGGTCCGGGTCGAAATCGTGGCCATGGAATATTTGGGGCTTAGGAGGATGAGCGTGCAGCGTGTGTCACCGCAGAAAACACGGAATGTTAAAAGAAAAGCGATCGAAATGTAAGAATTCATATGTTACGGGCGGTTGAGGGAGGACTTACTCGGGAAAGTAAGGCACGAGGAAGTTATCCTTATCTTGGTTTGCGAATGGCGCCTTCGAGGTAAGAACTTCGCGACTTGCGGTCCCAGCGCTGCCCAAGATCTTGGCACGCATGTAGAAGGGGTCGACTATCACGATGTCCGGGTCTTGTCGCGAATGATCCGCATCTCCATACTCGGCGAAAATAGCCGAGCGAAGGTGTAGTGCAGCGGATGAAGGTTCAACATAAGCGTGGATGTCATCAAAACGCAGGACGATCGTGCCCGATGGAGTTATCCACAAAGCCCTTGCCCTCTGGCACCTTGGCCGCGAAACTGGGTATGCCACATCCTTCTCCACGAGGCGCCGCTTCTCCAAAGAAAGAACAACATCATGCAGACTCCGCATAGCACGGTTGCAGCATTGAGCATATTTGTCGGTAGCATCGCCCTACCCGCCACATGCACCCTCCTCGAGATATCCTGCGGTGAAGGTGGCCCGTCCTGAGCACGGATCGTACTCTGTGCCGGCTGGCTCGCACCCTTCTTAGTCTTTCTTTTGCGTGCCTTCTTCTTCTCCTGTAATGGGACCGAGTTTTGCTCACAGACCGCCTTCTTGAGTGTGTTGGGGCTGATAATATTTCGCACCTCGCCTATCTGAGGCTCGGTGAAGTCGGCAGCTGGGCGTCTCTGAGAGCTGAACGCCAGACGGCGCTGTTGCAACTTGGCTTCTCCAGCAGTACGAGCTAGATCGCACATGTCTTTTGTTGGGTTTGGTTCTTGAGAAGGAGTACCCATGAAGTCGACATCGTACCCATGATCGGCAAAGTACTGATCGAAGTTGCCAAATGTATCATCGTAAATGCGTCGTCGTCGTTACGATCCTGTGCCATATGCATGTTTGGATCCGATGGCATAGGGATGTCCGGCACCGTTCTTGGCGGTCTTGCCATGGGGCCGACTTGGCGCCGGCATGATCGGCGGTGTTGTCTTTGGGGTGGTGTCCCCGCCCCCAAGCGAATCTGGCTCTTCGGCCAAAGCGAGGCCAGCTCAAGCATCTTGTTGAGGGTCATCACGTCATCATCGTCGGCCCGGCCAGGTCGATTCGGAGGTAACAACTTCGTCGCAGCCTGGCAGCACCAAACCAGTTGAACCCTAAACAAGTTGGGTGGGATCTGGGTACCGTGGAACAAGGGGTTGCCGGTTGAACTATTTTGCCCTTGGCGACATCGACCAACTCGTTGTTCACGAAGTGGAGGAGAGTGCGCAGGCGTCGGCGGCGCCCTGCGAAAACATGTAGGCGTCGGGGATGCCCGATCAAAAGGCAAGGAGATGAAGTCCTCGGCCAAGAGAGGCTTAATTAGTTACCGTGATGATGGCGTCGAGCTCGGCTAATGTAGAGGCACCGCCAACGGCGGCGTGCGATTAACGGAGGGGCCGCTTGCTGCAGAGGTGCCGGCGGCGTACACCCGGGTGCATTAAGCTCCCGTGTCGGCGTCGGAGACACCAATGCCGCCTCGCCGGAGGCACCAATAACCCGCCATCGCATTATGCGAGTTGCTGGCCGTGAAGCTAGGAAACGGGGGCGGCCCCTGATGGCCGCCCGCAATCCAAGCACTCAACCCCGAGATCAAGGTAGGCACAATGGCGGTGATCGTCGCTCCGAATCGTTGATCCACATGCTATTGGACAATCTCCGAATCCAGCGCCACATGCCTTGAGTTCTTGAACCTCTCGCGCTGGCTTTCCGAGCTGGTCTTTTCTCCTTCCGCACACCAGCGTATAGTATGACCCCATTTTGTGGACAAGCCTTTCTTGCCGCCACCACGACCGGTGACGTCGGCTTCTTGAGCTTATCCTTGTTCTTCATTACATTCAACCCCCTATTTAGAGTGGTGTCCCAAGGGTTGATCTTAGTCGACCCAGCGCTACTGCTTTCGATGCGCTGCGGAAGGAATGTGAACCATTTAGAAATTTGGCTTCATTAATTAGAATGCAACCATATGGAGCTAATTACGGGGGTGTATTCCTTACGAGAACAAGCTCAAGCCGCTTTGGTCTTCGGATCCGTGGTAAGCTCCTTTGTTTTCGGGTCCTTCTTGTACCGGGCCTGACAAAGTTCCTGGTCTGCTTGTCACCGTATTTATCGAAGAGGCGGTAGGCCTTGCTCAGCATGGTCCGCCTCCTCCTTGTCCCATATAGGCTCCGCCACTCTGTAACCGCCCGGGACCGAGTGTGTGTTCCCCTATGTTCAGCTCCGCATTTGTTTCCCCACTCACTTGATTGGGAGTTTGCGGTGCTCGAGCAATTGATCTTGAAGTCGTTGTAGTCATCTTCGGTGATCGAAGGATTTTTCTCCTTGATCTTCTCATAACTCTCACCTTTCTCGATCATTCTCTTCACATTGCTTTTCCAAGTAGACAGGGCCTTGCTCATCTTCGTGAGGGCAGCATTGTTCACTTTATTCCCTTTGAGGCTTGTGTTTTGAAAGCAGCGGGAACTTGTATCGTTCGTGCAACCGTGAAGAGGAGGTTGCGCCAAATTCCCTCGGTCAGGATGCCTCGGGTTCTCGGTGTTGATCGAGGCGGTGCTCCGGAGAATGCACCCGAGCTGAAGCGAGTACCCCTTGACTATTCGTTCGGGCGCGTTGGATTCCGTCGGAGTCAACTTCAGTAACTTCCTCCTTGAGGGTGCGGAGCACGGTCGGGCGCCGGTCCTTCCGTTGCCTCTTCTGTTGGCTGCCATCTGTGCGTGCGCCGCCATCATCAGTGGTGGCATCCTCGGCGGCACCATCAGTGGTGGCATCAGTGTGGTCATCCTCGGCGGCACCATCAGTGGTCTCAGGATCGGTGGGGAAGGCGGCGGCCTCATACAAGTGAGGTTGTTCCTCCATCTCCTGGGACAGCTCCAAAATGCCTTGCTTGGAACCCCCGGCCTCATCGTTGTGGGCCATGTTTCTCTCTAAATAGAAATAAAAGCTTGGTCAAAAGTTGGTTATTGTCAAGGAACAAGATCATGGTCTCATCATTTAGGGTTTATGCGACAACGAGGCATCCTAAAATCTAAGCTTTTATCATTGAGGGTTTTTCGACGCCGAGGCACCCTAAAAGCCTAACCTTTCATCATTTCGGTTTTTATCGACACCGAGGCACCCTAAAAGCCATGCATTAGTCACAAGTACGCCGGGGCACTTGATCCTACTTAATTAACTACTAAGATACCCCGGCCCATGCATTAGTCACAAGTACCCCATATGTCCTATTTTTAGCAAAGTCATGCTAAAATTCACGGAAAATTTCAGCATGACCTTTGCTGAAAATAGGACATATGGAGTACCCGAATTCTTGGAGCGGAAGTTAATCGACATTCCGGCAAACTCAAGGGCCTCTTGGGGTACCTGCAAAATCATCACGACACGATGGTCGGAGAAAAAACCCAGCAAACTAGCACCACAATGTGCCTCTACTTTCATATGGATGAAAAGGTCACAATGTGCCTCTACTAGCACCACAATCTTAGTTAACTACAGGGACATCGGAAAGTTAACATCCGCTGATTATTATGAGGACTTCACTGCCACTGTTTACTCAAACTTAAGTTAGTAATTAAAAATATAAAATAGGATAACCCGATGGCAGGACTGTTGGTTGATGTCACAAAAGTTGCTAATCTCAACATGTTCTCAGTTGTTAAAATTATCTTCTTGTATTTAGAACAAACTAACACCACAGTCTACCAATTCAGGTAGAAGCCATCATTCATTACAAATTTGAATATATGATATTCCAGAAAATAATCATCTACAAAATGAGATACATTCCGTTTGAACTACCAAAAGCTGTAACCAACGTTATTACCTAATTATGAAAAAAGTGCAGTACATATAAATTATTTCATCACTTTGAGAGGAGATAACCAAAGTTTCCAAGCAATATGATTAAGAAAATGGGATTTAGGCATCCAAATGCCACAAAGACCAAATCACATTTTAAACCAAGTTACACAAAGAAAATGCACCTAAGCACCAAGAGGAACTGTTACAACTCCATAAGGTATATCCAAGTCACTGCTACTCATATTCAAAAACCTAACTCCAATATAACCAGAAAGATTGTAAAACATTATATCTCCCTCGACACGAACTGAAAGCGTAACAAAATACCATCTTCTTTTGTTGATGCGTTGGTGTTTTAGAGTAGAGGTAAGAAAACCGGAGACCATATATGTAGTTTCTAACATATGCAAGATTACTTAAAATTGGAGAGCCATGTCGTTTCTCTTTGGACCTAAATATAGCTAGCTGCTTTGGTGTTGAACAATAAACAGCCACACCACACACTAAGACAAGTAACTGAAATGACTCTCTTTGTATTGTAGTAGAAGAAGAAACAAGAGAGAGATGCAAGATAGTAGTATATATAGGTGAGTCAACCTATTATTCTAGGCAGCTGCCTTGCTAGTGATTCGGTGTAAATGCAACTGGATCCCTCCCACTCGACCTGCGATCTTCTACAAGGAAAAAAGTAGCAGCTCAGTCAACCACCATATAATTATACAAGGAAAAAATGCTACTTGGCACAAGTGTAAACGAGAAGCTTGAGGTAGCAGCAGATTGAAGTGATAAAGTGCAAAGGAGAAGCTTGAGCTAGTAAACAATTTCTGAATGTTATAAAGTGGGGAAAGTAAAATAAAATTCATGACTAGTCATGGCACTAGAAAAGAGATGAGATTTCACAAAACCAGAGCCAAGCATAGTCCGAATGTCAAATTTTCAGTTAGTTAATTATTACAGTCCTTTGCTAAAAGAGATGATCCGTCCAAGAAATTTAATACTAGATGCATGCGATCTGTTGAGGATCTTTTAGTGAATGACTAACAACAAGTAGCCGAGCTTGCCCAAGAAAGATTAGATTCGAAGTCTTTGGCTGCCGCTAGTGAATGGAGTAGCAGTTATCTGATGTCAATTGATGATAAGTAGAGTGAGATGATCAAGCGTTTGTGCTGAATAGTAGTGGCGGTGTAATGTTAACTAAATCTGATTGGCGGTGTATATAGTGTTAATTGACGGTGGCTTGTCCTGGATATAACTCATTTTCTAGGTTTACACGCCTCCGGAGTTAAGCGACGGGTAATCCAACCTGCCTCCGATTTACGATAGCTTTTCTCCAATCTCCTAAAGATAGGATAGGATGGCACGACATCAAAATAAACAGACTTCATAATCTCAATAATATATCTTTGTGCATTAATACGGCATATATCTGATGTCAAGCTGGTAACAGGTATCCTTTACATAAAGAAGGAAACACGTCTTATAATCTCATTGGCATTGTAATGCATACAAAAGTTTCCTTGATTGCCATCAAACAATTTAAACAGTAAAGCCCTCAAAGTGCCAAATCTAAACAACCAAAATTTTAAGTGACAATCATCACAATCATACAAGGTGAAGGATTAGTGAGTATATAAGAGTATATACTTCCCATTATCGAGAAGACAAATGATTTCCCATAAAAAAAAGACTAACGATTTGAGGAAAATCAAAGGAGCAGAGCAATACATAAAAGGGAAAAGTATTCGAGAGTTGGATATGTATTCGAGAATGACGGTGGAAAAGCAACAAAACACAATACTTGCACCTTAAAGCGAGGTGTTCTGGTCTGAAGAGGTTCGTCTAGATCTAGTGCAGCGAGCTGCAATGCAAGGTCTGAAGAGGTTCATCTAGATCTAGTGCAGCAGAGCTGCAATGCAAGGTCTGAAGAGGTTCGATTGTAGCTAGCTACAGTAGTTGTGTAACAAACAGATGATGGTGGTTGTGTAAGATATTACATCATGTTGTAAGTTGGACAGGTTTGAACATAGCCTAGACTAGCTGGTTGTGTAACTGTAATGCTGCTTCAGTTGTAACAGAGCACAGTTATCATGCATGTTGCGAGATATTGGTGGTGCTTATGTCGGAATCCACCAAACGGTAATTTCAGCAGCAGAGTCGGGGGCGGGGACTAAAAAATCTTAACCCTAACAGCATAGTGGAGCGCGTGGAAGACGAGGTGGGGCGGCGAGTAGGCGGTCACCTTGGCGTCTGGCGCTTCGAGAAGCGAACTGGCGCTCGAGGCGGGTAGACAGGCACCTCCCGGAGATCGCCTCCAGCCACGTCTCCTCCACGAGCAGCTCGGACTTGGCAAAGCGGAGGTTGCGGTAGCCAGGCGAGGCGAGGTTGGTGTCGGCCCTGGCGCTGCTCCCGTGAGAGTGGGGTGGGGTCGGAGGGAGGAAGGGAGGATGGGGAGAGGAGGCGTCGGTGGTGTGGTGTGGGCCAGGCGGCGCTGGTGTCGGGCGGCGTCGAGGGCGGCGGGCGGCGCCGGGAGAGGAGAGGGAAGGGGATCATGGCGAGGCGAGGAGAGAGGATCGTCTGAAGTAGAGGCGGCACAATACTAATGGCGCACCACCCTCGGTCGCCATAAGTACATACATGCTAAAGGCGCACCTCACCCAGTGCGCCATTAGTATTTTTTTTACTTCTGCCCGAGCCAACAGGTTATCTACCACCGGACCTGATACACATCAAGTCTTCTCTACTAGTTCGACCGTCAGCAGCTAGTTCTCACACCGAGGAGGTCCTGGGTTTGATTCCCGAGCTCCACTATTTTTTTATGCATTTAAAATGTTGTTTGATACTTATTTGTGTTTAAATATGTTCAAACTTGTTTAAAACATAACAGTAATATATTTTTTATAAGACAGTAATAATTTTTTAAAAAATATCATCAAATAGTAATGCATGCCGGTGGAGCGGGGGAGGGTGCGGGGTGCGGGGGTCGGCGGCGGTTGAGTAGGGAGGGTGCGGGGGTCGTGGCGGCGGTTGAGTAGGGGAATCGAGGTGCGGGCGGTCGGCGGCGGCGGACGGTGGACCGGTCTGGCGAGGTGGGATAGCGATCGAGATGGAGGATCGAGATCGAGTGTCCATGAAATTAAAAAATATTCATGATAGTTCAAAAGTGCCCATGAAAATATACAATCGAGAAATGAAGTCTCTGATTTAAATACAATCGATCTTAGCTAGCTATCTCTTCACAATCTTCTTGCCCTTCTTTTTCGCAAATGGAGTTCTTCTATGGAGCAGACGTCCTTTAGGTAGGGTGGTCCTGCTTCTTCTTGTGGTGTATGCTGCTACTTCATCATCGTCATATGTTCGATCCTCGGGTCGCCGTGCTTGTCGAAGTCTTGCTCATTGGCTACTCCATCCATTCCGATGATCTTCCTTTTGCCTCTCCTCACGACAACACGGCCCGGGCTTTGGCGGGTCGGTAATGAAGAAGCATTGGTCCACTTGGGAAGCCAGTACCCATGGCTCATTTTTTAGCGGTGACGTTTGCGCCCTTGATCTTGGATTTAACCGGGTATAACCATGGTGGTGAAATACCGGTCTTCTTTTATGACGTTCTTGGCCCATCGACCACGGAACATCGGGACCTTCTCTCGGCGTAGCTCAGCTCCCAGATCTCCTCGATCCTTCCGTAGTATCTGTCCTTGTCGTTACCGGTGTAGGATTCCATCGTTACCGGAGTTTTGATAACCATCGCTCTTCATGTCCTTGGCCTCGGTGTAGAATGTGTAGCCGTTGATATCGTGCGCCTCATAGGTCATCGAGGTTGTGCTTTCGGCGCCTGTGACAAGGCGAATATGAGTTGTTCTTCAGCGGAAGAATCCTCATGTAAAGGGTGCAACGAAGCTTCTGCTTGAACCAACGCGTGAAACATGAGTTGTGCTCTTTGAGTATATCTCCGTCCGTCCTCTGTTGGCCTCGGTCATTGTACGTCTTCTTAATAAAGGTTTTGTGCTGTACCACCCAAGGATCGA
Organism: Aegilops bicornis; assembly: GCA_021605145.1. NCBI lineage: Eukaryota > Viridiplantae > Streptophyta > Magnoliopsida > Poales > Poaceae > Aegilops > Aegilops bicornis. The sequence continues at coordinate 285,909 of JAHIAL010000069.1, forward strand.
CCACGTCTATGTGTTGTACCGTGACTAGGTTTGCTCTTTCAAAGTCGGCGAGTCGACCATCGAAGTCGACATGCATTTCGCGGCGACCCTCACGGTAACCCCATCCAGCGAGCCTGCCGAGGTGCCTATTGACGGGCAGACCAACGGGGTTCTCAATTCCTAGATAATTCGTGCGATGGGAGATGCACTCTTGATTGAAAGCCCCTGGCTATGCTTCCTTACGGGCGTGACATGTTGCGAACGTATCCTTTGATGACACCATTCATCCTTTCGAGCGGCATCATGCTTTGTGCGAGGCGTCGGCCCGAGTTGGATGATATCCTCCACTATATGGACCAGCGGATGCACCATAACGTCGAAGAATGCGGTAGGAAGTACATCTCAAGCTCGCATAGTATCACCACGATCTCTTCCTGTAGCCTTCTGAGTTGCCTCACGCCAATCGACTTCCGAGAGATGACGTCGAAGAAGTTGCATAGGCCAAATAGCGTTTCACGGACGTGAGTGTCCATGATCCCACGGATTGCAACTAGAAGTATCTGCGTCATCAGCACGTGACAGTCGTGAGACTTCATCCCGCTGAACTTCTGCTTCGCTGGGTCTAGGTATCTGCTTATCTTCCCCGCGTAACCGTAAGGAAGTTTTACTCCTAAGAGGCGGTGAAAAACTGCTCGATCTCCTCGACTTAGCGTGAAGCCTATTGGAGGTAGTCATTTCCGGTCTTCTTGGCCTTTTTGCCTTTGCGACGACTTTACGTGTCTGCTTGGCCTCATCATCATCATCATCATCATCATCATCATCATCATCATCATCATCATCATCATTAGCGTGAAGCTCCTGCACGATGCCCATTGATTTCAAGTCTGCCCTTGCTTTCGGCCCATCTTTGGTCCTCTACGGCATGTTGAGCAGGGTACCAAGCGGACTCTACGCACACGTTCTTCGTGATATGCATGACATCAAGGCTGTGAGGCACACGGTGGATCTTCGATGCGGCAAGTCCCGGAAAAGCAGACCTCGTTTTCCATACCTTCAGCCGGCTCTGGCGCCTTTTGCTTCTTTCGGCGGTGGGCGGTCTTTCCAATTTTCAACAGCTTGTCTATTTCCTCGCCGCTCCCTCGTACAGGCGTTTTTAGGGTTCGGTTTCACCATCGAACAGATCCTTGCGTTTCCTCCACGGGTCATCGTGGCGAAGCCACCTTGATGTCCCATGAACACGGTTTTCGAAGACCGGGATCTCTATCTAGCTGGCGATACGTTGTGTCATCCATGCACCTTACGCATCCGGAAAATCCGTGGACTACCGGCCCGCGAGATATCCGTAACGAGATAGTCGTGCACCGTCGTGAGCGGTCACGGCTCTCATAGGGAAATATTCTTTCTCTGCGGTGTCCCATGTATTGGCTGGCGTTTTCCACAGCGTGTCAAGCTCCTCTTTCAGCAGCCCGGTCTGATTGATGTCGTTCCCTGGTTGTTTCGGCCCTTCAATTAGCATACTCATGTGAATGTACTTCCTCTTCATGCACAACCGGGGAAGGTTGTACATCCACACAAACACAGGCCGGTGCTATGTGTGCTTCTCACGGCTGCCAAAGCGGATTGACTCCATCGGTGCTCGCGCCCGTACGATGTTCCTTGGATCGTTCCCAAATTCCGAGTCTTGAAGTTCAACGCTTGCCACCGGCTCGCATCCTTAGGGTGACTCAGCATCTTGTCTTTTTATCTATCTCCGGATCATTTGCGTCATCTTCTCGCTTCTTCTCCTCCCTATCCGGCGTGCCAACGCAGGAGCTTTGCTACCTTAGGGTCCGCGAAATAAGCGGCTGCAGACGAGGAGTGATCGGAAAGTACCACACCACTTTTTGAGGAGCTTTCTTCCTCTTCTTGTATCGAGTGGCGCCGCTGCCGGACATATGGTAGACTCGCGTGCTCGTCCCGATAAATGATGCAATTGTTCATGCACACATGGTATTTCACGTCGCGATAAATCGAGAGGACACACGATTTTCTTCGCCTCCTCCAAACTGGTGGGCACTTGTTCCCCTTGGGAAGGCGTTCGTGCGAGAATGACATATTCTCGTCGAAGCATCGTCGGTCATTTTGTGTTTTACCTTCATCTCCGAGCCATGGCGTTACTTTCGGTGGTATCCTCGGGCCTGCATCCTTCATACAATGGAGTAACGCGTCTAACTCAAGTTGATCCATCTTGGCTTTCTCTCGAGGCGGCAGCTCTGGCGTTATCCGTGCAGCTTGAGAAGCAGCTCTTGAATATGAGGGTCCTGCACCCAGCCCATCGATGGTCGGCGTAAATGCGCTCCGCCCGGCATCATCATCTTCATGATCATGCCCGTCGCTGCTCCGACATCTTCCTCATCATCATGTCACGCATCTTCTACATGATGGCGTGTACAAACATCACCGTCGTGATCATCTCACAGGGATTCTTCGTCTTCTCGCCCGCCCAGAGCAGCGGTGGTTGTCTTCTTGCCCTTCCTCATTTCTTGCCCGGCCCCATGGGCGACTTCGTAGTCATCTTCATCACCTTGCCACCGATAGCCATCCACGAAACCACGCCAAGAGCAGGTGGTCCCGCACCTGCCGGAATCCGGGACCGCAATAAGGCTCTTCACTTGCATCTTCGACACGGACATCTTATCTCCGTCTCGTTCTTTTGAAGCATCTCGGCCTTCGCGGACCTCAAAAACCTATTCACGATGCCTTCGGTCATCGTGCGGACCATCAGTCGCTGAGAGTAGAGCAAAAGCGATATTTTAGAACCAAACAAAAATTTGGCATGACTTTCCCTAAAAATAGGACCAAAAAGAATGCTTAATGCCAAAATTCTACTTGAAGCGGAAATGAATCAACATTAGGCAAAATATTGGCAACTATCGCATTTCAAATACCGGTACACCTCCAAACACAAACACATATGCAACACCACAAACATATGCAACACCACGAACATACATAGATCTAGCTAGGCCGTAAAAAGTGCATGTGCACATTGTTGTAGGGAGAACAACATAAATATAGCTTCCCCCTTACTTACCTATTAAAACAAGGTAATTTAACCACTTAATTTGAATGAATCTATGGTGGAAATGAGGTGAAAAAGATGAGGCACCCGAGACAAGGAGGAGGTGGAGAGAATGAAGTGGGGAGAAAGTGAGTGTGGGTAGGAGAGGCTGTCCAAAATATCTTGTTGCTGCCCACTTACTAATGGCGCACCAGCACTAAATGCGCCATTAGTAATCCGAGTAACTAATAGGCGCACCTCTGGCGGTGCGCCATTAGTAGATTTGCAAAAATAAAAAAATACTAATGGCGCACCCTTGGCGCGGTGCGCCATTAGTAGTTACAACTACTAATGGCGCACTTCATGCGGATGCGCCATTAGTATGTTTGAACAGGCGCACTAGTTCAAAAATAATAATTTTCTATACTAATGGCGCACCTTGCACAGTGCGCCATTAGTAGTTACAACTACTAATGGCGCACTTAAGCAGGATGCGCCATTAGTATGTTTGGACAGGCGCACTAGTTCAAAAAAATGTTTTGATACTAATGGCGCACCCTTTGCATGGTGCGCCATTAGTAGTTTCAACTCTAATGGCGCATCAGAAGGTGGTGCGCCATTAGTATATACTAATGGCGCACCAACTTTCTGGTGCGCCATTAGTGTCAATCCCATCTATAGCCCTTTTTCTAGTAGTGTACGAGCCACATGAATAAAGGATATTATGATAAGAGCGGAGCAGTGTTCTAAAGAAACTAGAGAAGCTCCCCATGATTTGTGCACATCAAGAATTTTTGTATCTGGATACACAGTGCACAAAATAGGATCATAGCTCCCCCAAAATCAATAGAAGCTCACAACAAGTGTAAGAGAGCATATAGGAAACAAAGCCTAACACTTGCAACAAACACATGGTTGAGCAACATGAAAAGAGGCAACTCAAGAATGGGCTCAACCAAAAAGATGTGTGTGAGTCAAGGCAATGCACTTGAGAAGACTAATGTACGGATTAGCATCAAGCCTAAAAAAAAACTTGAAAGAATGAGGCACACGGTGCAAGCCCTATCATTCCCACACACAACTAGCAAATGGGTTCACAAGCTTACTAATAAGAAAATAGAGAACCTATGCTTGTGACAACCCGTGGTGAAGATAGACAAGGAGAGGCTCATCAAGACGAGGGGTACCAATTAAGATGGCAAAAGCCTCGTAAAGATAAGCAAGAGAAAAATAATCTTCACCACACAAGAGTGCATCAATATGCAACGATAGAGGACAAGCACTCAATGCTATAGCTTTCACGGAGCCACCAAAGAAATAACATAAGAAAGACAAGGTGGGCGTGAAAGAAAGGATATTAACTAGAGATGTAATTTCTCTCAAGTGTATAAGGTTCTAGGTAGACGAAATCATGATGATATATATCTACAAAGAAGGATGTACACCGAAATAGTTACAACATGAAGGAACAAGATATCCACAAGGAAGTCATAAATATACCAATAAGATATTTGCTTGAAAGCATAGCACTTGGCTAGATATGGTCTTATTGTATATAAATGAATTCCTACATGCCTGAACATCAAAGACATCACAAGTAGCAACATGAGATCATCGTTGAGATGCTTTGAGAAAGGAAACAAGTATCACAAGAAAGAATGAAATACATGCCATGATACAAAATACACAAGGTTGATGCAAGTAATGTGTGCATGTAGTAGATGATGATGCTTATTACCGAGATACCATTGGAAGGATGTAGTAGATACCAATTGAAGGTAGATAGTAGTTCATTGATCATCCTAGCTTGACTCCAATATGCACATGGTGACAACACCTTCCTTGTGAGTGAGCCGAGCATCCAATGCATCTCCAAATGTTCCTATAAGAACAACACAAACTAAACGGTACCCAAACTCATCGGGACCAAATAGTTAGAAACACCAATACATGGGACAAACTCCACATAAATATGTGCATATAGATATGAAAATGAATTTCACGCACATCTCATCCAAATTGAGACTAGGTGGAGTTTCCGCCATATATTGAGTCAAAGAAAGAAAGCATGTCAAATAAAATACATGAAGAAAACATGCATGCTCAAGACTTCAAAACCCGAAACCAAAAGACAAAGAAATGCCAAGTGAAAAGGATACCAAATGGAGAAATCATCACTTGGACATCAAAGAATGAGATATCCATTGATACGCACTAAACTAAAGATGTCAAACTCCCAAAGAGAGGATGGTTCCAAACAAACCAAGCTCTCAAGAAAGTTTCATGATGGCACAAGTAACAAAAAGAAATGGCTTGCCTTCCACCAAAACACACTTGATAAGGATCACAAGAAGAGTGTTCTAAAGAAAATAGGATAGCTCCCTCACAAGTTGTGCATTATATAGGATTTGCATTTGAATACAAAATGCACAAGGTGGGATCACCACTTTCACTATATCTAGAAAGCACTAGACAAGAACGAGAAATAAACAAGATCCACAAGTGGTAGGGAAGACAACGGGAGATGACACACACCTTGGCAAGAGAAAAGGCAAATAAAAATAAAAGCCAATGTAAAGATGATCAATAAATTCTACCACACATAAGTGAGTACCAATTGTCAAAAGACAAGAAGTATTTGGAAATATTTCTCGGTGGTAGATAGCAAGGATATCCGACATCATCTTCACACCAAACACAAGCAAATTGCAACTTGTAGAGCTATCATGCCACCTAGGAACAAGATAATTTACAATATCAATTCTAGGTGACAATATCTCAAATGTACACATTTTCTAGGCTAGTAATACACACATAGCATATTACTCCCCATAATGTGATACCAATTAAAGATAGACAAGAGGCAATTAAAAGGATCCAACAAGAGATAATTAATGGAAAATTTAGAATTTGAATTTCTCATGAGAGATATACCACCTAGAGACTAGATAATCTTGAAATATCAATACTAGATGGTATTCCTCATGTACACACATTTATAGGATTGTGAGGTTTACAAACCACATCACTCCCCCATAATGGGATATTCCATTAATCTCTCACAAGAGCCGACTAAGATATAAACAAGATGCATAAAGGCTCAATGTACGACACACATGTACATGATGTGCAAACCAACACACGCATACTTGATTGCTCAAGATAAGCAAGTTGGAAGCACAACATATACAAACACATGCAAGGAAAAAAACCAAAACATGCAAAGGGGCAAGTAACTTTCAATGTAAACAATTTAAGTACAAGTTACATAAGGAGGCACATTGGATATAAGATAGAAACTTGACAACCCAATTGACTTGGCTTGAGACAACAAGAATGATGAAGTCCCATTAATTCTTCATAATGTAGCCAAGTCTCCAATGACCTCCAACAACACCTATTGATCAAGTTTGAGCTAGTTGGTCCCCAACCAAGTTGGGTCCTAAGAGGTTAGTCACAATAGGCTTGGCTACCCAAATGGTTCTTTGCTTCAAACCACTTTGAGTACCAACAAACTTGGCAAACACATTGCCAACCTTATCCTTCCCAAGAGAATAGACATCATCAATAACAATTGGGTTGGATAAGTTACCACTAGTGCATGAAGAAGCAAGGTGACCTTTCTCACAACATAGATAGCAACATCTACTCTTCACTTTCTTCTCACTTGATTTCCCAACTTGAGAAGCATTAGCTTGAGTCTTCTTGGGAAGAGGCCTTTCTTCAACTTGAGGTTGAGCATGAGAATGCACTTGTAGCCGCTTCCCTTGTTGCTTGTCACTAATGGCCTTCTTCTTCAATGGGCAAGATCTAACATGATGCCCTTCAATTTTGCACTTGAAGCAAATAATTTTGGCGAATTCTTGACTTGTTTTTGGCCCTTCTTCTTGTTGATCTTGGACTTCTTCTTCTTGTTGGAGTTGAATCCAAGTCCACCTTTGTCATTGGGGGATTTTTGCACACTCAAGATATTGTTGAGTGTGGATTTCCCTTCATGACACTTTTGCAAGTCTTTCTTCAAAGAAGTGACTTGGGCCTTGAGCTCTTTTATTTCATCTACATGGTTAGACTCAACACAAGTACTAGAGGAAGTATAAGCTTAATTGTTAGAGCAATAAGGCAAGGAAATCAATTCATCACAAGATGTACCAACATTGTGAGTAGATGAATTACAAGGACTAGCACATGGCAATATACTATCTTGACTAGAAGTAGTGCTAGTATCCACATGAGGCTCACTAGATGTTACCTTATCAATCATGGCCTCATGAGCTATCTTTAGCACACCATGGGATACTAGAAGATCATCATGAGAGCTTGAGAGCTTTTCATGACTTTCTACCAATTTCCCATAATTGCTAGATAGCACCTCAAGTTGAGTCCGTAGCTCAACATTCTCCTTCACTATAGATAATTCTAGAGCAAAAGTCTCCTCAAGAGATTCCTTGGTGGTTTGTTCAAGTTCAAGAGCTTGAGAGAGGTCCGCAATCTCATTAGCGTAATCACGCCCATGACCTTCCATTTTATCAATGGTGACCTCATGCTCCTCAAGACGAGATTCCAACTCATCAATATATTTCTTGCTCTCAATAGCAATCGACATGATTTCCATGAAGTTGGAGCGAGCAATTTTATTCTTAAGAAGAGCTTTAAAATCATTTCCCCCTTAATTTTTAAGGAGGCAACATCATCATTCTCTTCATCATAAAAGACATCATCATCATTCTTGCCATCATCAATATCATCACAAGATATATTGGGATTCAAAGTGGGAGATACCTTTGAGGCCTTGGCCATAAGGCAAAATGCAATAGATGATGATGTAGGATCCCTTGAAGCACCATTCAAGACCACATCTTGTTCCATGGAGTGTTGAGTTTCCTCTACATTGTTAGCACAACAACTCGAGGAAATAGATACATTTTATCATGGCAACAAGACATATCAAGCATATCATCATGAGATTTGAGCAAGCAATTTCTACATGATATGCAAGGACTACCAACACGAGCAAGTGAAACATGTAAGGTGCTCGAAGTGTTAAAGTCCAAAGAAGGGCCATTGCAATAAGATAGTGATGAAGAATCACCAAGAAGAAGCACACTATCATCATTACAATGACCACCACTACTCACCCTAGCATTACCTTGTGGCAATCCACATGTAGGTGAAGTAGAAGAAGTTGAGAAGGCAACACGGCGGAGGAGGAGGAGAACAATCATCCCCACAAATCTTGGACACACCATATTTATCTTGAAGCTTCGTCCACAACTCATGAGCATCCCGGAACGGCATGAGTTCAAATATAACTACATTGCTCAAAGCATCGAAAAGCACATTAGAAGCTTGAGCATTGAGATAAGAGTTTTTCTCATCCTCTAAAGATAAGCTTTGGGGATCCTTTGGAGGAGAAAAACCCATATCTACAATTCGCTCTAAATTTGGGTCCATGACCCTAAAGAGATTAAGCATGTGAATTACCCAAACATCAAAATTTGTGCCATCGAAACTAAGAGTGTCCGAGAATCCTAATCCCCTAGTCGAAATCTTTACTCTCTAGGCGGTTAAGCCCAACAAAGAGAGACGAGGCTCGATACCAATTGAAAGATCGTGGATGTCGCCTAGAGGCGAATAGGCGCTTTAAAATAATTACGGTTTGAAGCTTGAACAAATGCGGAATAAACCTGGCGGTTAATTTGACAAGCACAAAACCTACAACAACTAGGCTCACCTATGTGCACCAACAACTTATGCTAAGCAAGGTAAACAACTAAGTGATAGCAAGATATATGACAAGAAACAATATGGCTATCACAAAGTAAAAGTGCATAAGTAAAGGGCTCGGGTAAGAGATACCCGAGGCAGCGGAGACGATGATGTATCCGAAGTTCACACCCTTGCGGATGCTAATCTCCGTTTGGAGGCGGTGTGGAGGCACAATGCTCCCCAAGAAGCCACTAGGGCCACAGTAATCTCCTCACGCCCTCGCACAATGCAAGATGCCGTGATTCCACTAAAGGGACCCTTGAGGGCGGTCACGAACCCGCATACAAATGGCGACCCTTGAGGCGGTCACCGAACCCGTACACTTTGGCAACCCTTGGGGCGGTCACCGTGCAGAACAAATTGCTCAGGCGATCTCCACAACCTAATTGGAGACCCCGGCAGCTTGCCGAACTTTACACCACAATGATTGAGCTCCAAGCACCACCAACCGTCTAGGCGCCCAAGCACCCAAGAGGAACAAGCTCAAGGGTACCAAGCACCCAAGAGTAATAAGCTTCTCAACTTGTAACTTCCACGTATCATAGTGGAGAACTCAAACCTATGCACCAAGCTGCCAATGGCAAGGGCACACAGTGCCCAAGTCCTTCTCTCCCAAATCCCATCAAAGCAACTAATGCTAGGGAAGAAAATGAGAGGAAGAACAAGATGGAGAACACCAAGAACTCCAATATCTAGATCCAAGGGGTTCCCCTCACATAGAGGAAAAAGTGATTGGTGGAAGTGTGGATCTAGATCTCCTCTCTCTTCTCCCTCAAAAACTAGCAAGAATCCATGGAGGGATTGAGAGTTAGCAAGCTCAAAGAAGGTCAACAATGGGGGCAAAAACGAGCTCAAGAGTTAGGGAACCATTGGGGAAGAAGACCCCTTAAATAGGTCCCCACGAATCTGCCCGTTATGTGCAGAATAACATAGGAAGCGGTACAACCGCTATGAGCACCAGTACAACGGTAACGGGCAATAAAGCGGTACAACCGGCCCACAACCGCCCAACAACCGCACCACAATAGAAACTAGTCCGGTGGTGGAGCGGTACATGGCAGTACAACCTCGGACCAATTGCAGGCGGTACAACCGCTCAAACACCGGTTGTACCGGTCAACCAGTACAACCTCTCTATGGGGCGGTACAACCTCTCTATGTAAAAGCGAGCAATATCAAAACAGCCACAACTTTCGCATCTGAGCTCCGAATTCGATGAAACCAAGTTTGTTGGAAAGCTAGCAACAAGGGCTAACACAATCTTGAAGGAAATATCAATAAGAAGCAAATTAGAAAAGGCTCATAAGAAAAAGGTGAGGACCCTTCCTCGGATAAGACCGGTAAAACCTCCAACACCGAAAACATCATAGAAGACGCATGCGAACTCCGTTTTCGATGAACTCAAGCTTGTGATCAAGATGACCATAAGCTCTAAGACTCACAAAGAGAACCAAGCAAGAACCAAGAAAGAAGATGCAAGGATGCAATGGTTTGAGCTCTCTCACGAATAATCTGACCAAGCTACTCATCGACAGCCCCCTTGATAGTACGGCAATCGATCCTATAACCCGGTCTCCCAACTACCACCATGAGACCGGTAAAAGAAAAAACCTATCAAGGGCAAACCTTTGCCTTGCACATGGTCCACTTGAGCGAGATGATGCCGATCTTGACTCCCTCAAGTTGGACCACCTTTCTTGATCGCGTTGGCTCGATGAAGACTAGATGATTGCTCCCCCATAGTCCACTATGGGTGAGCCTCTCTTGACACATCTTCACAAGACCATTGACACCACAAAGGATGGCAAGATTCAAGCACTTGATCTCTTCGTGATGCTCCACTTGAACTTGCACACGGCAATCATGATGACGATCACCACTTGATGTCATCCTTTCCATGGGTTGTATGATATCTTCCTCTTGACGCAAGCCCATGAACACGTACCTGACCCCACATAGAACTCTCACATAGACCATGGGTTAGTACACAAAGTGCAATGGACAATGCTCACCATACCATGGGATCACTTGATCCCTTCGGTACATCTTCTACGCTTTGTGAGTTGATCAACTTGATTCACTCTTGACTTAGTCTTGATCAATCTTGAATCTTTCCAACTCTCTTCATTTGGATGATGTCTTGAAGGTAAACATGAATGATCACACAATCTTCTTCTTCAAGACATGCTTGCAATAAGCTCAACACTCACATGACCAATCTTTGGATAATTCCTTAATAGCACATTGGTCAACTCATAAACTCCTTGAAACCAACACATGGACTTCAAGAAAAACCTATGGACAAATCCTTCAAATATAACTCAAGAAAACCATTAGTCCATAGAGATTGTCATCAATTACCAAAACCAAACATGGGGGCACCGCATGTTCTTACAAACTCCCCATGCCACTACCTCATAACCGGATCAATAAGGTCATTAACCTACGCATAGTTCATAGTGGCATCATAGCCATAAGCATAGCAAGCATCAACTTCATCAAAAAGGGACATTTCAAACTAATCGAATGGATCATAGCATTTATCCGTCGGTAAGTACGAAGGAAAATTAAATAATGTATGAGTTAAAGAGTTACTCTCGTTAGAAGGTGGGCACGGGTGATCAATCCGCTCTTCCTCCTTATGTCCTTCACTCTCCTCTTCATCTTTTTCATCTAGTGAGCTCATAGTTTCAATAATTTCTTTTTCCGTAAACTCCCGCAAAATATTACTCTCTTCCAGGGCAGCAAACATTCTCTCAATAGATTCATTAACATGAGCATTGTATTATAATTTCCATAACAATATTGAAGTATGGCAAGATTTTTAGATTTGTAAATAGCATCATCACACTTTTCATACTTTTCAAGCAAAGAAGCAATTTCATAAGTACCTTTGAAAGCAACAAATTCTTCTATTTGCTCCACATCATAGTAATCATATACACCATTATCATAAGAAATCAAGGTTTCATTATCATTAAACTCATATTGAAAGGGAAGATGGTTAATCCTCATTCTGGAGCAACAAGTAAAATCATACATAGAGCACAAATTCCAAGCATACCAATGTAACATTTTTATTTGATTCCAAGCATACCAATTGGCCATTCTAAAGCAACAAAAAAAAATCATACATAGAGCACAAATTCACGGCGGAAGCAATGAGAGAGGGAAAAAAGATGGAGTGGAGGGGGGGGGGGGGGGGAGAGCAACGGCGGATTGGTTTTTCAGTTCCCCACCATTGTTCGTGTTGGAGACGGATACGGAGATGGACGACTGCTTCGTGTGGAAGACGGACGATTACGGGGGCTACCGGGTTGGATTTTTTGTCTTCTCCTTCGTGTTGAAGAACAACTTTGGTAAGTAGAGGCCGACAACTTTCTGTACCCCCTCCTGGGCTAGCCCATGTGGGGCGCAAGGTTCCCTCCTATTTTTTTCTTTGAGATTTCGGAAACAATTATGACTTTCAAAAACGTTCACGAATTAAAAAAATTACTGAATTCGAAAGAAGTTCTAGCAATCAAAAAAGTTTGGGATTTCAAAAGAATGAACAATTTTCAAAATTTTATGAACAATTTTTTATTTTGATGAACATTTTTATGGACATTTTTTGGTAAACATTTTTTTTAACTTGATGAACAAACTTTGTATTCGGCGATTTTTGTTGAAAAAATGGATGAACAAATTTCATATTTATGAACATTTTTTGAAAAAGATGAACAAATTTCGAATTTGATGAACATTTTTTTAATTTGCTGCACAAAAATTGAAGTTTAGTTAACATTTTTTCAATCCCAATGAAGAAAATGAATTCAATAAACCGGTTTTGAATTGATGAACATTTTTTACATTGATAAACATTTTTCAATTCGATGAACAAAAAATGTTTATGAATTGGGAAAGAAAATTCGTAAACAAAAGTGAAAAAGTAAAGAAGGAAAAATAAAATAAAAATAAAACAGAAAAATAATAAGAAAGGGGAGAGAAAATGAAAAAAGAAAAAGAAAAAACAAAAGAACGAAAAGAAGGAAAAACCAAAAGAAAAAGCCGTGAAGTGGGTTAGCCCATCCGACTCTCAACGCACGAGGGAGGTATGCGCATGGGTGCTCGACAGCGCTCTACGCGTCAAATAGGAATCCCGTGGAGGCGGGGTCGTCCTACATGACACATTCTGTATCGTATAGCACCAACAAACAGGCGAGCAGCGAACTGGGATGGCCCATTGGCAGGCAAGCCAACTAATGCCACACTGCATCGGTCCACTGCAGCTCGTAAAAACACTGTAGTGCCTAAATGTAGTTCGCGATTCAGAAGTTGTGAAGGAAAATTCAAAAAAGAGTGAACATTATTTTTTGCAATTTTGAACAATTTTTAAAATTTACAACATTTTCGGAAAATGTGAACAACGAATGCAAATTACGAACATTTTTTGAATTCTCGCACATTTATTTAAAAATCTAATTTTTTTCGAAATTTCAAACAAATTTTGAAAAACTTGCAGAATTTCTGAAAGCATGAACAAAATTTGTAGTTCGCATCATTTTTCAAATATTTGAACATTTATTGAATTTTGTAACAAGTTTCAAAATTTCAATCATATTTTGGAAAACTTGAAAAAAAATAGAATTCCGAACATTTTATTAAAACGTGAGAAAAATTTGAATTCCAAACATTTCTTTTATAACACAAACAAAATTTCAGAAATCCTATTTTTTAGAAACATGAACGATTTTTGAAATTATGAAAAAACAAAAGGGAAGAAAACAAAACCAAAACCAGTAAAAAAACCAACAACAAAAACCAGTAAAAAAACCAACAACAAAAACCAACAAGGAATTGGGAACCTTCTAGAAGGTTCCTAAAACCGGAACATAACGCCTCTGCATGGACCGACCCATTGCGTTCAATGGTGCGATCCTCATGTGTGGTGCCCCTTCTATTTGACGCAGTATGCATCAAATAGGGAATTCTGAGGAACCGGACGACGTACAAAAAAATTGATACACAAAAAAATTGGAGAAACAAACTTTCTTTCTTTTCTCTATACTAGTAAGCTGCACGTGCAACACACGTACTGTCGTGTGATCAAAAGAGAAAATATCAATAAAATGAACAAAAATATAATCGAGGCAATAAAGATGCTTACCAATTGTTTCAATGTCAAAAATGAAATCACAACTTGCAAAAACTAAATGTGTACCAGAAATAACCTAAACTTCCAATAATAAAATAGAGAATGTACATATGTACATAGTAGTACCTCTCTAAACTAATAGAAGACCTTTTAGATCATTATTTTAATGATCAAAAAGGTAATATATAGTGATTTAAAAGGTCTTACATTAGTTTACGGAGGGAGTATTGTATAGTATCTTCCAGAAAGTAAAATTGTTTCAAGAATGTACACATGTACATAGTATCTTCCAGAAACTAAAGTTGTTTCTTTATCTACAAAAGTGCCAATAGGGACATGTACTTGAACAAAAGAACCAATAGGAATATGTTCTTTAGCACAAAAGAAGCTCTACAAGTTATTCCAAGACAAGCACATGGTTTTCTGGCATGTTATTGCGAAACACAATTGAATCAGAACTAAGAAAATACAAAATGTTGACAATAAATTGTCAATATGTGAGGCATCAGTTTGTTTATTCAGAAGTTAGTTGCAAGGAAGTCATTTAAAGTTACATTATTCAGAAACTTTGATGCAAAAATAGCAAGATACACAAATGAGTCGAACAGTCACATCGCAATTCATGTTAAATTATGCAAAACATCTTCCGCCATTGATTCCTCGTGTCATTGTTGGGCCCAGGGATGCCGCTGGCGCTTACTCAAGGCACAAAAGCTGACATAGGAGAAAAAGTTGCCAGGCCATTGTTTCGAGGTCTTAAACTACAGTGTTTCATGTGTGTATGGTCACTCCGGCTGCAGTTACACTTCAATGCACAGATCAACTTTGAAATCCAAATGCATTTTGCAAAGCTCGCATGCAACACCTGTGAGAGTTTCAACAAAAGCAAAACTTCATATATTAGATGCAGTACGAATATTAAGACACTTGATGTACTATCATCTATTTGTTTGCATAGATATACAAATAAAAAAACATCTCTCCAGTTCAGAGTAGCAAGCCAGACATAATAAAGTCTATTGCGGACAAGAATGAAAACTATGTAAATAAGCTACAATACCACTTGAATGGGAGAACACATATTGCACACCACTTCTCTCATGGAGAATGAATGAGCTGCAGCTTGTGAAAATTTCTTCCTGGTGAATGAGTGCATCGAGGTAAAATAGCAAAGATATGCTTATATCATTCATGGTGACATAAACACTTCAAAGAAAGCAACAACTCCAAAACATAATTTACGACTTTGACCTCAAGCCAACTTGCCTCTATCACCATCATATGAAATACCAATGAACAGAAGATAGAAGGTGCCACATGCATAGAAGTTTCATGCTAATTTAAAAGGCACAACTCTCAACCCATCTTCAGTAATTCTACAGCTAGAGAAAATTGGAACATAACTACTCATTATACATTCATTCTCTAATAAGAGATTTTCATCACCACGGCGTGTTTTACAAAGCACCCCTGCCCAAAGGTTAAAATTTAAGAAAAAAATGCATTTCACCTGTCATGCTCTCTCGAAACACTCTTTTTGGTACGGGTGAAAGGTGTATTGGCACACTTCAAGAACTTTTAATGGTGAATAAACCTGAATGTGATAGTGGGTCTTAGTACACTTCAAGAACTTTGAAGCCTCATCAGGCGCATTTCAAGCCAAACTCATGGTCATGCAATATAAAATGGCCAGAAAATAATGCAGTTCTCTAAAATATTGCAAGCAGCCTTGTCGCATAACTCTTGTTACAGCTCAAAGAGATAAATGTTAAAGCAATTATTAGAGTTTTTTTAACCTGAGAAGCCCTTCGACATCAAAAGGGGTCTGACACCATGAGAAGGCATCGGGAGGAGTGGCCCATTTGAGTAAATTGCACAAACCACCAGTTTGAAGGTTAGGTTTGCGCAAAACACTACAATACATTTTTTTTGCAGAAAACACCATGTCTTCAGTAATGTTTTTGCAAAAAACACTGATCGGTGGATTTGGCTCTGTTAACTGAGATTATGACAGATGGGACCCATTTTTTCCCTACGTGGCGTAAATTTTACACATGCACCCTCCCTTGGCGTAAATTTTACACATGCACCCTCCCTTCTTCTCCATCTCTCTCCCCTTCCTGTAAAAATCAGACACCAGTGACTCCCACCGCCGGCCGCCGCCCACATGTTGGAAATATGCCCTAGAGGCAATAATAAGATGGTTATTATTATATTTCCTTGTTCATGATAACCGTCTATTGTTCATGCTATAATTGTGTTATCCGGAAATCGTAATACATGTGTGAATACATAGACCACAACATGTCCCTAGTGGGCCTCTAGTTGACTAGCTCGTTGATCAATAGATGGTTACGGTTTCCTGACCATGGACATTGGATGCCATTGATAACGGGATCACATCATTAGGAGAATGATGTGATGGACAAGACCCAATCCTAAGCATAGCACAAGATCGTGTAGTTAAATGCACAAAGCTTTTCTAATGTCAAGTATCATTTCCTTAGACCATGAGATTGTGCAACTCCCGGATACCATAGGAATGCTTTGGGTGTGCCAAAGCGTCCACAACGAATCGGGTGGCTATAAAGGTGCACTACGGTATCTCCGAAAGTGTCATTGGGTTGGCACGAATCGAGGCTGGATTTGTCACTCCGTGTGACGGAGAGGTATCTCTGGGCCCACTCGGTAGGACATCATCATAATGAGCTCAATGTGACCAAGGAATTGATCACGGGATGATGTGTTCTTAACGAGTAAAAGAGACTTGCCGTACGAGATTGAACAAGGTATAGGGATACCGACGATCGGATCTCGGGCAAGTATCATACCGGTAGACAAAGGGAATTGTGTACGGGATTGATTGAATCCCCGACATCGTGGTTCATCCGATGAGATCATCGTGGAGCATGTGGGAGCCAACATGGGTATCCAGATCCCGCTGTTGGTTATTGGCCGGAGAGATGTCTCGGTCATGTCTACATGCCTCCCGAACCCGTAGGGTCTACACACTTAAGGTTCGATGACGCTAGGGTTATAGGGAAAGTTTGTTCGTGGTTACTGAATGTTGTTGAGTCCGGATGAGATCCCGGACGTCCACGAGGAGTTCGGAATTGTCCGGGATAAAGATTTATATATGGGAAGTCCTTATTCGGTCAGGAAGTGTTCGAGGGTTTATCGGTATTGTGCCGGGACCACCGAAAGGGTTCGGGGGTCCACCGGGAGGGTCCACCTGCCCCGGAGGGCTCTATGGGCTGAATATGGAGGGGAACCAGCCCCTAGGTGGGCTGGGCACCAAACCCCCCTAGGGCCCATGCGCCTAGGGTTTGTGGGAAACCCTAAAGGGGACGCCCCCCTTGGCTTGGGGGGCAAGCCTCCCCCCTTGGCCGCCCCCCTCTAGATCCATCTGGAGGGGGCTGGGCCCCTCTCCCTTGCCCCTATAAATAGAGGGGAGGTGGGAGGGCAGCCACACCACATCCAAGGCGCAACCCTCCCCCTCTCCAACACCTCCTCCTCCTTCCGCGGTGCTTGCCGAAGCCCTGCCGGAGTACCACGCTGCTCCAACACCACCACGCCGTCGTGCTGCTGCTGGATTTGTCTTCCCCAACCTCTCCCTCTCTCCTTGTTGGATCAAGGCGTGGGAGACATCGCCGGGCTGCACGTGTGTTGAACGCGGAGGCGCCGTTGTTCGGCGCTTAGATCGGAATCAACCGCGATCTGAATCGCTACGAGTATGACTCCTTCATCCGCGTTCTTGTAACGCTTCTGCATCGTGATCTTCAAGGGTATGAAGATGCACTCCCCTCTCTCTCGTTGCTAGTCTCTCCATAGATTGATCTTGGTGACGCGTAATTTTTTTTAATTTCTGCAACGATCCCCAACAGTGGCATCATGAGCTAGGTCTATGCGTAGTTTCTATACACGAGTAGAACACAAGTTGTTGTGGGCATCGATTTTGTCAATTTACTTGCCGTTACTAGCCTTATCTTGATTCGGCGGCATCGTGGGATGAAGCGGCCCGGACCGACCTTACATCGTGCGCTTACGTGAGACAGGTTCCACCAACCGACATGCACTAGTTGCATAAGGTGGCTAGCGGGTGTCTGTCTCTCCCACTTTATCGGATCGGATTCGATGAAAAGGGTCCTTATGAAGGGTAAATAGAAATTGGCATATCACGTTGTGGTTTTGGCGTAGGTAAGAAACGTTCTTGCTAGAACCTATAACGGCCACGTAAAAACTTGCAACAACAATTAGAGGACGTCTAACTTGTTCTTGCAGCATATGTCGTGTGATGTGATATGGCCAAAAGGATGTGATGAAATATATATGTGATGTATGAGATTGATCATGTTCTTGTAATAGGAATCACGACTTGCATGTCGATGAGTATGACAACCGGCAGGAGCCATAGGAGTTGTCTTAATTTATTGTATGACCTGTGTGTCAATGAAAATGCCATGTAATTACTTTACTTTATTGCTAACCATTAGCCCTAGTAGTAGATGTAATAGTTGGCGAGACAACTTCATGAACACACGATGATGGAGATCATGGTGTCATGCCGGTGATGATGATGATCATGGCGCCCCGAAGATGGATATCAAAAGGAGCAAAATGATATTGGCCATATCATGTCACTATTTGATTGCATGTGATGTTTATCATGTTTTTACATCTTATTTGCTTAGAACGACGATAGCTTAAATAAGATGATCCCTCGTTAAAATTTCAAGAAAGTGTTCCCCCTAACTATGCACCGTTGCAAAGGTTCATTGTTTCAAAGCACCACGTGATGATCGGGTGTGATAGATTCTAACATTCGAATACAACGGGTGTAAGCCAGATTTACACACACTAGTAGAAAACAGGGCTTTCGTTCGGGCCTGGCCAGGCCATTAGTCCCGGTTCGTCCACGAACCGGGACCCATGGGGGCATTTGACCCGGTTCGTGAGCCCAGGGGGCCGGCCAGGGCCTCATGGGCATTGGTCCCTGTTCGTGTGGACCCATTTCTCCCGGTTCTAGGCACGAACCGGGACCAATGGGCATCGCTCCTGGCCCACAACCATTGGTCCTGGTTCTTGGCTTGAACCAGGACAGATGAGCTGCCTATACATACGCCATCGCCACAGCAGAGCACTCCACAGTGCTTTGTTTTTTCTGGCCGGCGAGGGGAGGGCATTTGGGTGCTCTAGATCACCTCCTATGCACATGAGGTGTTTGATGAAATGTCTGAGCCACACTAGTTAATCTTTCTCCTCTCGAAACTCGACCTCCGAGCTCCATTTCCCCCGAGATTTGTCCAGGTTTAACGTTCCGTCACGTCCCGTCCCCGTCTTCACCGCCGTCGATCACCCGCACCACCGTGGTGAGCCTCTTGTTCTTATCTTCTTTCTGAAAGAAAAAAAATTCTTACTTCAGATAGATACTTGTCTAATTTTCTTACTTTTATTATTCCTTGTCATTATATGGCGCGATGGTTTTGGTATCCGCCCCGTCGGCCCTAAATCACATCTATGATTCAAATGTGGTATATATTATCATTTTATTGCTATTTGGTTCATTTATTGTTTATGACAATTATACCGACCCACGTGACATATATTTTATTTATCTAGGAGGTGGTTGAACCGGAAATTCCAACCGACCCTATTGTCGAGTGGTTAAATTTAGTTGAAGAAGAAAACATTACTTGAAGGAAAAAATTAAAAAATTGAGGAGGAGAAGATGATATTGGAGTTGCATGTTGCGGATGTCGTCGATCACAAGATCAAGATGGATGTAATGCGGTTGAAGATTAGAAAGATTATAAAATATGCCATTCATACGAAGGCTTGGTATCATTATGCAGTTGGATCAATTGTTACCTTGGTTGCGATTATGATCGCATTTCTTGTTGCATTGAAAACATTTCAATGTATGGTTTAATTAGATGCTCTGGAGAGCTATATGTTTTTCAATGAGAACTATGTATGTACTTTGGTTTTAATGTGATGATGAACTTCTATTAATTTGGTCACTTATCTATTCATGAGAGCTATATGTTGCCTTCAATTTCTGAGGTCTTATAGCTCAAAATAATCAATAAATG
The DNA here is from genome assembly GCA_021605145.1 of Aegilops bicornis. Lineage (NCBI taxonomy): Eukaryota > Viridiplantae > Streptophyta > Magnoliopsida > Poales > Poaceae > Aegilops > Aegilops bicornis. The sequence goes on from JAHIAL010000069.1 coordinate 305,920, forward strand.
CATGAAAAATAACAAATGAAGTCGAGAAAGGGTTGAAAATTGATGATGTGGCTTTGAATGGTGCATTTGAACACGAGAAAAACTCTCGAGTTCAAATAAGTTCAAAAAATGAAATCCCTTTATGTAAGCGAGTTTCAGTATGAAACCACGATACCTCGAAAGAGATTGTCCGTTTGTACGAAGTGCATCCAGTTTTTACCGTAACCCTTTCTAGTTTCTTGCACATGCTATGCGGGTGAAATGACGATACCATGCCAAATTTCAACCTTTTCAGAGTTCATTTGAAATGCTTTTCAGTTTCTGGGTCTTATAGCTCAAAATAATCAGTAAATGCATGAAAAATAACAAATGAAGTTAGAAAGGGTTGAAAGTTGATGATGTGGCTTTGAATGGTGCATTTTGAAGAACTAAAATTATATAAAATTATATAAACCACTAGGAATGAACTAACAAATGAAGCAAAATGAATGAACTAAAAAGCGTTTATAAACCTCTAGTATTTTTTAAACTAAAATTATATAAAATGCATGCCACTGAAATTATCAAAGTATTTTCTGTTCAAAACATGAAAAGCAGAAAGAAACAAAATAAACTATAATAAATAAGTAGAAACAAAATAAAATAAATTAAAACTTAATAAAATAAATAAGTAGAAACAAAATAAAATAAATAAGTAGAAACAAAATAAACTTTAATAAAGTAAAATAAATAAACTTTAATAAAATAAATAAAATATCAACAGTAAGTTTTTTGTTGTAAGTAGAAACAAAATAAAATAAATAAAACAACAAAAAAATAAAAAAAGTGCCACCCTCTCTTTGAGCCCACGGCGGCTGAATACGACTAGAAACCCAACCATGGGCCGAGATTCGAGGGCCCTTGAGAAGCCCAGTGAGGCCCCTACAAGCACATCGTGACAAATTAGGCCCATAAACTGCGGTTGAGAGGAGCTCGAGAGGGTTGGCGCAGCGCTTATAAACCACTCTCGAGCTCTCTCACTAGCGAGGTGGGACTAAAGTTTTGGCTGACAGCAGGCAGCCCATGTCCTTTGGTCTGGTTGGTGCCACCAACGGGACTAAAAGTGCGATAATGCGGGTTTGTGACACCTGTGGGACCAATGCCCCCCTTTAGTCCCGATTGGTGCCCTCAACCGTACCAAACGCCGCTTTCCGCCCTTTGGCCGAAAATCGACCTTTGGTCACGGTTGGTGGCACCAACCGAGACTAAAGGGTCATTGGTCCCGGTTGGTGCTATGAACCGGAACCAATGCCACAGGTATATAAGCGAGGACTTGTGAAAATTTTCACTTCTCATCTCGCGATTGCCGCCCGGCAGCGCTTGACGACATCGGCCGCCGGGCTGCCGTCCCGTCTACCGTCTCCGTTGTCGCCTCGCCCCTGCCCGGCCTCACCGCACCACCTGCCCGACGTCGCCGTCGTGCCACGCCGAGCGCCTGCCCGACCTCGCCGCGCCACCTGTAAGGTGAGCCTCACCGTCAGTCCCCTCCTCTCCCCTCCCACCATGTCGCTCGCGCCCCTTAACGTCGCCGCCTGCCCGACGCCGCCCGCCTGCCCAGCGCCGCGCCCGGCAAGCGGGCCCTGTTCACATATATATTAATTTTTTTGTTCATATTGTAGTAGTAGTAGATGATGACGATGATGTATGTATGTTCATATGCAAAAGTTAGGATTTTTGGTGATATTATTGTAGAATATGCAAATGTTTGTATGTTCATATGCAAAGAATTTTTATTTTGTTCATAGATTTTTTTTGTTTTTGTTCATATAATTATTTTGTTCATAGGATTTTTTATTGTAATTTTGTTCATAGGATATTTTTATGTTGTAATTTTGTTCATAGAATTTTTATTTTTTTCATAGAATTTTTTTTGTTTTTGTTGTTGTAATTTTGTTCATAAAGTTTTATGATGAAAAAAAAGAAGAAGAAGAAATAAAAATTCTATGAAAAAAGAAGAAGAAGAAATAAAAGGGAGGAGGAGAAGTTTTGTTTAGTTTTAGGATTATTTTAGTTTATGTTTAGTTTAGGAAGAAGGAAAAGAAAAAGATGAGGAGAAATAAATAAGAAGAGGAAAAAAGGAAGAAAAGAGGAGAGGAAGAAATGAATAGAGGAGAAGAAGAAAAAATAGAAAATATTCTATTTGTTTCTTCTTCTCCTCTATTCCTTTCTTCTTCTCCTCTTTTTTTTCTTATTTTTTTTTCTTCTTCTTCCTTTTCTTATTTTTATCATGTATGTCGTTGTCGATATAACCCCCTCTCGACCGTGATAACTTATACCACGGGAGCACCCCGACCCTCTCGCTCGACCAAAACTCTCGAGGACACCCAAACCCTAGAAAAAGATGTGGGTCTCCTACCCCTCCCTTGGCGCCCCTACCCAACAAACTCTTTCGAGGCCACCCAAATTTACCAAGTTAAAAGTGCGTTGTCGTCGAGGCCACCCCAAACCCTTGAAGCGTTGTCGAGGCCACCCCAAACCCTTGAAGCATTGCCGATCGAGGCCACCCCAAACATTTGCCAATAATATATCCATCTGTCATGTTTGAATAATAATTGCCATGTTGTAAATATTTGCAGAAACTATATATGGACCCCAGGACGAAGCAATGTAGCGGTGTTGGGGGACATAATCGCACATGGAAGTGATGCCGTCTTCTCGTTTCTCAACGACGCCGATGGTCTGGAAGAATAGGGTGAAGAAGCAGACTACGGTGATCGAACAATGGAGGAGGAAGGACATGATCATGATGGCTCCGGTGACCCAATGCCGGCGGAAGCAGGACACATGATGACGGCTCCGGTGACCGAACGGAGTTCGGCCAGGTATATATATATTAATTAAGCATGTGCTGATTATAGCTAGCTAATTGATGAATTAATTGTTTTTGGTATGTACACATATATTAATGAACTCTCGTCTTTCTTCTTTATTCTAGCCCTCCGTATCGAGCACAACTTCGGTAAAGAGATGAGGCCCAAAGAAAAAGTTGCGCTCGGATGAAAGGTTTGAGATCATAGAAATCGCGCGCGATGGCCAACCAATTGAACCCATACGGACAAAGGAAGCATTTGCTGCTCAGTGCGGGGTTCTTGTTAGGGACAAGATCCCAATCAGCATCCACCAATGGTTTAAGCTGGCTAAAGAAGACCCTGAGGTGTCTTATGTCTCCGATATGCAGAAAGATGATCTTTGGACCGCGCTGAAGGAAAATTTCGACCTACCGCTAGAGGAGGATCCGAATGAAGCCAGTTAAAGAGAAATTGATCAAGTCTCATGCTCTTAAGAAGATGGCAGAACTATTCAGGAGGTGGAAGAATGAGCTGAAAAAATTTGGCGACAAAGAAGAGACACCGTAATTCATCGGCGGTATGAGAAGATCAGAGATCACTAGCCCGCATTTGTGGCCCACAAGACATCGGACAAGAGTAAGAAGATGTCAGTGACAAACAAGAAGAATGCTGCGAAGAAGAAGCTTCACCATCGCACGGGGTCAGGTGGCTACATCAAAGCCCGGCCGTTGTGGGCCAAGGCTGAGAATGACACCTTTCGATAAAGGGGTCGAACCCGGAGACATTGAGGTGGCTGCACCATTGCGGACTTGGTTCTTTGAGGTTGGCGGAACCTTGGACCCGTGCTCGAGGAAGTGCGTTTGGGCCAGACGAGCAACTGAGAATACCAGTCACGAGGCTTCAGGAGTATATTGATGCAGCCCGGCAAGGGACATTCATTCCAGACAGAGAGAACGACGAGCTCACAATGGCCCTCGGGAATCCTGAGCACCCTGGACGGACACGAGGCACGCCAGGCTCCGTTCCGTGGAAGGCTGGGTTTCGGGCCTTGACGGTTACAAATGCTAGGAGAGGAGGAAGAAAGTGGAGCATACCCAACTGCAGGCGCTGCACGCAAGGGTACAAGCGATAGAGGAACGAGAAGCAAATCGCAGCAAACGACCTGCCGAAGCTTCCCCCGAAGCTACCCAGCCATCTTAGCGGATAAGCAGCATGGCTTCCACCGAGCTGCTTCAGTAGGAGCCTGTCTTCACGGCTCCTGCTAGCTACTCCGTGGATGCTATCACGGAGTCTCAACATTGCCACCTTATTACGCACTGGATGAAATTCAAAGTCAAGGCGGCTATTGGCTCTGTTTTACCTACTGAACCTGGCGCAACCTACCACTGTCGGTCGATTCCAGAAGGATATGCTAGGGTGATGGTGGATGAAATAATAGACGGATTTGAGGACCTCGAGCTTGACCACCCTCCGGGTGAAGGGGAGACTCGGTTGGGTTCTTCTCTGAAGACTCCATGCCTATGGCGGAAGGAGCTCATCAACCTTCCGAACTGGACGCCTCCGCCTCCTCCTCCTCCTCCGGCGAGTCAGGCACTCCGCCTCCTCCTCCGGCGAGAGATTAGGGCACTCAGCCTCCTTCCCAGTGCGTGGCGGCACTCGCCTCCTTCTCCGCGCCTGCGCCCAGCCTTTGAGCAACCAGCCTCCTCCTTCTCCGCCTGCCCGGCAAGGCGGAAGAGAGACCACGCCCGCTCCGGCTGCTCCGGAGCATCGTAGTCCTTCTCCTCCACCTCGTAAGCAAGCACGAAAGAAGACAGCCGCAGCCGCTCCATCTGCTCCGGCGTCTAGCAGTACAGCCAGAGGCGGGAGGCAATACAGATTCGGTCCTTCTCTGAAGACTCCACCGAAGTTACCATACGAGAGGACCGTGGAGGAAAACACGAATATCGTGCGAGCCGAAGTGACGAAATTCTTTGAAGGGGTGAAAGCAAAGAAACATCCACCTCCAGAGGAGAAGATAGATTCGGTGAAAGCGAAGCGCACTCTGGATGCCCTGAAGAAACCACCAAAGTCTTCGCCGAAAGCCAACTATGACCGCATTATTGAAAAGTCATTTCTCGAAGCGACGCGGTCGGGAAGTACTATCAGTGATCAAAGGTTAGCAGAAAGACGAGCTGGGAAAAAATTGCCCAGCTCGGCGAACGAGCGGACCAATTGTGCCCCCCGCTCAAGGTGTCTAGCGACATCGTCGCTAATGATCCGAGGATGGTGCCAGGTTATAGAAATCTTGGAGATTACCTGCCCGAAGATGTACATTATGATTTCTTGGAGGTGGACGAACACGGAATCTGAGTATGGGAAGCCTCTCGTCAAAGATGAAAAATCTCTAACAACGGTGATGCGAAGATTCCATGATTGGTACATGAAAACCTGCGGAGAGTGCAGGGGACGAATATTTTGACGCCGAGAGTTAAAGAGGAGCATGACCTCGTTGGAATTGAACTGTTGATTGTTCCATTTGAGGAGTTCTTCGGTTTTCAATCAACAGGCCCTCGATAAATTAACGATCACTTGCTACTGTCTGTAAGTACTACTTCTGTCATTAAGTCTCTATATATAGGTCAGCTCTTTCATTGCATGTATTTATAATTATCCTCACTATATTATGCAGATTGAAGATCGCCGAATTGAAGAAAATACAAATGGTGATATTGGGTTCATTAACACAAATCTCATAGATGCAAATGAGGTTAAATTTCATGCCAAAGATACCGAGGCCAACTTGCTACGATCGTTGGTAATAAATGAAAACAAAGATATAATACTCTTTCCTTACAACTTCAAGTGAGTGTTCTTGTCTTGTGCATATTCGATTTCCTTATTAGTCCAGGTTATAGTAATGTAATTGATGAGTTATGCATGCGTGCGCAGCTTTCACTATATTCTCCTAGAGATTAAGCTTGAGCGAGGACTAGTAACCGTCTTAGACTCGAGACGAAAAGATCCTAAGGAGCATGCGGACATGACTGAAATGCTCGAGAAGTAAGTTAAATCGATCATTATCGCACCATATCAGCAACTTTGTTCATTTCCTGATATCAAGTAATTGTTTTCTTAGTCTGGCAGGGTTTGGACAAAATTCACCAATAAAGCTCCAGGACTACTGAAGAAGCTGCAATTTAGACACCCGAAAGTAAGTACTACTAGCATGTTCCGCGCATCTCCTAGTGATTCAAGTGCTAGTTTCATCAATACCATTTATAGCATGCTTGCTTATCAGTTTGATTGACCTCTATTTCTTGTAAAGTGGTTGCGGCGAGGAAGCGGGAATAATTACTGTGGATACTACGTTTGCGAGTCCATCCGCCACACGACCTGTGAGCGGCTACTCTGAAAAACAATATGAAATGCGTAAGCAATAATCTTCACAATTTTATTTTATTACCATCATTTGTGTTGAGTTTCATTTATTCATATATATATATATTGACCCCCTTCTTCAAATTAGATCTTTCGGATGCGGGATGAACTCCTACCACCAGATCGTATGTGAGCAATTCAAGAGGAATTGGCGGCATTCTTCCTTGACCACGTGATCGCTAAAGACGGAGAATACCATGTGGACCTTGACTTCGTATATAATTAGGAGATTATATTGTAAGAGATATATGTAGCCAGTAGTGTCGGATAGATATACGAGAACTTGTTGTTCGACCAATCTCTCGGATAAGGAGAGGTGGTCGATATCACTTCTCTCTGTATGCATATGTTCATGACGATCTTCTGTTTCCTTCATTTGCTTACTAGCTAGCGTGTCGAGTCCTCTCTATACATATAATACGTAACGTACATCGACCAAGCACGGAGATAAGAGAGGACACTTCTCTCTATTAATTAGCTAGATAACACAATATATGAAGCACCTAAATTAACCCCCCAAAACCCCTAAACCACCCCCTTTCAAAAAAAAAAACAAAACCTCAGCTCCTACCAGCTGCTGACGCGTGGATGCCTATTGGTCCCGGTTTGTGCCACCAACTGGGACCAAAATGCCTCCCTACTGGGCTTCGCACAGACCACGTGGAGGGCCCATCTGTCCCGGTTCATGTAAGAACCAGGACTAAAGACCTGGTATTAAGTAACGACACTTTAGTCCCGGTTCAACAACCGGGACAAAAGGCCCTTAAGAACCGGGACAAATGGCCCTTTTTCTACTAGTGACATGCAAAACACTTAGGTTCACTTGATGAGCCTAGCATGTACAGACATGGCCTCGGAACATGGAAGACCGAAAGGTCGAACATGAGTTGTATAGAAGATACGATCAACATGGAGATGTTCACCGTTGATGACTAGTCCGTCTCACGCGATGATCGGACACGGCCTAGTCGATTCGGATCATGTATCACTTGGATGACTAGAGGGATGTCTGTCTGAGTGGGAGTTCATTAAATAATTTGATTAGATGAACTTAATTATCATGAATATAGGCTAAATATCTTTACAATATGTCTTGTAGATCAAATGGCCCACGCTAATGTTGCCCTCAACTTCAACGCGTTCCTAGAGAAAACCAAGCTGAAAGATGATGGTAGCAACTATACGGACTGGGTCCGTAACTTATGGATCATCCTCATAGCTGCCAAGAAAGCATATGTCCTTGAAGCACCGCTAGGTGATGCACCCATTTTTCCAGCAACTCAAGACGTTATGAACGCATGGCAGTCGCATAGTGTGATACGTCTCCAACGTATCTATAATTTTTAATTGCTCCATGCTACTTTATCTACTGTTTTAGGCAATATTGGGCTTTATTATCCACTTTTATATTATTTTTGGGACTAACCTATTAACTGGAGGCCCAGCCAGCATTTTCTTTGTTTTATGCCTATTTCGGTGTTTCGAGGAAAAGGAATATCGAGAGTCAAAAGCGGAACGAAATCAAGCTGGAGAAGTTATTTTTGGAAGGAAACCCACGATGGACTTGGACCCCACGTCAAGATACGGCAGGTGCTCACGAGGGTGGGGCGCCCACCCACGGTGCGCCCCCCGTGGGGCCCCGTAGCTCCACCGACGTTCTCCTTTCACCCATATATACCCTCGTGTCGTAAAACTTCCGTAGCAGAAGATAGATCGGGAGTTCCGCCGCCGCAAGCCTCTCAGAGCCACCAAAACCAATCGGGACCCTGTTACGGCACCGGGAGGGGGATCCCATCATTGGAGGCCATCTTCATCATCCGGCGCTATCCATGACGAGGAGGAGTAGGTCACCCTCGGGGCTGAGGGTATGTACCAGTAGCTATGTGTTTGATCTCTCTCTCTCTCTCTCGTGTTCTCTCTCGTGTTCCTCTGTGGCACGATCTTGATGTATCCCGAGCTTTGCTATTGTAGTTGGATCTTATGATGTTTCTCCCCCTCTACTCTCTTGTGATGAATTGAGTTTCCCCTTTTGAAGTTATCTTATCGCATTGAGTCTTTTATGAGAACACTTGATGTATGTCTTGCCGTGATTACCTGTGGTGACAATGGGATATCATGTGCCACTTGATGTATGTTTTGGTGATCAACTTGCGGGTTTCGTGACATTGGGAACCTATGCATAGGGGTTGGCACACGTTCTTGACTCTCCGGTAGAAACTTTGGGGCACTCTTTGAAGTACTTTTATGTTGGTTGGATGAATCTGAGGTTGTGTGATGCATATCGTATCATCATGCCCACGGATACTTGAGGTGACAATGGAGTATCTAGGTGACATTAGGTTCTGGTTGATTTGTGTCTTAAGGTGTTATTCTAGTATGAACTCTTTTATGGATTGATCCGAAAGAATAACTTTGAGGTGGTTTCGTACCCTACCATAATCTCTACGTTTGTTCTCAGCTATTAGTGGCTTCGGAGTGACTCTTTGTTGCATGTTGAGGGCTTGTTATATGATCTATCTATGTTATTATTGTTGAGAGAACTTGCACTAGTGAAAGTATGAACCCTAGGCCTTGTTTCCTATCATTGCAATACCGTTTACGCTCACTTTTATCATTAGTTACCTTGCTGTTTTTATAATTTCAGATTACAAAAACCTATATCTACTATCTATTTTGCACATGTATCACCATCTCTTCAATAACTAGTGCACCTATACAATTTGACATTGTATCGGGTGTGTTGGGGACACAAGAGACTTTTGTTATTTGGTTGCAGGGTTGTTTGAGAGAGACCATCTTCATCCCTCGCCTCCCACGGATTGATAAACCTTAGGTCATCCACTTGAGGGAAATTTGCTACTGTCCTACAAACCTGTGCACTTGCGGGCCCAACAACGTCTACAAGAAGAAGGTTGTGTAGTAGACATCAAGCTCTTTTACTGGCGCCGTTCTTGCGAGTTAAGCGCTTGAAGGTATATCTTTAGATCTTGCAATCGAATCTTTTTGTTTCTTGTTTTAGCACTAGTCTAGTTTATAAAAGAAAACTACAAAAAAATGGAATTAAGGATGTCTCATATGCTTCTTCTTTTTAATGTCTTTCGTGAAAATGGTGGGAAGGAAAATTGTGCTCAAGTACTAGACGAAGAATTACATAGAATTCTTGGCATAAAATATGTGAATGATGAGCATGATTGCAATGTTGTTAGTATGAAGTCCTTGAATATCCATGATGCTAATGATATGCAAAGCCACCAGCTTGGGGAAGCTATGTTTGATGAAAATGATATTTTTTGTCCCCCAAGCTTTGATGAGCAAATTTACTATGATTAAAGCATGCCTCCTATCTATGGTGATTATTGTGATGACACGTATGCTATAAAGAATAATGATAACCATGAAACTTGTCATCTTGATCTTAATTTTCAATCACATGATAGTTGTTTTGTTGAGTTTGCTCCCACTACTATTGATGAGAAGAATTTTGCTTATGTGGAGAGTAGTAAATTTTCTATGCTAGTAGATCATGAAAAGAATGCTTTAGGTGCTGGTTATATTTTTGAATTCATTCATGATGCTACTGAAAACTATTATGAGAGAGGAAAATATGCTTGTAGGAATTGCAATAATGTCAAGTTTCCTCTCTATATGCTCAAAATCTTGAAGCTATGCTTGTGTTACCTTCCTATGCTAGTTGATTATTGTTCCCGTAAGTTGTTTGCCCACAAAATCCCTATGCATAGGAAGTGGGTTAGGCTTAAATGTGCTAGTCATATGCTTCATGATGCTCTCTTTATGTTTCAATTCTTATCTTTTATGTGAGCATCATTGTCATCATCATGCCTAGCTAGAAAGGCATTAAAGAAAAGCGCTTGTTGGTAGACAACCCAATATTTACCCTTACTGTTTTTGTGTGTCCACATGATTATGATACTGTAGTAATCATGTTTTATAGCTTTTATTTCAATAAAGTGCCAAGTAGAACCTTTGGGAAGACTTGGCTGAAGTTTATGTGATCTTGCTGTGAAAAACAGAAACTTTAGCGCTCACGAGATTAGCTGCCATTTTTTACTGAAGAGTGACTTTAGGTTGATTCTTTTTGAAGATGATTAATAGACAAATTCCTCAGGTCCAGCAATTTATTTCATAATTTTTGGGGTTCCAGAAGTATACGTTTGATACAGATTACTACAGACTGTTCTGTTTTTGACAGATTCTGTTTTCATTGTGTTGTTTGCTTATTTTGATGCATCTATGGCTAGTATTAAGTGGTATGAACCATAGTGATGTTAGAATAAAGTATATATTACACCAATATGAATTTAGAATGAGTTCATTACAGTACCTAAGTGGTGGTTTTATTTTCTTATAGTAACGAAGCTTACGAGTTTTATTTTGAGTTTTGTGTGGTTGAAGTTTTCAAGTTTTGGGTAAAGATTCGATGGACTATGGAATAAGGAGTGGCAAGAGCCTAAGCTTGGGGATGCCCAAGGCACCCCAAGGTAATATTCAAGGACAACCAAGCAACTAAGCTTGGGGATGCCCCAGATGGCATCCCCTCTTTCGTCTTCGTTCATCGGTAACTTTACTTGGAGCTATATTATTATTCACCACATGATATGTGTTTTGCTTGGAGCGTCATTTTCTTTTGTTAGTATTTGCTTGATTTTAATTAGATTAATGTTTTGCATCTTTAGTTTCAATAAAAAAGTCAAGGATAGCCTTTGCCATGCTTATTTTGCTAGTATACATGTTGCTGTTTGAAAATAGAAAGTTTACTGCTGTTGCAAAAATTCCTCAGAAAAGTCAGAGCATGATATAATGTTGAAATTTTTTGCATAATGAGCTATGATAAATTTATTACAGTGGGAATTTTATTTCATAATTTTTGGAGTCAGGGAAGTATTGATACTCTTGCATTCTTTACAGACTGTACTGTTTTGGCAGATTGCTGTTATGTTTGCGTTGTTTGCATATGTTTGCTTGTTTAATGATTCTATTTGAGGATAAGAGTATTAAATATGCAGAGGCATTTAGTATGAAATGTTGAATAATAATGTTAGTGATTTGTTACGGTAGAAAATGATAAGCTTTTGCATTGGTTTATACTAACCTATCTCACCTGTTCTTGTTGAGTTTGTTGTGAATGAAGCTTTTGATAAAAAGAGAAGTCGTGACATGAAAGGAATTAAGGAGACACAAAAGCTCAAGCTTGGGGATGCCCAAGGCACCTCAAGATAATATTTCAAGAAGTCTCAAGCATCTAAGCTTGGGGATGCCCCGGTAGGCATCCCAACTTTCTTCTTCAACAACTATCGGTTAGTATGGTTGAGCCTAAGTTTTTGCTTCTTCACATGAGTTGTGCTATCCTTGCATTGTAGTTTTCTTTAGCTTTGCTTGCTGTTTGAATGAAGTATCAAGATCTGAAATTCTTTATTGAGAGAGAGCCATACACAAATTGGAATTTTCTAGAATACTCTATGTGCTTCACTTATATCTTTTTAGCGTGATAATTTTTGCTCTAGTACTTCACTTAGATCTTTTAGAGCACGGTGGTGGATTTGTTTTAAAGAAACTATTGATCTCTCATGCTTCACTTAGATTATTTTGAGAGTCGTAAATAGCATGGTACTTTGCTTAAAGATAATATACTTGGTATTCAAGATATGTGAAACTTTCTTATGAGTGAATTGAATACTAAGATAAGTTTGATGCTTGATAATTGCTTTGAGAGATATGGAGGTGATAATATCAAAGTCGTGCTAGTTGGGTGATTATGAATTTGAGAAATGCTTGTGTTGAAGCTTGCAAGTCCCGTAGCATGCACGTATGGTTAAAGTTGTGTAACAAATTTGAAACATGAAGTGTACCTGGCTTGTGCATCCTTATGAGTGGCGGTCGGGGACGGCGATGGTCTTTTCCTACCAATCTATCCTCCTAGGAGCATGCGCGTAGTACTTGAATTTTTGATGACTTCTAAATTTTTGCAATAAGTATATGAGTTATTTTGACTAATGTTGAGTCCATGGATTATACGCACTCTCACCTTTCCACCTTTGCTAGCCTCTTGATGCCGTGCATTGCCCTTTCTCACCTTGAGAGTTGGCGCAAACTTCACGGTGCATCCAAACCCCGTGATACGATACGCTCTATCACACATAAACCTCCTTATATCTTTATCAAAACAGCCACCATACCTACCTATTATGGCATTTCCATAGCCATTCCGAGATATATTGCCATGCAACTTCCATCATCATCATCATGACATACATTACTTTTGTCATATTGCCATTGCATGATCATGTAGTTGACATCGTATTTGTGGCAAAGCCACCATGCATTATTTTTCATACATGTCACTCTTGATTCATTGCACCATTCCGGTACACCGCCGGAGGCATTCATATAGAGTCATATCTTGTTCTAGTTTCGAGTTGTAACCCTTATGTTTTAATCAATAGAAGTGTGATGATCATCATTATTAGAGCATTGCCCAAAAAAACAAAAACAAAAGAAAGGCCAAAAAAAAAGAAAGGCCCAAAAAAGAAAATAAATAAAAAGGGCAATGTTACTATCTCTTTTCCACACTTGTGCTTCAAAGTAGCACCTTGTTCTTCATATAGTGAGTCTCATATATTGTGCTTCAAAGTAGCACCTTGTTCTTCATGTAGTGAGTCTCATAAGTTGTCCTTTTTATACTAGTGGGAATTTTTCATTATAGAACTTGGCTTGTATATTCCTACAATGGGCTTCCTCAAATGCCCTAGGTCTTCGTGAGCAAGCAAGTTGGATGCACACCCACTAGTTTTCTTTTGTTGAGCATTCATAGCTCTAGTGCATCCGTTGCTTGGCAATCCCTACTCCTCATGTTGACATCAATTGATGGGCATCTCCATAGCCCGTTGATTAGCCTCGTCAACGTGAGACTTTCTCCTTTTTTGTCTTCTCCACACAATCCGAATCATCGTATTCTATTCCACCCATAGTGCTATATCCATGGCTCACGCTCATGTATTGCGTGAAAGTTGAAAAAGTTTGAGATTATTTAGGTATGAAACAATTGCTTGGCTTGTCATCGGGGGTATAGAAGTTGGGAACATCTTTGTGTGACGAAGATGAAGCATAGCCTAACTATATGATTTTGTAGGGATGAACTTTCTTTTGCCATGTTATTTTGAGAAGACATGATTGCTTTGATTAGTATGCTTGAAGTATTATTATTTTTGTGTCAATATGAACTTTTGTCTTGAATCTTTCGGATCTGAATATTCATATCACAATTAAGAAGATTTACATTGAAATTATGCCAAAGTATCACCCCGCATCAAAAATTCTTTTTTATCATTTACCTACTCGAGGACGTGTGAATTAAGCTTGGGGATGCTTGAAACGTCTCCAACGTATCTATAGTTTTGATTGCTCCATGCTACTTTATCTACCTTTATTTTTAGGCAATATTGGGCTTTATTATCCACTTTTATATTATTTTGGGACTAACCTATTAACCGAGGCCCAGCCCAGATTCTTTGCTTTATGCCTATTTCAAAGTGTTTCAAGGAAAAGGAATATTAGACGGAGTCAAAACGGAACGAAATCAACTGGAGAAGTTATTTTTGGAAGGAAACCCACCTGATGGACTTGGACCCCACGTCAGAATATACGGGAGGTGCTCACGAGGGTGGGGGGCGCGCCCACCCCCCTGGGCGCGCCCCCTGCCTCGTGGGCCCCCCGTAGCTCCACCGATGTTCTCCTTTCACCCATATATACCTACGTATCGTAAAACTTCCAGAACAGAAGATAGATCGGGAGTTCCACCACCGCAAGCCTCTGTAGGCACCAAAAACCAATCGGGACCCTGTTCCGGCACCCTGCCGGAGGGGGATTCCATCACCAGAGGCCATCTTCATCACCCCGGCGCTATCCATGACGAGGAGGGAGTAGTTCACCCTCGGGGCTGAGGGTATATATGTACCATAGCTATGTGTTTGATCTCTCTCTCTCGTGTTCTCTCTCGTGTTCCTCCATGGCACGATCTTGATGTATCCCGAGCTTTGCTATTGTAGTTGGATCTTATGATGTTTCTCCCCCTCTACTCTCTTGTGATGAATTGAGTTTCCCCTTTTGAAGTTATCTTATCGGATTGAGTCTTTTATGAGAACACTTGATGTATGTCTTGCCGTGATTATCTGTGGTGACAATGGGATATCATGTGCCACTTGATGTATGTTTTGGTGATCAACTTGCGGGTTTCGTGACATTGGGAACCTATGCATAGGGGTTGGCACACGTTCTTGACTCTCCGGTAGAAACTTTGGGGCACTCTCTGAAGTAATTTTATGTTGGTTGGATGAATCTGAGATTATGTGATGCATATCGTATAATCATGCCCACGGATACTTGAGGTGACAGTGGAGTTTCTAGGTGACATTAGGGTTTTGGTTGATTTGTGTCTTAAGGTGTTATTCTAGTACGAACTCTTTTATAGATTGATCCAAAAGAATAACTTTGAGGTGGTTTCGTACCCTACCATAATCTCTACGTTTGTTCTCTCTGCTATTAGTGGCTTTGGAATGACTCTTTGTTGCATGTTGAGGGCTTGTTATATGATCTATCTATGTTATTATTGTTGAGAGAACTTGCACTAGTGAAAGTATGAACCCTAGGCCTTGTTTCCTATCATTGCAATACCGTTTACGCTCACTTTTATCATTAGTTACCTTGCTGTTTCTATAATTTCAGATTACAAAAACCTATATCTACTATCTATTTTGCACTTGTATCACCATCTCTTCGCCGAACTAGTGCACCTATACAATTTGACATTGTATCAGGTGTGTTGGGGACACAAGAGACTTTTTGTTATTTGGTTGCAGGGTTGTTTGAGAGAGACCATCTTCATCCTACGCCTCCCACGGATTGATAAACCTTAGGTCATCCAATTGAGGGAAATTTGCTCTTGTCCTACAAACTGTGCCTTTGGCAGGCCCAACAACGTCTACAAGAAGAAGGTTGTGTAGTAGACATCATAGTGATGATTACTCCCTGGTTCAGTGCGGCATGCTTTACAGCTTAGAACCGGGGCTCCAAAAGCGTTTTGAGCAACACGGAGCATATGAGATGTTCCAAGAGCTGAAAATGGTTTTCCAAGCTCATGCCCGAGTCGAGAGATATGAAGTCTCCGACAAGTTCTACAGATTGTAAGATGGAGGAGAATAATTCCGTCGTGACACATACTCAAAATATGCAGGTTGCACAATCGCTTGTCTCGGTACGGGAGTTAATCTCCCGGATAGCCTTGATCGTTAGCGTAATCCTTGATCGCTCCACCTAGCTACCGGAGCTTCGTGATGAATTTCAATATGCGAGGATGGAAAACCATTCTGAGGTATATTCAATGCTGAAATCAGCGGAGGTGGAGATCAAAAAGGAACATCAAGTGCTGATGGTCAATAAAACCACTAGTTTCAAGAAAGGCAAGGGTAAGAAGAACTTCAACAAGGATAGTAAGGGAGTTGCCGCGCCCGGTAAGCCAGTTGCCGCGAAGAAGCCAAAGCATGGACCCAAACCTGAGACTGAGTGCTTTCATTGCAAGGGAAACGGTCACTCGAAGCGGAACTGCCCCAAGTACTTAGCGGATAAGAAGGCTGGCAATACCAAAGGTATATATGATATACATGTTATTGATGTGTACCTTACCAGCACTCGTAGTAGCTCCTGGGTATTTGATATCGGTGCGGTTGCTCATATTTTTAACTCAAAACAGGAGCTCCGGATTAAGCGGAGACTGGCGAAGGACGAGGTGACGATGCGCGTCGGGAATGGTTCCAAGGTCGATGTGATCGCCGTCGGCACGCTACCTCTACATTTACCTACGGGATTAGTTTTAAACCTCAATAATTGTTATTTAGTGCCAGCTTTGAGCATGAACATTGTATCTGGATCTCGTTTAATGCGATATGGCTACTCATTTAAATCTGAGAATAATGGTTGTTCTATTATGTGAGAGATATGTTTTATGGTCATGCCCATTGGTCAATGGTTTATTCTTATTGAATCTCGAACGTGATGTTAATTCATAGTGTGAATGCCAAAAGATGTAAGGTTGATAATGATAGTCCCACATACTTGTGGCACTGCCACCTTGGTCACATTAGTGTCAAACGCATGAAGAAACTCCATGCAGATGGACTTTTGGAGTCTCTTGATTATGAATCATTTGACACGTGCGAACCATGCCTCATGGGCAAAATGACCAAGACTCCGTTCTCCGGAAGAATGGAGGGATGATGACCCACAAGTATAGGGGATCTATTGTAGTCCTTTCGATAAGTAAGAGTGTCGAACCCAACGAGGAGCAGAAGGAAATGATAAGCGGTTTTCAGCAAGGTATTCTCTGCAAATCTTTGAAATAAGTGGTAACAGATAGTTTTGTGATAAGGTAAATTGTAATGAGCAACAAGTAACAAAAGTAAATAAGGTGCAGCAAGGTGGCCTAATCCTTTTTGTAGCAAAGGACAAGCCTGGACAAACTCTTATAATAGGAAAAGCGCTCCCGAGGACACATGGGAATATCGTCAAGCTAGTTTTCATCACGCTCATATGATTCGCGTTCGGTACTAATTTGATATGTGGGTGGACCGGTGCTTGGGTACTGCCCTTACTTGGACAAGCATCCCATTTATGATTAACCTCTATTGCAAGCATCCGCAACTACAACAAAAGTATTAAGGTAAACCTAACCATAGCATGAAACAGGTGGATCCAAATCAGCCCTTACGAAGCAACACATAAACTAGGGTTTAAGCTTACACTCTAGCAACCCATCATCTACTTATTACTTCCCAAGACCGTCCTCTACGCCCAAATAATGGTGAAGTGTTATGTAGTTGACGTTCACATAACACCACTAGAGGTTAGACAACATACATCTTATCAAAATATCGAATGAATACCAAATTCACATGACTACTAATAGCAAGACTTCTCCCTTGTCCTCAGGAACAAACGTAACTACTCACAAAGCATATTCATGTTCATAATCAGAGGGGTAATAATGTGCATATAGGATCTGAACATATGATCTGCCACCAAATAAACCAACTAGCATCAACTACAAGGAGTAATCAACACTACTAGCAACCTACTAGCACCAATCCCGGACTTGGGGACAAGAATTGGATACAAGAGATGAACTAGGGTTTGGAGATGAGATGGTGCTGATGAAGATGTTGATGGAGATTGCCCTCTCCCGATGAGAGGAGCGTTGGTGATGACGATGGTGATGATTTCCCCCTCTCGGAGAAGTGTCCCCGGCGGAAAAGCTCTGCGGAGCCCTAGATTGGTTCCGCCAAGGTTCCGCCTCGTGGCGGTGGAGTCTCGTCGAAAGGTTCTCTTCTATTTTTTCTCATCGAAGACTTCATATGGGAGAAGATGGGCGTCGGAGAGCCACCGGGGGCCCACGAGGTAGGGGGCGCCCAGGCGCCCCCACCCTCGTGAGCAGGGTGTGGGCCCACCGCCTTCATCTTTGGCGACGATTTTTCTTTATTTATTCTAAGGTATTCTGTGGAGTTTCAGGACTTTTGGAGTTCTGCAGAATAGTCCTTCAATATTTGCTCCTTTTCCACCTGAATTCCAGTGCAAGCATTCTCCCTCTTCATGTAAACCTTGTAAAATAGGAGAGAATAGCCATAAGTATTGTGAAATAACGTGAAATGACAGCCCATAATGCAATAAATATTGACATAAAAGCATGATGCAAAATGGACGTATCAACTCCCCCAAGCTTAGAGCTCGCTTGTCCTCAAGCGAAAAGCCGATAACAATAAATATGTCCTCATGTTTAGAGGTAGAGGCGTCGATAAAAACAAAATACGGACATGAAGGCATCATGATTATTTCATAACAGCAACATAAATAGATTTTGTCATATGATTACTCAAGTTTAAGTAATGACCCCTTCACAAAGCCAAAGCATGAATCAGAAACATTATTGGGCACTAACAATTATAATCTCAGTCATTGAAGCAATTGCAATTTGTCATAACATCGGAAAGAGTCTATGTCAGAGCCTAAAAGCAAGTTCACATACTCAACTATCATTTAGTCCTTCATAACTGCTAGCACTCACGCGATACTTGTGGCTACGGAGTTTTAATCGGACACAGAGAAAGATAGGGGCTTATAGTTTTGCCCCACAACCTTTTACCTCAAGGGTAATGTCAACAATAACAATTCATGCTCCCCCACATCCAATTAGATATGTATATCATACTCTTCCCAACATGCTGAGCTTGCCAAAGGATAAAATGAAAAGGAAGGGTGAAGATCACCGTGACTCTTGCAATGGGTAGAGGATAATAATAAAAGATAGGCCCTTCGCGGAGGGAAGCAGAGGTTGCCATGCGCTTTTATGGTTGGATGCACAAAATCTTAATGCAAAAGAACGTCACTTTATATTGCCCCTTGTATGTGAACCTTTATTATGCAGTCCGTCGCTTTTATTGCGTCCACTACAAGTTCGTACAAAGCTTATTTCTCTGCACTAATAAGTCATGCATATTTAAAGAGCAATTTTTATCGCTTGCACCGATGACAACTTACTTGAAGGATCTTACTCAATCCATAGGTAGATATGGTGGACTCTCATGGCTAAACTGGTTTAAGGGTATTTGGAAGCACAAGTAGTATCTCTACTTCGTGCTGAGAATTTGGCTAGCATGAGGGGGAAAGGCAAGCTCAACATGTTAGAGGATCCATGACAACATACTTTATCTCAGATACAAGAAAACATAACCTATTACGTTGTCTTCCTTGTCCAACATCAACTCTTTAGCATGTCATATTTTAATGAGTGCTCCCAATCATAAAAGACGTCAATGATAATATATCTATATGTGAAACCTCTCTCTCCTTATTAATTCCTATTAATTGCAACGATGACCAAAGCTATATTTGCCAACTCCCAACAATTTTTAATCATCATACTCTTTCTATGTGGAGTCATCACTTTCACTAAGATCAATATGAACTCTTTGATTCTTTTTATTCTTTTTCCTTTAATCACCCAAGATCATGGCAAAATACTCAAGCCCTTGACTCAACACTAATCTTTATTATATAGCTCACGGACTCGATTACAAAGAAAAATCATAAAGCAAAACTCAAAACTAGATCATGCCACGGCTTTATTCTACTAAATCAAGATACTACTAATAGGATCGAACTAAGAAAAACTGTAAAGATAGGAGTTGTGATGGTGATACGATACAGGCACCTCCCCCAAGCTTGGCAGTTGCCAAGGGGAGTGCCCATACCCATGTGATTACGTCTCCTTCTTTGTTGTTGGCGGTGGTGAAGATGACTTCTTACTCAATTTATGCTTGAGTATAATGTTCTGTTCTTTTAGGTCTTCGATCTCCCGCTCAAGACTTAATACTCTTTTGCATAGTTCTTGCTTATTTTCCTGCAAGAGACAAAAAGGGATAAACTCGATCTTTGGTTTCTTTGCTCTATCAGGTAGACTTGACTTCTTAAACTCCACATGCATATCCCCAGGTTGAGGTAGCGGACCTTCATCTTCGTCTGAGCTTGTTTCCTCCTTCTCCTCAGGCTCATAGTCTTCTTCTTCTTCTTCTATGGTCCAACCACTATGGTCCAAGTCTCCGTAGACCTTAGGGTCTGCAAGGAAATCAGCCACATAGCTTTCTCCCTGCGAATCTTGAGATGACATCTTGCTTTAATCTGCAGCAGCAGCAGCTCGAAACGAAAACAGAGGATATTTGCGTGATACGAGAGTCAAAACCTTCGGGAGTATATATAATGAATTTTTACCGATCAAAATACGTGATCGTGCGAAAACGGAGTCCTGAGGGCACACGAGGTGCTCACGAGGTAGGGGGCGCGCCTGTGGGTCGCCCTCCACCCTCGTGGAGGCCTCGTGTCCTCCCCGGACTGCTACTTATTTTTCTATTTTTCTAAATATTCCAAAACGGAGAAATATTGCCTTAAAAAATTGTTTTGGAGTCGGTTTACTTACCGTACCACATACCTATTCCTTTTCGGAGTCTGGAACGTTCTGGAAAGTGTCCTTTATGTACTCCTCCGGGGTCACAGTTTCAATAATATTAGTTTCAACATTTATAGGATTACCTGAGATATAGTGTTTGATCCTTTGACCGTTTACCACCTTCGGATTTGTGCCTGCGAAGTTGTTAATTTTTATGGCACCAGAACGATAGACCTCCTCGATAACGTAGGGACCTTCCCATTTAGAGAGAAGTTTTCCTGCAAAAAATCATAAACAAGAGTTGTATAGCAATACATAATCACCGATATTAAACTCACGCTTTTGTATCCTTTTGTCATGCCATCTTTTAACTTTTTCTTTAAACAACTTGGCATTTTCATAAGCTTGGGCTCTCCATTCATCAAGTGAGCTAATATCAAATAACCTCTTCTCACCAGCAAGTTTGAAATCATAGTTGAGCTCTTTAATATCCCAATACGCCTTATGTTCTAGTTCGGGAGGTAAGTGACAAGCTTTTCCATAGACCATTTTGTAAGGAGACATACCCATAGGATTTTTATAAGCAGTTCTATAGGCCCATAATGCATCATCAAGTTTCTTGGACCAATTCTTTCTAGACCTATTGACAGTCTTTTGTAAAATTAATTTGAGCTCCCTATTGCTCAATTCTACTTGAACACTAGACTACGGGTGATAAGGAGATGCAATTCTATGATTAACGTCGTATTTAGCAAGCATCTTACGGAAAGCACCATGAATAAAGTGTGAACCACCATCACCATTAAGTATCTAGGGACTCCAAACCTCGGAAAAATAACTTCCTTAAGCATTTTAATAGAAGTGTTATGATCGGCACTACTAGTTGGAATAGCTTCCACCCACTTAGTAACGTAATCAACAAAGAACTAGAATATGAGTGTAACCATTAGAGGCGTGAAAAGGTCCCATATAATCAAAGCCCCAAACATCAAATGGCTCAATAACAAGTGAATAATTCATAGGCATTTCTTGGCGTCATCGATATTACCAATTCTTTGACATTCATCGCAAGACAAAACAAACTTACGGGCATCCTTGAAGAGAGTAGGCCAATAAAAACCGGATTGCAATACCTTATGTGCAGTTCTATCTCCAGCGTGATGTCCTCCATAAGCTTTGGAGTGACACTTGCGTAGTATCTGTTCCTGTTCATGCTCAGGTACACAACGTCTAATGACACCATCTACTCCTTCTTTATAAAGATGTGGGTCATCCCAAAAGTAATGTCGCAAGTCATAGAAAAACTTTTTCTTTTGCTGGTATGTGAAGCTAGGTGGTATAAATATAGCAACAATATAATTAGCATAATCAGCATACCAGGGAATGCTACGAGAAGTACTTATGACATTTAATTGCTCATCAGGAAAGCTATCATCAATAGGTAGTGGGTCATCAAGAACATTCTCTAGCCTAGACAAGTTGTGCGCAGCAGGTTCTCAGCTCCCTTTCTATCAACAATATGTAAATCAAATTCTTGAAGCAGGAGAACCCATCTAATAAGTCTAGGTTTTGCATCCTTCTTTTCCATAAGATATTTAATAGCAGCATGATCGGTGTGAATAGTAACTTTGGAATCAACAATATAAGGTCTAAATTTATCACAAGCAAACACCACTGCTAAAAATTCCTTTTCAGTAGTAGCATAATTTCTTTGAGCACTATCTAGAGTCTTACTAGCATAATGGAGAACATTTAATTTCTTATCAACTCTCTGCCCTAGAACAGCACCTACAGCATAATCACTACCATCACACATAATTTCAAAGGGTAAATTCCAATCAGTGGCTGAACAACGGGTAGACTAGTGCGTTCTTAAGTATTTCAAATGCTTCTACACAATCATCATCAAAGACAAGCGGTACATATTTTTGTAATAAATTAGTCGAGGTCGAGAGATTTTGGGAAGTCCTTAATGAACCTCCTATAAAATTCAGGCGTGACCAAGGAAACTTCTTATACCTTTGATGTCCTTTGGACATGGCATCTTTTCAATAGCATCAACCTTGGCTTTATCCACTTCAATACCTCTTTAAAACTTTGTGCCCCAAGACAATACCTTCATTAACCATAAAGTGGCACTTTTCCCAATTCAAGACAAGATTAGTTTCTTCACATCTCTGCAAAACTTCGATCAAGATTGCTTAAGCAATCATCAAAAGAGGAACCATAGACGGAAAAGTCGCCCATGAAAACCTCACAAATCTTTTCGCAAAAGTCGAGAATATAGCCATCATGCATCTTTGAAAGGTAGCAGGTGCATTACATAAACCAAAAGGCATACGCCTATAAGCAAAAGTACCAAAAGGGCATGTAAAAGTAGTCTTTGATTGATCTTTAGCCGACCACGGTATTTGAGAGAAACCAGAATAACCATCTAGAAAGCAATAATGTGTATGTTTGCATAGTCTTTCTAGCATTTGATCAATAAAAGGTAAAAGGGTAATGATCTTTCTTAGTAGCTTTATTTAATTTGCGGAAATCAATTACCATCCTATAACCTGTGATAATTCTTTGCGGAATCAATTCATCTTTATCATTAGGGACAACAGTAATACCTCCCTTCTTAGGGACGCAATGGACAGGACTTACCCACTGACTATCAGCAACGGGATAAATTATACCTGCCTCCAGGAGCTTGAGTATTTCTTTTCTTACAACTTCTTTCATTTTAGGATTCAAACGTCGTTGAGGATCACGAACTGGTTTGGCATCCTCCTCCAAATTTATTTTATGTTGACATAGAGTGGGACTAATGCCCTTAAGATCATCGAGAGTATATCCAATAGCAGCACGGTGCTTCTTCAGAGTTTTCAATAATCTTTCCTCTTCATGCTCTGAAAGGTTAGCACTAATAATAACAGGATATATTTTCTTTTCATCAAGATAAGCATACACTAGTAGAAAAAGGGCCTATAGACCGGTTGGTGAGGGCCTTTAGTCCCGGTTCATGAACCGGGACTAAAGGGTTTGCATTTAATGCTCCTGACCCTTTAGTCCCGGTTCAATCGAGAACTGGACAGATGGGCCTCCATGTGGCACATTCATTGAGCCCGAGCGGGAGGGCCTTTGGTCCCGGTTGGTGGCACCAACTGGGACCAATAGGCATCCACGCGTCAGCATTTCTGTGGCTGGGGTTTTTGTTTTCTTTTTTGGAAAAGGGGGGGGGGGTTGGGGGTTTTGGGGGGTTAATTTAGGTGTTTCATATATTGTGTTAGCTAGCTAATTAATAGAGAGAAGTGTCCTCTCTCCTAACATACGGACGCGTGGTCCACATAGTATTCTCCGTCTTCAGCGATCACGTGGTCAAGAAAGAATGCCGCCAATTCCTCTTGAATTGCTCATGAAGCGATCTGGTGCTAGGAGTTCATCCCGCATCCGAAACATCTAATTTTAAGAAGGGGTCAATACATACATACATATATATATACATACATATATATATATATATATATATATATATATATATATATATATATATATGTATATATATGAATGAATGAAACTCAACACAAATTATGGTAATAAAATAAAATTGTGAATATTGTTATTTACGCACTTCATATTGTTTGTCGGAGTAGCCCGCTCACAGTGTCGTGTGGCGGATGGACTGCAAATGTAGTATCCACGTAAATCATTCCCTTGTTCCTGCCACAACCACTTTACAAGAAATAGAGGTCAATCAAACTGATAATTAGCAAGCATGCTAAATGGTATTGATGAAACTAAGCGCTTGAATCACTAGGAGATGCGTGGAATATGCTACTATATAGTACTTACTTTCGAAAGTGTCTAAATTGCAGCTTCTTGGCAGTCCGGAGCTTTTTGGAGAATTTTCTCCAAGCCCTGCCATACAAAGAAAACAATTACTTGATATCGTAAATGAACAAAGTTGCTGATATGGTGGATAATGATCGATTTAACTTACTTCTCGAGCATTTCACCATGTCCGCATACTCCTTGGGATCTTTTCGTTTGGAGTCTAAGACAGTTACTACTCCCTTCTCAAGCTTAATCTCTAGGAGAATATAGTGGCAGCTGCGCACATGCATAACTCATCAATATTACATTACTATAACCTGACTAATAAGGAAACCGAATATGCCACAAGACAGTAACACTCACTTGAAGTTGTAAGGAAAGAGTATTATATCTTTGTGTTCATTTATTACCAACGATTGTAGCAAGTTGGCCTCGGTATTTTCTTTATGAAATTCAACCTCAGTTTTATCTATGAGATATGTGTTAATGAACCCAATATCACCCTCTTGTCTTTCCTTCAATTCGGCGATCTTCAATCTGCATAATATAGTGAGGATAATTATAAATACATGCAATGAAAGAGCTGAGCTATATAGAGAGACTTAATGACAGTAAGTAGTACTACTTACAGGCATGAGCAGGTGACCGTTGCTTTATCGAGGGCCAATTGATTGAAAAACTGATAGAACTCCTCAAATGGAATAGGCAATAGTTCAATTCCAAGGAGGTCATGCTCCTTTAACTCTCACATACAAAGTACTCCTCCCTCGCACTCTCTGCAGGTTTTCATGTACCAATCATGCAATCTTCGCATCATCGTTGATAGAGAACTTTCATCTTTGATGAGAGGCTTCCCGTACTAAATATCTGTGTATCTGCACCTCCAAGAAATCATAATGTACATCGTCGGGCAGGTAATCTGCAGGATTGCCATAACCGGGCACCATCCTCGGATCGACGATGTCGCTAGCAGGCACCTTGAGGGGGGGGGGCACGATTGCTTCGCTTGTTCGCCGAGCTGGGCAATTTGTTTCCCAGCTACGTCGTCCTTTCATCCTTTGATCACTTTTAGTACTTCCCGACCTCTCCGCTTGCAAATGCCTTTCCAATAATGCGCTCATAGTTGCCTTTCGGCGGAGACTTGGGTGGTCTTGTCGGGGCAGCCAGTGCGCTTCACTTTCACCGGATCTACCTTCTCCTCCGGAGGTGGATGTCTCTTTTATTTTAATCCTTCAAACCAGTCATGCACTTCGGTCTGCGCGATCTTCGCGTTTTCCTCGTCGGTCCTCTCGTACAGTAACTTCTCTGGATTCTTCAGAGAAGGACCGAATCTATATCTCCTTCCGCCTTTGGCTGTACTGCTAGACGCCGGCAGGGCAGACGGAGCGGATGTCTTCTTTCCTTGCTTACGAGGCGGAGGAGAAGGACTACGACGGCCCGGAGCAGCCGGAGCGGCGGTGGGTCTCTTCCGCCCTTGCCGACGAGGCGGAGAAGGAGGAGGCTGGCTGCTCAGGCGCCAAGAAGGCGGAGAAGGAGGCGGAGTGCCGCCACGCGCTGGAGAAGGAGCCGCCGAGTGCCCTGATCGTCACTCACGGGAGGAGGAGGCGGTGGAGGAGGCGGAATGCCCTGACTCGCCGAGGAGGAGGAGGAGGCGAGGCGTCTAGTTCGAAGGTTGATGAGATCCTTCCGCCATAGGCATGGAGTCTTGAGCAGAACCCAGCCGATACTCCCCTTCACCGGTAGGGTGGTCAAGCCGGAGGTCCTCAAATCCCTCCGTGATTTCATCCACCATCACCCTAGCATATCCTTCTGGAATCGGCCGGCAGTGAAAAGTTGAGTAGGGTTCAGTAGGATAAACAGAGCCAACAGCCGCCTTGACCTTCAAATTGCTCCATTCCGCCATAAGGTGGCAATTTTGAGACTCCGTGATAGCATCCACGGGATAGCCGGCGAGGCCGTCAAAGGCATGCTCCGGTGAAGCAGCTCGGTGGAAGCCACGCTGCTTCTCCACGAGATGGCGGGGTAACCGGGGAAGCTTGACAGGTCGTTTGCTGCGATATGCTTCTCGTTCCTCTAGCCCCATTACCCTTTCGTGCAGCGCTGCAGCTGGCTCTGCTCGGCTTTCTTCCTCCTCTCCACGGGTTTTGTAACCCCACTGCGTCCAAATCCAGCCTTCCACGAAAGCGAGCTGGCGTGCCTCGTGTCCGTCCAGTGGTGCTCGAGATTCCGAGGGCCATTGTGAGCTCGTCCTTCTCCCCGTCTCGAACGAACGCCCCTTGCTACATTGCATCGATATAGTGCCGAAGCCTCTTGACTGGTATTTCCAATTGTTCGTCCGTCCAAATGCACTTCCTATTACGGGGTCCAAGGTTCCGCCAGCTCCGAAGAACCAAGTCCGCAACGATGCAGCCAGTTCATTGTCTCTGGTTCGATCCCTTTATCAAGCAGATCATTCTCAGCCTTGGCCCACTTAAGCCGGGCTACGAGGTAGCCACCTGACCCCGTGCGATGGTGAAGCTTCTTCTTCACAGCATTTTGCTTGTTTGTCGCCGACATCTTTTTACTCTTTTCCGATGTCTTGTGGGCCACAAATGCGGGCCAATCATCTCTGATCTTCTCATATTTGCCCTTGAATTCTGGTGTCTCATTTTTATCGACATACCTATTCAGGTCTTTCTTCCAATTCCTGAATAGGTCTGCCATCTTCTTAAGAGCAAAAGACTTGATTAATGGCTCTATAACTGGCTTCTCCGGATCATCCTCTGGCGGTAGGGTGAAATTTGACTTCAGCTCGATCCGTAGATCATTTTTCTGCATATCATTGACATAAGACACCTCAGGGTCTTCGTTCTTAGGCTTATACCATTGGTGGATGCTGATCGGGATCTTGTCCCTAAGCAGAACCCCGCACTGAGCAACAAATGCCTTCTTTGTCCGGTAGGTTTCAATCGGTTGGCCGTCGCGCGCGATTCGTATGATCTCAAACTTTTCATCCGAGCTCAACTTTTTCTTGGGCCTCGTCTCTTTACGGTTGTGCTCGATCCGGAGGGCTAGAAAAAGAACAAAGACGAGAGTTAATTAATATGTGTACATACCAAAACAATGAACGATCAAAACCCTAGTCAAGACAAAGCTTAACTAATATATATACCTGGCGGACTCGGTTCGGTGATCACCGGAGCCGTCCTCACGGTCTACTTCTTCACCCTCTCCTTCTTGCACCGGCATTGGGTCCCGGAGCCATGTAAATCATAGCCACTGCTTCTTCACCTTCTCCTTCCAGACCATCGTTGTCGTTGAGAAACATCAACGAAGCGAGCGACATCACTTCCTTCTGCGATTATGTCCCTCAACAACGCTTCTTGTGCTTCATCTCGGGGCGAGGTGTCCATAGTTTCTACAAATATTTACAACATGACAATTATTATTCAAACATGACAGATATGGATATATTAGTGGCAAACGTAGAACTAACTAGCTAATCACAATAAGGAATCATATTAATTAGTGGCCTCGACGTTGCTTCTCTAGGGTTACGGGTGGCCTCGACAATGCTTCAAGGGTTAGGGGTTTCCTCGAGAACGCTTCAAGGAAGGGGTAATATCGACCCCCCCCCCCCACGTGTCAAGGGGTCGAGGATCGCCGAGGGGTCAGGAGGTTGCCTAGTGTTAAAGGATTCAACAAAACCATGTCTTCATCATTAAGTAATGCTTGGTGCATGATGGTGCAGCTCTCCAAAGTTATTTTGGAACGGAGTCCCAGATAGGATAATTCGCTTTTTGGTACAAAGTTTAGCACGAACCTTCCGAATATCTTTATTTGGAAGGCCTTTGCTGAAATTCGTACAAAAAGGCAAATTATCCTATCCGGACTCCATTCCGTAATAACTTTGGAGGACTTCGTACCATCATGCCCGTTACTCCGGCTAATGATGAAGCCATGGATTTCTTCAATACTTTGACACTCTGAAACCTCTCGACCCCTCGAACCTCGACGACCACAGAACCCTCGACCCCTAGACGACCACCTCGAACCCTCGACCCTATAGAACCCTCGAACCTCGACCTCAAACCCTCGACCCTTGACCCCTTAACGACCCTCGACTCTCTACCCTAGTTCCCGACTCCTTGACCCCGCGTCGATCCTCGACACCCTCGTTCCCGATAAAAATTAAGAAGAAGAAGAAGAAGAAGAAGAAGAAGAAGAAGAAGAAGAAGAAGAAGAAGAAGAAGAAGAAGAAAGAGGAGAAGAAGAAAGGAATAGCTAGAGGAGAAGATCAAAGAAGAAAAGAAGAAAAAAAAAAGAGGAGAAGAATAAAGGAATAGTGGAGAAGAAGAGAAAATAGAATATTCTATTTTCTCTTCTTCTCCACTATTCCTTTTTTATCAAAGTCGAGGATCGCCAGGGTCGAGGTCAAGGGGTCGAGATCTTGACGGTCGAGGTCAAGGGGTCAAGGATCGCCGAGGGTCGGGAGGTTGCCTAGTGTCAAAGTTCAACAAACCATGTCTTCATCATTAGGCGGTGCATGATGGTGAAGCTCTCAAAGTTATTGTGGAGCGGAGTCCCAGATAGGATAATTCGCTTTTTTGGTACAAAGTTCAGCAAGAACCTTCCGAATATCTTTATTTGGAAGGCCTTTGCTGAAATTCATACAAAAGGCAAATTATCCTATCCGACTCCATTCCGTAATAACTTTGAGGACTTCTGCACCATCATGCCTTGGTTACTTCGGCTAATGATGAAGCCATGGATTTCTTCAATACTTTGACACTCTGAAACCTCTCGACCTCAACCTCGAACCTCGACCCTAGGCGACCTCGAACCCTCGACCCTCGATCCCTCGAACCTCGACCTGAAACCCTCGACCCTTGACCCCTTAACGACCCTCGACCCTCTACCCTAGTTCCCGACCCTCGACACCCTCAAGTTATATCGACAACGACGCGACATACATATACATGGGAAAATAATGTTATCGGGAGGGGTATCAACCCCCCTCGTGTTGAAGTTTCTTCTTTCTCCTCTATTCCTTTCTTTCTTCTTCTCCTCTTCTTTTTCTTCTTATCCCTCGAGAAAGGAAAATAAGGAAAAGGAAGAGAGGAGGAAGAAGGAAGAAGGAAGAAGAAGAAGAGAAAAAAGAAGAAAAAAAAGAGGAGAAGAAGAAAAAATAGAATTTTTTTCTATTTTTTCTTCTTATCCTCTATTCCTTTCTTCTTCTCCTCTTCTTTTTCTTCTTATCCCTCAAGAAAGGAAAATAAGGAAAAGGAAGAAAAAAGGAAGAAGGAAGAAGGAAGAAGAAGAAGAAAAAGAAGAAAAAAAAGAGGAGAAGAAGAAAAAATAGAATTTTTTTTCTATTTTTTCTTCTTCTCCTCTATTCCTTTCTTCTTCTCCTCTTCTTTTTCTTCTTTTTTCCTCTTCTTATTTATTTCTCATCTTCTTCCTCTCCTCTTCTTCTCCTTTCTTCCTCTTCTTATTTTCCTTTTTCCTCTCATTCTTTTTCTTCTTCTTCTTCCTTCTTCCTTCTTCCTCTTTTCTTCCTTTTCCTTATTTTACTTTTTCCTCTACACTAACCTAATTAAAATGCACTAACCTAAAATCGACATCTACTAACAACCTAAATAAAAAATTAATACATATATGAAAAAACATATATAAACAAAAAATTCTATGAACATTATATTCATACATACATATATAGCCACATCCATTCATCATATAGCTATAAACAAAAAATTAATACATATATGAAAAAACATATATAAAAATGCTATGAACAGAGCCTCGACGGCGGCTCACAACGGGCGGCGAGGGCGACGGCGAGGCGTCGGCGGCGACCACGGCGGGTGGGCGGCGTGGCAGCGACGACGTGGGCGGAAGTGGTCGTGGGGGGGCGCGAACGGCGCGCTTCGGGCGACGGGCGACGGCGATGACGGCGTATGGCGACAACGACGGCTGGCGGCGGGCGGCGGCGTCGGCAAGCGGCGGCAGGCAGGGCGACGAGGACGGCGGTTGGGGGCGCGGCGCAGCGACGGCGGGGCGGCGATGACAGCGGCGCGGGCGACGAGGGCGGCGATGACGCCGGGCGGCGCGGCGACGACGGCGGCGACGTCTTGCGGCGACGACGAGGAGGAGCAGAAGGCCGGCGTAGGGCGTCTGCGGCGGGGATGAGGAACTGAATGAAATTTTGCCAAGTGTTGTATATATAGCAGAGCATTGGTCCCGGTTCGTGAAACCAACCGACTAATGCACTTTTTAGTCCCGGTTGGTGCCACCAACCGGGACTAAAGGCCAATTTTCAAGAGCCCAAAGGCGGGGAAGCGGCGACCTTTGGTCCGGTTGGTGGCACCAACCGGGACTAAAGTGAGCATTGGTCCCAGTTGGTGCCACGAACCGGGACCAATGCCTTTAGTCCCGGGTTGGTGCCACCAACCGGGACCAAAGGCCTTGTGCTGCCTCGCGCCCAAAGTTTAGTCCCACTTCGCTAGTTCAGAGGGAGCCGCACCTGTTTATAAGGTGCGGTGCGGCTTCCCTCTCGAGCTCCTCTCTAAAGCAGGCTTTCGGGCCTAACTCTGCCATCTGTGCAGCCAGGCTTACTGGGCCTTCCATGGGCCTGAATCTCACAGCCCATAGGGTTTCTAGTCGTATTCAGGCCGTGGGGGCCCAATAGGTGGCACTTTTTTTTTGCTTTATATTTTATTTCTTTTTGCTTTTAGTTTTAGAAAAAATATAAACTTTCTGTTAGTGCCATTAGTTTTAAAATTTGAAAACACTTTTTTGTTTTCTTTGTTGCTTTATTTATTTTATTTTGTTTCTACTTACAACAAAATACTTATTGTTGCTATTTTTATTTTTTTCAAGTTTTTTTGTTTTGTTTTCTGCATTATTTATTTTCTTTTGGTTTTTTGCTTTATTTTTAATTCTTTTTTTCTTTTAGGTCAGCAAAATTATAAACTTTCTGTTAGTGCTTTTTAGTTTTAGAAAAATATAAACTTTCTGTTAGTGCCATTAGTTTTAAAATTCGAAAACACTTTTTTTGTTTTCTTTGTTGCTTTATTTATTTATTTTTTCTACTTACAACAAAATACTTATTGTTGCTACTTTTATTTTTTTCAAGTTTTTTTGTTTTGTTTTCTGCATTATTTATTTTCTTTTGGTTTTTTGCTTTATTTTTTAATTCTTTTTGCTTTTAGGTCAGCAAAATTATAAACTTTCTGTTAGGGCCATTTGTTTTAGAACAATTATAAACTTTCTGTTTGTGCCATTAGTTTTATAAAATTTGAATTCTTTGAAATTTGTGTGAATCACAAGTTTGTGAGCTCAATAAGGCATAGAGGGACGGGCTTATAAACCGGTGTGAGCGCTCTTCGGTTGGCGAGGTTTTCAAATTCATAGTTTTCAAATGAACTCTGAAAAAGTTGGCATAGCGTGTGCATGTACAAAACGGACAATGGTATCATACTCGTCTGTTACAAAGTTGGCATGGTATCATCATAATAGTTATGGAGAAAGTCTTCACTTTTTTCTTCGCTTGTGCCGCTTTGCTTATTGCTACCAGTAACCATGGATAATCTTCATCGCTTATCGTGATGCTTGGGTCAGCCTTGACTTTGAAGGGAATTTCATGAAACTTTTCATACTCTTCGCACATGTCCTGCCTTTGCCCTCCACTCCCAGGATGTCCCTTTTTCCCGAAAGAACTATGTGGCGCTTTGGCTCATCGTATGATGTATTCGCTTCCTTATCTTTTCTTTTCCTCGGTCCGTAGACATGTCCTTCACATAGATAACCTGTGCCACATCATTGGCTAGGACGAACGGTTCGTCGATTGTACCCAAGATTTTTCAGATCCACTGTTGTCATTCCGTCATCGTGGGTCTACCTGCATTCTCTGGCCTCCTATTGATTGACCCATTTGCACTTAGACAAAGGGACCTCAAAATCTACTCCATAGTCAAGTTCCTATATGTCCACTATGTAACCATAATATGTGTCCTTTCCCCTGTCGGTTGCTGCATCAAAGCGGACACCGTTGTTTTGGTTGGTGCTCTTTTGATCTTGGTCAATCGTGTAAAATGTATTCCCATTTATCTCAGATCCTTTCCAAATCATTACAATCGAAGATGGTCCCTCGACAACAAGTACAGCTCATCACAAACAGTGCTCTCACCTCCGAGACGTGTTTCCAACCAACTGCTGAAAGTCCCGATGTGTTCACATGTAATCCGATCGTCGCCTTTGCTCCCGGGTGTTTGGAGCGCAGACTGTTCTTGTGTTCATCGACATACGGGTCACCAAGGTAGAGTTCTGTAGAACTGTAGTGTGCTTGAGACCAAGAATATCCGTCCACCGCATATTATTGAGTCCCTTCCAAGCGTGCCTTTTTCAGTCTCCCCTCATACCGCGATTTAGGGAGACCTATCTTCTTAAGGCCAGGAATGAAGTCAACACAAAACCCGATGACATCCTTTGTTTGATGGCCCATGGAGATGCTTCCTTCGGCCTAGTGCGGTTACTGAACATATTTCTTTAGGACTCCCATGAACCTCTCAAAGGGGTACATATTGTGTAGAAATACGGGCCCCGTAATGACAATCTCGCCGACTAGATGAACTAGGACATGCGTCATGATATTGAAGAAGGATGGTGGGAACACCAGCTCAATCGACAAGACATTGCGCCACATCACTCCTTAGCGTTGGTACGATTTCTGGATCGATCACCTTCGAGATATTGCATTGAGGAATGCACATAGCTTCACAATGGCTAATAGGACCTTTTACCGTAGAAGCCCCCACAATGCAACCGGAAGCAGATTCGTCATAATCACGTGGCGATCATGAGACTTTAGGTTCGGAACTTTTTCTCCGCATATTTATTATTCCCTTTATATTCGACGAAGCCAGTCGGGACCTTCATATCGAAAGCGTGCATTGAAAGAAGATTTCTTTGTC
This sequence comes from Aegilops bicornis, assembly GCA_021605145.1. NCBI lineage: Eukaryota > Viridiplantae > Streptophyta > Magnoliopsida > Poales > Poaceae > Aegilops > Aegilops bicornis. The sequence continues at coordinate 338,919 of JAHIAL010000069.1, forward strand.
TTCTTTCGTAAGAGCGTAGTCGGCAGGACCTTCATATCGCTTTCGGAGGCATGCCCTCTTTTTTAAAGGCAAGCGTTGCAGGTCCTCCCGTGCCTCGTGTGTATCTTTTGTCTTCCCATACACGCCCAAGAAGCCTAGCAGGTTCACGCAAAGGTTCTTCATCACGTGCATCACGCCGATCAAGAGCGGACCTCTAGGTCTTTCCAAAGAGGGTAGGTCCCAAAATATAGATTTCTTCTTCCACATGGGTGCGTGATTCTCAGCGTCATTCGAACATCTAGTCCGCCGACCCTTTCCAAAAGATTACGTAAATCATTGACCATAGCAAGTATGTGATCACCGATGCGCATGGCGGGCTTCTTCCGTGACCTGCCTCGCCTTTGAAATGCTTCCCTTTCTTTTCGACATTGATGGTTGGTCGGAAGAAATCGACGATGGGCCAGGTACACATTCTTCCTGCAGCTTCCTGTATATAATATCGGTGTCAAGTAAACAGTACGTGCATCGTGGTATCCCTTGTTTGTATGTCCCGAAAGGTTATCGAGAGCGGGCCAATCGTTGATTGTCACGAACAGCAATGCCTTTAGGTCAAATTCCTCCTGTTTGTGCTCATCCCACGTACGTACACCGTTTCCATTCCACAGTTGTAAAATTTCTTCAACTAATGGCCTTAGGTACACATCAATGTCGTTGCCGGGTTGCTTAGGGCCTTGGATGAGAACTGGCATCATAATGAACTTCCGCTTCATGCCCATCCAAGAAGGAAGGTTATACATACATAGAGTCACGGGCCAGTCTTTGTGATTGCTGCTCTGCTCCCGAAAAGGATTAATGCCATCCGCTTAAAGCAAACCATACATTCCTTGGGTCCTTTGCAAACTCATCCCAGTACTTTCTCTTGATTTTTCTCCATCATGACCCGTCAGCGGGTGCTCTCAACTTCCCGTCTTTCTTACGGTCCTCACTGTGCCATCGCATCAACTTGGCATGCTCTCCGTTTCTGAACAGACGTTTCAACCGTGGTATTATAGGAGCATACCACATCACCTTCACAGGAACCCTCTTCCTGGGAGGCTCGCCGTCAACATCACCAGGGTCATCTCGTCTGATCTTATACCGCAATGCACCGCATACCGGGCATGCGTTCAGATCCTTGTATGCACCATGGTAGACGATGCAATCATTAGGGCATGCATGTATCTTCTCCACCTCCAATCCTAGAGGGCATACGACCTTCTTTGCTGCGTATGTACTGTCGGGCAATTCGTTATCCTTTGGAAGCTTCTTCTTCATTATTTTCAGTAGCTTCTCAAATCCTTTATCGTGCACAAGCATTCTCCGCCTTCCACCGCAGCAATTCGATGCGGTACCGAGCTTTGTGTTGCCATCTTCGCAATTGGGGTACAACCCTTTTTGTGATCCTCTAACATGCGATCGAACTTCAGCTTCTCCTTTTGACTTTCGCATTGCGTCCTTGCATCGACAATGACCCGGCGGAGATCATCATCATCGGGCACATCGTCTGGTTCCTCTTGATCTTCAGCAGCTTCGCCCGTTGCAGCACCATCGTGCACATCGTCTGGTGCATCTTGATGTTCAGTAGCATCACCGTATTCAGGGGCACATAGTTGTCATCATACTCTTCTTCCTCGCCGTCTTCCATCATAACCCCTATTTCTCCGTGCCTCGTCCAAACATTATAGTGTGGCATGAAACCCTTGTAAAGCGGTGGGTGTGAAGGATTTTCCGGTCAGAGTAAGACTTCATATTCCCACATATAGGGCATGGACAACACAGAAAACCATTCTGCTTGTTTGCCTCAGCCACTTCGAGAAAATCATGCACGCCCTTAATGTACTCGGAGGTGTGTCTGTCACCGTATATCCATTGCTGGTTCATCTGCGTGCATTATATATATAATTAAGTGTGTCAAAAATCATTAGAGAACATCATGAATAGATAATTAAGTGACCAAATTAATAGAAGTTCATCATCACATAAAAACCAAAGTACATACATAGTTCTCATCTAACAACATAAAGCTCTGCAGAGCATCTAATTAATTAAACCATACATTGAAACTATGTAAAACATTTCAATGCGAAAACAAATGCAATCATAATCGCAACCAAGGTAACAACTGATCCAACGGCATAATGATACCAAGCCTCGGTATGAATGGCATATTTTCTAATCTTTCTCATCTTCAAGCGCATTGCATCCATCTTGATCTTGTGATCATCGCATTTACATCCGCAACATGCAACTCCAATATCATCTTCTCCTCCTCAAGTTTTTTTATTTTTTCCTTCAAGAAATTGTTTTCTTCTTCAACTAAATTTAACCTCTCGACAATAGGGTCGGTTGGAATTTCCGGTTCAACAACCTCCTAGATAAATAAAATCTATGTCACGTTGGTCTGCATAATTTTCATAAACAATAAATGAACCAATAGTTATGAAAAGATAATATATACCACATCCGAATCATAGGCGGGATGAGGGCCGACGGGGGTGGATACCAAAACCATCGCACTATATAAGATGCAATAATAAAAGTAAGAAAATAATACAAGTATCTATCTAAACATACAAGTAAGAATGTTTTTTCTTTCAGAAAGAAGATAAGAACAAGAGGCTCACCACGGTGGTGCCGGCGATGAGATCGGCGCTGGTGATCGACGGCCCGGTGAAGATGGGGACGGGCGTGACGGACCGCTAAACCTAGATAAATCTTGAGGAAAATGGAGCTTGGCGGTCGAGAGCTTGGAGAGGAGAAACCTTAAGTAGTGTGGCTCGGACATTCCATCGAACACCTTGTGTGCATAGGAGGTGAGCTAGAGCACCACCAAGCCCTCTCCCTCGGCCGTAAAAAATAGAGCATCAGTGCTCGCTTCTTGCGCGTGTATATAGGCACCACCATCGGTCCCGGTTGGTGGCATGAACCGGGGCTAAAGGGAAGCCTTTGGTCCCGGTTCATGCCACCAACCGGGACCAATAGTGGTGGGCCAGGAGCCAGGCCCATTGGTCCGGTTCGTCCTCCAACCGGGACCAAAAGGTCCGGACGAACCGGGACCAATGGCCCACGTGGCCCGGCGGCCCCTCGGGCTCACGAACCGGGACAAATACCTCCATTTGTCCCGGTTCGTGGCAGAACCGGGGCTAATGGGCTGAACCTGCCTGGGCCATTGCCCCCTTTTCTACTAGTGATATTTAAGATTATCAGGCAACGGTTTAAGCTCAAACACGGGATCACCCTTGGGTGGAGAAGGATCCCCTAGGATTTCAACGGGAAAATTATGTTGCGTAATAGGTTCCTGTTTAAAGAATACTTCATCTATTTCCTTCTTTCATTCATGAACATCTCATTTTCATGGTCTAGCAAATAGTGTTCCAAAGGATCACTAGGAGGTACGGCAATAGAAGCAAGACCAATAATTTCATCCTTAGTAGGCAATTCTTCCTCACGATGTTGTTTACTAAATTTAGTGAAATTAAACTCATGAACCATATCATCCAAGCCAACAGTAATAACATTCTTTTTGCAGTCTATCGGAGCATTAACAGTATTCAAGAAGGGTCTACCAAAAATAATGGGACAAAAGCTATCTTGTGGAGAACCAAGAACAAGGAAATCAGCGGGATATTTGGTTTTCCACACAAGACTTCAACATCTCTAACAATTCCCATTGCAGATATAGTATCTCTATTGGCAAGTTTAATTGTAACATCAATATCTTCTAACTCAGCAAAAGCGATATCATGCATAATTTCTTTATATAAGTCAATGGGTATAACACTAGCACTAGCACCCATATCACATAAGCCATGATAACAATGATGTCGTATTTTAATGTAAATAACGAACACGCCTACCACAGTTTATGTTTATCTTTAACACAAGGTTTAGCAATTCTAGCAGTTTCACCCTGGAATTGAATAACATGCCCATCGATATTATCAGACAAGAGATCTTTAACATGGCAATATTAGGTTCTACTTTGACTTGTTCAGGAGGTGTATAAGAGCTAATATTGCTTTTATGAACAACAGTTGAAGCTTTAGCATGATCCTTCATTCTAACAGGGAAAGGGGGTTCTCAACATAAGAAGTAGGAACAGTAGGATCATTATAAGTGACAATCTTTTCTTAAACTTTGATAGGTGCAGCTACTTTTACTTCTATTGGAGGATGATATTTAAACCACTTCTCCTTCGGAGATCAACATAAGTAGCAAAAGATTCACGTAAAGAAGCTACTATATCGTAGTCAAGTCCATATTTAGTGCTAAACTTACGGAAAATATCGGTATCCATAAAAGATTTAACACAATCAAACTTAGGTGTCATACCTGACTCCTTACCTTCGTCGAGGTCCCAATCTTCAGAGTTGCGTTTAATTCTATCCAATAAATTCCATCCAAATTCAATAGGCTTCATCATAAAAGAGCCAGCACAAGAAGTATCGAGCATGGTGCGATTGTTATCAGAAAGCCGTGTTGGAAATATGCCCTAGAGGCAATAATAAAAGCATTATTATTATATTTCCTTGTTCATGATAATTGTCTTTTATTCATGCTATAATCAGATTATCCGGAAATCGTAATACACGTGTGAATACATAGACTACAATACGCCCTAGTGAGCCTCTAGTTGACTAGCTCGTTGGTCAACAGATAGTCATGGTTTCCTGACTATGGACATCGGATGTCATTGACAACGGGATCACGTCATTAGGAGAATGACGTGATGGACAAGACCCAATCCTAAGCATAGCACAAGATCGTGTAGTTCGTTTTGCTAGAGCTTTTCCAATGTCAAGTATCTCTTCCTTAGACCATGAGATCGTGTAACTCCCGGATACCGTAGGAGTGCTTTGGGTGTACCAAATGTCACAACGTAACTGGGTGACTATAAAGGTGCATTACAGGTACCTTCGAAAGTATCTGTTGGGTTGACACGGATCGAGACTGGGATTTGTCACTCCGTGTTACGGAGAGGTATCACTTGGCCCACTCGGTAGTGCATCATCATAATGAGCTCAAAGTGACCAAGTGTCTGGTCACGGGATCATGCATTACGGTACGAGTAAAGTGACTTGCCGGTAACAAGACTGAACGAGGTATTGGGATACCGACGATCGAGTCTCGGGCAAGTAACATACCGTCTGACAAAGGGAATAGAATACGGGGTTGCTTGAACCCTTGACATCGTGGTTCATCCGATGACAACATCGAGGAGCATGTGGGAGCCAACATGGGTATCCAGATCCCGCTGTTGGTTATTGATCTGACCGAGGTCGTCTCGGTCATGTTCTGCATGTCTCCCGAACCCGTAGGGTCTACACATAAGGTTCGGTGACGCTAGGGTTATTAGGAAGACAAGTATGTGATTACCGAATGTTGTTCGAGTCCCGGATGAGATCCCGGACGTCACGAGGAGTTCCGGAATGGTCCGGAGGTAAAGATTTATATCACGGAAAGTGGTTAAACGGACTCCGGAGAGTTTGAGGTATACCGGTAATGTACCGGGGCCACTGGAGGGTTCCGGAGGTCCACCGGGAGGGCCACCCTCCGGGGGCCACATGGGCTGCGTGGGAGAGGAAACCAGCCCCTGGTGGGCTTGGTGCGCCTCCCCACCTAGGGCCCATGCGGGCTAGGGCTTGGGAGGGAAACCCTAAGGGGCAAGGCGCCCCCTGGCTTGGGGCCAAGCCACCCTTTTCCTTCCCCCTTTGTCACGCCGCCCCATCTAGGGTTTACCCTAGATGGCAGCCCCTTGCCCTCTCTCTCTCCTATATATAGAGGGGTGAGGGGAGGGCTGCAACACACAATTGAAGGCGCAGCCCCTCCCTCCCAACTCCTCTCTTTCTCCGTTTGAGCTTGGCGAAGCCCTCGCCGGAGAACCTCTCAGACCAATTGCACCACGCCGTCGTGCTGCCATTGGAGTTGTCTTCCTCAACCTCTCCTTCATCCTTGCCGGATCAAGACGGAGGAGACGCCATCGTCCCGTCGTGTGTTGAGCAACGCGAGGTGCTGTCCTTTCAGCGCTTTGGTCATCGGTGATCGAATCACGTTGGGAACGACTCCATCATCACCACTCCTCGAACGCTTCCGTACTCGATCTACAAGTGGTATGTAGATGCAAACTCTCTCTCTTGACTCGTTGCTTAGATGAACTCATAGATAGATCTTGGTGAAACCGTAGGAAAATTTTAATTTTCTACAACGTTCTCCAACAGTGGCATCATGAGCTAGGTCTATGCGTAGTTCTCTTTGCACGAGTAGAACACAATTTTGTTGTGGGCGTGGATCTTGTCAACTTACTTGCCGTTACTAGTCTTATCTTGCTTCCATGGTATTGTGGGATGAAGCGGCCCGGACCAACCTTACACGTGCGGCTTCACGTGAGACCGGTTCCACCGACTAACATGCACTAGTTGCATAAGGTGGCTGGCGGGTGTCTGTCTCTCCCACTTTAGTTGGAGCGGATTCGATGAACAGGGTCCTTATGAAGGGTAAATAGAAGTTGACAAGATCATGTTGTGGTTATTCGTAGGTAAGAAAATGTTCTTGCTAGAACCCAATTGCAGCCACGTAAAAGATGCAACAACAATTAGAGGACGTCTAACTTGTTTTTGCAGCAATTGTCATGTGATGTGATATGGCCAAGTTGTGATGAATGATGATATATTGTGATGTATGAGATCATGTTCTTGTAATAGGAATCACGACTTGCATGTCGATGAGTATGACAACGGCAGGAGCCATAGGAGTTGTCTTTATTTCTGTATGACATGCGTGTCATTGAAGAACGCCATGTAACTTACTTTACTTTATTGCTAAACGCGTTAGCCATAGAAGTAGAAGTAGTCGTTGGCGTGACAACTTCATGAAGACACGATGATGGAGATCATGATGATGGAGATCATGGTGTCATGCCGGTGACAAGGATGATCATGGAGCCCGAAGATGAAGATCAAAGGAGCTATATGATATTGGCCATATCATGTCACTACTTTATAATTGCATGCGATGTTTATTATGTTTATGCATCTTGTTTACTTAGAACGACGGTAGTAAATAAGATGATCCCTTACAACAATTTCAAGAAGTGTTCCCACCTAACTGTGCACCGTTGCTACAGTTCGTCGCTTCTAAGCACCACGTGATGATCGGGTGTGATGGATTCTTACGTTCACATACAACGGGTGTAAGACAGATTTACACACGCAGAAACACTTAGGGTTAACTTGACGAGCCTAGCATGTACGGACATGGCCTCGGAACACGGAGACCGAAAAGGTCGAACACGAGTCGTATGGAAGATACGATCAACATGAGAATGTTCACCGACGATGACTAGTCCGTCTCACGTGATGATCGGACCACGGCCTAGTCGACTCGGATCGTGTAACACTTAGATGACTAGAGGGATGTCTAATCTGAGTGGGAGTTCATTTTAATTTGATTAGATGAACTTTATTATCATGAACTTAGTCTAAAACTTTTGCATAATATGTCTTGTAGATCAAATGGCCAACGCTCATGTCACCATGAACTTCAACGCATTCCTAGAGAAACCAAGCTGAAAGATGATGGCGGCAACTATGCGGACTGTGTCCGGAACTTGAGGATTATCCTCATAGCTGCCAAGAAACAATATGTCCTAGAAGCACCGCTTAGGTGAAGCACCCATCGAGCAGAACCAAGGCGTTATGAAGCGGCTGGCGGTCTCGTCTTGATGATTACTCCCTCGTTCGGTGCGGCATGCTTTACAGCTTAGAACCGGGGCTCCAAAAGCGTTTTGAGCAACACGGAGCATATGAGATGTTCGAGGAGCTGAAACTAGTTTTCCAAGCTCATGCCCGGTCGAGAGATATGAAGTCTCCGACAAGTTCTATAGTTGTAAGATGGAGGAAAACAGTTACTGTCGGTGAGCACATACTCAAAATGTCCGGGTTGCATCACCGCCTGTCCCAAATTGGACATAAACCTCCCGGACGAGGCGGTCATTGACAGAATCCTTCATCGCTCCCACCAAGCTACAAGAGCTTTATGATGAACTACAATATGCGGGGGATGGTGAAGACCATTCCGAAGTATTCTCAATGCTGAATCAGCAGAGTTTGAAATCAAGAAAGAACATCACGTGTTGATGGTCAATAAGACCACTAAGTTCAAGAAGGGCAAGGGCAAGAAGAACTTCAAGAAGGACGGCAAAGAGGTTTTCGCGCCCGGTAAGCAAGTTGCCGGAAGAAGAAGTCAAAGAATGGACCCAAGCACGAGGCTGAGTGCTTTTATTGCAAGGGGAAGGGCCACCGAAGCGGAACTGCCCCAAATACTTAGCGGACAAGAAGGCCGGCAACACTAACGGTATATTTGATATACATGTAATTGATGTGTACCTTACCGATTCTCGTAGTAACTCTGGGTATTTGATACCGTGCCGTTGCTCATATTTGTAACTCTAGCAGGAGCTGCGGAATAAGCGGAGGCTGGCGAAGGGCGAGGTGACGATCTTGGCGTCGGGAATGGTTCCAGTCGATGTGATCGCCCGTCGGCACGCTTACCTCTACATTTACCTACGGGATTAGTTATAAACCTTAATAATTGCTATTTGGTGCCAAGTTTGAGCATGAACATTGTATCTGGATCTCGTTTAATCTGAGATGGCTACTCATTTAAATCCGAGAATAATGGTTGTTCTATTTATATGAGAGAAATGTTTTATGGTCATACTCCGATAGTCAATGGTTTTATTCTTAATGAATCTCGAACGTAATGTTACACATGTTCATAGTGTGAATACCAAAAGATGTAAAGTTGATAACGATAGTCCCACATACTTGTGTACTTTGCCGCCTTGGTCACATTGGTGTCAAGCGCATGAAGAAGCTCCATGCCGATGGACTTTTGGAGTCTCTGGATTATGAATCTTTTGTCTCATGCGAACCATGCCTCATGGGCGAGATGACCTAGACTCCTTTCTCATGAACTATGGAGCTAGCAACCAACTTATTGGAAATCATACATTCAGATGTGTGCGTTCCAATGAGTGTTGAGGCTCATGGAGGATATCATTATGTTCTCACTCTCACAGATGACTTAAGTAGATATGGGTATGTCTACTTGATGAAACACAAGTCCGAGACCTTTGAAAAGTTCAAGGAATTTCAGAATGAGGTAGAGAATCAACGTGACCGAAAGATAAAATTCTTACGATCGAGATCGTGGAGGAGAATATTTAAGTCACGAATTTGGCACACACTTAAGAAAATGTGGAATCGTTTCACAACTCACGCCCGCGTGGAACACCTCAAGCGTAACGGTGTGTCCGAACGTCGTAATCGCACTCTATTGGATATGGTGCGATCTATGATGTCTCTTAGCGATTTACCGCTATCTTTTTGGGGATACGCTCTAGAGACAGCTACATTCACTTTAAATAGGGCAACCGTCTAAATCCGTTGAGGCGACACCGTATGAATTATGGTTTGGGAAGAAACCTAAGCTGTCGTTTCTAAAAGTTTGGGGATGCGATGCTTATGTCAAGAAACTTCAACCTGAAAAGCTCGAACCCAAGTCGGAAAAATGCGTCTTCATAGGATACCCTAAGGAAACCCTTGGGTATACCTTCTACCTTAGATCCGAAGGCAAGATCTTTGTTGCCAAGAATGGAACCTTTCTGGAAAAAGAGTTTCTCTCAAAAGAAGTAAGTGGGAGGAAAGTAGAACTCGATGAAGTACTACCTCTTGAACAGAATAGTAGTGCAGCTCAGGAAAATGTTCCTGTGATGCCTACACCAACTGAGGAGGAAATTAATGATGATGATCAAGGTACTTCGGATTAAGTTGCTCTCGGACTTCAGAGGTCCACTAGGACACGTTCCGCACTGCAGTGGTAATGCGGCAACCCTGTCCTAGAAATAATGTTGTTAGACAATGGTGAACCTTCAACTATGAAGAAGCGATGGCGGGCCCGGATTCCAACAAATGGCTCAAGCCATGAAATCCGAGATAGGATCCATGTATGAAAAACAAAGTATGGACTTTGACAGACTTGCCCGATGATCGTGACGATAGAAAACAAGTGGATCTTTAAGAAGAAGACAGACGCGGATGGTAATGTTACCGCCTATAAAGCTCGACTTGTCGCTAAGGGTTATCGACAAGTTCAAGGGATTGACTACTATGAGACTTTTCTCACCCGTAGCAAAGCTTAAGTCCGTCCGAATCATGTTAGCAATTGCCGTGATACTATGATTATGAGATATGGCAGATGGACGTCAAAACAGCATTCCTTAACGGATATCTTAAGGAAGAGCTGTATATGATGCAGCCGGAAGGTTTTGTCGATCCTAAGAATGCTGACAAAGTATGCAAGCTCCAGCGTTCCATTTATGGGCTGGTGCAAGCATCTCGGAGTTGGAACATTCGCTTTGATGAGATGATCAAAGCGTTTGGGTTTATGCAGACTTATGGAGAAGCCTGCGTTTACAAGAAAGTGAGTGGGAGCTCAGAGCATTTCTCATATTATATGTAGATGACATACTTTGATGGGGAAACGATATAGAACTCTTGGACAGCATTAAGGCCTACTTGAATAAAAGTTTTTCAATGAAGGACCTTGGAGAAGCTGCTTATATATTAGGCATCAAGATCTATAGAGATAGATCGAGACGCCTCATAGGTCTTTCACAAAGCACATACCTTGATAAGATTTTGAAGAAGTTCAAAATGGATCAGTCCAAGAAGGGTTCTTGCACAGACAGCAAGGTGTGAGATTGAGCTCAGCTCAATGCCCGACCACGGCAAAAGATAAAGAAGAGATGAGCGTCATCCCCTATGCCTCAGCCATAGGATCTATTATGTATGCCATGTTGTGTACCAGACCTGATGTAAACCTTGCCGCAAGTTTGGTAGGAAGGTACCAATGTAATCCCGGCAAGGAACACTGGACAGCGGTCAAGAATATCCTGAAGTACCTGAAAAGGACAAAGGACATGTTTCTCATTTATGGAGGTGACGAAGAGCTCGTCGTAAAGGGTTACGTCGATGCTAGCTTCGACACAGATCTGGATGACTCAAAGTCACAAACCGGATACGTGTATATGTTGAATGGTGGAGCATTAAGCTGGTGCAGCTGCAAGCAGAGCGTCGTGGCGGGATCTACATGTGAAGCGGAGTACATGGCAGCCTCGGAGGCAGCGCATGAAGCAATTTGGGTGAAGGAGTTCATCACCGACCTAGGAGTCATACCCAATGCGTCGGGGCCGATCAAGCTCTTCTGTGACAACACTGGGGCTATTGTGCTTGCAAAGGAGCCCAGGTTTCACAAGAAGACTAGGCACATCAAGCGTCGCTTCAACTCCATCCGTGAAAATGTTCAAGATGGAGACATAGAAATTTGTAAAGTGCATACGGATCTGAATGTCGCATATCCATTGACTAAACCTCTTCCGCGGGCAAAACATGTTCAACACCAGAACTCTATGGGTGTTCGATTCATCACAATGTAACTAGATTATTGACTCTAGTGCAAGTGGGAGACTGTTGGAAATATGCCCTAGAGGCAATAATAAAAGAATTATTATTATATTTCCTTGTTCATGATAATTGTCTTTTATTCATGCTATAAGCGTATTATCCGGAAATCGTAATACACGTGTGAATACATAGACTACAATACGTCCCTAGTGAGCCTCTAGTTGACTAGCTCGTTGGTTAACAGATAGTCATGGTTTCCTGACTATGGACATCGGATGTCATTGACAACGGGATCACGTCATTAGGAGAATGACGTGATGGACAAGACCCAATCCTAAGCATAGCACAAGATCGTGTAGTTCCTTTTGCTAGAGCTTTTCCAATGTCAAGTATCTCTTCCTTAGACCATGAGATCGTGTAACTCCCGGATACCGTAGGAGTGCTTTGGGTGTACCAAACGTCACAACGTAACTGGGTGACTATAAAGGTGCATTACAGGTACCTCCGAAAGTATCTGTTGGGTTGACACGGATCGAGACTGGGATTTGTCACTCCGTGTTACGGAGAGGTATCACCGCCCACTTTCGGTAGTGCATCATCATAATGAGCTCAAAGTGACCAAGTGTCCGTCACGGGATCATGCATTACGGATGCAGTAAAGTGACTTGCGATAACGCTTGAGACTGAGCGAGGTATTGGGATACCGACGATCGAAGTCTCGGGCAAGTAACATACCCGTCGACAAAGGGAATAGAATACGGGGTTGCTTGAACCCTTGACATCGTGGTTCATCCGATGACAACATCGAGGAGCATGTGGGAGCCAACATGGGTATCCAGATCCGGCTGTTGGTTATTGACCCGAGGTCGTCTCGGTCATGTTCGCATGTCTCCCGAACCCGTAGGGCTACATACACTTAAGGTTCGTGACGCTTAGGGGTTATTAGGAAGACAAGTATGTGATTACCGAATGTTGTTCGAGTCCCGGATGAGATCCCGGACGTCACGAGGAGTTCCGGAATGGTCCGGAGGTAAAGATTTATATATGGAAAGTGGTTAAACGGACTCCGGAAAGTTTGAGGTATCTACGGTAATGTCACGGGCCACCGGAGGGTTCCGAGGTCCACGGAGGGGCCACCTCCCGGGGGCCACATGGGCTGCGTGGGAGAGGAACCAGCCCTGGTGGGCAGTGCGCCTCCCCACCTAGGGCCCATGCGGCTAGGGCTTGGGAGGAGAAACCCTAAGGGGCAAAGGCGCCCCCTGGCTTGTGGGGCAAGCCACCCTTTTCCTTCCCCAGCCGCCGCCCCATCTAGGGTTTACCCTAGATGGCGACCCCCTGCCCTCTCTCTCCTATATATTGAGGGGTGAGGGGAGGGCTGCAACACACAATTGAAGGCGCAGCCCCTCCCCTCCCCAACTCCTCTCTTTCTCCGTGTGAGCTTGGCGAAGCCCTGTCGGAGAACCTCTGTACCAATTGCACCACGCCGTCGTGCTGCCATTGGAGTTGTCTTCCTCAACCTCTCCTTCATCCTTGCTGGATCAAGACGGAGGAGACGCCATCGTCCCGTACGTGTGTTGAACACGCAGGTACTGTCCTTTCAGCGCTTTGGTCATCGGTGATCGGAATCACGTTGGGAACGTCTCCATCATCACCACTCCCTCGAACGCCTTCGCATCGATCTACAAGTGGTATGTAGATGCAAACTCTCTCTCTTGACTCATTGCTTAGATGAACTCATAGATAGATCTTGGTGAAACCGTAGGAAAATTTTAATTTTCTGCAACGTTCCCCAACAAGCCGAGCATAAAAATTCTGGAGAATTGTCAATTTTGATAGCTCATGATTGGGGCATGAATATAACATTGATTTAAGCCTCCCCCAAGCTTGAGCGATGTTTTCTCCTTCGCGAGGCCAAAAATTATATATATATTGGCGATCACGATGAACAAGATGCATAGGGTAATACTTTTGATGAAATTCCAATTTCACTCTTTTATAGTTCCATGATCTCGTATCATCACATAGCCTATACCATGTCAATGCGTCTCCCTCCAAAATAAAGGAAAGCCTTCTTCTTAACAACATCATCGGGTATACTGCAAGCTTAAATGGTCCACAAATATCATCCACAAAGCGTAGATGTTAAATCGAGGATGCTTTGTTCCATTCCTCTGCGAAAGTGTTAGCTAGCAGTTTTTCCATCATACCCGAAGGAATTCCAAAAGGAGTTTCATTTTCAATAGGTTCAGTAGGTTCGATGGGTTGAGGAGCAACCCTTGGCTCAACCGGACGGGGTGAAGATACCCGAACAAGCCCCTCAAACAATTACTTTCCATAGTAACAAGTGACGTAAAATTTCAGCACACTAAATAAATTTTTCCTTACCAAATTCCACCTACCAAAGGCGCTTCACTCCCGGCAACGGCGCTAGAAAAGAGTCTTGATGACCCACAAGTATAGGGATCTATCGTAGTCCTTTCGATAAGTAAGAGTGTCGAACCCAACGAGGAGCGTAGGAAATGATAAGCGGTTTTCAGCAAGGTATTCTCTGCAAGTACTGAAATAAGTGGTAACAGATAGTTTTGTGATAAGGTAAATTGTAATGAGCAACTAGTAACAAAAGTAAATAAGGTGCAGCAAGGTGGCCTAATACTTTTTGTAGCAAAGGACAAGCCTGGACAAACTCTTATAATAGGAAAAGCGCTCCCGATGACACATGGGAATATCGTCAAGCTAGTTTTCATCATGCTCATATGATTCGCGTTCGGTACTTTGATAATTTGATATGTGGGTGGAACGGTGCTTGGGTACTGCCCTTACTTGGACAAGGATCCCACTTATGATTAACCTCTATTGCAAGCATCCGCAACTACAACAAAAGTATTAAGGTAAACCTAACCATAGCATGAAACAGGTGGATCCAAATCAGCCCCTTACGAAGCAGCGCATAAACTAGGGTTTAAGCTTCTGTCACTCTAGCAACCCATCATCTACTTATTACTTCCCAATGCCTTCCTCTAGGCCCAAATAATGGTGAAGTGTTATGTAGTCGACGTTCACATAACACCACTAGAGGTTAGACAACATACATCTTATCAAAATATCGAATCGAATACCAAATTCACATGACTACTAATAGCAAGACTTCTCCCTTGTCCTCGTGAACAAACGTAACTACTCACAAAGCATATTCATGTTCATAATCAGAGGGGTAATAATGTGCATATAGGATCTGAACATATGATCTTCCACCAAATAAACCAACTAGCATCAACTACAAGGAGTAATCAACACTACTAGCAACCTACTAGCACCAATCCCGGACTTGGGGACAAGAATTGGATACAAGAGATGAACTAGGGTTTGGAGATGAGATGGTGCTGATGAAGATGTTGATGGAGATTGCCCTCTCGATGAGAGGAGCGTTGGTGATGTGATGGTGATGATTTCCCCCTCCGGAGAAAGTGTCCCAATGAAAAGCTCACGGGAGCGCTTAGATTAGTTCCGCCAAGGTTCCGCCTCGTGGTGGCGGAGTCTCGTCAAAGGTTCTCTTCTATTTTTTCTCATCGAAAGACTTCATATGGGAGAAGATGGACGTCGGAGAGCCACTGTGGGGCCCACGAGGTAGAGGCGCGCCCGAGCGCCCACCCGTGAGCAGTGTGGGCCCCTGGCCTTCATCTTTGGCGATGATTTTTCTTTATTTATTCTAAGGTATTCCGTGGAGTTTCGTGGACTTTTTGGAGTTGCGCAGAATAGTCCTTCAATATTTGCTCCTTTTCCACCCGAATTCCAGCTGTAGGCATTCTCCCTCTTCACGTAAACCTTGTAAAATAAGAGAGAATAGCCATAAGTATTGTGAAATAACGTGAAATAACAGCCCATAATGCAATAAATATTGACATAAAAGCATGATGCAAATGGACGTATCAAGGGAGCAATCAACTTATTGGAAATCATACATACTGATGTGTGCGGTCCAATGAGCGTTGAGGCTCGCGGTGGTTATCGTTATGTTCTCACCCTCACTGATGACCTAAGTAGATATGGGTATGTCTACTTAATGAAACACAAGTCTGAGACCTTTGAAAAGTTAAAGGAATTTCAGAGTGAGGTTGAGAATCAACGTGACAGGAAAATAAAGTTCTTACGATCAGATCGTGGAGGGAATATTTGAGTCACCAATTTGTACGCGCACTTAAGGAAATGTGGAATTGTTTCACAACTCACGCCGCCTGGAACACCTCAGCGTAATGGTGTGTCCGAACGTCGTAATCGTACTCTGTTGGACATGGTGCGATCTATGATGTCTCTTACCGACCTACCGCTATCATTTTGGGGTTATGCTTTAGAGACTGCCGCATTCACTTTAAATAGGGCTCCATCGAAATCCGTTGAGACGACACCGTATGAATTATGGTTTGGGAAGAAACCTAAGCTGTCATTTCTGAAAGTTTGGGGATGCGATGCTTATGTCAAGAAACTTCAACCTGAAAAGCTCGAACCCAAATCGGAAAAATGCGTCTTCATAGGATACCCTAAGGAAACTATTGGGTATACCTTCTACCTCAGATCCGAAGGCAAGAACTTTGTTGCCAAGAATGGATCCTTTCTAGAGAGAAAGTTTCTCTCGAAAGAAGTAAGTGGGAGGAAAGTGGAACTTGATGAAGTACTGCCTCTTGAACCGAAAAGTAGCGCAGCTCAAGAAAATGTTTCTGTGGTGCCTGCACCGACTAGATAGGAAGTTAATGATGATGATCAAGGAACTTCGGATCAAGTTACTACTGAACTTCGTAGGTCCACAAGGACACGTTCCGCACCAGAGTGGTACGGCAACCCTGTCCTGGAAATCATGTTGTTAGACAATGGTGAACCTTCGAACTATGAAGAAGCGATGGCGGGCCCGGATTCCAACAAATGGCTTGAAGCCATGAAATCTGAGATAGGATCCATGTATGAAAACGAAGTATGGACTTTGACAGACTTGCCCGATGATCGGCGAGCCATAGAAAATAAATGGATCTTTAAGAAGAAGACAGACGCGGATGGTAATGTGACCATCTATAAGGCTAGGCTTGTTGCTAAGGGTTACCGACAAGTTCAAGGGGTTGACTACGATGAGACCTTCTCACCCGTAGCGAAGCTGAAGTCCGTCCGAATCATGTTAGCAATTGCCGCATTCTATGATTATGAGATATGGCGTATTTAACGTCAAAAGCGGCATTCCTTAATGGTTTCCTTAAGGAAGAATTGTATATGATGCAGCCGGAAGGTTTTGTCGATCCTAAGAATGCTGACAAGGTATGTAAGCTCCGGCGCTCAATCTATGGGCTAGTGCAAGCATCTCGGAGTTGGAACATTCGCTTTGATGAGATGATCAAAGCGTTTGAGTTTACACAGACTTATGGAGAAGCCTGTGTTTACAAGAAAGTGAGTGGGAGCTCTGTAGCATTTCTCATATTATATGTGGATGACATACTATTAATGGGAAATGATATAGAATTCTTGGAAAGCATAAAGGCCTACTTGAATAAGTGTTTTTCAATGAAGGACCATGGAGAAGCTGCTTATATATTAGGCATCAACATCTATAGAGATAGATCGAGACGCCTCATTGGTCTTTCACAAAGCACATACCTTGACAAGCTATTGAAGAAGTTCAATATGGATCAGTCCAAGAAGGGGTTCTTGCCTGTATTGCAAGGTGTGAGATTGAGCACGGCTCAATGCCCGACGACGGCAGAAGATAGAGAAAAGATAAGTGTCATCCCCTATGCCTCGGCCATAGGGACTATTATGTATGCCATGCTGTGTACCAGACCTGATGTGAACCTTGCCGTAAGTTTGGTAGGAAGGTACCAAAGTAATCCCGGCACGGAACACTTGACAGCGGTCAAGAATATCCTGAAGTACCTGAAAAGGACTAAGGATATGTTTCTCGTTTATGGAGGTGTCGAAGAGCTCGTCGTAAAGGGTTACGTCGATGCTAGCTCCGACACAGATCTGGATGACTCCAAGTCGCAGACCGGATACGTGTATATTTTGAATGGTGGGCCGGTCAATTTGAGTGCGATTGCAAGCAAAGCGTCGTGGCGGGATCTACATGTGAAGCGGAGTACATGGCAGCCTCGGAGGCAGCACATGAAGCAATCTGGAGGAAGGAGTTCATTACCGACCTAGGAGTTATTCCCAATGCCGGGCCCGATGACTCTCTTCTCGTGACAACACTGGAGCTATTGCCCTTGCCAAGGGGCCCAGGTTTCACAAGAAGACCAGGCATATCAAGCGTCGCTTCAACTCCATTCGTGAAAATGTTCAAGATGGAGACATAGATATTTGTAAAGTGCATACGGATCTGAATGTCGTAGATCCGTTGACCAAACCTCTTCCACGAGTAAAACATGATCAACACCAGAACTCTATGGGTGTTCGATTCATCACAATGTAACTAGATTATTGACTCTAGTGCAAGTGGGAGACTGTTGGAAATATGCCCTAGAGGCAATAATAAAATGGTTATTATTATATTTCCTTGTTCATGATAATCGTCTATTGTTCATGCTATAATTGTGTTATCCGGAAATCGTAATACATGTGTGAATACATAGACCACAACATGTCCCTAGTGAGCCTCTATTTGAATAGCTCATTGATCAATAGATGGTTACGGTTTCCTGACCATGGACATTGGATGTCATTGATAACGGGATCACATCATTAGGAGAATGATGCGATGGACAAGACCCAATCCTAAGCATAGCACAAGATCGTGTAGTTAAATGCGCTAAAGCTTTTCTAATGTCAATTATCATTTCCTTAGACCATGAGGTTGTGCAACTCCCGGATACCGTAGGAATGCTTTGGGTGTGCCAAACGTCTAGCAACGTAATCGGGTGGCTATAAAGTTGCACTACGGGTATCTCGAAAGTGTCCGCTGGGTTGGCACGAATCAAGACTGGGATTTGTCACTCCGATGTGGCGGAGAGGTATCTCTGGGCCCACTCGGTAGGACATCATCATAATGAGCTCAATGTGACCAAGGAGTTGATCACGGGATGATGTGTTACGAACGAGTAAAGAGACTTGCCGGTAACGAGATTGAACAAGGTACAGGGATACCGACGATCGAATCTCGGGCAAGTATCATACCGGTAGACAAAGGAATTGCGTACAGGATTGATTGAATCCCCGACATCATGATTCATCCGATGAGATCATCGTGGAACATGTGGGAACCAACATGGGTATCCAGATCCCGCTGTTGGTTATCGGCCAGAGAGATGTGTCGGTCATGTCTACATGCCTCCCGAACCCGTAGGGTCTACACACTTAAGGTTCGATGACGCTAGGTGAGGGAGTCCCGGACTAGGTGGTGTCCGGATAGCCGGACTATCGTCACGGCCGGACTCCAAGACTATGAAGATACAAGATTGAAGACTTCGTCCCGTGTCCGGATGGGACTTTCCTTGGCGTGGAAGGCAAGCTTGGCGTCTGGATATGTAGATCTCCTACCATTGTACCGACTCTGTGTAACCCTAACCTATCCGGTGTCTATATAAACCGGAGGGTTTTAGTCCGTGGGGCGAACAACAATCATACCATAGGCTAGCTTCTAGGGTTTAGCCTCCTTGATCTCGTGGTAGATCTACTCTTGTGCTACCCATATCATCAACATTAATCAAGCAGGGTAAGGGTATTACCTCCATCGAGAGGGCCCGAACCTGGGTAAAACATCGTGTCCCTTGTCTCCTGTTACCATCCACCTAGGCGCTTGCAGTTCGGGACCCCTACCCGAGATCCGCCGGTTTTGACACCGACATTGGTGCTTTCATTGAGAGTTCCTCGTGTAAATCACTGATAGGCCCGATGGCTCCTTGATCATCAACAACGACGCGGTCCAGGTGAGACTTTTCTCCCCGGACAGATCTTCGTGTTCGGCGGCTTTGCTGCTGAGCCAGGCCAATTCGCAGCCATCTGGAGCAGATCGAAAGCTACGCCCCTGGCCATCGAGTCAGATTTGGAAGTTTGAACTATCGGCCGATATCCGCGGAGACTTGATCTTCGGATTCGAGCGAGCCGCAATAGCGATGCCGCCTTTGTCTCGATGGGCATGATCTAGCTCTGCTGACGAGCGATTGCCACGGATGCCGCGCGATGTCCGGCTCCGACCCTTAATCCGGAGCCGGATTCCCCGATCGAGGACGCAGTGGTTGGACACCGCCTCCGGGCTACAATCTCTCTGGCGATCGAGGCGAACTCCATACCTGTCGCTGCGAAGACCTCGACTCGGTGCGGGACTCCTCTCCGGACTCCGAACCCTCCAGCGCCCCACCTTGTCGAATCCGATTGGCGCCCGGTCATGGAGTTCACTGCCGCGGACATCTTTCAGCACCGCCCTTTGGCGACATCCTCAATTCACTAAAGTCTCTCTCTTTATCCGGAGAGCCCTGGCGGACTACGGACGGGAAGGTTGGGGATGCGGATGACGAAGAAATTCGCGCCCACCCACCACCCACTTTGTAGCCGCGTCGCCGATTTAACCGACATGCTAGACTACGACTCGAAGACATCGGCGGTATGGATGGCGGCGCCGGAGGCGACCAAGACCAGCGCCTACAGGGCGCTGGAAGGCCACCTCGTCATATGACATATACATGGTGGACATCCCAAAAGATAGGAGCAGCGATGGAACAACGGAGGATGACCCCTCCAAGAAATAGCGAAGCGCCAACGTCGGCGCGCCGCTCTAAATCCCGCCACAATAAAAAGCGGTGATTCCGCACGGAGATAATAACACCCGGCGGTCGAAGAGAACCCCTCCGGCGGGACTCGGCCACGGGAGGAGGGAGAAGCAAGTCCGCCTGACGGTCTTGCGGCGAAAAAGGTCGAGGGCGATAATTATCGCCTCCCTCCGAAGATGAGGCAAGCCTCGGCTGACCAACCAATTTGTCATGCACGAGATCCGTAGAGCAGGAGGCGTTTCAAGCGAGGCTTATAGCCACGGCAAGCAGCCTCAAGAAAAAGCGGCAACAGCTTAGAGTCGATCAAGACCTGCTAGCTGACGGATGGACTGAAGTCCATGCAGCGAAGAGTATGAACTCGAGCAGCCCCTCCAAAGCTACCCCAAGCGCGGGCCGTTGCCTCGACTAGAGGAGGAAGCACCCAAGTCGCCACCACGACATGGCAGACCCGGCCACCCGTGGCATGACGGAAGAAGCCTCTCGGCCCTCCGCTCAAGCCACACCCGGCGCCGCTCGGAAGTACCAAGGCACGGGAAAGCTACTGGACTTGCGAGATATATTGGAGGATAAGGCAAAACATACAAGATCGATCTACGGATCGCGTGGGCGCCCAGCAATGCGGGATGATTACCGTCGGCGCGGATACAGCCAAAACCGGCGGGTCGAACCACGATAGACAAAGCTCATATGAGCTACGTCGTGATATAGCCTGAGGCGCCACACACCCACTATGCTTCACGGATGAAGTAACGGATCATCAAATCCCGAGGGCTTCAAGCCCGTAAACATCGAATCATACGATGGTACCACAGATCCTGCGATGCGGATCGAGGATTATCTCCTCCATATCCACATGGCCCTTGGTGATGATCTACATGCCATCAAATACCTCCCACTCAAGCTTAAAGGACCAGCTCGACATTGGCTCAATAGCTTGCCGGCGAGAATCAATTGGTTGTTGGGAGGACACGGAAGCCGCATTCCTTGATAACTTCCGGGGCACATATGTGCGACCACCAGACGCCGATGACCTTAGCCACATAATTCAGCAGCGGAAGAATCGGCGGACAATTACGGACTCGGTTCCTAACAAAGAAAAATCAAATCGTTGGTACTGTTCGGATGCACGAGGCCCTTGCAGCCTTCAAACATAACATCCAAGACAGGTGGCTTGCCCGGCACCTAGGACAGGAAAAGCCGAAATCTATGGCAGCCCTCACAACCCTCATGACTCGCTTTTGTGCGTGAGAGGACAGCTAGCTAGCTCGAAGCAACAACTTGGCCAAACATCCTGATAGTCCGGATACCAAGGACAACAATGGCAGGTCGCGTCGCAACAAGAACAAGCGCCGCATTAACGGCGATAATACTGAAGATACGGCCGTCAAAGCCGGATTCAGAGGCTCTAAACCCGGTCAGCGGAAGAAGCCATTCAAAATAAATACCCAGGGCCCGTCCAACTTGGACCGAATACTCGATAAACATGCGGATACATGGCACCCCGAAAACTCAGCCAATCACACCAACAGGGACTGTTGGGTGTTCAAGCAAGCAGGCAAGTTAAGTGCCGAACTCAATGACAAGGGCTGCATAGCGATGACGAGGAAGAGCCCCGACCGCGAACAATAAAGGGACAGAAGGGTTTCCTACACAAGTGCGGACGGTGAACATGATATACGCAACCCACATACCCAAAAGGGAGCGGAAGCGTGCACTAAAGGGACGATATCTGGCGATGGAGCCAGTCGCCTCAAGTTCAACCCATGGTCTTCCTGCCCGATCACCTTCGATCGAAGGGACCACCCACTAGCATCCAACATGGCGGCTTAGCCGCATTGGTTCTTGACCCAATTATCGACGGATTTCACCTCACCGTAGTCACGATGGGACGGCGGCGGCAACTGAACCTGCTTTATCGAGGATACAAAGGTCGCCAAAATGGGCATTGACCCTCAAGATTAAACCTACAAATACGACCTTTAAAGGCGTCATACCGGGTGTAGAGGCCAGTTATGCGGGCTCGATTACACTCGAAGTGGTCTTCGGATCCCCGAATAACTTCCGAAGCGAAGAGTTAATCTTCGACATCGTCCCATTCATAGCGGCTATCATGCACTCGCTTTCCGGACGAACCCGTATTTGCAAAGTTCAATGCGGTGCCGCTTTCGCATACCTCAAGCTCAAGATGCCAGGCCCTCGAGGAGTAATCACGGTCAATGGAAACACGAGCGCTCTCTCCGAGCGGAGGAGCATCTGGCGACCCTCGCGGCGGAGGTGCAAAGGAGCCTCTCACGGCAATTCTCGGTCTGGCCACTAAGCGTCCGGACACCGCCAAGCGCGCCGGAGTAACCTGCAACAAGACCACAGCACGATTCAAGCACCTAGTAGCAATCCGCCCCAACCCCAGCCCTCGCGAAATTGCGAAGCTAGTATTACGCGTACATGATTATGCTCTGGAGATACCATGGGCATATGGGGAGGGGCAAGACAATGGCACGCCAAGAATGCGGCTCGACCGCACCAGGGGCTCCCATTTGTGTCATTTCTTTTTTTTCCTTTTTTCTTCCTTTTTCTTACTTTCAGGACTCCGTCTTTGAGAAGTCCTGTCCGGCACTTGAATCGCCGAACTCACGATGCAACAGCCAGGGAAGTGGAAAGCCACGTCGAGTGTTCAGGTGGTCTCTGTTACGAGCATTATACCTGTTTTACATACCATCCTCATAGCTTACCTGGAGAAGGACATGTTAGATAGTCCCATCCCTTGCTTATCGCATTATTTGTATCGTTACGCTTCCATTGCAGATTACCTTTTGAATAAACAATACATAGCTTTTGCTTATTATTGCTCTACTTCCTTTATATATACATATGTTCATTTCACGACATGTTGCAACCGTACACTTTGATGCGCCAATACACCGAGGGCTTAAGTATCCCAAAATTATGGTGTGATAAGTCCGAACACTTTCACAAGTCTTACGGCACCCGAACTTATAGCATTATATGAATTGGCTCGAATCATGTCTTGGGTCAATAGTTGGGTTTGCCCGGCTCGCGTGTTTTGGTACCTTACGTTCCGCTATATCGGCTAAGGTAGCACGGGAGAACCATCGCGATTGTGCCCCGATTATGCTTTGGGTCGAGCACCTCGATGGAGAAAGCTAAAAGCTGACCGTCATGATAAGGCGAGAGCGATCGCTGTTCGAGAGGTTTTTGGTCCCTAAAGACTTATGCCGCTTAGAGCGAGGAACCGGAATTGTCCGGCCAAAGGCGTGGATAGCGCCCGAACTCGGTCTTCCGAATATTAGGGGCTTCACGAAATTTAAAATTATAGAATTCTATGGCTAAGTGAGAGTGTTCAAGCATTATAAGTCCGGTTGCCTTGTTACGTTGTGTTGAGCGCCTCCTAGATGGACCCAAGAATGGGAATAAGAGTGCTCAAGTTTATCCTTAACACCCCAAAGCACTTTCGTGGCATGGGGGCTGAAGCCAACGACTTGTCATCTCTCAAATTTGATAAACGGCCGCACAAAAGGTAATATTTTAAATTAATAAGCGTTGCTTAGCGCATATGAACAAGTTTTCAACTTACAGGATAACAAATGTGAGCCTATTCAAAAATTACATCCTTGGAGTACTCATCCGCTATTCGGCGGGTACCCTTCAGGAGGCCCTCATAGTACATTTCGGGCGTGCGATGCTCATGGCCCTTCGGTGGCCCGTCCGTCACGAGCTTCTCCGCATCCAGCTTGCCCCAGTGCACTTTAGCACGGGCAAGGGCCCGACGGACCCCTTCAATGCAGACGGAGCGCTTGATGACTTCAAGCCGCGGACAGCCGTCCACCAGCTGCTGCACCAAGCCGAAGTAGCTCCCAGGCATGGCCTCCGATGGCCACAGCCACGCTATAAGGCCCTTCATGGCCTGTTCGGCGACCTTGTGGAGCTCGACCAGCTGCTTCAGCTGGTCGCTTAGGGGCACCGGATGTCCGGCCTCAGCATATTGAGACCAGAACACCTTCTCCGTGGAGCTCCCCTCCTGGCGCGGTAGAATGCGGCAAGCATCGGGCGCCTCACGGGCAAATCTGCGAATGCTCTGGAGAGCTCGAATCCGGGTAAGTAATAGGAAATTGACTTTTACATTCTTGCTTTGCATAAATAATGCCTTACCCGACGCTCTCTTCTTAAGTGCCTCAATTTCTTGGAGGGCTTATTGGGCCTCGGCCTTAGCAGCTTTGGCACTCTCAAGAGCCGAGGCGAGCTCGGACTCTCGAGTCCTCGAGTCACGCTCCAAACCCTCATGTTTTTCCACGAGAGCTTGGAGCTCTTGCCGTACCTTGGCCATCTGCCTCTCCTTTCTCTCGCTCGGTGCGTTCAGCCGCCTTGTTTTGACCCACGGACACCGCTTCCTTGAGGGTCGCCACCTGCGTTAAGTGGCCCTAAGTACCCATGTTATTCCTGTTATTTTTTGCAACCAAACCTTTTCTATAAGGTATTTCTTTAACAAGGTATTACTTACCTTCCTTGTCCTCGAGCTGCTTCTTGGCTTGTCGAGCTCGTTCTCGGACGCTCGAGGTTACCTTCAATGCATTGACCTCCATGCAGTCGGTCTGGCAGAGGTCAAGGCCGCAGCCTTTGCATTCCCATATTGACATACTTACATTAGACTCCTGCGTATATCTTTTTAGATCCTTAGTCCGGCTTTTCTTTCCGAACACCGAACTAAGCATCGAGGGCTACTGTCTATGCGGTAATATTTTATATGTTTTAAACTTACCACAAAGCACATTAGAAGGCTGAGTACAGGCTTGAGTCGATCCGCTCTTGGCGGACTGAATTGTCTGAATCACCGCACTCATAATAAGGCGATGCTCCTCCTCGATGGAGGCGCCCGTTGAGCGCCTCCGAGTTATCCGGTGCCTCGGTTGGGCCGGAGGACACGGCGTCTTACCTCTTCTTGCGAAGGATCACTGTCCGGACTTCGGAACCGCGATGGTTCCGGCATGGAGTCCGGACGAGGGTCGGGCTTAGAGCCCCTGAGGTCTTGCCACAAGGCCTGCTGGAGCAGGAGGTCGCTTTGTGGCACCTCCTGCGCTACCTCCTCTTGACCAAGCCCCTTGGGGCCCCACCATGGCGTCGTCCAGACGTGAGGCGCAGGAGGCGGTCGGAAGTGAAGTACTCTCCATTTTCGGCGAGCCGGGGACCCGCTCGATGAATCGGCGAACTACGCCCATGGGCGGGCTGCATGATTGTTCGCATTAGAGAACACTATGCAATTATGAAAAGCCGTGGGTATCCGGACACTTACGATCTTGCAGGGCTTGGCCCTTGCTGGCCAATCCTCCTCGTCGTCGTCGGCGTTGGTGGAGAAGTCCGGAGGAAGGGTTCTTCCCTTCTTGGACCCTCCGGCCTCCCCGTTAGGCGGCCTTCCTTTTCTTCTCCTCCCGCTGGGGAAGGAGCTTCTTCTTCTTCCTCCTCATCCTCGGGAGAAGATTACGCCTTGAATCTGGCGGCACCTGGCGTCGGGAGCTCCTTCAAGTTCCGTGGCCTCCTTCTTAGCCTTCTTCTCCGGCACCACATGGGGCACGGACCCAGCAGCCCCGTTAATCAGGCGTCCTCCGGGTCTTCCGGCAAAGGAGCCGGACAGTTAATCTGTCGGGCGTCTTCAGCCGATCTGTCAAAGATTAGGGAGTTTTAGATCCCGCGTGAGTCAATCTATGAAAAAAAGAGTCCCGTAAAGGGTAAAATAACTTACCTCGCCGGCTGGGCGCGCGAGCTGTATCCATGATCTTTGGTAGCGGATCTTTGGGGAACTTCAGCGCCCTTGAACAACACCTTCCGGGCATATTAAATGCGTAGTGTCGAAGAGCCGGCTCAAGGCTTCGGTCTTTGTCGGATCGAACTCCCACAAATTGAAGGCCCGTTGTTGGCATGGGAGAATCCAGCGGATGAGCATCACCTGGATTACGTCGACAAGCACTGAGATTCTTGTCCACCAGGTTTTGACGCATGTGCGAGTCCGGATAGCTCTTCCGAATTCCCCATGTCGGGCCCGTATCTTTCCTTGGCGAGAGCCGTGTGGGGAAGCCAGATCTGAATTCGGGGCCGCCACTACATTCGAGTCGCGTGGTTTCGGTGTAAACCACCCGATTACCACCCCCTTTATTGTTTCCACAAAGCGCCCTCGAGCCATAGGACCTTGGCCATCTTGCCAACCATGGCGCCTCCGCACTCCGGCAGCGGCCGCCCACTACCTTCGGCGGACGTTGAAGATCTTCAGCCATAAGCGAAGTGGGGCTGGATGCGGGAGGAAGGCCTCACACCTGACGATAAGCGCCGAGATGTTGAGGATGAAATTCGAGGCCAGGTCGTGGAAGTCCGAGCCGTAGTAGAACATGAGCCCCGGACAAATGGGTGAAGTGGAAAACCTAGTCCATGGAGGAAGTGGGGTAGAAACACTACCCTCTCATGGGGCCGGGGGTTGGAATAAGCTGCCCGCGCCAGGCGGCAGCCCGTCTGTGATGTTGCCGGACAAGTATCCGCCTCCCGATTTTGTGATGTGCCCTCCTTGACGGAGGAGACCATCCACGTGCCTCCCGCCTCCTAACATGGTTGGTGAAAGGTCGAGGTGGGATGTGCGGACTTAGGCGCTGGAGCTCGAGTCTGAAATGGATAAGCAAAGGAGGAAGAAAGGCGTGGGTGAAAAGGTGGATCCTTATCCCCTTATATGGACGGACTGAAGTTATCGTCCCCTACCAACTGGTAAAACTCGCTTATTTCCCAAGCACCGTAATCAATGGCGGCGGATGGGTTACCCAATGTCCGTATTGATGAGAATCCCGGAATAAGGGGCAACGATCTATGCTTTGATAAGACATGCCAAGGAAACCGCCTCGCTAAACACGCTGAGGTGAAACGGTAAAATGATTCATATAAAGGCCTGGCCGTGGTGTGATGTCACGCCCGCGGAATACGTCGGCAGATCTGTGCAAAATTATTCTCTCTGGTGTTATGTGGAACTTGTTTTGCAGAGCAGGACACTATCCTTGTGTTCAAAACCTTCTATGAAGTATTCGGAGGAGGAACCCGCCTTGCAATGCCGAAGACAATATCTTGCGCCGGACTCGTCGTCATTAAAAAAGCCTGGTTAAAGAGACTCTTGAGGAGTCCCGAGACTAGGGGTGTCGGATAAATTGGACTATATCGCCACGGCGGACTCCAAGACTATGAAGATACAAGATTGAAGACTTCGTCCCGTGTCCGGATGGGACTTTCCTTGGCGTGGAAGGCAAGCTTGGCGTCTGGATATGTAGATCTCCTACCATTGTAACCGACTCATGTAACCCTAACCTATCCGGTGTCTATATAAACCGGAGG
This sequence comes from Aegilops bicornis, assembly GCA_021605145.1. Classification (NCBI taxonomy): domain Eukaryota; kingdom Viridiplantae; phylum Streptophyta; class Magnoliopsida; order Poales; family Poaceae; genus Aegilops; species Aegilops bicornis. Next base: position 366,514 of record JAHIAL010000069.1, read on the forward strand.
GTTTTAGTCCGTGGGACGAACAACAATCATACCATAGGCTAGCTTCTAGGGTTTAGCCTCCTTGATCTCGTGGTAGATCTACTCTTGTACTACCCATATCATCAATATTAATCAAGCAGGAGTAGGGTATTACCTCCATCGAGAGGGCCCGAACACTGGTAAAAACATCGTGTCCCTTGTCTCCTGTTACCATCCGCCTAGACGCACAGTTCGGGACCCCCTACCCGAGATCCGCCGGTTTTGACACCGACACTAGGGTTATAGGGAAAGTGTGTTCGTGGTTACCGAATGTTGTTCGGAGTCCCGGATGAGATCCCGGACGTCATGGGAAGTCCTTATTCGATCGCCGGAAGTGTTCGGGGGTTTATCAGTATTGTGTCGGGACCACCGAAAGGGTTCCGGGGGTCCACCGGGAGGGTCCACTTGCCCCAGAGGGCTCTATGGGCTGAATATGGAGGGGAACCAGCCCCTAGGTGGGGTGGGCGCCAAACCCCCCTAGGGCCCATGCGCCTAGGGTTTGGGGGAAACCCTAAAGGGGGCGCCCCCTTGGCTTGGGGGGCAAGCCTCCCCCCTTGTCCGCCGCCCCCCTCTAGATCCATCTGGAGGGGGCCGGCACCCCTCTCCCTTGCCCCTATAAATAGAGGGGAGGTGGGAGGGCAGCCGAACCACATCCAAGGCGCATCCCTCCCCCTCTCCAACACCTCCTCCTCCTTCCATGGTGCTTGGCGAAGTACCACGCTGCTGCAACACCACCACGCCGTCGTGCTGCTGCTGGAGTTGTCTTCCCCAACCTCTCCCTCTCTCCTTGCTGGATCAAGGCGTGGGAGACGTCACCGGGCTGCACGTGTGTGTTGAGCGCGGAGGCGCCGTTGTTCGGCGCTTAGATCGGAATCAATCGTGATCTGAATCGCTACGAGTACGACTCCTTCATCCGCGTTCTTGTAACGCTTCCGCATCGCGATCTTCAAGGGTATGAAGATGCACTCCCCTCTCTCTCGTTGCTAGTCTCTCCATAGATTGATCTTGGTGATGCGTAATTTTTTTACTTTCTGCAACGATCCCCAACACCACACTCCCTGCCGCCCTCAAGCATCCGGCGGCCCACCACCGCCCGGGATCTCGCCGTCGCCCATCGCCCTGCACTCCCTGCCGCCCGCCGTCGCCCCCCATTGACCCGCACTCCCTGCCGCCCACTGCCACTACTCCATCTCCTCGGTGGCCGTCGTCTGGGTCGCCAACCGCGACCGCGAGCTTCAGTGCCTGCATATGCCGCACGCGGCCAAGAGTGAATCCAGCGGCTGCTGGCTCAGTGCCCTGCCTATCCAACGAAGGATAGACCTCCGCCCCTGCTACTACTAGAGCTTCACCATGGATGTGGTGGCTCGTCAGCACCTTGCTTCTTGTCAAGACTGCAAAGCAGCTTTCGCCTGATGTCGCCCACTACATCCATCGCCGCTAAGCCGGGCTAGCTGCACCTGCCACTGTTACTCGCCACACCCGCCGCTGCTGCTCGACTTCTTCTGGCTGCACCTGCTGCTGCTTGCCGCACCTGCAGCTCGAGCCGTCATGGCGAGGTCCACCTCCGGGGAGGAGAGAAGAGGAGACACGCATCAAGATGGGGCGGATTGCATTTTTTCATTTTGATTGAAGAATGTTTTTTTTAAATACCAGTAATTATTTTGTGAATTTAGAACAAACCCTGTCTAAAGCCGTTACTTGCGAACCGTTATGCCATATCAGCAAAAATCGGGCCCATATGTCATAAACACGTTCAAACGACCCTAATCCGCCGATCAGTGTTTTTTGCAAAAAACATTACCGAAGACATGGTGTTTTCTGCAAAAAAAATATTGTAGTGTTTTTCGCAAACCTAACCTTCAAACTATTGGTTTTGTGCAATTTACTCGGCCCATTTTGAAATGAACTGCTACATTGTTGTCACAGGAGAGAAGAGTTAATCCATACTGTATGAATGCGACAACTAAGCATTACACAAGCTCTTGCATTTTTTTGAAACAAGGATCGCTAGAAATAAGTGGGACCTGACTAAAAGCTGCAATTAGAAACACATGAATCATGATGTTATGAGAACTTTTGTACAGAGATGAACCATAGCAACGGAGAAACATATGTTTGTGATATTTGGTCCTGGTTAACATAGTCTAGAGCTGCAACTTTCTTTTGTTGTCAGAATATATGACGCTTCACATTGTATTCTGCTTTCTTCTCATCCGACATTCTCCAATTCCATGATTGAACACTTTTCCTTTTAGGATCATCAGTTGGATTATGCTTGATATTTGCACTACCATCCATAGTTGTGTTTGTTAGGTCCTTAAATGGGGAACGTTCCCTTGATGCAAACAATATATAGAATGGCATAGAGAGAGTGGTGAAGATCATTTACGCAGGGTAGCATACTCATGTCAACCAGATCCTGACTATTCTATGTACAAAGCATCACCAATTAGTTTCTTAAAGCTAAAATAAAGAATTGAGCATTAATCTCTAGATGCCTGGGCTCACAGGATTTAAGATGCATAGTATAAAGAAAAGAATGTAAGATGGGATATATATTTTGTAAGTAGGAGATATTTTTACTGGTGTTGTGACCCCGCCTACTCACGAGGACGAAATATAGAAGCGTGCCAAAATATGGAAGCACATCCCTTGCATTTAGCATCAACAAATATTGCAGTTATATAAATAAACCATAGTATCATAAAAACTATGGTTTTTGGAGTATCAAAAACAACAGGTCAGGGCCCTTTTTTTCTAAACTGAGAACGCTTTCTTTCCCCCTTCTCTGTCTCACCCCATCCACCCTTCACTTCTACCTTCCTTCATCTCGTCTTTTCTACTGCCATGGATGAGCAAGGAGCACCAATTGGACACGATGGACTATCTCCCTGTATGTATGCTATACATTGAGACTTCCCGGGCGCCGGTGACCACACATGTATATAGCCATGAGCAGTCCACGTCTATGATGATGTGTGTGAGTCTTTCCCCGCTATTTCTCACGGCGCCAATCAACAGGGCATGTTGTAGAACATTCACTAACATACTGATGTCTGAATCACCAAATACAGTGGCAAAAACTATACGTGCTTGCCAAACACATTGTAGTTTTCACAATACTACAGAAAATTGTACTTTTTGTAAACAACACTGCCAAGGCATAAAAACTACAATACTATGGTTTTTAAAAGATTTTGATTCGAGACAGAGCCTATGTCTTGTCCTCAAACAAGTATAGGAAATGATCCAATCCTTCTGCTGCACAATATAGTAAATCCCGCGTAAAGCCTGCATACAGATATTTTGCTACACTGCTGAACTTTGCATCTATAGGGCTATCCACGGTAGCATACAACTTCTCCATATTGATCTGAAAAACAAATATTAGAAAGAATGGATTAAGAGGGAGAGAGATGTCATGTTGGGTACGGTGGGTACCTTGTAGGTACCGATGGATGCAGCAGCCCGGCCGTTGCGCGGGAGATAGGGCAGGCGGAAGGCGGATCTGGCAGCAGAGAGGTTGACGATGTCAGGGAGGAGACCGGTGTTCGAAAGGCGAGCGGCAGTGGGGCCGAGAAGGGGCGGCGCCGGGCGTGAGAGAGGAGGCGAGCGGTAGCGGGGTACTGTACCGGGTTTTGGTTAGTGATGGGGTTTCGTTAATGGATATTTTAGGCCGTTAGATCGTTGATTAGATGGCTAATACGCTGAGTTGGATCAAGTTGTAGTAGATAGTACATATATTACTATTTAAATCTATACTTTTTTATAGGGAAAGGTTTGGAGACGGTGCGCCGGCGAAAGCTTCGGCAGGTCCAATCCACGCGCGCACGCGCAACCCACTCGTGAGCAACCACATGGCGGTGGACCCGACTTGACTAGTCCTCATGCGTTACAAGTGCTCCCTAGGTGGTTTTGGTAATGAATGTCAACATATCTCTTGTTGGACTAACACTTTTACCTAGTATGTTTCAGATAAGTTCAACAATGAAGTGGCATGGACTAGAGGATGTGGAACCCCTTCAAGATGCTAAGGACAAAGGATTGGCTCAAGCTCCAAGCTCAAGACTCTACATTTTCTATTTTAGTTATCCAAGATCACATTGAGTCTATAGGAAAAGCCAATACTATCATGGAGGGATGAGGTGTTGCTTAATGAGGCTCTTGCTCAAAATGCTTACTGATATGCTCCAAAGCCCTCAACCACTTTCTCACATCCACATATGACCTAAACCAAAAGTCAAACTCGGCCCCACCGATTCTTTCTATCCGACGCCACCGAAGTTCGGGACATGTCATAGCCACTGCCACAAACCCTAGGCAAATCGCTCTCATCGATAGGGATCTCGGTCTCACCGAGATGGGATTGTAATCTCTCTGTTTCCCTTCGTAACGTTTCGGTCCCACCGAGATGAGCGATCAGTCCCACCAAGATTGCAATGTAAACTCTCTGTTTCCCTTTCGTAACATTTCGGTCTCACCGAAATGAGCGAATCGGTCCCACAGAGTTTACCTGACCAACTCTTTGGTTAGCTTATTACCAAAATCGGTGTCATCGAGTTTGTAATGTCAGTATCACCGAGATTAGGTTATGCCCTAACCCTAACCATATCGGTCCTACCGAGTTGCATGTCGGTCCCACCGAAAATCCTAACAGTCACTAGATTTGCTGAATCGGTCCGACCGAGTTTATCAATTCGGTCCCATCGAGTTTGGCAAGTTGTGTGTAACGGTTAGATTTTGTGTGGAGACTATATATACCCTTCCACCTCCTCTTCATTCGTGGAGAGAGCCATCAGAACGAACCTACACTTCCAACTTACCTTTTCTGAGAGAGAACCAACTACACTTGTGTTGAGACCAAGATATTCCATTCCTATCATATGAATCTTGATCTCTAGCCTTCCCCAAGTTGCTTTCCACTCAAATCTTCTTTCCACCAAATCGATATCCTGTGAGAGAGAGTTGAGTGTTGGGGAGACTATCATTTCAAGCACAAGAGCAAGGAGTTCATCATCAACACACCATTTGTTACTTCTTGGAGAGTGGTGTCTCCTAGATTGGCTAGGTGTCACTTGAGAGCCTCCAACAAGATTGTGGAGTTGAACCAATGAGTTTGTAAGGGCAAGGAGATCGCCTACTTCGTGAAGATCTACCGCTAGTGAGGCAAGTCCTTCGTGGGCGGCGGCCATGGTGGGATAGACAAGGTTGCTTCTTCGTGGACCCTTCTTGGGTGGAGCCCTCCGTGGACTCAGCATGGCCGTTACCCTTCGTGGGTTGAAGTCTCCATCAACGTGGATGTACGATAGCACCACCTATCGGAACCACGACAAAAACATCTGTGTCTCCTATTGCGTTTGAATCCTCCAAACCCTTCCCTTTACATTCTTGCAAGTTGCATGCTTTACTTTCCGTTGCTCATATACTCTTTGCATACTTGCTTGATATGTATTGTGTTAGTTAAACTTGTGCCAAAACTCCACTTCAACTTAAAGAAATTAAAAACTGCAACTTTTGGTACTTAGTATCTAATCACCCCCCCCCCTCTAGACACCTCTTCGCGGCTACATGGCTGGAGGAAAGGAATGGGTCCTTGATAGTGGATGTACTGATCATATGACCGGAGATAAAGATATGTTCCGTGAGCTTGCTGAAAACAACGGCCCTCGAAAATATGTCACTTTTGGTGATAATTCAAAGGGTAAGGTGGTTGACCTCGGTAAGGTGGCCATCTCACATGATATATCCATACAAAATGTCATGCTCGTTGAATCTCTTGGATACAATTTACTTTCAGTTTCTAGACTTGCTGATTTCGGTTTCAATGTGTTGGGGAACGTAGCAGAAATTCAAAATTTTCTACGCATCACCAAGATCAATCTATGGAGAGACTAGCAACGAGAGAGAGGGGGTTGCATCTTCATACCCTTGAAGATCGCGATGCGGAAGCGTTACAAGAACGCGGTTGGTGGAGTCGTACTGTGGCGATTCAGATCGCGGTTGATTCCGATCTAAGCGCCCGAGCAGATGAGCGCCTCCGCGTTCAACACACGTACAGCCGGGGCGTCTCCTCCTTCTTGATCCAGCAAGGGAGAGGAGAAGTTGAGGGAGAACTCCAATGCACCTGGCATGGTGGCGATGGAGCTCATGGTTCTCCAAAGAGGGCTTCGCCAAGCACTATGGAGGAGGAGGAGGTGTAGGAGGAGGGAGGGCTACGCCAGGGAAGAGGTATTGCTGCCCTCCCACCCCTCCACTATATATAGGGGCAAGGGGAGAGGGGGAGGTGCCCTAGGGTTTCCCCTAGGGGGCGGCGGCCAAGCAGATTGGATCTCCCTAGGGAAAATCCTAGGGAGACTTGCCCCCCAAGCCAAGTAGGTGCAGGCTTGCCTCCCAAGCCAGGTGGAGGCGCCCCACCTCCCCATGTAACGTGGGAAAGGGTGTGGGGGCGCACCACCCCTTAGTGGGCTGGTTTGCCCCTTCCCCTTTGGCCCATGAGGCCCTCCAACACTTGCCGGGCTCCCAAACACCTTTCGGTCATGCTGGCCATAAATGGTACCCCGAAACACTTCGGACTGCAATACCCTTCGTCCAATATATCGATCTTCACCGCTGGACCATTCCGGAGCTCCTCGTGACGTCCAGGATCACATCCGGGACTCCGAACTACCTTCGGTAACCACATACTATTTCCCATAACAACTCTAGCGTCACCGAACCTTAAGTGTGTAGACCCTACGGGTTCGGGAACCATGCAGACATGACCGAGACACCTCTCCGGCCAATAACCAATAGCGGGATCTGGATACCCATATTGGCTCCCACATGTTCCACGATGATCTCATCGAATGAACCACGATGTCGGGGATTCAATCAATCCCGTATTCAATTCCCTTTGTCTAGCGGTATTGTACTTGCCCGAGATTCGATCATCGGTATGCCGATACCTTGTTCAATCTCGTTATCGGCAAGTCTCTTTACTCGTTCCGTAACACATCATCCCGTGATCAACCCCTTGGTCACATTGTGCACATTATGATGATGTCCTACCGAGTGGGCCCGAAGATACCTCTCTCTGTCACACGGAGTGACAAATCGATCTCGATTCGTGCCAACCCAATGAGACACTTTCGGAGATACCTGTAGTGCACCTTTATAGCCACCCAGTTACGTTGTGACGTTTGGTACACCCAAAGCATTCCTACGGTATCTGGGAGTTGCACAATCTCATGGTCTAAGGAAATGATACTTGACATTTAGAAAAGCTTTAGCATACGAACTACACGATCTTTGTGTTAGTCTTAGGATTGGGTCTTGTCCATCACATCATTCTCCTAATGATGTGATCCCGTTATCAACGACATCCAATGTCCATGGTCAGGAAACCGTAACCATCTATTGATCAACGAGCTAGTCAACTAGAGGCTTACTAGGGACATGGTGTTGTCTATGTATCCACACATGTATTGCGGTTTCCGGTCAATACAATTATAGCATGGATAATAAACGATTATCATGAACAAGGAAATATAATAATAATAACTAATTTATTATTGCCTCCAGGGCATATTTCCAACATTCTCCCACTTGCACTAGAGTCAATAATCTAGTTCACATCGCCATGTGATTAACACTCACAGGTCACATCGCCATGTGACCAACATTCAAAGAGTTTACTAGTGTCACTAAACTAGTTCACATCACCATGTGATTAAGACTCAATGAGTTATGGGGTTTGATCATGTTTTGCTTGTGAGAGAGGTTTTAGTCAACGGGTCTGCAACATTCAGATCCGTATGTACTTCACAAATCTCTAGGTCATATTGTAAATGTTGCTTCCACGCTCCACTTGGAGCTATTCCAAATGGTTGCTCCACTATACGTATCCGGTTTGCTACTCAGAGTCATTCGGATAGGTGTTAAAGCTTGCATCGACGTAACCCTTTACGCCGAACTCTTTATCACCTCCATAATCGAGAAACATGTCCTTATTTACTCCAAGGACAATTTTGACCGCTGTCCAATGATCCATTCCTGGATCATTCTTGTACCCCTTGACTGACTCATCGCGAGGCACACCTCTGGTGCGGTACACACCATAGCATACTATAGAGCCTACGTCTGAAGCATAGGGGACGACCTTCGTCCTTTCTTTCTCTTCTGCCGTGGTCGAGCTTTAACTCTTAACTTCATACCTTACAACTCAGGCAAGAACTCCTTCTTTGACTGACCCATCTTGAACACCTTCAAGATCATGTCAAGGTATGTGCTCATTTGAAAGTAGTATTAAGCGTTTTGATCTATCCTTATAGATCTTGATGCTCAATGTTCAAGTAGCTTAATCCGGGTTTCTATTGAAAACACTTTTCAAATAACCCTATATGCTTTCCATCATTTCGATCAACAATATGTCAACAACACATACTCATCGTAAATTCTATAGTGCTCCCACTCACTTCTTTGGAATTACAAGTTTCTCATAAACTTTGTATAAAACCAAAATCTTTGATCATCTCATCAAAGCGTACATTCCAACTCCGAGATGCTTACTCCAGTCCTTAGAAGGATTGCTGGAGCTTTGCATACTTGTTAGCGTCTTTCAGGACTGTCAAAACCTTCTGGTTGTATCACATACAACCTTTCCTCAAGAACGACGTCGAGGAAACAATGTTTTGACATTCTATCTGCAAGATTTCATAAATCATGCAGTAACTGCTAATCCAATCCCAACGGACTCTTAGCATCGCTACGAGTGAGAAAGCCTCACCGTAGTCAACTCCTTGAACTTGTCGGAAAACGTCTTAACGACAAGTCGAGCTTTCTTAATGGTGATACATACCATCATTGTCCGTCTTTCTTTTAAAAATCCATCTGTACCCAACAGCCTTACGACCATCAAGTAGTTCTTCCAAAGTCTATACTTTGTTTTCATACATGGATCCTCTCTCGGATTTTATGGCCTCGAGCCATTAAACCGAATCCGGGCCCACCATCGCTTCTCCATAGCTCGTAGGTTCATTGTTGTCTAGCAACATGACCTCCAAGACAGGATTACCGTACCACTCTGAAACAGTACCTGTCCATGTCGTCCTACGAGGTTTGGTAGTGACTTGATCCGAAGTTTCATGATCACTATCATCAACTTCCACTTCAATTGGTGTAGGTGCCACAGAACAACTTCACGTGCCCTGCTACACACTAGTTGAAGTGATGGTTCAATAACCTTATCAAGTCTTCACCATCCTCCCCACTCAATTCTTTCGAGAGAAACTTTTCCTCGAGAAAGGACCCGTTTCTAGAAACAATTACTTTTGCTTCCGGATCTGAGATAGGAGGTATACCCAACCATTTTGGGTATCCTATGAAGATGCATTTATCCGTTTTGGGTTCGAGCTTATCACGATGAAACTTTTCACATAAGCGTCGCAGCCCCAAACTTTTAAGGAACGACAGCTTAGGTTTCTCCAAACCATAGTTCATACGGTGTCGTCTCAACGGAGTTACGTGGTGCCCTATTTAAAGTGAATGTGGTTGTCTCTAATGCCTAACCCATGAACGATAGTGGTAATTCGATAAGAGACATCATGGTATGCACCATATTGCAATAGGGTGCAGTTATGATGTTCGGACACACCATCACACTATGGTGTTCCAGGCGGTATTAGTTGTGAAACAATTTCCACAATGTCTTAATTGTGTGCCAAACACGTAACTCAGATATTCATCTCTATGATCATATCATAGACATTTTATCCTTTTGTTATTCTGACGATCTTCAACTTCACTCTGAAATTACTTGAGCCTTTCAATAATTCAGACTTCGCTTCATCAAGTAAATATACTCAGTATCTACTCAAATCATCTGTGAAGTAAGAACATAACGACATCCACTACGTGCCTCAGCACTCATTGGACTGCACACATCAAAATGTATTGCTTCCAACAAGTTGCTTTCTTGTTCCATTTTACTGAAAACGAGGCTTTTAGTCATCTTGCCCATGTGGTATGACTTGCATGTCTCAAGTGATTCAAAACAAAGTGAGTCCAAACGGTCCATTTGCATGGAGTTTCTTCATGCGTATATACCAATAGACATGGTTCACATGTCTCAATCTTTTCAAAAACGAGTGAGTCCAAAGATCCATCAACATGGAGCTTCTTCATGTGGTTTATACCATTATGACTTATATGGCAGTGCCATAAGTATGTGGTACTATCATTACTATCTTATATCTTTTGGCATGAACATGTGTATCACTATGATCGAGATTTAATAAACCATTCATTTTAGGTGCAAGACCATTGAAGGTATTATTCAAATAAACAGAGTAACCATTATTCTCCTTAAATGAATAAGCGTATTGCGATAGACATAATCCAATCATGTCTATGCTCAACATAAACACCAAATAACAGTTATTTAGGTTTAACACCAATCTCGATGGTAGAGGGAGCGTAGCGATGCTTGATCATATCAACCTTGGAAACACTTCCAACACATATCGTCAGCTCACCTTTAGCTAGTCTCCGTTCATTCCGTAGCTTTTATTTCGAAAGTTACTAACACTTAGCAACCGAACCAAAGATTCTAATACCCTGGTGCTACTAGGAGTACTAGTAAAGTACACATTAACATAATGTATATCCAATATACTTCTATCGACCTTGCCACCTTCTCATCTACCAAGTATCTAGGGTAATTACGCTCCGTTGGCTGTTCCCCTTATTACATAAGCACCTAGTCTCGGGTTTGGGTTCAACCTTGGGTTTCTGCACTAGAGCAGCAGCTGATTTGCCGTTTCATGAAGTATCCCTTCTTGCCCTTGCCCTTCTTGAAACTAGTGGTTTTACTAACCATCAATAATTGATGCTCCTTCTTGATTTCTACTTTCGCGGTGTCAAACATTGTGAATATTTCAAGGATCATCATATCTATCCCTGATATGTTATAGTTCATCACGAAGCTCTAGTAGCTTGGTGGAAATGACTTTGGAGATACATCACTATCTCATCTGGAAGATCAACTCCCACTCGATTCAAGTGATTGTTGTACTCAGACACTTTGAGCACACGCTCAACGATTGAGCTTTTCTCCCTTAGTTTGCAGGCTAAGAAAATCGTCAGAGGTCTTATACCTCTTGACATGGGCACGAGCCTGAAATCCCAATTTCAGCCTTCGAAATATCTCATATGTTCCGCGATGTTTCGAAATCGTCTTTGGTGCCTCAACTCTAAACCGCTTAACCGAACTATCACGTAGTTATCAAAAGCGTGTATGTCAAATGTTACGCAACATCCATAGACGACGTTTGAGGTTCAAAGCACACCGGCGGTGCATTAAGGACATAAGCCTTCTACGCAGCAATGAGGACAATCCTCAATTTACGGACCCGGTCCGCATAATTGCTACTATCAACTTTCAACTAAATTTTCTCTAGGAACATATCTAAAACAGTAGAACTAAAGCGCGAGCTACGACATAATTTGCAAAAACCTTTTGACTATGTTCAGGATAATTAAGTTCATCTTATGAACTCCCACTCAGATAGACATCCCTCTAGTCATCTAAGTGATTACATGATCCGAGACAACTAGGCCGCGTCCGATCATCACGTGAGACGGACTAGTCTCATCGGTGAACATCTTCATGTTGATCGTATCTACCATACGACTCATGCTCGACCTTTCGGTCTCTTGTGTTCCGAGGCCATGTCTGTACATGCTAGGCTCGTCAAGTCAACCTAAGTGTATTGCGTGTGTAAATCTGGCTTACACCCGTTGTATGTGAGCGTTAGAATCTATCACACCCGATCATCACGTGGTGCTTGAAACAACGAACTTTATAACGGTGCCACAGTTAGGGGAACACTTTCTTGAAATTTTAATGAGGGATCATCTTATTTACTACCGTCGTTCTAAGCAAATAAGATGCATAAACATGATAAACATCACCGCAATCAAATAGTGACATGATATGGCAAATATCATTTTGCTCCTTATGATCTCGATCTTCGGGGCTCCATGATCATCATCGTCACCGGCATGACACCATGATCTCCATCATCATGATCTCCATCATCCTGTCTCCATGAAGTTGTCTCGCCAACTTATTACTTCTACTACTATAGCTAACGGTTTAGCAATAAAGTAAAGTAATTACATGGCGTTATTCAGTGACACGCAGGTCATACAATAAATTAAGACAACTCCTATGGCTCCTGCGGTTGTCATACTCATCGACATGCAAGTCGTGATTCCTATTACAAGAACATGATCAATCTCATACATCACATATCATTCATCACATTCTTTTGGCCATATCACATCACATAGCATACCTGCAAAAACAAGTTAGACGTCCTCTAATTGTTGTTTGCATGTTTTACGTGGCTGCTATGGGTTTCTAGCAAGAACGCTTTCTTACCACGCAAAACCACAACGTGATATGTCAATTGCTATTTACCCTTCATAAGGACCCTTTTCATCGAATCCGATCCGACTAAAGTGGAGAGGCGGCACCCGCTAGCCACCTTATGCAACAAGTGCATGTCAGTCGGTGGAACCTGTCTCACGTAAGTGTACGTGTAAGGTCGGTCCGGGCCGCTTCATCCCACGATGCCGCCGAATCAAGATAAGACTAGTAACGGCAAGTAAATTGACAAAATCGACGCCCACAACAACTTGTGTTCTACTCGTGCATAGAAACTACGCATAGACCTAGCTCATGATGCCCTTTGTTGGTGAGCGTGGCGAGAAATTCAAAATTTTCTACGCATCACCAAGATCAATCTATGGAGAGACTAGCAACGAGAGAGAGGGGGGTGCATCTTCATACCCTTGAAGATCGCGATGCGGAAGCGTTACAAGAACGCGGTTGGTGGAGTCGTACTCGCAGCGATTCAGATCGCGGTCGATTCCGATCTAAGCGCCGAACGGACGGCGCCTCCGCGTTCAACACACGTACAGCCCGGGGACGTCTCCTCCTTCTTGATCCAGCAAGGGGAGAGGAGAAGTTGAGGGAGAACTCCAGCAGCACGACGGCATGGTGGCGATGGAGCTCGTGGTTCTCCGGCAGGGCTTCGCCAAGCACTATGGAGGAGGAGGAGATGTTGGAGGAGGAGGGCTGCTCCAGGGAAGTGGTATTGCTGCCCTCCCACCCCTCCACTATATATAGGGGCAAGGGGAGAGGGGCAGGCGCCCTAGGGTTTCCCCTAGGGGCGGCGGCCAAGCAGATTGGATCTCCCTAGGGAAAATCCTAGGGAGACTTGCCCCTCAAGCCAAGTAGGTGGAGGCTTGCCTCCCAAGCCAGGTGGAGGCGCCCCACCTCCCCAAGTAACGTGGGAAAGGGTGTGGGGGGCGCACCACCCCTTAGTGGGCTGGTTTGATCCTTCCCCTTTGGCCCATGAGGCCCTCCAACACATGCCGGGGCTCCTGAAACACCTTTCGGTCATGCTGGCCATAGCCTGGTACCCCCGGAACACTTACGGACTCCAATACCCTTCGTCCAATATATCAATCTTCACCGCCGGACCATTCCGGAGCTCCTCGTGATGTCCGGGATCACATCCGAGACTCCGAACTACCTTCGGTAACCACATACTATTTCCCATAACAACTCTAGCGTCACCGAACCTTAAGGGTGCGTTTGGAAGCCAAAGTATTTTTGTGGTTTTTTTGGAATACTATGGTTTCTGGAAAAAACTTTGGTATTTAATACTTTGAGTCGTTTGGATGAAAAAATACTGCAGTTCAACAAACCGTGGTATCTCTAAAACTGTGGTATTTTTGTTGTATATAAAAAGAGGCCCTAACCTCTCTTTTAAAACCAAGAAAGCGCTGGCTGCTTGGTCTCTCTTGTGTCCAACTTCTGGCCATCAACGCCTGTGATGCATAAATCGATAGCTAGCCGATCGATACGTCCGGCTGAAGGCGGACGTACACGTACACGAGCTGCAAACTTCGACCTTCAGTACCATGTGTTAACTACCTCGGTCTTTGATTGATTACAAGAGATGACTCTACTACAGATCATATCATCTAGGAGAACATGCTCGTGCAAGGCTGAATGCATACGGTGGCCATTAGTACAAGCTGATCCCTAAGTGTAGCTGAATATGCATATAACAATGTAACAGTCGATGCAAACCAAAGAAAACTGAGAAAAACTGCCACTTGCCAAACACCTCGCAGTTTACCAAAACTGAGAAAACTATGATTTTTATAGACTGAAGTATTTATTGCTCATGCATTGAAATACTTAGGTTTTGGAATACCATGGTTTGAAAAAAACGTTGTTGCCAAACTAGGCCTAAGTGTGTAGACCCTACGGGTTCGGGAACCATGCAGACATGACCGAGACACCTCTCCGGCCAATAACCAATAGCGGGATCTGGATACCCATATTGGCTCCCACATGTTCCACGATGATCTCATCGAATGAACCACGATGTCGGGGATTCGATCAATCCCGTATTCAATTCCCTTTGTCTAGCGGTATTGTACTTCCCCGAGATTCGATCGTCGGTATGCCGATACCTTGTTCAATCTCGTTACCGGCAAGTCTCTTTACTCATCTCGTGATCAACCCCTTGGTCACATTGTGCACATTATGATGATGTCCTACCGAGTGGGCCCAGAGATACCTCTCCGTCACACGGAGTGACAAATCCCAGTCTCGATTCGTGCCAACCCAACAGACACTTTCGAAGATACCCGTAGTGCACCTTTATAGCCACCCGATTCGTTGTGACGCTTTGGTACACCCAAAGCATTCCTACGGTATCCGGGAGTTGCACAATCTCATGGTCTAAGGAAATGATACTTGACATTTAGAAAAGTTTTAGCATACGAACTACACGATCTTTGTGCTAGGCTTAGGATTGGGTCTTGTCTATCACATCATTCTCCTAATGATGTGATCCCGTTATCAACGACATCCAATGTCCATGGTCAGGAAACCGTAACCATCTATTGATCAACGAGCTAGTCAACTAGAGGCTTACTAGGGACATGGTGTTGTCTATGTATCCACACATGTATTGCGGTTTCCGGTCAATACAATTATAGCATGGATAATAAACGATTATCATGAACAAGGAAATATAATAATAATAACTAATTTACTATTGCCTCTAGGGCATATTTCCAACACAATGTCCTATTTACTAAAGTAGATTGCCAAGTGTTTCGTAGAGATAATCATAAAATAGTCATTACCGGTATACGCAGAGGTGATCTTTACATTGTTGATTTCACTAAAAAGGCTCAACCTAAAACTTGCTTAATTGCTAAACCCTCTAAAGGCTGGTTAGGGAATAGACGATTAGGTCATGTTGGTATGCGAAACCTTGACAAGCTTATCAAAGGAAATCATATCCTTGGCGTTAACGATGTCATATTTGATAAGGATAGACTTTGCAGCGCTTGTCAAGCAGGTAAACAGGTTGGAGGAAGGCATCCCGTGAAGAACATCATGACCACAAGGAGGCCACTCGAGCTACTTCACATGGATCTTTTTGGTCCTAACGCTTACAAAAGTCTCGGTGGAAATTCTTTTGGTCTAGTTATAGTTGATGATTTTTCAAGATTTACGTGGGTGTTCTTTCTCGATGATAAATCGCAGGTCCAAAAGATCTTCAAAAACTTCGCTAGGAAGGCCCAAAATCAATTTGAAGTGAAAATCAAGAAGGTTCGCAGCGACAACGGAACGGAGTTCAAGAACGAAAATTGTGGACACCTTTCTTGACGAAGAAGGGATTTCACATGAGTTCTCGGCTACGTACACACCTCAACAGAATGGAGTTGTTGAGAGGAAGAACTGGACACTCATCGAAATGGCGAGAACGATGCTTGATGAGTACAAGACGCCAAAGCACTTTTTAGGCGAAGCGGTTGAGACAGCTTGTCATGCAACAAATCGCTTGTATCTTCACAAGCTACTCGGCAAGACGGCATACGAGCTCCTCACCGGTAACAAACCACAAGTTGGATACTTTCGAGTATTCGGCTCAAAGTGCTACATTCTTGATATGCATAAATGCTGTTCTAAATTTGCTCCTAAGTCTCATGAAGGTTTCCTACTTGGTTATGGCTCAAACTCTCACACATCTTGTGTCTACAATAATTTCACCCTAAGGTTGAAGAGACGGTAGATGTGAAGTTTGATGAATCTAACGGCTCGCAAGTAGAGCAATTGCCAATTGATGTAGGAGACAAAGACCCTTCGGAAGCAATCCAAGACTTGTCTATTGGTAAGATTCGTCCAACGGAGGTGAAGGAGAGTACCTCGTCCGTCCAAGTGGAAGCTTCTACCTCACGACAAGGTGAACCAAGAGTTGATACGGAAGCATCCACAAGTGGGACACACCAAGATGAACGCCAACAACCTCCTTCTCCACCACGACAAGAGAACAACAACTTCAACAACGAAGAAGGCCAAGAAGAAGAACAAGATGAAGAAGATGTTCAACCAAGATCCAAGCAAAAGCTTTCACGAGTTCGAGCAAGAATTGCTAAAGACCATCCCGTCGAGCAAATATACAATGATATCCAAACCGGGAGAATCACTCGCTCAAAAACTCGTTTAGCTAACTTTTGTGAACACCATTCATACATCTCTAGCATTGAACCTATGAAGGTTGAAGAAGCTTTGGAAGATCCGGATTGGGTAAATGCCATGCATGAAGAGCTACACAACTTTGAGACAAATCAAGTTTGGACATTAGTTGAGAAGCTCGACAACAACCACAACATCATCGGTACCAAATGGGTGTTTCGCAACAAGCAAGATGAAGATGGACAAGTAGTTTGCAACAAAGCACGTCTGTCAGCCCAAGGCTACACTCAAGTCGAAGGTATGGACTATGGTGAGACATATGCCCCGTTGCTAGACTTGAGTCCATTCAAGCATCTTACTTGCCTATGCTAATCATCATGATATCACCTTGTACCAAATGGACATTAAAAGTGCTTTTCTAAATGGTGAAATAGAGGAGGAAGTTTATGTTAAGCAACCTCCGGATTTGTCAATCCTAAGAAACCTAATCATGTTTACAAACTTCACAAAGCTCTTTATGGTCTTAAACAATCTCCTAGAGCATGGTATAAATGCTTGACCAAGTTCCTTATTGAAAAAGGCTTTGAAATTGGAAAAATAGATTCTACTCTTTTTACTAAAAGGGTTAATGGAGAACTATTTGTGTGCCAAATTTATGTCGATGATATTATATTTGGATCAACTAACCCTCATTTTAGTGAAAAGTTTGGAAAGCTAATGTCGGAGAAGTTTGAGATGTCGATGATGAGTGAACTCAAATTCTTTCTTGGTTTGCAAATCAAGCAAACAAAGGAAGGTACCTTTGTCTCTCAAACGAAGTACACCAAGGACTTATTCAAGAAGTTCAATATGCAAGAATGCAAAGGTATGACTACACCCATGCCTACTAGTGGACATCTTGATTTAACCAAAGATGGTGAACCGGTTGATCAAAAGGTTTATCGCTCTACAATTGGTTCACTGTTATATCTATGTGCTTCATGTCACGATATTATGATAATTGTGTGCATGTGTGCACTATATAAAGACGCTCCTAAAGAATGTCATCTTAAGGCCGTGAAAAGGATAGTGAGATACTTAATCCATACAACAAATTTTGGCATTTGGTATCCTAAGAGGGCCTCCTTTAATCTTGTTGGCTACTCCGACTCGGACTATGCCGGTGACAAGGTTGATAGAAAGTCCACTTCGGGTACTTGTCAATTTCTTGGTAGATCTCTTGTGTCTTGGTCTTCCAAGAAACAAAACTCGGTATCCTTATCCACCGTTGAAGCGGAATACATTGCCGCTTAGATCATGTTGTGCTCAATTACTTTGGATGACCCAAACTCTTAAATATTATGGGATATCTGTGAAACATGTTCAATTACTTTGTGACAATGAAAGTGCTATTAAGATTGCTCACAATCCCGTGCAACATTCTCGAACTAAGCGTATTGAAGTTCGTCATCATTTCATTCGAGATCATGTTGCCAAAGGGGACATTAATCTTAAGCATGTTACGCACCGAAAAAGAAGTTAGGCGATATATTCACGAAACCACTTGATGAGAAAGTGTTTTGCAGGTTAAGAGGTGAATTGAACATCATTGATGCTTCAAACTTGGAGTAGGAACTCCATTTGATACATGCAAGGCATGAGCCTATGACTAATCCTTGATATTTCTCTTATGTTGACTATCTTATGTCTTGGATATATTTGCACCTTGCATGTTATCTAACCTGTGTAGGTACTTGGATGAATCTAAATCTATGAGATTGCAACTCACTCACATATTGAGCAATTTCTATATCACCAAGTCTCTACACAATGGTGGATGAAGACAAGGAAGCACGCAACCATTCAAACATATCCTTTGACAAATTCTATGTTGAGTTTCATGATTGTCATTTTGGATACACAAGTTCTCTTCCTTGCAAAAACTAACCCATGTAGGTAGATGAACTCAAACTCCAAGTGGTGCTCCCAACTCTTGATGAGCTACATCAACCTTGAGCAACCCACACAAGTTCAACTACATGATCATGATCAACACCACCACCCAAGGTGTGTTATTCCATCTTAGAGAAGCTTTACTCCAAGTCATGAGTCAAAGCAACTTGACAAGATTTGAATACATCAAAAAGCTTAAACGAAAAATGGTAACCCCATTTTGAGCTTAAACGATGAGTATGACCTATGATCAAGTGATCTCACTTGACTCCTAAGTCAATATACTCTAACATAGGTGACTTTGTCGCCGACCAATTCTAGATGAAGTTCTCTTGTGTTCTTTTCTGTGCTCTTGCATTTGTCTCATGCATATTTGTTTCCCTCTTAAAAAAAACTTCATCTAGACTCCTTTTTAGTTTCTTCTCTTTTATTTTCTGTTCTGCATACCTTGCATCCAATTCATTGCAAATCTTTCAGCTAATTCCTTGCAAATCATTGTGAGATTTTACTTGTCTAGTTAGCTGAGGTGACAAGTGTTTTCACTGCGATGAACTTGGTCTCACTGGTCTGATGCTTTCGGTCCAACCGAATCCTCTCGGTACAATCAAACCATACAACTCGGTGTCACCGATTTCACTACAGGAAACACATCTTGCCACTTGTTTCTGCATTCTTTTTGATCCAGCTCCACTCAATGAATCTTGTCCTCGACCAGCATCCCATTCAACATGCTTCTTTGTTCTGGGACTCAAGGACCAAACCCATCATGACAAAAATCCAGAAGAACCCTTCTTGGAAATTGATGTCAAAGGGGGGGAGAGAGATCACATCAAAGCTTAATCATATCTATAGGGGGAGAGAATACTCAAGGGAAGAAAGAGTAATCATCAAGGACCCCACATGCTTGGTGTTCAAGAGGAGAGAAGTCACATGTCTTCAAGAGGGGAAAGACATGTTCATATTTTCTCGTTTGCATTAGCTCTATTTATTTCCTTTGAGCTCTGATTTTGCTCTGATTTTCTGTTCCCTACCTTCTCCCAGTATCCCATGCTAGATTAAGGGGGAGCAAGACATCTAAGGGAAGGAAATCCTTGAATTTATTGCACATTGATACGTCTCCAACGTATCTATAATTTTTGATTGCTCCATGCTACTTTATCTACTGTTTTAGGCAATATTGGGCTTTATTATCCACTTTTATATTATTTTTGGGACTAACCTATTAGCTGGAGGCCCAGATTCTTTGTTTTATGCCTATTTCAAGTGTTTGAGGAAAAGGAATATCGACGGAGTCAAATGGAAACGAAATCAATGGAGAAGTTATTTTTGGAAGGAAACCAACCTGATGGACTTGGACCCCCACGTCAAAAGATACGGGGAGGCGCCACGAGGGTGGGGCGTGCCCACCCCACAGGCGCGCCCCCCACCTCGTGGGGCCCCGTAGCTCCACCGGCGTTCTCCTTTCACCCATATATACCTATGTACCCTAAAACTTCGAGCAGAACCTAGATCGGGAGTTCCGCCGCCCGCAAGCCTCTGTAGCCACCAAAATCAATCGGGACGTTGTTCAAGACCTCACGGAGGGGGATCCCATCACCGTGGCCATCTTCCTCATCCGGTGCTATCCATGACGAGGTGGGGGTAGTTCACCCTCGGGGCTGAGGGTATGTTCAAATAGCTATGTGTTTGATCTCTCTCTCTCTCTCTCTCTCGTGTTCCCTCTATGGCACGATCTTGATGTATCCCGAGCTTTGCTATTGTAGTTGGATCTTATGATGTTTCTCCCCCTTTACTCTCTTGTGATGAATTGAGTTTCCCCTTTGAAGTTATCTTATCGGATTGAGTCTTTATGAGAACACTTGATGTATGTCTTGCCATGATTATCTGTGGTGACAATGGGATATCATGTGCCACTTGATGTATGTTTTGGTGACCAACTTGCGGGTTCCGCCCATGAACCTATGCATAGGGGTTGGCACACGTTTTCTTGATTCTCCGGTAGAAACTTTGGGGCACTCTTTGAAGTACTTTTATGTTGGTTGGATGAATCTGAGATTGTGTGATGCATATCGTATAATCATGCCCACGGATACTTGAGGTGACAATGGAGTATCTAGGTGACATTAGGGTTTTGGTTGATTTGTGTCTTAAGGTGTTATTCTAGTACGAACTCTTTTATAGATCGATCCGGAAAGAATAACTTTGAGGTGGTTTCGTACCCTACCATAATCTCTACGTTTGTTCTCCGCTATTAGTGGCTTGGAGTGACTCTTTGTTGCATGTTGAGGGCTTGTTATATGATCTATCTATGTTATTATTGTTGAGAGAACTTGCACTAGTGAAAGTATGAACCCTAGGCCTTGTTTCCTATCATTGCAATACCGTTTACGCTCACTTTTATCATTAGTTACCTTGCTGTTTTTATAATTTCATATTACAAAAACCTATATCTACTATCTATTTTGCACTTGTCTCACCATCTCTTCGCCGAACTAGTGCACCTATACAATTTGACATTGTATCTGGTGTGTTGGGGACACAAGAGACTTTTTGTTATTTGGTTGCAGGGTTGTTTGAGAGAGACCATCTTCATCCTACGCCTCCCACGAATTGATAAACCTTAGGTCATCCACTTGAGGGAAATTTGCTATTGTCCTACAAACCTGTGCACTTGCAGGCCCAACAATGTCTACAAGAAGAAGGTTGTGTAGTAGACATCAAGCTCTTTTAAAGCGCCGTTATCGGGAGGTGAGTGCTTGAAGGTATATCTTTAGATCTTGCAATCGAATCTTTTTGTTTCTTGTTTTAGCACTAGTTAGTTTATAAAATAAAACTACAAAAAAATGGAATTGAGTTTGTCTCATACGCTTCATCTTTTTAATATCTTTCGTGAGTATGATGGAAAGGAAAATTGTGCTCAAGTACTAGAAGAAGAATTACATAGAATTCTTGGCATAAAATATGTGAATGATGAGCATGATTGCAATGTCATTAGTATGAATTCCTTGAATATCCATGATGCTAATGATATGCAAAGCCACAAGCTTGGGGAAGCTATGTTTGATGAAGATGATATTTTTGTCCCCAAGCTTTGATGAGCAAAATTACTATGATGAAAGCATGCCTCCTGTCTATGATGATTATTGTGATGACACGTATGCTTTAAAGAATAATGATAACCATGAAACTTGTCATCTTGATCTTAATCTTCAATCACATGATAGTTATTTTGTTGAGTTTGCTCCCACTATTATTCATGAGAAGAATTTGGCTTATGTGGAGAGTAGTAAATTTTCTATGCTAGTAGATCATGAAAAGAATGCTTTAGGTGCTGGTTATATTGTTGAATTCATTCATGATGCTACTGAAAATTATTATGAGGGAGGAATATATGCTTGTAGGAATTGCAATAATATCAAGTTTCCTCTCTATGTGCTTAAAATCTTGAAGTTATGTTTGTTTTACCTTCCTATGCAAGTTGATTCTTGTTCCCATAAGTTGTTTGCTCACAAAATCCCTATGCATAGGAAGTGGGTTACTTAAATGTGCTAGTCATATTCTTCATGATGCTCTCTTTATGTTTCAATTCTTATCTTTCAAGTGAGCATCATCGAAATCATCATGCCTAGCTAGGGGCGTTAAACGATAGCGCTTGTTGGGAGGCAACCCAATTTTATTTTAGTTTCTTGCTTTTTGGTTCTGTTTACTAATAAATAATCCATCTAGCTTCTGTTTAGATGTGGTTTGATGTTTTAATTAGTGTTTGTGCCAAGTAGAACCTTTGGGAAGACCTGGGTGAAGTTTATGTGATCTTGCTGTGAAAAACAGAAACTTTAGCGCTCACGAGATTAGCTGCCATTTTTTACTGGAGAGTGCTTTTAGGTTGATTCTTTTTGCAGATGATTAATAGACAAATTTCTCAGGTCCAGCAATTTATTTCATATTTTTTGGGGTTCCAGAAGTATACGTTTGATACAGATTACTACAGACTGTTCTGTTTTTGTCAGATTCTGTTTTCATTGTGTTGTTTGCTTATTTTGATGAATCTATGGCTAGTAAAATATTTTATAAACCATAGAGAAGTTGGAATACAGTAAGTTTGACACCAATATAAATAAAAAATGAGTTCATTACAGTACCTTGAAGTGGTGTTTTGTTTTCTTTCGCTAACGGAGCTTACAAGTTTTCTGTTGAGTTTTGTATGGCTGAAGTTTTCAAGTTTTTGGTAAAGATTCGATGGACTATGGAATAAGGAGGTAATATTCAAGGACAACCAAGCAACTAAGCTTGGGGATGCCCCGGATGGCATCCCCTCTTTCGTCTTCGTTCATCGGTAACTTTACTTGGAGCTATATTTTTATTCGCCACATGATATGTGTTTTGCTTGGAGCGTCATTTTCTTTTGTTAGTATTTGCTTGCTGTTATTTAGAATAATGTTTTGCATCTTTAGTTTCAATAAAAAAGTCAAGGATAGCCTTTGCCATGCTTATTTTGCTAGTATACGTGTTGCTGTTTGAAAACAGAAAGTTTGCCTCTGTTGCAAAAATTCCTCAGAAAAGTCAGAGCATGATATAATGTTGAAACTTTTTGCATATAAAGCTATGATAAATTTACTACAGTGGGAATTTTATTTCATAATTTTTGGAGTAAGGGAAGTATGATGAATCTTGCATTCTTTACAGACTGTACTGTTTTGGCAGATTGCTGTTATGTTTGCGTTGTTTGCATATGTTTGCTTGTTTAATGATTCTATTTAAGGATAGGAGTATTAAATATGCAGAGGCATTTAGTATGCAATGTTGAATAATAATGTTAGTGATTTGTTACAGTAGAAAATGATAAGGTTTTGCATTGGTTTATACTAACCTATCTCCACGAGTTCTTGTTGAGTTTCTTGTGAATGAAGCTTTTGATAAAAGAGAAACCATGATATGAGAGGAATTAAGGAGACACAAAAGTTCAAGCTTGGGGATGCCCAAGGCACCCCAAGATAATATTTCAAGAAGTCTCAAGCATCTAAGCTTGGGGATGCCCCGTAGGCATCCCACCTTTCTTCTTCAACAACTATCGGTTAGTATCGGTTGAGCCTAAGTTTTGCTTCTTCACATGAGTTGTGCTATCCTTGCAATGTAGTTTTCTTTAGCTTTGCCTGCTGTTTGAATAAAGTATCAAGATCTGAAATTATTAAATGGGAGAGTCTTCACATAGTTGCATAATTATTCGACTACTCATCGATCTTCACTTATATCTTTCGGAGTAGTTTGTCATTTGCTCTAGTACTTCACTTATATCTTTTAGAGCACGTTGGTGGTTTTGTTTTAAAGAAACTATTTGATCTCTCATGCTTCACTTATAATATTTTGAGAGTCGTTAATAGCATGGTAATTTGCTTAAAATTAATATACTTGGTATTCAAGATATGTGAAACTTTCTTTTGAGTGCGTTGAATACTAAGATAAGTTTGATGCTTGATAATTGTTTTGAGATATGGAGGTGATAATATCAAAGTCGTGATAGTTGGGTGATTGTGAATTTGAGAAATGCTTGTGTTGAAGTTTGCAAGTCCCGTAGCATGCACGTATGGTTAAAGTTGTGTAACAAATTTGAAACATGAAGTGTACCTGGCTTGTGCATCCTTATGAGTGGCGATCGGGAGACTGACGATGGTCTTTTCCTACCAATCTATCCCCCTAGGAGCATGCGCGTAGTACTTGATTTTCGATGACTTCTAAATTTTTGCAATAAGTATATGAGTTCTTTTGACTAATGCTGAGTCCATGGATTATACGCACTTTTACCTTTCCGCCATTGCTAGCCTCTTGATGCAGTGCATTGCCCTTTCTCACCTTGAGAGTTGGTGCAAACTTAGCGGTGCATCCAAACCCCGTGATCTGATACGCTCTGTCACACATAAACCTCCTTATATCTTCCTCAAAACAGCCACCATACCTACCTATTATGGCATTTCCATAGCCATTCCGAGATATATTGCCATGCAACTTTCCACCGTTCCGATCATCATCATGACATACATTAATTTTGTCATATTGCCATTGCATGATCATGTAGTTGACATCGTATTTGTGGCAAAGCCACCATGCATTATTTTTCATACATGTCACTCTTGATTAACTGCACCATCCCGGTACATCACGGGAGGCATTCATATAGAGTCATATCTTGTTCTAGTTTCGAGTTGTAACCCTTATGTTTTAATCAATAGAAGTGTGATGATCATCATTATTAGAGCATTGCCCAAAAAAACAAAAACAAAAAGAAAGGCCAAAAAAAAGAAAGGCCCAAAAAAAAGAAAATAAATAAAAAGGGCAATGTTACTATCTCTTTTTCCACACTTGTGCTTCAAAGTAGCACCTTGTTCTTCATGTAGTAAGTCTCATATATTGTGCTTCAAAGTAGCACCTTGTTCTTCATATAGTGAGTCTCATAAGTTGTCCTTTCCATACTAGTGGGAATTTTTCATTATATAACTTGGCTTGTATATTCCTACGATGGGCTTCCTCAAATGCCCTAGGTCTTCGTGAGCAAGCAAGTTGGATGCACACCCACTAGTTTTCTTTTGTTGAGCATACATAGCTCTAGCGCATCCGTTGCATGGCAATCCCTACTCCTCATGTTGACACCAATTGATGGGCATCTCCATAGCCCGTTGATTATCCTCGTCAATGTGAGACTTTCTCCTTTTTTGTCTTCTCCACACAATCCCCATCATCATATTCTATTCCACCCATAGTGCTATATCCATGGCTCACGCTCATGTATTGCGTGAAGGTTGAAAAAGTTTGAGATTATTTAAATGCACGAAACAATTGCTTGGCTTGTCATCGGGGTATAGAAGTTGGGAACATCTTTGTGTGACGAAGATGAAGCATAGCCTAACTATATGATTTTGTAGGATGAACTTTCTTTTGCCATGTTATTTTGAGAAGACATGATTACTTTGACTAGTATGCTTGAAGTGTTACTATTTCTTTTATCAATATGAACTTTTATTTTGTATTCATTCGGATCTGAATATTCATACCACAATTAAGAAGATTTACATTGAAATTATGCCAAAGTATCACTCCGCATCAATTTTTTTTTTTATCATTACCTACTCGAGGACGAGCAGGAATTAAGCTTGGGGATGCTTGATACGTCTCCAACGTATCTATAATTTTTGATTGCTCCATGCTACTTTATCTACTGTTTTAGGCAATATTGGGCTTTATTATCCACTTTTATATTATTTTTGGGACTAACCTATTAAAGCGGAGGCCCAGCCCAGATTTCTTTGGTTTTATGCCTATTTCATTGTTTGAGGAAAAGGAATATCGACGGAGTCAAAACGGAACGAAATCAAGCTGGAGAAGTTATTTTTGGAAGGAAACCCACCGATGGACTTGGACCCCACGTCGAAGATAAGGAGCTGGCCCACGAGGGTGGGCGCGCCCACCCCACAAGCGCGCCCCCTGCCTCGTGGGGCCCGTGGCTCCACCGACGTTCTCCTTTCACCCATATATACCCTCGTGCCCTAAAACTTCCGAGCAGAACCTAGATCGGGAGTTCGCTGCGCAAGCCTCTGTAGCCACCAAAACCAATCGGGACCACTGTTAGGCACCTGCCGAGGGGATCCCATCACCGGCTGGCCATCTTCATCATCCGGCGCTATCCATGATGAGGAGGGAGTAGTTCACCCTAAAGGCTGAGGGTATGTACAAGTAGCTATGTGTTTGATCTCTCTCTCTCTCGTGTTCCCTCTATGGCACGATCTTGATGTATCCCGAGCTTTGCTATTGTAGTTGGATCTTATGATGTTTCTCCCCCTCTACTCTCTTGTGATGAATTGAGTTTCCCCTTTGAAGTTATCTTATCGGATTGAGTCTTTATGAGAACACTTGATGTATGTCTTGCCGTGATTATCTGTGGTGACAATGGGATATCATGTGCCACTTGATGTATGTTTTGGTGACCAACTTGCGGGTTCCGCCCATGAAACTATGCATAGGGGTTGGCACACGTTTTCTTGATTCTCCGGTAGAAACTTTGGGGTACTCTTTGAAGTACTTTTATGTTTGTTGGATGAAACTGAGATTGTGTGATGCATATCGCATAATCATGCCCACGGATACTTGAGGTGACAATGGAGTATCTATGTGATATTAGGGTTTTGGTTGATTTGTGTCTTAAGGTGTTATTCTAGTACGAACTCTTTTATAGATCGATCCGAAAGAGTAACTTTGAGGTGGTTTCGTACCCTACCATAATCTCTACGTTTGTTCTCCGCTATTAGTGGCTTCGGAGTGACTCTTTGTTGCATGTTGAGGGCTTGTTATATGATCTATCTATGTTATTATTGTTGAGAGAACTTGCACTAGTGAAAGTATGAACCCTAGGCCTTGTTTCCTATCATTGCAATACCGTTTACGCTCACTTTTATCATTAGTTACCTTGCTGTTTTTATAAGTTCAGATTACAAAAACCTACATCTACTATCTATTTTGAACTTGTATCACCATCTCTTCGCCGAACTAGTGCACCTATACAATTTGACATTGTATCGGGTGTGTTGGGGACACAAGAGACTTTTTGTTATTTGGTTGCGAGGGTTGCTTGAGAGAGACCATCTTCATCCTATGCCTCCCACGGATTGATAAACCTTAGGTCATCCACTTGAGGGAAATTTGCTACTGTCCTACAAACCTGTGCACTTGCAGGCCCAACAACGTCTACATGAAGAAGGTTGTGTAGTAGACATCACACATCTTTACCTTTGGGGACATGTCTATATCCAATGTGGTACTCAGTACTCACTCTACATGTCATCCCAGTCTTGGTACTCTTATGGTTTCTTTTGTTTGCTCCGGCGATGGGTGTATCTGTGTTATCGAACCTTGTTTACGCGAGTTCATCCCATCCTAAGCCAACTCAAGACCACAAGGTAAGTATATGCATCACAGTCATGTGTATGAGAAATTCTTCTTGATGTACATCTTTGTTTGCAAGAAGGACTCATGAGCATGAAGGTACATTTCTCATATTCACATCATTTGCTCTGATGCATATAGCCAAATGTAACACATTGCTTACTCTGTCATGTCTATGCATTCACATGCTCCTATATTCCATATTCACATGATTGCATACATGTAGGGGGAGCCTATGCATGTTACATGTCTTTCCAAAGCTTTACTTACTATTCTTTATATCTTTATCTAAAGCTTTGATGTATGTTCTCATCAATTACCAAAAAGGGGGAGATTGAAAGCACAAGTGCTCCCTAGGTGGTTTTGGTAATTAATGTCAACATATCTCTTGTTGGACTAACACTTTTACCTAGTATGTTTCAGATAAGTTCAACAATGAAGTGGCATGGACTAGAGGATGTGGAACCCCTTCAAGATGCTAAGGACAAAGGATTGGCTCAAGCTCCAAGCTCAAGACTCTACATTTTCTATTTTAGTGATCCAAGATCACATTGAGTCTATAGGAAAAGCCAATACTATTAAGGAGGGATGAGGTGTTGCTTAATGAGGCTCTTGGTCAAAATGCTTAGTGATATGCTCCAAAGCCCTCAACCACTTTCTCACATCCACATATGACCTAAACCAAAAATCAAACTCGGCCCCACCGATTCTTTCTATCCGGCGCCACCAAGTTCGGGATGTCATAGCCACCGCCACAAACCCTAGGCAAATCGGTCTCACCGATGGGGATCTCGGTCTCACCGAGACGTGATTGTAATCTCTCTGTTTCCCTTTGTAACGCGTTCGGTCCCACCGAGATGAGCGTCGGTCCCACCGAGATTGCAATGTAAACTCCCTATTTCCATTTCGTAACATTTCGATCTCACCGAAATGAGCGAATCGGTCCCACCAAGTTTACCTGACCAACTCTCTGGAAAGCTTATTACCAAAATCGGTCTCACCGAGTTTGTATGTCGGTCTCACCGAGATTACGTTATGCCCTAACCCTAACCATATCGGTCCCTACCGAGTTGCATGTCGGTCCCTCCGAAAATCCTAACGGTCACTAGATTTGCTTGAATCGGTCCGAGTTTATCAATTCGGTCCCACCGAGTTTGGCAAGTTGTGTGTAACGGTTAGATTTTGTGTGGAGGCTATATATACCTCTGCACCTCCTCTTTATTCGTGGAGAGAGCCATCAGAACGAACCTACACTTCCAACTTACCTTTTCTGAGAGAGAACCACCTACACTTGTGTTGAGACCAATATATTCCATTCCTATCATATGAATCTTGATCTCTAGCCTTCTCCAAGTTGTTTTCCACTCAAATATTCTTTCCACCAAATCCATATCCTGTGAGAGAGAGTTGAGTGTTGGAGAGACTATCATTTGAAGCACAAGAGCAAGGAGTTCATCATCAACACACCATTTGTTACTTCTTGGAGAGTGGTGTCTCCTAGATTGGCTAGGTGTCACTTGGGAGCCTCCAACAAGATTGTGGAGTTGAACCAAGGAGTTTGTAAGGGCAAGGAGATCGCCTACTTCGTGAAGATCTACAGCTAGTGAGGCAAGTCCTTCGTGGCGACGGGCCATGGTGGGATAGACAAGGTTGCTTCTTCGTGGACCCTTCGTGGGTGGAGCCCTCCGTGGACTCGCGCAGCCGTTACCCTTCGTGGGTTGAAGTCTCCATCAACATGGATGTACGATAGCACCACCTATCGGAACCACGACAAAAACATCTGTGTCTCCTATTGTGTTTGAATCCTCCAAACCCTTCCCTTTACATTCTTGCAAGTTGCATGCTTTACTTTCCACTGCTCATATACTCTTTGCATACTTGCTTGATATGTATTGTGTTTGTTAAACTTGTGCCCAAACTCCACTTCAACTTAAAGAAATTAAGAACTGCAACTTTTGGTACTTACTGTCTAATCACCCCCCCTCTAGACACCTCTTCTCGATCCTTTCACGCGGATCTTGCCTCATCCCCGTCTCGTAGCTCCGCGGATCTTGCCCCATCCTCGTCTCCTGCGTCCATCGCTGCAGCGCGCAGCGCCGACGCCCGCATCTCCTGCCCTACAACGCTTGAGGAGCTCGCCGTTGGCCATGGAAGATCGAACCCCCGCACAGCCATGGATGTAGATCTCATCCCGCCATGCTTACAGCCCCGTTCGCCATTGGATGCAACAAGGTCGTCGACCAATCCCATTCCCGGCGGTTGCAATTCCCACACGCCTCGTGCATCTGCCTCGCCACCGACGAGCCGGGCGGCGATGGGCAACACCAGAGGCTTTCGCAGAAACCGTTGCACCCCCTCATGTTGCATCCGTTTACAAAAAAGCTTCATTCCCCTTGATGGAAAGCTTCAACCGGATGTTGAGAAAGCTACAAGATGTCAGCGCCATCGCCGGAAAGCTACAACCGTTGACATGAAATGCTGCAACCTTCAATGAAAAAAGCTTCAACCGAAACGACACAAAAAGCCTTGACCAAGCGCTGCTAAAAAGAAAATAGCTACAACCATTGATAGAAAAGCTTCAACTGTAGTTGGAAAAGCTCCAACCGTTGAGAGAGAAAGCTACAACTAGACACTGTGCAAATCAGAAAAGTTGCAACCGCTAACAGAAATGCTTCAATTGTATGTGTGAAAAGTTTCAACCGGCGACCGCCGAGGGGGAAAGGTACGGGTGGTGCCGGGTGTGGGCATGTTGGATATGCTACATTGGCTTTGTGTTGGAACCGGCATTTTCTTTTGCTACGACCATGTGACATTTTCAGTGCCGGTTGTAGCTTTTGCAACCTCCGGTTGTATCTTTTTCTTTTGTCGTCCATGGCTTACGGCTTCACAGTTGAAGCTTTTTCATTGTCGGATGAAGCTTTTTTCGTCGCCAGATGAAGCTTTTTTTGTCACCGGTTGTAACTTTTCTTTGGTCGTTCATAGTTTTCCTTCATACGAGTTGAAACTTTTTCCGTAGCTGGTTGAAGCTTTTTTGTTCATCGATTGTAGCTTTTTTTGTTGTAGGTTGCAGCACTGGGCATCTCCCTGGGTGCTCGATTTTTTTGTTTGCAAGCGGGGGATGAGCGTCGGCGAGCACACCGGTGAGCACGCCGGAGAGCTCCGGTCGTCGCCATCGGAGCTACAACGGTTGCCACCAGGCTACAACCGCATGGGTGGGCTGTTGCATGGGCGGCTTGATGGCGAGGACGGCCGCCGAGGGCTGGGACCGGCGACCAGGGCGGCCGGGCGAAGACGGGCGGCGAGGCGGCGATCGAGAGACAGGAGGGCAGGCGAGGGGTGGCGACGAGGGGAAACGCGTGCGGCCGGCGAGACTGGGTTCCTTTTCCCGTCCGCGCTCGCGAGAGGAAGAAGACGACCTGATTGGATAAAGATCCAACGGATCGGGACGGGCCGATCTGACAGCTAGGGTTGGGCCAGCCGAAGCGTTCGGCCGGTGCGCCGGCGCCTAGCATCGCCCTTTTTTATATAACTTTCCTCTCCCGTTATTAGCAAGTGCAAGGGCAGAGTGATTTGATTGGGGGGGGGAGGAAAATGTTGATCGTACTCCAACGAATATAAATAAAATATTATCATGTTTACAATATAGTATCAATATCAACATTATGAAAATATGTGACACGAATGAAAAGAAAATTGTGTTCACGTCTGCTACAACCACGAGGCCTATCTAACTAGTCAGTAATCTCATCAAATGCAAGGGCGCTCGAAAGTTGGAAGGGAGGTGTTGGTCAAATCAGTGCTTCAAGCGACTCCTATATTCTCCATGAGCTATTTCAAATTCGCCAAAAAAATAACATGCCGGAAATTGACATCTATTTCAT
Organism: Aegilops bicornis; assembly: GCA_021605145.1. Taxonomy (NCBI): domain Eukaryota; kingdom Viridiplantae; phylum Streptophyta; class Magnoliopsida; order Poales; family Poaceae; genus Aegilops; species Aegilops bicornis. The sequence continues at coordinate 397,825 of JAHIAL010000069.1, forward strand.
CAAAAAAATTGGTGGGGAGCAGAGAATGGGAAATGCAAGGTTCACTGGATTGGTTGGGACAAAATGTGCATGAGCAAGAGAATGGGAGGCATGGGGTTTCGAGACTTCGAAGTTTTCAACCAAGAACTTTGCTCGCCAAACAGGCTTGGTGGATTCTATCTAACCTGACGTCTCTTTGTGCTAGAGTGTTGAAAGAACGGTATTCTCAAGAGACGGGATTTCTGGGCGCCACATGCCCAAAGAACACATCATACACTTGGCGTAGCATCATGTTTGGGCGAGAATTGTTGAAGGTCGGCCTTGTTTGGTGCATAGGGGACGGGTCTACTGTCGATGTGTGGGCAGATGGCTGGATCCTGAGAGCTAGATCAACGAAACCACCGAGAGCACTGGACCGCACCAATGTTTCCAAGGTGTGGTCGTTTTGCTAGGAAGAGAATGAGACATGCCTACCTTGGAAAGAACAATGCTTCCATGTGATATCGAGGACATTCTGAAGGTGCCAATCAGTGGCGTAGGGCGAGAAGATTATCCCGCATGGATGAGCCATGCTATGAGACTCGGGATCGGAGAGATCAGCCATGGAGACGTCTGGCAATAGGGGCAGCAGATCATCTTGTTGTAGCATACGTCACCGCTGGTCATAGGAGGCTCGATGGAAAAAGCTTGACGAAGTGGCGAGGGGTGGAGTGGTAGTTTCAGCCACCCATCTTTCTTCGTCGTTGCCTTTGGATCCAATGAAGGGACAAAATTCATTGTTAAAGCTTTGATGGTTGATACTATTTGATTAGAATTATGTGCTTGCTCACCATGGACAATTTTCTTTTTTTCCTACCAAAGGTACCAAGAGGAGATGGCTATTATTTCATGTATATTATTCTGACCGAGAAAACCAAGGTCTTGTACAGGAGTTTGAATAAAAAATAGTCTAGTACAACTTCACCTGCCCTGTCGACGTCGCATGCCCTCTTCATAATCTCGTCCAAAAAGGCGCCATAACTCGGCCACTTCGTTGCACTTAAACAGGAGGTGAGTTACAAAGTTGGACAACTGACTCTCAATTCATTTCGTGAACTAGTCGTTACGTACTTTGGACACATCCCCCACTTCATCGTGTCGTGAGCACACGTAACGGGTGTCTGCCAAAGCCATGTTGTAGCAAGAGGAGGCCCCGCTCACAAGTACAAGTCATATGTAAGTCCTCACACCTATGCGGCTATGCCTATTTCAATATTATTGTTTAAATCTAAAAGGTTGTTTAAAAGGTCCGGACCCTAGACAATTTTACGAGAACAATATCTTGTTTGAATCTTTGTCATAAGCACATCCTCCCGTGGGTTCAATGCCCAGGATCACTCCTTGGGGAAAAGGTAAGATGCCTATCTGCAAATCGAAACCGGATCACAAATGGTCATCTTTTTTTTTTGCGAAAAACTTTCAATCTATTCATCTTCAATCATGGCAGTACAACGAACACAAGAAATAAAAATTACATCCAGATCCCTAGACCACCTAGCGACGACTACAAGCACTGAAGCGAGCCGAAGGCGCGCCGCCGTCATCACCCCTCCATCGCCGGAGTCGGGCACAACTTGTTATAGTAGACAGTCGGGAAGTCGTCGTGCTAAGGCCCCATAGGACCAGCGCACCAGAATATCAATCGCCGCCAATGAAGAATAAAGTAGGTTGGAAGGATTCAACCCGAAGACACACGAACGAAGACGAACAACGACGAGATCCGAGCAAATCCACCAAAGATAGATCTGCCGGAGACACACCTCCACACGCCCACCAACGATGCTAGATGCACCGCCGGAACGGGGGCTAAGCGGGGAAACCTTTATTCCATCTTCAGGGAGCCGCCGCCGTCTTGCCTTCCTGAGCATGACACAAACCCTAACAATACAGGAAAAAGCGACTGAAAACGGAGCCCTCCCGCCGGCACTTCGCAGGATCCACCGCGCCCCCATGGCCCTAGGGCCACCGGAGACGAGGCGGACCTGCGCGCCCGGTAGAGGCGAAACCCTAACTTTCTTTCTTGGAGGAGAAGGAGCGACTTGGCGGCTGTGGGTTGCTGCCAAATTAACTTCGGATCACAAATGGTCATCAACCATGTTTTTGTGTGACATTGTCGGGAAGGGCTGTGTCACTAGTCATTGGAGTAGAGTTTTTGTTTCAGTTCTTTTTCTGTTTTTCTTTTTGTCTCCATTTGTTTTCTAGTTCTTGTTTCAATCAAAAACCCAAAAAATAGCATGGCTAAGAATATCAGAGAGTTTCCAACTCCCGATGAGAACTTTATGAGTACATGAAAAAAAAATTTCGTTTCAAAATTTATTACCTACCTTCTTACTTTTGTACTTCTACAGTGCAATCAGTTTGCGATGGTCGCCTAGATGTTTGCTTCCATGCCTTGTCTCATAATATTCTATGTATCCACACAAATATATTTCTTTGTTTATGTTTTAAAATTTCATGCTTCCACCTCATACGAATAATGCACACTATTGTGTGTGTGTCTGTGTGTGCGCGCGCGTGCGCGTGTGCGTGCGTGATTTTCAAGCCATTTTCTTGTTCATTTAGTTATGATTTTCCATACTATTTATTATTGCTTCTAAATGCCAATTTTTATGCTTCAGCCACCTGCACACATGTACCGAATCTTCCAATTGTGATACAATTCGACAATGCAATTGTTGTTGCTGCATTGACAGATGACTCTTTCGGCGCTAGATTGTTCTTTGGGAGGTGGTTGGTAGTTAAAATTATTTGTTGAGTAGTTACAATGAGGTTGCAGCACACAGAATTGGTAGTTCAAATCTGCGCTATGCTTCCTGTCCCTCGACATGTCATGATTGCTTCGTTCCCCCTGGATGGATAGTAGCCTAGATTGATCATCCACGTCACTTGCCGCTGCCAGATTCATAATTAAGAAATGCTGGAAGAGAAGCAGATGAGATTCCTCTGCTGGAATGCTAGTAGTAACTACTTAATTAATCATGTTTTTCAGCACAATCAATTAATCGTAGTTGCCCAACTCTCTGCAGCGTTGGGAAGAGTTGTTGCTATGAGTTGAACACCCCTGGCCAAGCCTTAAATCGCCAAATTAAGAACTCAGCAGCAAGCAAGGATGCTAGATGTGGCTGCTCAAGTATCTCTGAATGTGGAAAACAGAGTAGTGTTAACGCTGTGGGATGATGTTAATATTGATAGAGAAATTATGTGTGACAGTTGGAGAACATTGTTTGCACTACGTTGGGTCTTCTGGACTTCTTTTTTTGCGGGGTCTTCTGGACTTGAATTGGGTTTATAACTGGAGCAAACCTTCCTTTTTATCTAATTTTGCTACTGATGGGAGATGCTTGGAAACTTGGCCATAATGACCCAATCGTTCACTTGAGTTTCTGACCATGTGATTGATCAGCTGTAGTACTTAAAACCCAAGTGAATGCAATGACAGCTTTGCTTCTTTGTATACTTGCTGAAATAATTGATGATCTCCTTTTCCCTTGCAGGATAATGTCTTTGTTCAGCTGATCTGTACAATTCACTACCGGGTTGTTAAGGAGAATGCAGATGATGCATTCTACAAATTGCAGAATCCCCCAACAGCAAATTCAGTCCTACAACTTTGATGGTAAATATTCATATCTTGCTGTGTTGTTTATACCGTTTCTTTAAAGCCTAAGCTGGTGTTCTTTCTCTGGAAAATAGTTGTCCGAGTCATAGTTTCAAGAATGGAGCTGCAGTCTTTTGAGCTGAAAAATGATGCTGCAAAGGCTGTACTTGAGGAGCTTGAAAAGGTAACCCCATTAACCTGTTTTTCTTATTACATGTACTACTTACTGCCGGCTCCACTTCACAATTAAGAACTGCTAGAAGAGAAGCAGACGAGATTGCTCAGCTGGGATGCTAATAGTAACTACTTTAGCCGCATAATAATACATATATGTAGTTGTGGGTTCCTATCCCCATGTAAGCTAGTGGAGGGAATTTGTTTTGCCGTTTCCAAACCAATTCTTTCGGCGCTAGGTTGTTCTTTGGGAGATGTTTGGTTCCTCTCCAGCCTGAGAGGAGGCCATCCAGCTTAAAAACCCAAGTGCTTCAGAATCTACATGCTACAAAAGAAGGTGACAAGAGGTGTTATGTTTATCAGGAGAAAGTAAAAACACATTCAAATCGAAAGCATAATATGCAAATGTGGCTAGAAAAAATACACATATGTAATCCCAAAACGGGAAATATCAGAACCTGCATCTAAAATGATTGGCAAGATTAAAAAAAGTGACCATGCACTGGCATCCTCTACCATCTGAAGTACTCACTTCATACCAGACCTAGAATTATCTTCCCCCTCTCATATTTGACCAGTAGTGTGGCTTTGTTTGGCGTGGTTAGGTTGCTTGTCAGGCATTTCTTCTGGGACTACCAGGAGCACCAGCTACTGATATCTAGAAGCCAAACAATGCAGTTCTTCACCTTACAACTATTTTAGGTACATTATATAGATTGGGAAAATTGGTTCGGCATGTTTCTTATTTAAACTGCTTTGGATAACACTACAAACTGACCCAATAATATATGCATATAATAACTGAATCCTAAGATCTGAGAACTACCTTTTCATGTTCGTCAAATGAATGAGATGTTCTTTGAGCAGAATTATCACTACCAATATTTTCGCAGTAGTCATTCAGTGAGAATGTGATTAGCCCAATAACATCAGTCAATGATTTCAGAGGCTTCAACGGCAGAAACTTTGTGATGCGACCCCTCCTCTTTTGGATCCAATGCAGAAAGAGCACTCTCATACTTAATACCCTGAAGAAAACTTTTAAGAACAGCATCCCGTGGTGGTCTACCAATATCAGCAGGTTTTGTTTCGCCCATCCACTAGTCTTGAGTGCTCAAGTTCCTAAGCAAAGCAGGTATGAGAGGTTTAGCAATTAGTAACAATTTGCAGCATATGTGCACATAGAGCAGGAAAGATACCTCCCAAATTGCTAAAAGCGACTGAACCATTTTGGTATCTGCCATTGTTTGTGAAAGAGAAGTGTACATCTTATACTTCTCGTTTATGATTCCTACAAGCGAAACCGGAATTTGTAGCACAATTTATGGATTATAAGTTTATTACATATAATAGCTGTTAGAATGTAGCAAACAGACCATCTACTCTGGAGTCAGCTTCAAGCATCATAAAAGTATGTCGTTTTCTGAAGTTCGAACTGGATCCTTCCATGAAATGTGAAGTTGAAGAATCGCCCAGGATTAAAGCAGGTGGCACTGTTGATGATGTCCAGATGATTGGGTTTTTCATGGCAGCATTATATTAATGTGTCTACATTTTTAAGAGGATGGTAGAGTTTTTTAGTAGAAGCAATGGATAATGTATGACCCACAGAAAAATAACATAGATTCAAATGGAAATCATTCGATATACACATAACAAAATCCATGGAACTTGCCTTGTGCTCCGATTCATCAGAAGAGTCCACCTTCCTATGCAGAGTCTTAGGATGAAAATCACCTGGCAATGGAGGGCGGAACTTGAAGTCTGTGACATGTACATGGCCCATTCCATTGTTAGTTCAAATCATTGTTGCGTTACAATGAGACCGCAACAGGCACTGATGCTAGATTCTGAATGTGAAAAAAGATAGTGGTGTTAACGCTGTGGGATGATATTAATATTGATAGAGAAATTATGTGTGACAGTTGGAGAACATTGTTTGCACAACGTTGGGTCCTGGACTTAAATTGGGTTTATAACTGGAGCAAACCATCCTTTTTATCTAATTTTGCTACTGATGGGAGATGTTTGGAAAGTTGGCCATAATGACCCAATCGTTCACTTGAGTTTCTGACCATGTTATTGATGAGCTGTAGTACTTAAAATCCAAGTGAATGCAATGACGGCTTTGCTTATTTGTATACTTGCTGAAATAATTGATGATCTCCTTTTCCCTTGCAGGATAATGTCTTTGTTCAGCTGATCTGTACAATTCAATAGCGGGTTGTTAAGGAGAATGCAGATGATGCATTCTACAAGTTGCAGAATCCCCAACAGCAAATTCAGTCCTACGTCTTTGATGGTAAATAATCGTATCTTGCTGTGTTGTTTATACTGTTTCTTTAAAGCTTAAGCTGGTGTTCTTTCTCTGGAAAATAGTGGTCTGAGCCATAGTTCCAAGAATGGAGCTGGACAGTCTTTTTGAGCAGAAAAATGTTGTTGCAAAGGCTGTACCTGAGGAGCTTGAAAAGGTAACCCCATTAACCTGTTTTTCTTATTACATGTGCTACTTACTGCCACAGCATGTCATTACTTGTATTTAAGTCATTCTGCCGGCTCTGAAGTCGAAAAGCGTTGAGGTCCTGATGTATTAATATTGTAGTTGTGTACTTGCCAGCTAACTTCTTTAAAATCAATCTACTTTGAATGTTAAAGCCAGTTGAATCTGGATGCTTTTGTGATGATTCACCTCATGTGTGTCTTAAAAGTATTTGCAAAAAGAGAAGAGAACAAAGATAGTTTTTTTTCCGGGTAAGAACAAAGATAGTTGATACGAGATTGTGCTTGCAATTCTTTATGATGTCTTGCATTTCATATGCATGGTAGTCTTCAACTATTCATTGACTTTGGTTACATTTTGAGGCATCAGTTTGATGAATTATCATTTAGCATGTCTAGCTCTGCATACTAGTAGAGTTTGTACTAACATTACCAAACTGTACTTAAGAAAACCACACTGCTTCCTTGATATCTGGACAATTAACTCTGCCTTTCCCTGCCATGTTATAATTAGCAAACCACAACCACTTTTCAAGTACTCAACTCCACATAATGTTATGCAGCACATATTTGATTCTAATATGTTCCTCCTTCGGTCTTACAGGTTGCTCTTTGCCTTGAGCGCAATCATATGCACTGGATTGAGGCTGCTTGAAGCACGTTTGAGTTTGAAGGAAGCTAATGTCTGTCCTGCCAAGGTATGTCCGTAAATATATTTTTGACATTTTTTGTATCAGCACAACTGAAATTTTAATCTCTTCAGTTGTTCCAAAATTCAGTGGTTCAGTACAGTAAAGATGAGAAACCCATGAGTTCTCCATTGACAAGGATGTGATAAACTTTTAAAAGGTGGAAAAGCAAGCTGAAGGTATGTGCACTCCTCATGGCTGTTCTTATATCTTTTTTTCTTAACGTTATTGCCTCAAGTTGTTTGCCTGTTGGATAGTGGAATTCCACAATTTATGTCACAGTTAAAACACTTGGAGAGGGATTTGTAACTGAATGTTAGACTCAACAGTAGATAAACGAGTTAACTGACCACTGCAGTATCAATTATCATGCATGTTTTATGAGCTTTTGAGAAGGGTGACAGATATCATTTGTATGATCCAAAGCTAGATAATTTTGTTCTCTTTGTCTATCTTCTCGTACTTGGAGATGTACCCGCTTACAGCCAAGGACCTCTTCAGAGTATTACATAAGTAGACCATGTTGATGCACTTTGAGTAAAACAATGAGTCATCAGAGTTATGATGTAATTCTGTGAACACCCTTTTTATGTGAGAAATGCATCGTCTGAATTTTTAAGCTTAAACCTCATATGGGAGGATAGTTGTGATTTCCAAATGTTCTGATCTTCGTCATGAGAAATGGCACGGGCTGAATTTGGCAACTGTTTTGAGGGAGGTCAATAGTGTTCCCATAGTCTTTATGATTCAGCCTTAGCTTTACACCTTTGTAATTTAACTCTCGAAGGTAAAACTATGATGGAAATTATTTTGAGTGTACTGGGTTTATGTTTCTTTCCTTGCCAAGACACTGCATAAGTGCCATGACGTATATGATCTGGAGAAATGGTTCTGATACTCCTAGAGAGGCCATAGTGTATTGTACTGTTTGTTCAATAGAAAATATGGATTCATGTGTAGATCATTTGTTAGATACTGGATAATTTTCCATTTTAGGGTCTTGTTTAAGTCTTAAGTTTTCATCGATCGGAAATGGTAGATTGGCTGGCAGTGGAACCTATGGGAGCTTCCTCCTCCTGTTCTCACACCATTTGTTTTTCTGCGGTTTGCTAAGGTATGTAAGGTTGCCGCTGATCGATTTGGCTTGGGGCGGGTGTCGGCTTGTACAAATCTATGTGCATGCATAATTGCGGCCTACGCCCAGTGTCCTAGCTTTCTCGAGTTCAACATGGTAAGTTATATTGACCTTCATTTCTTTAGTTGTGTACTGATGCTGTCAGCATACATGGTGTAATGGAAAACTAGTCGCGCCAAATTATTCATTGATGGGTACTGTAATGCCGATCAATCCTATCTGCATTGGTAAACTGAAATGAAGCTAAAAATTGGTCCATTCGATGTGCTCAGGCCATTTAAGCTGATCTCGAGACATTTAAGCTGTGCATGTTTTGTACTGTAGATGATATGATACTGTGTATATGTTTGCGCAGTTAATTTTATCGTTGCTTGACTATGATTATTCATGATCGTTCCTCTGTTTTGTTTCTCTAGGCTCTTAGCCTGCGCCGAGGCTCATCTCTGCTACGGAAGGAGGCTGCGAGAGAACTGGGGAAGCATCGCAAACTGAAAACCGGTGCATTAAGTTGGCCTCTGATGTCTTTCTGAACCCCAGTCACTTCTGTTGATCATATAGCGAAGAGACGCCAGCCGTGAAGACATGAAGAAGCAGGAGAGGAAGTCGCCCAGAAACAGTTACCGCAAGAAAAGCCGTGTGCCGCTGAGAATGTGTGCTCTGTATGGGTGCCTCATCTGAGAATTCTGTTTTGCTTGCTACTCCCTCCGTCCCATAATATAAGAACGTTTTTGACACTAGTGTAGTGTCAAAAACATTCTTATATTATGGGACAGAGGTAATAGTTAGGGGTACGAGCTTCAGTTATGTGTGGTTTGCGTATTCGATTGATGAACCGATCAAAATATATATCTCAGTAACATCCAGCTGTTTGGCGCGGGCTGCCGCTGAGCCGTCTCCTTTTTGGTTTTATTGAATGGATATACATACATGGACGCAAAAAAAAAAAGAATGGATATACATACATGTCCGGAAATGCAATCCGGTTCCCGCCTGTGGAAAATTATTTTTGAACGTCAAAATATTCCCAACAAAATTTTTATGTGTTATACACATCCAAAATGTTACCCCAAAATGTCACACCAAATTTGTTTTACCGACGAAACACGGCTGCCCTGTTTCGCATGAAAATTGTCAAGTATGCTTGTGACACTAACACGAATATCTATAAAAAAATTCAGATTGTTTTTTCTATTTTACTGTTTATCTGGGTGCATTTTGCACCCGGGAGCCCACCCCCCCACATACATGTCGTCGTATGTTTTAATGGGTCAGTATTACGAGCAGGATATGCTCGTTTTGGAACAGAGGAGTATGTATCCTCAACTGCACATGTACCATCAGGCAGACTGCATGTTTTTTGGGATCTATTCTCTTTGTTGGTTCACTGGTGAAAAACAGGAGAAATTTGAGAATGACGACTCCGGTTACAAGATGGTATGGATTCAAGGACATAGAAAGGAAGGGTTGCATTGACGCGAAGGAGTGAAAGAGAGACTATATGTGCATCGACATGAAAGAGTGACATTCGGTACAAGGGAGGCCTTAATCCCACAAGAAATCGAAGGTGCAAATGTCAACTATCATATTTTAGTTTTATGCTTTGCTAATAGGGCTGCAAGCAAAGCTCGAGGCTCGCAAGCCGCTCGAGATCGACTCGTATTTTGGCTCGACTCGAAAAGAAATGAGCTGAGTATGAACATTTTATATGGCTCGATTGAGAAATGAGCTGATCTTGAGCCAACACTGGCTCGCTCGATAGCCCGAGATCATATAATTATATTACATAATTTGGATATGTATTAAAGATAAATGGCATAATTTATTACCATATAGATAGTCAAAAAAAATATTACCATACACGTTGTGTATGATTTTCCTCCATTTTACCTACTACCAAACATGCAAACTTAATTAACTGTGGAGAAGCCCCACTATGTTATGTGATCACCATGTATTTATATCATGTTATTTTGGCAAAATTTTGAGACCAGACGCACCTTCATTTTCTTTTCTCTTGCTACTAGTTCTTCGATGATCTCTTCTATTAAGTATAAGTCTTCGGTTAGAGAGAATGTGTTAAATTATATAATGGTTTTTATGTTGTGTTGTGGCCTATCTAATTTTAAAATTTGTTAACATATTAATAAATATCAACTTATTTAGGTTGAAAGAAAAACTAGCTCGAGATCAACTCGAGATCGTTACAAGCTTCTTGCTAAGTCACTTTCTACAGCTTAACATCGAGCTTTGCTTGGTTTGAGCTCGCTCGAATTTTTGTGTAAGTTGAGCTGAGCCTAATCCAACTCGCTCAAACCCTAGATGAGGTATAGGCTCATATATATAGGCTCATATATATTTATATATAGTCTACAACTCAAATAGAAGGTCAAAATAGTCTATCATGAAGATGCCTCTACTGCCTTATCTTTTTTTGCTATTTTTTTTCATGATTTTACTATTCACCCGGAGTATCCAAGCCCAGGATCAGAGATGAATTATTGGAAGATATTTCCATCATTTGCTTTTGTCTCTAATGGTTGCGTCTATACAAGGCACACCACACTCAATCAGGTATAGCATTTCATCATTAATAAAGAAGACCACCCGAAAAACAATCATTAATATAGAAGACCGTTCCATTCCCTCGAAAACAAAGGAAGATTGTTCCATCGTCATTTGCTTTCCCCTCTAAGCTATATAATATTGACATGTCGAAAAGTTTTACATGCCAAGCAATATACAGAGCAAAAATATATATGTGTGAGTGTATATATATATATATCAATCTGTATTTATACCTAATAATAATAAATAGACTATTGCTTCTGACAGTACGTCATGAAAATTGCTTTCAAAGTTACAAATATTACCCACCAAAGTCACTAAGTGATAAAAAAAACGTTTCACACAAGCGAATCCCTCACCTGGGCCGGCCCATGTTGTAGGACCTCTGTTATACTTGTACTCTGCACGCTGAGAAAAGATGCAGCGCGCCTCTTTGGGCCTGCCCATGTACTGGCGGACTGTTTCCCAAATTTCTTTTTTATTTTTTATTTTTATTTCCAATTTTCGTTTCTTTATTTTTTAAATAATTTGAGACTTTATAAAATTTCGAACAATTAAAAATGAGAATTTCTAAATAAAATATTTAATAAATCATAAAATGTTTGTGGATTTAAAAATTTTCATGATTTTGTAAAAGAATGTTTGCTTATTCAAACAATGTTTGAAATTTTGAAAACAAATGTTTGAGAAATCAAAAAATATTCATGATTTACTAAAAAGTTTGTGTATTAAAAATGTTAATGAAATTGAAAAAAATGTCAATTCAAAAACTGTTCATGAATGGAAAACTATCCTAACAATTCAAAAATTGTTGGTGACTTACAAAATTGTTTATTCATTCATAAAATGTTCGCTTATTCAAATGATCATGCATTTAAAACAATCGTTAAATCATAAAAATATTCGTGAATTTCAAAAATTCTTCCACCATTTTCCAAAAAAGTGCTCGTCGATTCAAGAAAATTGTTTAAGAAAATGTTCACAATTTTAAAAAAAAGTGTTTGCAAATAGTATTGAATGTTCATTAAATTTAAAAAATGTTCTTTATTTTAGAAAATGTTCTTGATTTTAGAAAATGTTCGAAAATTTTGTAAAAGTGTTTATGAATTTGGAAAATGTTCATGATTTCAAATGTGTGCACAAGTTTAAAAAAATGTTCATGATTTCAATTTTTTTATGATTTTACGAAATTGAGAGTGATAGTGTATCTCGATGATGCAGCAAAATGTGATTATGGCCATTGATGATTATGATTTTTTTCATTGCAACGCACGATCCCAATACTCTGCATATTCATAGAGCGTCATCATGCTAGCATATATTTCATTCAAGTGTTTTTCTACAAGGAGTTTCCTATACTAGCACACCTCCTCCCCAAGAAAAGTCTTCTTCCTCCTCCCGCTGGTGCCGTCGCCGATCTGCCCCTCCTCCGATGGCCTTTGGGTCATGGAGGTGCGGAGGATCCCAGCCCCTCGCCGGTGGGAGGGATCCCGTTCTCATTTTTGTTAGGTTAATTGTCTTGGTTAGGGTTGTATGGTCGTGACGATGTCCCTCGGTAGGAATAATGTCTCCGGCGATGTCCCTCGGTAGGAATAATGTCTCCGACGTACTATCCCCGTCCCGATGGTGCGAAGAGTGTCATCGGAGGATGTGTGGAGGTGTGTCTCTGTTGGATCTCATGAGATTCGGTCGGTGATGGTCTTTGGTGGATCCATTTGGATTCAGTTCGTCTTCGTTCGTGTGGTTACAGGTTTGATATTTCCGATCTACAACTCTATTCATCGATGAAGGTTGCTGCTCTGCTGTGCTGGTCCTTTGGAGCCTTAGCACGACGACTTTCCGACTGTCTACTAAACAAGGTTTGCCCAGCTCCGATGAGGGAGGCTCCATGACGGCGGCGCGCTTTCGGCTTGCTCCAGTGCTTGTAGCCGCCGCTAGGTGATCCATGGACCTGGTTGTAATTTTTATTACCTCTAATGTTGTCTGTGCTACCATGATTGATGAATAGATTGAAAATTCCTCTCGAAAAAAAATGAAAATACTAACGCCCACACGTGTGGCACTTGTCAACTTGAACCACACGTGTTGGATACCAGTAGATTCTGGGCACACGAATCTTGACGCATATAATATGACACGTCAGAATTTTCGTGCGGGCGAACTCGTCGACCCACCGAACGGCACCGCGTTCGGGCGGACGCGTCGACCCACCGAACGGGCGACCGATTTGTTTCCTCTTCCTCCCTCTTATCCACTAGCTCTCTCCTCTCCCCCTCCCCCATCGTCTCCCCTCCTCATTTCTGCCTCTCCATCAAATCCACCGACGACGAACTGCGCGACGACACACGCTTCCCCCGGCGACTCCCCCCGGTGCGGTGTTGGCGATTGGCGCGGTGGAGGATCGGAGGGGGGCTGAGAGCTATAGGAGGCTGGAGATGAAATGGTCGTTGGGGCCAAGCACCGTCTCCTCCGCCGCCGCGCGCGTCCGAGGGTTGAGCTCGCCTCCGATGTGCCGCTCTCGTTGCACCGCGACCGCGCAGGTGAGGGGGGCGGGCCCGCCTCCCTGTTACGCCCCGCCCTCAGTACATGCCGGTACTAGTCGGCGACGCGGGAGGAGCTGGTCGACGGGGGACGTCGTCGAAGCCGACTGCCCTGCGGTCATGGTGGCCAACAGCGACGACCCCGTGGAACCGCCTCTGCCTCCCCCGCCGGTCCGACGCCGAGCTCGGCAGCAGCAGCGAAGCTACTGTGGTTTGGGCTGAATGATTCAGCATGGGATGACGGCGACGACCGGAACCCCAGCTCGAGCGCGCCCACCACGGCTACGTACTGCACCAGGCCCCAGCGTTGGCTGCCTTCCTTGCAGGTAGCAATTCGCCAAACCCCTTTCCGTCAATTCATTGGAGGAGAGGCACAACACCCCTGCAATGGCTAGATAGGAGTAGATGACAACTTTTTACTGTGTTTTTTTGGTCATTGCAATCTTCACGGTACTTTGTGTAGCTAGTGATGGCAGTTTTCATTTTTTTTAGTAACACTTATGTCATCATTTTTCATCAAACGAGGTGTTCGCATCAGAACTGCCATTTTAACTTGCTGTAAAAGTTGCCATGTGATTTCAGTTCACAACGCAAGACAAGAAAAAGATCCCATGTGGTTTATTTTCTAATTGCCATGCCTATATGTCAGAAACTGCCATCACCTACTTATTTATCTCTTGAGAAATGGATGTTGCATGTGATGATAGTGCTTCCATAACAGTTTTGTGCTTGCACAATCAGAAATGATTTTCGCTGTGCATATGATGATAATGCTTGCATACAGTTTGTTTCATTTTCTAGTTCATTCTTTTCAACTTTGCCATGCAATGTCCCAAGAATTATGCACAACCATTAATTGGTTTGAGTAGTTGCCATGGCAACATTATGGATTACTTGCCATGGCAATTTTTCCTATAGTAGTTGTCGTGCGCGGTTTTTTTTTTTGGCAATTTGTTCTATAATAGTTGCCACGGCAACATTCTACATTAGTTTGCCATGGCAATTTTTTGTACTAGTTGCCATGGGCAAAATTTCCACGAGTAGTTGCCATGGCAAATCTTTTCTGTAGTATTTGCCATGGGCAGAATCCCTAGAAGTAGTTGCCATAGCAAATTTTATTTGGGACATTGGCACACTATTTTACCATGGCAGAAATGGTTAGTCATTTTTTTAACAATGCCAAAAATAATAATTTACAAACCTTGGCAAATCTACTTAAATGCAATGCAATAGATTTGCCATACTACATGGCACTTTTTTCCCTTGGAACATGGCAATTTTTTTTACGAAGCATGGAAAATTTTAGTTAAATGGACTTTTTAGTACAAAATTGTCATAGCGCATGCAATTCATTTGCCATACTACATGGCAATTTTCTTCCCTCCACCATGGCAAGTTTATTTTACGAACCACGACAAAGTTAGTTAATTGAAATATGTTTTTGCCATACTACATGGCAAATTTTCCACCGTAACCATGGCAATTCTATTTTGTGAAATATGGCAAACAGTTTTGCCATACTACATGGCAATCTTTTGCCCTATATCATGGCAAGTTTATTTTCTAAGAACCATGGCAAATTTAGTTAATTGGAATAGATTTTCCATACCACATGGCATTATTTCTTTGGCCACGGCAATTGTTGTTTTACAAACCATGTGAAATTCAGTTAAATGGATCATGACAGATTTAATAAAGTGGAATCGATTTGCCATACTATATGGCACTTTTTCCCCATTGAACATGGCAATTCAATTTCTTGCGAAGCATGGCAAATTTAGTTAAATGGATTTTTTTTATTGAGTACAAAATTGTCATAGCGCACACAATTCATTTGCTATACTACATGGCAATCCCCCCCCCCCCCACCCCCCAACTATATCAAGTTTATTGTACGAACCATGGCAAAAGTAGTTAGTTGAAATAGAATTTGCCATACTACATGGCAATCTCCCCCTAACCATATCAATTCTATTATATGAAGTTTGGCAAATTTAGTAAAATGGAATAGATTTGCCATACGACATGGCATTTTCCCCCTGGCCATGGCAATTCTATTTTTTTGCAAAGCATGTACAATTTAATAAAATGCAATAGATTTGCCATGCTTTATGGCATTTTCCCCCAAACCATGCCAATTGTTTTTTCGCAAACCATGTAAAATTTAGTTAAATGGATCATGGTAAATATTGTTGCATTTTTTTGCCATGGATATTATGTGTCCAACAAACACCATAGTGCATGCAATAGATTTGCCATGTCAATCTTTTACTTCTTTATTTTTTTCCATGGGAAACTTACTTTTTATTGCCATAGCAAATTTTACATTCAACTCTGTGGCAATTTGATTTTCCACATACACGGCAATTTTTACCTCCCTCGCTTACGACAAATGTACATTTATGTAGCATGGCAAGTTTACTTTTATTTTGACATGTCAAAAAAAAAATCATGCACACTCTTCATCCTTTTTATAGTAAAAATGTCATGTATTTTTAATCTACATTTTTCTTGCCACCATGTTCAGGTGTAAATTGCCTTGATCTTTTACTTCTTTTTTCCATTTTTTGGGATTTTTTTGGGTATTTTTATTCTCTATGTATCATGAATTTTTAACGTTCCACCATTGCAAAAAAAAATCATAGCACAGGAAAATATTGCTTTATTAGTCACAGCCAAAAGTGGATTTTAGTCACTTTATAATTAGGCCAAACTGGGCTTTAGTTTTTCTTTTTTCAGTCTCACAACAAACAGGCCTGTAGGTCCCCTGGGGAGGGTCTTCGGTCGTGGCATCCTGTTTGTGACGAAATATTTCATCAATCATGGTTTAATTTCTATACGGAGCTTGCTTTTACCGTCACACCAGATATTTCATCGAGTAGTAGTATATCTCGAAATATCTTCTCTTTCCGGAAGTAGCACAGCACGCTTTTCTCCGCAGCGCCACGTGGGCCGTGCCCGCACGGCCAGGACGCCCCCCACGTACGCGCACGGGGCTTCCTTCCGTGCCGCACCCGCACATAAAAAACAAATCAGAAAAGGGGAAAGCGGGTCGGAAGGGGAGAAAAGTAAGCGCCGCGCACCGCAATCGGAACGGAAATCCCCCGCGCCGCACGCCGAATCCGTCGCCGGAATCCATCGACCGATCCGGCCGGCCAGCCGGCGAGAGCAGGGGAGCGGCGGAGATGGTGAGCGCCTTCTTCCTCTTCTGCGGGTGCGTGGAGCAGGCCAACGTGGCGGTGGTCGAGAAGTGGGGCCGCTTCCTCCGCCTCGCCGAGCCGGGCCTCCACTTCTTCAACCCCTTCGCCGGCGAGCTCGTCGCCGGCACCCTCTCCACCCGCGTCCAGTCGCTCGACGTGAAGGTCGAGACCAAGACCAAGGTTCGCCTCCTTCTTCCCCACCTTGGCTTCCTTACTGCCACGTCACGATTGCTCTGTTCCCCCCGGATTGATGGATGGCGGCCTACCCTAGATCGATCGATCGCCGTTGTCACTCGCCGGCGCTAGATTCGCGATTAGTACTGACTAGCTGCTATAAGAGAAGCAGATGCAGTTGCTCCTGCTGGGATGGTTGCCCAACTCTCTGCAGCGTTGGGAAGGTTGTTGCCATGAGTTGAAACGCCCCTGGCCAAGCCTGCAAAAATCGCCAAATCAACAACTCTCTGCGCCCGGGGCCCATCCCTGCCCCTGTGTCTGCCCCTGTAGAGCGACCCTATCAATAATGTCATGTTACTAGTTTCTACTTTAGTAGCCACATAATAATGCATATGTGTTTGCGGGTTGTTGCAATCCCCTTGTAAGCTAGTGGGAAATTTTGTTTTGCGGTTCCTGACCAGTTCTGGGTTGTCCTTTGGGAGGTGCTTGGTAGTTCTAAGATCAAATCATTGTCGTGTTACAATGAGATCGCTACACGCAGGGATGCTAGCTATGGGCGCTCAAGTATCTCCGAATGTGAAAAAAATATAATAGTGTTACACAGTGGGATGATGTTAATATTGGCAGAGAAATTATGTGTGACAGTGGGAGAACATTGCTTGCACAACGTTGGGTCATCTGCAACTGAATTGGGTTTATAGCTGGCGCAAACCTGCCTTTTTATCTATTTTTTCTTCTGATGGCAGATGTTTGGAAGCTTGGCCATAATAACCCAATCGTTCACACATTCAGAGTTTCTGACCATATGATGGATAGGCTATAGTAGTTAAAATCAAAGGGAAATATGTGTCATTGAAGGGCCATTGTCATAACATCGATGGCTTTGCTTGTTTCTATACTTGCTGAAACAACCGATGATCTCTTTTCCCCCTGCAGGATAATGTGTTTGTTCAGCTGATCTGTACAATTCAATACCGGGTTGTTAAGGAGAATGCAGATGATGCATTCTACGAGTTGCAGAATCCCCAACAGCAAATTCAGTCCTACGTCTTTGATGGTAAATATTAATATCTTGCTGTGCCGTTTATACTGTTTCTTCAAAGCCTAAGCTGGTGGCTGGTGTTCTTTTTCTGCAAAATAGTGGTTCGAGCCATAGTTCCAAGAATGGAGCTGGACAGTCTTTTTGAGCAAAAGAATGATGTTGCAAAGGCTGTACTTGAGGAGCTTGAAAAGGTAACTCCATTAACCTATTTTCCTTGTTACGTGTATTACATACGGCCATGGCACATTGTTAAATGTGTTTAAATCAGTCTGCTGGATTGATCAGCAATTTATTTTATTTGGTTTTCTTTGCCCCAATGTGTACCATTACTCTGGATTTTGGTCAAACATGCTATTCTGATGCCCACAGATGTTACTACATTTTTGCGAAAATTGGATTTATGGTTCACTTAATACCACTAAAATAGTTCAGTTCAACTTATGTCACTGCTCAGGCAAGTACATGGTTATCAAATTATAAGCACCATATTTGTTTCTTCCTTGGATGATTGGTTTTAATTTCTGAGAAAACCATATTCTTGTCTGATTTGTACAATGCTATCGGTTGCTTACCCTTATTTTTATTTTGCTGGTGGGTAATGCCTATTTGTCCCCTAAAAGAACTGTTTCCCTCTGCAGTATCCACAACGCTTCGTTGTTTGTTCTTATTACACCATCTCTTGAGAAAGTGATCCTGTGTTATGTTCATCATCTTCTTCTTGGATGGGTCTGCCGAGTAGTGCTTTTTTCTGTCTTGCATGAAAACTTGTTAACTTGATGAATCCTACATCTGTTTGTCCAGGTGATGTCAGATTATGGTTACAGCATTGAGCACATTCTCATGGTTGACATCATCCCTGATGCTGCTGTCCGCAGAGCAATGAACGACATAAATGCAGGTATAATGCTGTTTTGAGCAGTAGTGTATGTGTATCCGGAGTCCTGTTTTCAGGTTGTGCAGCCTAGGAAATGTTTATTACATGCTGGATTGTCTCCAAAACTCCGCTCTTACCCAACTCTTAAATTGCTGTCTTCTCTTCTCATGCTTCATATGGTTGTTCTCTAATAGAGTACACTTGTTTAGGCTCTAAACAGTTCTGTTTATATGCATGTGTGCTCACTTTAGCCTGTCAACCCCTGTCACAGCCCAGCGGCTCCAGCTCGCGAGTGTGTACAAAGGAGAAGCAGAGAAGATCCATCTGGTGAAGAAGGCGGAAGGGGAGGCCGAGGCCAAGTACCTGTCGGGCGTCGGCATCGCCAAGCAGCGGCAGGCCATCACGGACGGCCTGCGGGAGAACATCCTCAACTTTTCGCACTCGGTGTCGGGCACGAGCGCCAAGGAGGTGATGGACCTGATCATGGTCACCCAGTACTTCGACACCATCAAGGAGCTCGGGGACAACTCGAAGACCACCACGGTGTTCATCCCCCACGGTCCGGGCCACGTCAAGGACATCGGCGACCAGATCCGCACTGGCATGATGGAGGCTTCGAGCAGCGGCCTGTAGGCCGTGGCCGTCTGCCGCGTATATGGTTTGGCTGGATGGGTTTTCTGCGTGAGGCGGGGAGAGTCGATCTGTTTATATATATTGTTAGAATTATAGTAGACTACTTATTTATTTGTTTTTAGTGTGTAATAATGCGGGCGCAGGGACTTGGTTGTGCATGAAGATTGTCGAATTCTGGTATTATATAATCGTAAAATGGGGAACATTTTGTGTTAGATTTTACATTGGGTTTACTTGTTTGAGATGTGATGGGAACTATTCCGCTCCAATTTATTTGAAGTTCTAGCTTTGCACTAATTTCGCCAACGCTTCGGGGCCATGGCATGGCGACTCGCCGCTCCTGGGTCAAGAGTTGTACTCCCTCTGTTTCATATTAGTTGTCGCTCAAACGGATGTATCTAGCACTGAAATACGTCTAGATACATCTGTTTCAGCGACAACTACTCCCTCCGTTTTTAAATATTTGTCTTTTTAGAGATTTCAACAAGTGACTACATACAGAGCAAAATGAGTGAATCTACACTCTAAAATATGTCTATATACATCCGTATGTGGTAGTTCATTTGAAATCTTAAAAAGACAAATATTTAGAAACGGATGGAGTAATATGGAATGGAGGGAGTAGCTGCCCGGAGCGGTGCGGACTCCACTGTGCTGAGGACCGCTCCTGGCAGTGCATGACAAATGGTAGTTGTTCTATATCAGGCATCAGATAGATGAGGGAACAGGACACTCCCACGTCGACCTAAATGGACTGGAAGTGTTGTGGCCCATTCATTGTCTTTTTTTTGCACTTTTGTTTTTGAGAGTCGTGCTGTTAATGTAGAAGCACACCGTTTAGCCAAGTTTTCTTTTTCAAAAGGACCGGGACGCCACGTTTGGTTTGGTGCACCCCGTGACCTTAGATGTATCCCACACCATGTGGACTTTCATGAATAAACTTGGTGTTCACCCCTAAAAAAAAACTAAATAAAAAATATCTGGAAAATATATTTATAAAAAATATACAGTTAAAATAAATTTGATGTATAAAAAAGACTTCAGAAAAAACATATGTTTTGAAAATGTTCACTTTATGTCTAAACAAGTATTCACCTTATATTTAAAAAATGTTCAACGTGTATTTAAGAAGCGTTCACCATATATATAAAGAAATGTTCAGTGTGTATTTACAAAATGTTAACCGTATATATAAAAAAATGTTTCGCATATATTTTAGAAAATGTTCATCATATATTAAAGAAATGTTCAGAATACATTAAAAATAGTTTACCTCATTTTGAAAAATATTATATATAGAAAATAGTAGATTTATAAATGAAAAGAAAAAGCAAAAAAAAACGAGAAAAAAAAAGTGAAGACAAGAAACTGAAAAAACCCATGCATGGAACCTTCTAGAATCCTCATAATACCTGGGGGAGTATCTTGACAAAAACGAATGTGGAGTACCTAAACAAAACCAGAACAAAAAAACTGCGAACAGAAAAAAAAAAAACGCAAGTTGCCACTGAAGTGAAGCGAGCCCATGTATACAAGGCACCTGACATACCCTTAGTTTTATCATTTTGAAATAAGTATACAGTAGTACACAACAGATGTTAAATTTGAAGACGGCTCATGTACTGCTATGTGCAGATATTGTTATATCTCATTGCTTTATTACTATATATGCTCCTATACTTTATCTGTTTGTTTAACATCCTATTGGCTATATTTTCTAACCGCAGGCATACGATAAAGCATATTGCAGCTGAGCAGAGGAAAGGGGAAGAAGATGCTGACCTGCATGCTGCAAATATGATTATTCAGAACAAACATTACAACGTGTCTAGATGCGTCGAGGACGAGTATGATGATTTGGGTGATGCTCCCAGAAGGAAGAGTAAAGATACATGTGAGGAGGAGAAGAGCACCCACAGGCACATCTTAACCCAGAAAGAGCGCTGTTTGTACTGTCTCGAGAACCCACCCAGGCCAAAGCATTTGGTTGTTGCTGTAGGAAACTTCACTCACCTGATGCTGCCTCGGTTTGAGCGTGTTGTTCCAGGGCACTGTCTTATTCTTCCGTTGCAGGTATTTCGCGCAGTGCTTCGATGAGAACCGAGTCACAGCTGATCTGGATTCCAATCATTTTTACTGATTCTTTGATTTTTGTGGTTGCAGCACGAGTCTGCCACTACTAAGAAAAGGGCTATAGATAATATGGACATTAATGGCGCACCACACGTCACTACTATATAGCAGTGGCGCACCATGTGTTGGTGCGACATTAAACTCTAAATACTAATGGTGCACCACATCCACGATGCGCCCTTACTAACAATTTTTTTTTCAAAACTAGTAATGGCGCACCAGAGGATAGTGCGCGCCACCACTAATTTTTTTTCAATTTTTTTTATTTTTTTCGAAACTAGTAATGGCGCAACGTGGGTGTGGTGCGCCATTACTAATTTAACTAGTAATGGCGCACTACTCCTACGGTGCGCCACTACTAATTTTTTTTCAAATTTTTTTGTTTTTTTTCAAAACTAGTAATGGCGCACCGTGTGTGTGGTGCGCCATTACTAACTTGGCCCAAAAATTCCACCGAATGCACCCCCTGGACCGCCTTTTCAGTTTTAAAAAAAATAAAAGAAAATGATGGAAATGTCAAAAAAAAAAAAGAAAATAAGTTTTTCATGTGATATGTGCTCTACTTGTTGGGAAAATTTACAAATATGAATTTCGACTTTATTTGCAAAATCTCTCTGGAATTTGTAAAATGGGCATAACTTTTGCATACGAACTCGGATTAAAAAGTTTTTTATATGAAAAATCATCTACTGGAAAAGTCACATCCAAATTGAACCGGAGAAACCCCGTTCAAGATTTTCAGAATCCCCAAAAACTTAACAGAATAAAAGATACGGAGTTTTTAAGATCTAGAGGGGGGAAAATGGAAAAAAATTCAAACTTACTAGTGGCGCACCATTTGCTAGGTGCGCCACTAGTAACAGAAAAAAAATTGGTTTCGAAATTTTTTTTTGGATTTTTTTTTCAAAAAATAATACGCAATGTGACCGGGAAGTTTGAAATATTTTTTCAAAATTTCATCGCACTCATGAACATGAACAAAGTCCTAGACATTAACAAGGTTTAATAGGATTGATATGATAGATATATCAACAAGTGCCTGTGAAGTGAGCTGGTGCTCGGATTGGATAGAACTGCGAAGTTAAGATTGCTCGGGCTAAAGTAGTGTGAGGATGGGTGACCTTCCAAGAAGTTTGACCACGGAGTGCGATTTGACTTGAGATTAAGCATATTGACCTGAGATTAAGCCATAGTGTGGCGCACCTGTAGTGCGCCATTAGTAGCCAAAACAGGTGCGCCACTAGCAGGCCTTTTCCTAGTAGTGTGCAACTAGAGCAACTGACAGCGGAGGAGATTCGCAACTTCAAAAAGTGCCTCCTGTCAGTTGCTCCTTTTGTGGTTGGAAGATGCAACTAGAGCAACTCGACTAGATGTAAATAGTTTCAGGAGCAGTTGGAAGATGCACCAAGTAACAAATTTGGAGGAAAGATTGCGCTGTTGTTCTACATCATGTATTTGTGTTTGTACGGTTTTCTTGCAGAATTTGAAAGTTTCACAGGATACGGTTGTGAGAATTTGATGATTCTGTTAGGCTTCTAGTTGAAAGCAAATATCTGTTATCGAGCCCGTATGTATGTCACCGTTGATCATCATCGGTGATTAAACTATATGAATGAAATAAAAAGGGAATGGGATTTCCCGCAGCAGTTGATGATGTGGTATCTGGAATCCATGCCTTCCCAGTCATACAAATGCTCGGCTGCTGATTCCAAGTGGCTTACTTTCATCCAGGCGCTAATTTACATTTTAAGAATATAGTCCAACAGGTTTTTCTTCCCCGGTGTTTTGTCCTGAAAATGCAGACCTTTCATAGAAAAAAGATTGAAAAATACAGTCCGTAGAGTTTTTCTTCCATGGTGTTTTTTCTTGAAAATGCAGACATTCATAAAAGGAAAAACTTTACATTCTTGAGGCTTTGCAAAGAGTAAAGCAGGCGCTCTACCATCTGAGCTGCATCCCCTTACATTGTGCCAATAATTAACAGCCCATATTAATTTTCTGACAACACGTGTCATAATTTTTTTTTCGGCAATGAAAAGCATCCTTTATTAATTGAAGTGCACCTCCTAACATCCCTCCCATTTCAGATTCATATTCAACACCACTTCTTACATTCCACCCATCTTCTTCAATGATCATTGTCGTGGCCATCTCAAACTCATCATGTTCTTTCTCCTCCTCCGACTATGAGTTGTCAAAAAATTCTT
The DNA here is from genome assembly GCA_021605145.1 of Aegilops bicornis. Lineage (NCBI taxonomy): Eukaryota > Viridiplantae > Streptophyta > Magnoliopsida > Poales > Poaceae > Aegilops > Aegilops bicornis. Next base: position 421,306 of record JAHIAL010000069.1, read on the forward strand.
AGACAAATCTCCCCTGTGTGAGTTGCATCACAAATAAAAAATATTAAAAGAAAAGGTGAACAGAAAAGGGCATTGTGTTTGAACTCATTTCCATAATTATTCTAGTTTCTTTAATAGGTGGAATTACTATGGGGTAACGAGGTGGAGGCGCCAACTGTGCGTGACATGACAAATGTTTTTTTTGAGGGAAAGCATGACATGGCAGATGGGAAAATGTAATTTGGCACTTCCCGCGCCCGATTTCGCTCTTTTCATATGCAGTGCCCACATTGCTTTCGATACGTTCTAAGCAGGCCCACCCATAGTTCGTCTCTCCCATCACTGGTTTTAGGAACCTTCTAAAAACTTCCCACTTGTTAGCTTCTGCTGGCTTATTTTTCTGTTTTTTCGGGCTTGATTTTTTTTCTTTTCCTTTTTTGTTTTTCTTATTGTTTTGTTCTTTCTTTTATATTTTTTTATCAAATTCATGAACTTTTTCAAGCCATAAACCTTTTTTCAAATTTGTGAATATTTTATAAATCCATGATGAGTATTACTTCCTCGAGTGAAATTCCACATCAATTATTCTTTGTCAGAAGCATTTATAGTACGAGTAATTCCATAATGAGTTAAATAAATAATAATCATGTTGAATAAATGTTGAAAGCCACATAAATATCCAACACTCATGTGTGTGTGTGCGCGCGCGCTAATTTATAATAATTATAAATTTTGAACTAACCAATACCAATAAATTTTCCTTCGTTATTTCTTCCAAACTTTTTTTGCAAACACAAACCACTCGTCAATTATTATTTTTATACTGTAATATATTAATTCAAACCTTGATGTTTATCATGCAAATATTTCAACAATATTACAAATTTCTAGATTCACATTCGAACACAACATATGTTCCAAATGAAGTGCCACTTCAAACATCCCTCCCATTTTAGATTCAAATTCAACACCACTTCTTACATTCCACCCATCCTCTTCAACGATCGTCGTTGTGGGCATCTCAAACTCATCATCCTCTTTCTCCTCGTCCGCATATGAGTCATAAAAAAATTCTGAGACAAATCTCCTCTATGTCAATTGCATCACAAAAAAAAATTAAAAAGAAAACATGAAAGAAAAATGGCATTGCGTTTGAACCCATTTCCATAATTTTTCTCGTTTCATTAATAGGTGGAATTACTAAGGGTTAAAGAGCTGGAGGTGGCCACTGTGCATGACATGAAAACTATTTTTAGGGAAAGCATGACATGACAGATGGGCAAATGCTATTTGGTGCTTCGGGCGCCCGATCTAGCTCCTATAGTACGCAACGCCCATGTTGCTTTTGCTGCGTCCTAAGCAGGCCCGCCCATAGTTCTCCTCTCCCATCACCGGTTTTGGGAACCTTCTAGAAGGTTCCCACCGGTTTTCTTGGACAAGTTTCGTTTTTGGTTTTTTTTTCAGGCTTGGTTTATTTTGTTCTTAGCTTTTACTTTTACTTTTATATTTTCTTTATTTCATTTTTATTTTTTTTCCTTTCATGAACTTCTTTATGAATATTTTGGGTTGCTTATCACATGTGACATGTGGTAAATTCATGGACTTTTTCAAGCCATAGACCTTTTCAATTTCGTGAACGGTTTATAAATCCGCGGGCTTTTTTCTAACTTCATGCACTTTTTCTATTTTATAAAACTCAGTGAACCTTTTTCTTAACTCATAGTTTTTTCTTTCAAATCCATGAACTTTTTGAAAATCCTGTAACTTTTCCAAATTCATGAACTTTTTCAAATCCGTGAACGTTTTTAAATCAGTGACTATTTCAAACCATTTTTTTTAAATCCACGAGTTTTTCCATGAACTTTTTTCAGACCATAAACTTTTCAAATCTGCATTTTTTTAGATTTCTTGAACTTTTATAGAATCCATGATATTTTTCAGAGATTTGAACATTTTTCAAATGCACAAACTTTTTTTAAGCTCGTGAGTTTTTTTAAATTAGTAAATTTATTTAAATATGAAAAATGATATATTATTTTTCTTGAAAAAGTAAATGCTCAAATAGTCAATCGATGATCGGTCAACCATGCACAGATAGAACCAAGCGTTGTGCAAGTGAACGACGCGGCATGCGTTATGCGAGCGAACTAAGCGAGAAGCCAGGAATTGGCTAGTTTGTAGGACCGGCTCAACCGAGCGGCTACATGTGCGCCAGTGTGCGAATTGGCCCCTGAGGCGTCGATTAGGAGCTCGATATGAGAGGTAATGTAGGAGTCCAAGAACCACAGAATATGACAGGATCTTATTGTCGCCCGTGTGCGTCCGATTGTCGCAGCTTCACTAAAGCGAAGCGAGGCGACACAGGACAGCCCACTTCGAGCGAGCACCCGGTTTTCTTTCTGTTTTGTTTTTACCGGTTTTCCTGGTTTGCTTCATGTTTTTTCCTTTCTTTTTTTCTGCTTATTTTTTTCTGCTATTTTTTATTTTTTCTCTTCAAAAATTTAAAATTTTCAACAAAATTCAGAATTTCATTTTTTGATTATATTTTCGGAAAATGCTAAAAAGTTAAAGTTTGTTCAAATTTTTAAAAAATGTTCACCTTTATCAAATTTTGCTCAAATTTTCTAAAAGATGTCAGTTTTTTTATTTTTTCTGTTCATGTTTCAAATTTGTTCATGGTCTTCAAATTTCGTGCACAATTCAAAAAACTGAAATTCAAAAAATTCAGAATTTTGTTTTTAACATTCTCAAAAATTGTTCATGCTGTTCAAATGTTTAAATTTTTTCAAAATTTGTTAAGAATTCTAACTTTCTTGACAGAATTCAAATTTGTTTCACAATTTGGAAAACATTTCACATTGTTGGAATTTTCTATTCATGTTTTCAAAAATTGTCACAGCTTTTAGAAATTGGCCAATGTAAAAAACTGTTTAGAGTTTAAAATTTGTGCATAATTTTTTAAAATATATTTTCTATTTTAATATTTGTTAAAATATGTAGCTTCTAAAACCGGTTTTCGTGTGAAAAATTGACTAAAATAATATAGAAAAAATTGAAATTGGGTAACTGTCAAAGTGGGCCGGCCCCTTTGCGCCGCATTTCAGCGAAAACTACCTTGTTACTCCTACGGACGTCATACAGGAGCTCTCCAGGATATGGGCCCGGGGGAGTGTTCGTGTCCAACAACATGAAGACTCTAAAAAAACCAACGCAGTCGCCCCAAGACGGGTCAATGCCGCCTGCCCGTGTGCAGTGCTCGCTCGTCTCCGGCTTCAGCGATGGGCAGCCACCTCCATCCTATTCCTCCCTCGCTGCCAGGACGTCGGTTGCCCCGTCCTTCTCACCCAAAATCTAGGGAGCAGGCCCGCCCATAGTTCGGCTTTCCCATCACTGGTTTTGCGAACCTTCTAGAAGGTTCCCACTGGTGAGCTTGGTCTGGTTTCTTTTTCTGATTTTCCAGGCTTGGGTTTTTCCTTTTCGTTTTCTTTTTGTTCTTTCTTTCATCATTTTTTTTTCAAATTCATGAACTTTTGTCAAGCCACAAACCTTTTCCAAATTCATTAATGTTTTATAAATCCAGGATTAGTATTACTTCCTCGAGTGAAATTCCGCATCGATTATTCCTTGTCACAAGCATTAATAGTACGAATAAGTCCATGATGAGTTAAATGAAAAATAATCATGTTGAATAAATGTTGAGAGCCACATAAATATCCAACACTCTCGTGTGTGTGCGCGCGCTAATTTATAATAATTATAATTTTTGAACTAACCAGTACCAATAAGTTTTCCTTCCTTATTTATTCCAAACTTTTTCGCAAAGACAAATCACTTCGTCAATTATTATATATTGTAATATATTAATTCAAACCTTGATGTTTATCATGCAAATATTTTAACAATATTACAAATTTCTGTATTCACATTCGAACACAACATATGTTCCAAATGAAGTGACACTTCAAAAACCATCCCATTTCAAATTCAATTTCAACACCACTTCTTACATTCCACCCATCCTCTTCAACAGTCGTCGCTGTGGACATCTCAAACTCATCATCCTTTTTCTCCTCCTCTGAATATGAGTCGTAAAAAAATTCAGAGACAAATGTCCTCTATGTCAGTTGCATCACAATTTTTTTTTAAAGAAAACGTGAAAGAAAAATGGCATTGCGTTTGAACTCATTTCCATAATTTTTCTATTGTTTAATAGGTGAAATTACTATGGATTAAAGAGCTGGAGGTGGCCACTATAACTGTTACACGATGAATGTCATCCAACATAATTATCATCACCGATCCAACTCCTATGAGCTTTTTACATATTGCTTTTGCTAAGTTAGTACCGCTGCTACCGCTGTCACAATCGCTACAAAATCACTGCTACTACTATTACCGTTACTGTTGCTATCATCACCACTATTATCAAACTACCATATTACTTTGCTACTGATCACTCCATTGCAGATATTTAGTCTCCAGGTGTGGTTGAACTGACAACTCAACTGCTAATACTTACAAATATTCTTTGGCTCCCCTTGTGTCGAATTAATAAATTCGGGTTGAATACTCTACCCTCGAAAACTGTTGTGATCTCCTATACTTGTGGGTTATCAGGCTGTTGCGGGATGCGAACCTCGGCCCGACAGATCTGCACAAGAAGATGTAGCGTGATGACAGCCCCCATCTCCTGACTTGGTGCTATGCGTTGGGCCAATGGAGGCACTCGGACGACGGGGCGGCGACCCAGGTTCTTCTTCGATGATAGCGGCAATGGTGCCTGTGTGGGCAGCACTGTGACCGGGGCTTGGGGCGACAGCAGGCCACCGTGCGGCCTCGATGGCTCCAGGGATGTCTGGTGGCTACTGCAGTTCATGCATAAGTACTAGATCTGGCTTCGTGGCTCTGGTCCTGCGATGGTGTCGAGTTGCTCGTCTAGCCGGTTCTACGTAGTGCAGGTGATGGCGGCGGCGTGGCTCTGGCCGATGGATCCTGGTTCTGGTGGTATGGTGCGCAGAGGTTCGAGCAACATTGGCCAGTTGAGAGGAGGATTCCTTGGCTACTCGGTGGGAAAGCCTTGCTCTGGGCTGACCAGAGCCAACGATGGTGCCGCTTGCGGGCGCCGTTCACCTCCTTGGAGGCATCGTATTTCGAGAGCATATGCCCTCCTCTCTCAGACTCCGAGGCAACCCTTATTCCTACATGGAACAGGTGATGACGATGCTCCTGCGTTCGCGATCCTTCTTGAACGCATCGCCTAGGAGTTTTCTTGCGAGTTCTAACATTATTTACCGCGGGGATGCTAGGGCGGTGGCCTAGTGTCTATTGGCATAATCTCCTATTTGGCAATGATGGCGGCTTCGTGCGGATCAGGGTTGCGGCTGGGGTTTGGTAGTCGATGTGTCCCGGCATATTCGAGGGGTCTCCTTGCCTTTCCATGTCCTTGTGAAGTCGAAGCTGAATAGAAGGTGACTCAGCGGTGACGATGACACGGGCTGCGGTTCGATTGCGGCGTCTGGCTCGACACAGGCTCATCATGCTTTCTCCTGCTAGGTTCGTAAGTCAAGTCGGAGCTGTTTGGACACCGATGCGGTGTTGGGGAACGTTGCAGAAAATTAAAACTTTTCCTACGGTTTCACCAAGATCCATCTATGAGTTCATCTAGCAACGAGTCATGGGAGAGTGATTGCATCTACATACCACTTGTAGATCGCGTGCGGAAGCGTTCAATGGAACGGGATGATGGAGTCGTACTGCCTCGATTCAGATCACCGATGACCTAGTGTTGAACGGACGCACCTCCGCTGTTCAACACACGTGACGGAGCGGATGACGTCTCCTCCTTCTTGATCCAGCAAGGGGAAGGAGAGGTTGATGATGATCCAAGAGCACGACGGGCGTGGTGGTGGATGCAGCAGAACTCCGGCAGGCTTCGCCAAGCAACTTCGGGAGGTGGTGGAGGTGTAGCAGGGGGAGGGAGACGCCAAGTGCTCAAGGGTGCGGCTGCCCCTCCCTCCCCTCCCTTTATATAGGGGCAAGAGAGAGGGGGGGGGGGCGCAGCCTTGCCCCTTCCTCCAAGGAAGGGTGCGGCCAAGGGAGGGAGGAGTCCATCCTCCCCAAGGCACCTAGGAGGTGCCTTCCCCTTTTAGGACTCTCCCCTCCTCTTGTCTCTTTGGCGCATGGGCCTCTTGGGGCTGGTGCCCTTGGCCCATATAGGCCAAGGCGCACCCCCTACAGCCCATGTGGCCCCCTTCGGGGCATGTGGACCCCTGGTGGACCCCCGGACCCCTTTCGGCACTCCCGGTACAATACCGATAACGCGAAACTTTTCCTACGACCAAAATAAGACTTCCCATATATAAATCTTTACCTCCGGACCATTTCGAACTCCTCGTTACGTCCGGGATCTCATCCAGACTCAACAACTTTCGGTTTGCTGCATACTCATATTCATACAACCCTAAGCGTCATCGAACCTTATGTGTAGACCCTACGGGTTCGGGAGACATGCGAACATGACCGAGACGGCTCTCGGGCAATAACCAACAGCGGGATCTGGATACCCATGTTGGCTCCAACATGCTCCTCGATGATCTCATCGGTTGAACCACGATGTCGAGGATTCAAACAACCCCGTATACAATTCCCTTTGTCAATCGGTATTTTACTTGCCCGAGATTCGATCATCGGTATCCCAATACCTCGTTCAATCTCGTTACCGGCAAGTCACTTTACTCGTACCGTAATACATGATCCCGTGACCAAACACTTGGTCACTTTGAGCTCATTATGATGATGCACTACCGAGTGGGCCCAGTGATACCTCTCCGTCATACGGAGTGACAAATCCTTCCTCGATCCGTGTCAACCCAATGTACACTTTCGGAGATACCTGTAATGCACCTTTATAGTCACCCGATTACGTTGTGACGTTTGGTACACCCAAAGCACTCCTACGGTATCCGGGAGTTACACGATCTCATGGTCTAAGGAAGAGATACTTGACATTGGAAAAGCTCTAGCAAAACGAACTACACGATCTTGTGCTATGCTTAGGATTGGGTCTTGTCCATCACATCATTCTCCTAATGATGTGATCCCGTTATCAACGACATCCAATGTCCATAGTCAAGAAACCATGACTATCTGTTGATCAACGAGCTAGTCAACTAGAGGCTCACTAGGGACATATTGTGGTCTATGTATTCACACATGTATTACGATTTCCGGATAATACAATTATAGCATGAATAAAAGACAATTATCATGAACAAGGAAATATAATAATAATACTTTTATTATTGCCTCTAGGGCATATTTCCAACAGTCTCCCACTTGCACTAGAGTCAATAATCTAGTTAAATTGTGATGAATCGAACACCCATAGAGTTCTGGTGTTGATCATGTTTTGCCCGCGGAAGAGGTTTAGTCAACGGATCTACGACATTCAGATCCGTATGCACTTTGCAAATTTCTATGTCCCCATCTTGAACATTTTCACAAATGGAGTTGAAGCGACGCTTGATGTGCCTGGTCTACTTGTGAAACCTTGGCTCCTTGGCAAGTGCAATAGCTCCAGTGTTGTCACAGAAGAGTTTGATCGGCTCCGACGCATTGGGTATGACTCCTAGGTCGGTGATGAACTCCTTCACCCAAATTGCTACATGCGCTGCCTCCGAGGCTGCCATGTACTCCGCTTCACATGTAGATCCCGCCACGACGCTCTGCTTGCAGCTGCACTACCAGCTTCGCTTCCACCATTCAACATATACACGATCTGGTTTGTGACTTAGAGTCATCCAGATCTGTGTCGGCTAGCGTCGACGTAACCCTTTACGACGAGCTCTTCGTCACCTCCATAAACGAGAAACATGTCCTTTGTCCTTTTCAGGTACTTCAGGATATTCTTGACCGCTGTCCAGTGTTCCTTGCCGGGATTACTTTGGTACCTTCCTACCAAACTTACGGCAAGGTTTACATCAGGTCTGGTACATAGCATGGCACATAATAGATCCTATGGCTGAGGCATAGGGGATGACACTCATCTCTTCTTTATCTTTTGTCGTGGTCGGGCATTGAGCTGAGCTCAATTTCACACCTTGCAAAATAGGCAAGAACCCTTTCTTGGACTGATCCATTTTGAACTTCTTCAAAATCTTATCAAGGTATGTGCTTTGTGAAAGACCCATGAGGCGTCTCGATCTATCCCTATAGATTTTGATGCCTAATATGTAAGCAGCTTCTCCAAGGTCCTTCATTGGAAAACTCTTATTCAAGTAGGCCTTAATGCTGTCCAAAAGTTCTATATCATTTCCCATCAAAAGTATGTCATCTACATATAATATGAGAAATGCTACAGAGCTCCCACTCACTTTCTTGTAAACGCAGGCTTCTCCATAAGTCTGCATAAACCCAAACGCTTTGATCATCTCATCAAAGCGAGTATTCCAACTCCGAGATGCTTGCACCAGCCCATAAATGGATCGCTGGAGCTTGCATACCTTCTTAGCATTCTTAGGATCAACAAAACCTTACGGCTGCATCATATACAGTTCTTCCTTAAGGTAACCGTTAAGGAATGCCATTTTGACGTCCATCTGCCATATCTCATAATCATAGTATGCGGCAATGGCTAACATGATTCGGACGGACTTAAGCTTCGCTACGGAGAGAAAGTCTCATCGTAGTCAATCCCTTGAACTTGTCGATAACCCTTAGCGACAAGTCGAGCTTTATAGATGGTAACATTACCATCCGCGTCCGTCTTCTTCTTAAAGATCCATTTGTTTTCTATCGTCACGATCATCGGGCAAGTCTGTCAAAGTCCATACTTTGTTTTCATACATGGATCCTATCTCGGATTGCATGGCTTCAAGCCATTTGTTGGAATCTGGGCCCGCCATTGCTTCTTCATAGTTCAAGGTTCACCGTTGTCTAACAACATGATTTCCAAGACAGGGTTGCCGTACCACTGCAGTGCGGAACGTGTCCTAGTGGACCCTCTGAAGTTCAGTAGCAACTTGATCCGGCACCTTGATCATCATCATTAATTTCCTCTCCGGTCGGTGTAGGCACCACAGAACATTTTCCCGAGCTGCACTACTTTCCGTTCAAGAGGTAGTACTTCATCGAAGTTCTACTTTCCTCCCACTTACTCCTTTCGAGGGAAACTCTTTTCGTAAAGGATCCGTTCTTGGCAACAAAGATCTTGCCTTCGGATCTAAGGTAGAAGGTATACCCAATGGTTTCCTTAGGGTATCCTATGAAGACGCATTTTCCGACTTGGGTTCGAGCTTTTCGGGTTGAAGTTTCTTGACATAAGCATCGCATCCCAAACTTTTAGAAACGATAGCTTAGGTTTCTTCCCAAACCATAATTCATACGGTGTCGCCTCAATGGATTTAGACAGTGCCCTATTTAAAGCGAATGTAGCTGTCTCTAGAGCGTATCCCCAAAATGATAGCGGTAAATCAAGAAGAGACATCATAGATCGCACCATATCCAATAGAGTGCGATTCTGACGTTCGGACACACCGTTACGCTGAGGTGTTCCAGCGGGTGAGTTGTGAAACGATTCCACATTTCCTTAAGTGTGTACCAAATTCGTGACTTAAATATTCTCCTCCACGATCTGATCGTAAGAATTTTATCTTTCGGTCACGTTGATTCTCTACTTCATTCTGAAATTCCTTGAACTTTTCAAAGGTCTCGGACTTGTGTTTCATCAAGTAGACATAGCCATATCTACTCAAGTCATCGGTGAGAGTGAGAACATAACGATATCCTCCATGAGCCTCAACACTCATTGGACCGCATACATCGGCACGTATGATTTCCAATAAGTTGGTTGCTCGCCCATTGTTCCGAAGAACGGAGTCTTGGTCATCTTGCCCATGAGGCATGGTTCGCATGTGTCAAATGATTCATAATCGAGAGACTCTTAAAGTCCATCAGCATGGAGCTTCTTCATGCGCTTGACACCAATGTGACCAAGGCGGCAGTGCCACAAGTATGTGGGACTATCGTTATCAACTTTACATCTTTTGGTATTCACACTATGAACATGTGTAACATCACGCTCGAGATTCATTAAGAATAAACCATTGACCATCGGAGCATGACCATAAAACATTTCTCTCATATAAATAGAACAACCATTATTCTCGGATTTAAATGAGTAGCCATCTCGCATTAAACGAGATCCTGATACAATGTTCATGCTCAAACTTGGCACTAAATAACAATTATTGAGGTTTAAAACTAATCCCGTAGGTAAATGTAGAGGTAGCGTGCTGACGGCGATCACATCGACCTTGGAACCATTCCCGACGCCAGCATCGTCACCTCGCCCTTCGCCAGCCTCCGTTTATTCCGCAGCTCCCATTGTGAGTTACATATATGAGCAACGACACCGTATCAAATACCTGGGAGTTACTATGAGTAATCGGTAAGGTACACATCAATTACATGTATATCAAATATACCTTTAATGTTGCCGCCTTCTTGTCTCGCTAAGTATTTGGGGCAGTTCCGCTTCGATGACCCTTCCCTTTGCAATAAAAGCACTCAGTCTCAGGCTTGGGTCCATTCTTTGACTTCTTCCCAAGCTGAATCGGCTTATCGGGCGGCAACATCCTTGCCGTCCTTCTTGAAGTTCTTCTTTCCCTTGCCCTTCTTGAACTTAGTGGTTTTATTGACCATCAACACTTGATGCTCCTTCTTGATTTCTACCTCTGCCGACTTCAAAGCATTGAAAATACTTCAGGAATAGTTTTCACCATCCCCTGCATATTGTAGTTCATCACAAAGATCTTGTAGCTTGGTGGGAGCGATCAAGGATTCTGTCACAATGACCGCCTCGTCCAGGAGGTTAATGTCCAGCTAGGACAAAGTGTTGTGCAACCTGCATATTTTGAGTATGTGCTCACCGATGTAACTATTTTCCTCCATCTTACAACTGTAGAACTTGTCGGAGACTTCATATCTCTCGACCTTGGCATGAGCTTGGAAAACTAGTTTCAGCTCCTCGAACATCTCATATGCTCCGTGTCGCTCAAAACACTTTTGGAGCCCCGGTTCTAAGCTGTAAAGCATGCCGCACTGAACGAGGGAGTAATCATCGACGTGATCGCCAAGCATTCATAACGCCTTGGTTCTCTCGATGGGTGCATCACCTAGCGGTTCTTCTAGGACATATTGTTTCTTGGCAGCTATGAGGATGATCCTCGTGTTCCGGACCCAGTCCGAATAGTTGCTGCCATCATCTTTCAGCTTGGTTTTCTAGGAACGCGTTGAAGTTCATGGTGACATGAGCGTTGGCCATTTGATCTACAAGACATTTTGCAAAGATTTTAGACTATTGTTCATGATAATAAAGTTCATCTAATCAAATTATTTAATGAACTCCCACTCAGATTTGACATCCCTCTAGTCATCTAAGTGTTACATGATCCGAGTCGACTAGGCCGTGTCCAATCATCACGTGAGACGGTACTAGTCATCGCCGCTGAACATCTCCATGTTGATCGTATCTTCCATACGACTCATGTTCGACCTTTCGGTCTCTTGTGTTCCGAGGCCATGTCTGTACATGCTAGGCTCGCCAAGTTAACCTAAGTGTTTTGCATGTGTAAAACTGTCTTACACCCGTTGTATGTGAACGTAAGGATCTATCACACCCGATCATCACGTGGTGCTTCGAAACGACGAACTTTAGCAACGGTGCACAGTTAGGGAGAACACTTTCTTGAAATTGTTATGAGGGATCATCTTATTTACTACCGTCGTTCTAAGTAAACAAGATACACAAACATAATAAACATCACATGCAATTATATAGTAGTGACATGATATGGCCAATATCATATAGCTCCTTTGATCTCCATCTTCGGGCTCCATGATCATCCTGTCACCGCATGGCACCATGATCTCCATCATCATGATCTCCATCATCGTGTCTTCATGAAGTTGTCACGCCTAACGACTACTTCTACTTCTATGGCTAACACGCTTAGCAATAAAGCAAAGTAATTTACATGGCGTTCTTCAATGACACGCAGTCATACAAAAATAAAGATAACTCCTATGGCTCCTGCCGTTGTCATACTCATCGACATGCAAGTCGTGATTCCTATTACAAGAACATGATCTCATACATCACATATATAATTCATCATTCATCACAACTTTGGCCATATCATATCACAAAACACTTGCTGCAAAAACAAGTTAGACGTCCTCTAATTGTTGTTGCAAGTTTTACGTGGCTGCAATAGGGTTCTAGCAAGAACGCTTTTCTTACCTACGTGAAAGCCACAACGTGATTTGTCAACTTCTATTTACCGCTCATAAGGACCCTTTTCATCGAATCCGCTCCAACTAAAGTGGGAGAGACAGACACCCGCTTAGCCACCTTATGCAACTAGTGCATGTCACCGGTGGAACTGGGTCTCACGTAAGCGTGCACGTAAGGTCGGTCCGGGCCGCTTCATCCCACAATACCGCTGAAGCAAGATAAGACTAGTAGCGGCAAGAAAGTTGACAACATCTACGCCCACAACAAATTGTGTTCTACTCGTGCAATAGAGAACTACGACAGACCTAGCTCGATACCACTGTTGGGGAACGCTGCAGAAAATTAAAATTTTCCCACGGTTTCACCAAGATCCATCTATGAGTTCATCTAGCAACGAGTCATGGGAGAGTGATTGCATCTACATACCACTTGTAGATCGCGTATGAAGCGTTCAATGGAATGGGGATGATAGAGTCGTACTCGCCGTGATTCAGATCACCGATGACCTAGTGCTGAACGGACAGCACCTCCGCGTTCAACACACGTACGGAGCGGATGACGCCTCCTCCTTCTTGATCCAGCAAGGGGGAAGGAGAGGTTGATGATGATCCAGCAGCACGACGGCGTGGTGGTGGATGCAGCAGAACTCCGGCAGGGCTTCGCTACAACTATGGGAGGAGGAGGAGGTGTAGCAGGAGGGAGGCGCCAAGTGCTTGAGGGTGCGGCTGCCTCCCTCCCTCCCCTTTATATAGGGGCAAGAGAGAGAGGGGGCGCAGCCTTGCCCCTTCCTCCACGGAAGGGTGCGGCCACGGGAGGGAGGAGTCCATCCTCCCCAAAGCACCTAGGAGGTGCCTTCCCCTTTTAGGACTCTCCCCTCCTCTTGTCTCTTTGGCGCATGGGCCTCTTGGGGCTGGTGCCCTTGGCCCATATAGGCCAAGGCGCACCCCCACAGCCCATGTGGTTTCTTCGGGCATGTGGACCTCTGGTGGACCCCGGACCCTTTCGGCACTCCCTGCAATACCGATAACGCTGTAAACTTTTCCGCCACCAAAATAAGACTTCCCATATATAAATCTTTACCTCCGACCATTCCGAACTCCTCGTTACGTCCGGATCTCATCCGACTCAACAACTTTCGGTTTGCCGATACTCATATTCATACAACCTAAAGGCCACCGAACCTTAAGTGTGTAGACCCTACGGGTTCGGGAGACATGCGTATATGACCGAGACGGCTCTCGGGCAATAACCAACAGCGGATCTGGATACCCATGTTGGCTCTACATGCTCCTCGATGATCTCATCGGGTTGAACCATGATGTCGAGGATTCAAACAACCCCATATACAATTCCTTTGTCAATCGGTATTTTACTTGCCCGAGATTCGATCGTCGGTATCCCAATACCTCGCTCAATCTCGCTACTGCAAGTCACTTTACTCGCATCAGTAATACATGATCCTGTTGGGGAACGAAAGCGTAAATTCAAAATTTTCCCACGTGTCACCAAGATCTATCCATGGAGAGACTAGCAACGAGGGGAAGGAGAGTGCATCTACATACCCTTGTAGATCGCTAAGCGGAAGCGTTCAAGTGAACGGGGTTGATGGAGTCGTGCTTGCCGTGATTCAAATCACCGATGATCCTAGTGCCGAACGGACGGCACCTCCGCTGCTCAACACACGCATAACCCGGTGACGCCTCCCATGCCTTGATCCAGCAAGGAGAGAGGGAGAGGTTGAGGAAGACTCCATCCAGCAGCAAGACAACGCGTGGTGGTGGTGGTGGAGGAGCGTGGCAATCCTGCAGGCTTCGCCAAGCACCCAAGGGAGAGGAGGAGGTGTCGGGAGGGAGGGAGGTGCCAGGACTCAGGTGCGGCTGCCCTCCCTCCCTCCACTATATATAGGGGCAAGGGAGAGGGGGAAGCAGCCTTGGCCCTTCCTCCAAGGAAGGAGTGCGGCCAGGAGGAGTCCATCCTCCCTAAGGCACCTAGGGAGGTGCCTTCCCCTTTAGGACTCTCCCTTTATCTTATCTCTTGGCGCATGGGCCTCTTGGGGGGTGGGCGCACCAGCCCACCTGGGCTGGTCCTCCCACACTTGGCCCATGCAGCCCTCCGAGGATGGTGGCCCCACTTGGTGGACCCTCGGGACCTCCGTGGTCCCAAGACATTATCGATAAAACCCGAAACTTTTCCTAAGGATCAAAACAGGACTTCCATATATAATTCTTTACCTCCCGGACCATTCCGAACTCCTCGTGACGTCCGGGATCTCATCCGGGACTCGAACAACATCTGTAACCACATACAAACTTCCTTTATAACCCTAGCGCCATCGAACCTTAAGTGTGTAGACCCTACGGGTTCGGGAACCATGCGAACATGACCGAGGACGTTCTCCGTCAATAACCAACAGCGGATCTGGATACCCATGTTGGCTCCTACATGTTCCACGATGATCTCATCGGATGAACCACGATGTCAAGGACTCAATCAATCCCGTATACAATTCCCTTTGTCTAGCGGTATTGTACTTGCCCGAGATTCGATCGTCGGTATCCGATAGCTTGTTCAATCTCGCTAATGGCAAGTCTCTTTACTCGTTCCATAACACATCATCCGTGATCAACTCCTTGATCACATTGTGCACATTATGATGATGTCCTACCGAGTGGGCCCGGAGATACCTCTCCGTCACACGGAGTGACAAATCCCAGTCTCGATTCGTGCCAACCCAACAGACACTTTCGGAGATACCTGTAATGCACCTTTATAGCCACCCAGTTACGTTGTGACGTTTGGTACACCCAAAGCATTCCTATGGTATCCGGGAGTTGCACAATCTCATGGTCTAAGGAAATGATAATTGACATTTAGAAAAGCTTTAGAATACGAACTACACGATCTGTGCTAGGCTTAGGATTTGGTCTTGTCCATCACATCATTCTCCTAATGATGTGATCCCGTTATCAATGACATCCAATGTCCATGGTCGAAACCGTAACCATCTATTGATTAACGAGCTAGTCAACTAGAGGCTTACTAGGGACATGGTGTTGTATATGTACCCACACATGTATCTCGAAGTTTCCTATCAATACAATTATAGCATGGATAATAAACGATTATCATGAACAAGGAAATATAATAATAACTAATTTATTGTTGCCTCTAGGGCATATTTCCAACAGTCTCCCACTTGCACTAGAGTCAATAATCTAGTTCACATCGCCATGTGATTAACACTCACGTGTCACATCGCCATGTGACCAACATCCAAAGAGTTTACCAATGTCATTAAACTAGTTCACATCATCATGTGATTAAGACTCAATGAGTTCTGGGGTTTGATCATGTTTTGCTTGTGAGAGAGGTTTTAGTCAACGGATCTGAACCTTTCAGATCCGTGTGTGCTTTGCAAATTTCTAGGTCATATTATAAATGTTGCTTCCACGCTCCATTTGAAACTATTCCAAATGGTTGCTCCATTATACGTATCCGGTTTGCTATTCAGAGTCATTCGGATAGGTGTTAAAGCTTGCATCGACGTAACCCTTTACGCCGAACTCTTTATTGTTGGAAATATGCCCTAGAGGCAATAATAAATTAGTTATTATTATATTTCCTTGTTCATGATAATCATTTATTATCCATGCTATAATTGTATTGATAGGAAACTCAGATACATGTGTGGGTACATAGACAACACCATGTCCCTAGTAAGCCTCTAGTTGACTAGCTCGTTAATCAATAGATGGTTACGGGTTTCCCACCATGGACATTGGATGTCATTGATAACGGGATCACATCATTAGGAGAATGATGTGATGGACAAGACCCAATCCTAAGCCTAGCACAAAGATCGTAGTTCGTATGCTAAAGCTTTTCTAATGTCAAGTATCTTTTCCTTAGACCATGAGATTGTGCAACTCCCGGATACCGTGAGGGAATGCTTTGGGTGTACCAAACGCCACAACATAACCGGGTGGCTATAAAGGTGCATTACGTGTATCTCCGAAAGTGTCTGCTGGGTTGGCACGAATCGAGATCGATTTGTCATCTGCAGACGGAGATGTATCTCCGCCCACCTGGTAGGACATCATAATAATGTGCACAATGTGACCAAGGGGTTGATCATGGATGATGTGTTATGGGACGAGTAAAGAGACTTGCCGGTAACGAGATTGAACAAGGTATCGGATACCGACGATCGAATCTTTGGGCAAGTACAATGCCGCTTAGACAAAGGGAATTGTATGCGGATCGATTGAGTCCTTGACATCGTGGTTCATCCGATGAGATCATCGTGGAACATGTGGGAGTCAACATGGGTATCCAGATCCCGCTGTTGGTTATTGACCGGAGAACGCCCTCCATGTCTTCATGGTTCCCGAACCCGTAGGGTCTACACACTTAAGGTCTGGCTGACGCTTAGGGTTATAAAGGAAGTTTGTATGTGGTTACCAATGTTGTTCGGAGTCCCTGATGAGATCCCTTGACGTCACGAGGAGTTCCGGAATGGTCCGGAGGTAAAGATTTATATATAGGAAGTCTTATTTTGGTCGCTGAAAAGTTTTCACAGATTATCGGTATTGTACCGGAGTGCCGAAGTGGTCCCGGGGTCCACCGGGTGTCCACCTGCCCTGGGCCACATGGGCTGGGGGTGCGCCTTGGCCCATATGGGCCAAGGGCACCAGCCCCAAGAGGCCCATGCGCCAAGGAGACTTGGGAGGGAAGAGTCCAAAGGGGAAGGCACCTCCGAGGTGCCTTGGGAGGATGGACTCCTCCCCCTCTTGGCCGCACCTTCCTTGGAGGAAGGGGCAAGGCTGCGCCCTCCTCTCTTGCACCTATATATAGTGGAGGGGAGGGAAGCCACACCGAGTCCCCGGCACCTCCCTCCTCCCGTGACACCTCCTCCTCTCCGCAGTGCTTGGCGGCTCGCAGGATTGCCACGCTCCTCCACCACCACCACGCTGTTGTGCTGCTGCTGGATGGAGTCTTCTCAACCTCTCCCTTTCTCCTTGCTGGATCAAGGCATGGGAGACGCCACCGGCTGTACGTGTGTTGAACGCGGAGGTGCCGTCTGCTCGCACTAGGATCATCGGTGATTTGAATCACGATTTGTGCGACTCCATCAACCCCTGCTCACTTGAACGCTTCCGCTTAGCTTATCTACAAGGGTATGTAGATGCACTCTCCTTCCCTCGTTGCTGGTTTCTCCATAGATAGATCTTGGTGACACGAGGAAACTTTTGAATTTCGCCACGCTTCCCAACAAAGGGCATCATGAGCTAGGTCTATTGCGTAGATTCTTTGCACGCAGTAGAGAACACAAAGTAGTTGTGGGCGTTGATTTTGTTCAATATGCTTGCCGTTACTAGTCCAATCTTGTTTCGACGGTATTGTGGGATGAAGCGGCCGGACCGACCTTACACGCATTTTACGTGAGACAGTTCCACTGATCGACATGCACTTGGTGCATAAGGTGGCTAGCGGGTGCCGCCTCCCACTTTAGTCGGATCGGATGCGATGAAAAGGGTCCTTATGAAGGGTAAATAGCAATTGACATATCATGTTGTGGTTTTATGTAGGTAAGAAAGGTTCTTGCTAGAAACCCATAGCAGCCATCAGAAACATGCAAACAACAATTAGAGGACGCCTAACTTGTTTTTGTAGGGTATGCTATGTGATGTGATATGGCCAAGAAGAATGTGATGAATGATATGTGATGTATGAGATTGATCATGTTCTTGTAATAGGAATCACGACTTGCATGTCGATGAGTATGACAACCGGCAGAGCCATAGGAGTTGTCTTTATTTATTGTATCACATGCGTGTCATTATACAACGCCATGTAATTACTTTACTTTATTGCTAACCGTAGCCATAGTAGTAGAAGTAATAGTTGGCGAGACAACTTCATGAAGACACGATGATGGAGATCATGATGATGGAGATCATGGTGTCATGCCGGTGACGATGATGATCATGGAGCCCCGAAGATGGAGATCAAAAGGAACAAAATGATATTGGCCATATCATGTCACTATTTGATTGCATGTGATGTTTATCATGTTTATGCATCTTATTTGCTTAGAACGACGGTTGTAAATAAGATGATCCCTCATTAAAATTTCAAGAAGGTGTTCCCCTAATCAGTAAATCGCTATGTAAAGTTCGCTGCTTCAAGCACCACGTGATGATCGGGTGTGATAGATTCTTACGCTCACATACAACGGGTGTAAGCCAGATTTACACACGCAGAACACTTAGGTTAGCTTGCCGAGCCTAGCATGTACAGACATGTCCTCGAACACAAGAGACCAAAGGTCGAGCATGAGTCGTATAGAAGATACGATCAACATGAAGATGTTCACCGACGTTGACTAGTCCGTCTCACGTGATGATCGGACACGGCCTAGTTGACTCGGGGTCATGTAATCACTTAGATAACTAGAGGGATGTCTATCTGAGTGGGAGTTCATAAGATGAACTTAATTATCCTGAACATAGTCAAAAGATCTTTGCAAATTATGTCGTAAGCTCGCGCTTTAGTTCTACTGTTTAGATATGTTCCTAGAAAAATATAGTTGAAAGTTGACAGTAGCGATTATGCGGACAGTAGAAAGCTTATGTCCTTAATGCACCGCTCAGTATGCTGAACCCCAAACGTCGTTTGTGGATGTTACGTACATCGTACATACACGTTTTGATAACTACGTGATAGTTCAATTAAACGGTTTAGAGTTGAGGCACCAAAGACGTTTTTCGAAACGTCGCGGAACATATGAGATGTTTCGAGGGCTGAAATTGGGATTTCAGGCTCGTGCCCACGTCAAGAGGTATAAAACCTCCAACGATTTTCTTAGCCTGCAAACTAAGGGAGAAAAGCTCAATCATTGAGCTTGTGCTCAGATTGTCCGAGTGCAACAATCACTTGAATCGAGTGGGAGTTGATCTTCCGTATGAGATAGTGATGTTTCTCCAAAGTCATTGCCGCCAAGCTGCTAGAGCTTCGTGATGAACTATAACATGTCGTGATAGATATGATGATCCTTGAGGTATTCACGATGTTTGACAACCGCCGAAGTAGAAATCAAGAAGGAGCATCAATTGTTGATGGTTGGTGAAACCACTAGTTTCAAGAAGGGCAAGGGCAAGAAGGGACACTTCATGAAACGGCAAATCGCTTGTCGCTCCAAAGGAAGAAACCCAAGGTTGAACCCAAACCCAGACTAAGTGCTTCGTAATAAGGAACAGCCAACGGAGCAGAATTACCCTAGATACTTGGTAGATAAGAAGGTGGCAAGGTCGATAGAAGTATATTGGATATACATTATGTTAATGTGTACTTTACTAGTACTCCTAGTAGCACCAGTGGTATTAGATACCGGTTCGTTGCTAAGTGTTAGTAACTCAAACAAAAGCTACGGAATAAACGGAGACTAACTAAAGGTGAGTCGACAATACGTGTTGGAAGTATTTCCAAGGTTGATATGATCAAGCATCGCACGCTCCCTCTACCATCGAGATTGGTGTTAAACCTAAATAATTGTTATTTGGTGTTTATGCTGAGCATAGACATGATTGGATTATGTCCGTCGTAATACGGTTATTCATTTAAGGAGAATAATGGTTACTCTGTTAATTTGAATAATACCTTCAATGGTCTAGCACCTAAAAGGAATGGTTTATTGAATCTCGATCGTAGTGATACACATTTTCATGCCAAAAGATATAAGATAGTAATGATAGTACCACGTACTTGTGGCAATCGCCATGTAAGTCATATTGGTATAAACGCATGAAGAAGCTCCATGTTGATGGATCTTTGGACTCACTCATTTTGAAAAGTTTGAGACATGCAAACCATGTCTATTGGTGTATACGCATGAAGAAACTCCATGCAGATGGATCGCTTGGACTCACTTGATTTTGAATCACTTGAGATATGCAAATCATACCACATGGGCAAGATGACCGAAAAGCCTCGGTTTCAAGAAGATGGAACAAGGTAGCAACCTGTTGGAAGTAACACATTTTGATGTCTGCAGTCCAATGAGTGCTGAGGCATGCAGTGAATATCGTTATGTTCTGACTTCACAGATGATTCGAGTAGATGTTGAGTATATTTACTTGATGAAACACAAAGTCTGAATGGTTCAAGTAATTTCAGAGTGAAGTTAAAGATCATTGTGACAAGAGGATAAAATGTCTATGATATGATCATAGAGATGAGTATCCGAGTTACGAAGCTTTGGCACGCAATTAAGACACCGTGGAAATTGTTTCACAATTAATACTACCGAACACCATAGTGTGATGGTGTGTCCGAACATCATAGTTGCACCCTATTGGATATGGTGCGTACCATGATGTCTCTTATCAAATTACCACTATCGTTCATGGGTTAGGCATTAGAGACAACCGCACTCACTTTAATAGGGCACCACGTAATTCCGTTGAGACGACACCGTTTGAACTATGGTTTGGAGAGACCTAAGTTGTCGTTTCTTAAAGGTTTGGCGCTGCGACGCTTATGTGAAAAAGTTTCAGGTTGATAAGCTCGAACCCAAAGCGGATAAAATGCATCTGCATAGGACACCCAAAACGGTTGGGTATACCTCCTAATTCAGATCCGAAAGCAATAGGGATTGTTTCTAGAAAGCGGGTCCTTTCTCGAGGAAAAGTTTCTCTCGAAGAATTGAGTGGGAGGATGGTGGAGACTTGATGAGGTTATTGAACCATCACTTCAACCAAAGGTGTAGCAGGGCACAAGAAGTTCCCTGTGGCACCTACATCAATTGAAGTAGAAGCTTATGATAGTGATCATGAAGCTTCAGATCAAGTCACTACCGAACCTCGTAGGGACGACAAGGACGCTGCATCGCTTTGAGTGGTACGGTGATCCTGTCTTGAATGTCATGTTGCTAGACAACAATGAACCTGCGAGCTATGGAGAAGCAATGGTGGGCCCATATTCCAACAAATGGTTAGAAGCCATGAAATCCGAGATAGGATCCATGTATCGTAACAAAGCATGGACTTTGGTGGACTTGCCCGCTGATCGGCAAGCCATTGAGATAAATGGATCTTTAAGAAGAAGACGGACGTGGACGGTAATGTCACCGCCTATGAAGCTCGATTTGTGGCGAAGAGTTTTCACAAGTTCAAGGAGTTGACTACGATGAGATTTTCTCATCCGTAGCGATGCTTAAGTCCGTCGGAATCATGTTAGCACTAGCTGCATTTATGAAATCTGGCGTATGGATGTCAAAACGAAGTTTCCTTACCAGTTTTGTAAGGAAAGGTTGTATGTGATACAATCGTAAAGTTTTTGTCGATCCTAAGGATGCTAAAAGGTATGCTAGCTCCAAGCGATCCTTCTAAGGACCGGAGTAAGCATCTCGGAGTTGGAATATACGCTTTGATAAAATGATCAAAGATTTTGGGTTTATACAAAGTTTGTGAGAAACTTGTATTTCCAAAGAAGTGAGTGGGAGCACTATAGAATTTCGATGAGTATATGTCGTTGACATATTGATGATCGTAAATGATGTAGAATTTTCTCAGAAGCATATAGGGTTATTTGAAAAGTGTTTTTCAAGTGAAAACCTAGATTAAGCTGCTTAAACATTGAGCATCAAGATCTATGAGAACAGATCGAAAACGCTAAATGATACTTTCAAATGAGCATATACCTTGACATGATCTTGAAGGTGTTCAAGATGGATCACCAAAGAAGGAGTTCTTGCCCGAGATGTAAGGTATGAAGTTAAGACTTAAAGCTCGACCACGGCAGAAAAGAGAGAAAGGACGAAGGTCGTCCCCTATGCTTTAGACGTAGGCTCTATAGTATGCTATGTCAGTGTACCGCACCGAAGTGTGCCTTGCCATGAGTCGATCAAGGTACAAGAATGATCCAAAGAATGGGGATCATTGGACAGCGGTCAAAATTGTCCTTGGAGTAAATAAGGACATGTTTCTCGATTATGGAGGTGATAAAGAGTTCGGCGTAAAGGGTTACGCCGATGCAAGTTTTGACACCTATCCGAATGACTCTGAATAGCAAACCGGATATGTATAGTGGAGCAACCATTTGGAATAGTTTCAAATGGAGCGTGGAAGCAGCATTTATAATATGACCTAGAAATTTGTAGCACACACGGATCTCGAAAGGTTCAGATCCGCTGACTAAAACCTCTCTCACAAGCAAAACATGATCAAACCCCGTAACTCATTGAGTCTTAATCACATGATGATGTGAACTAGTTTAATGACACTAGTAAACTCTTTGGATGTTGGTCACATGGCGATGTGACCTGTGAGTATTAATCACATGGCGATGTGAACTAGATTATTGACTCTAGTGCAAGTGGGAGACTGTTGGAAATATGCCCTAGAGGCAATAATAAATTAGTTATTATTATATTTCCTTGTTCATGATAATCGTTTATTATCCATGCTATAATTGTATTGATAGGAAACTCAGATACATGTGTGGGTACATAGACAACACCATGTCCCTAGTAAGCCTCTAGTTGACTAGCTCGTTAATCAATAGATGGTTACGGTTTCTCGACCATGGACATTGGATGTCATTGATAACGGGATCACATCATTAGGAGAATGATGTGATGGACAAGACCCAATCCTAAGCCTAGCACAAAGATCGTGTAGTTCATATGCTAAAGCTTTTCTAATGTCAAGTATCTTTTCCTTAGACCATGAGATTGTGCAACTCCCGGATACCGTAGGAATGCTTTGGGTGTACCAAACGTCACAACGTGACTGGGTGGCTATAAAGGTGCATTACAGGTATCTCCGAAAGTGTCTCATGGGTTGGCACAAATCGAGACTGGATTTGTCACTCCGTGTGACGGAGAGGTATCTCTGGGCCCACTCGGTAGGACATCATCATAATGTGCACAATGTGACCAAGGGGTTGATCACGGGATGATGTGTTACGGACTGAGTAAAGAGACTTGCCGGTAACGAGATTGAACAAGGTATCGGGATACCGACGATTGAATCTTGGGCAAGTACAATGCCGCTAGACAAAGGGAATTGTATACGGGATCGATTGAGTCCTTGACATCGTGGTTCATCCGATGAGATCATCGTGGAACATGTGGGAGTCAACATGGGTATCCAGATCCCGCTGTTGGTTATTGACCGGAGAACGTCTCGGTCATGTTCAGATGGTTCCCGAACCCGTAGGGTCTACACACTTAAGGTTCGATGACGCTAGGGTTATAAAGGAAGTTTGTATGTGGTTACCGAATGTTGTTCGGAGTCCCGGATGAGACCCGGACGGCACGAGGAGTTCCAGAATGGTCCGGAGGTAAAGATTTATATATTGGAAGTCTTATTTTGGTCGCCGAAAAAGTTTCGCGCATTATCGGTATTGTACCGGGAGTGCCGAAAGGGGCCGGGGTCCACCGGGGGTCCACCTGCCTTGGGGCCACATGGGCTGTAGGGGTGCGCCTTGGCCCATATGGGCCAAGGGCACCAGCCCCAAGAGGCCCATGCGCCAAGGAGACTTGGGGAGGAAGAGTCCAAAGGGGAAGGCACCTCAGGGGTGCCTTGGGGAGGATGGACTCCTCCCCCCTCTTGGCCGCACTCTTCCTTGGAGGAAGGGGCAAGGCTGCGCCTCCCCCCTCTCTTGCACCTATATATAGTGGAAGGGAGGGAGGGAAGCCACACCTGAGTCCTCGGCACCTCCCTCCCACCCGACACCTCCTCCTCTCCCGCAGTGCTTGGCGAAGCCCTGCAGATTGCCACGCTCCTCCACCACCACCACGCCGTTGTGCTGCCATCGATGGAGTCTTCCTCAACCTCTCCCTTTCTCCTTGCTGGATCAAGGCATGGGAGACGTCACCGGCTGTCACGTGTGTTGAACGCGGAGGTGCCGTCCGTTCGACACTAGGATCATCGGTGATTTGAATCACGACGCAATGCGACTCCATCAACCCCTGCTCACTTGAACGCTTCCGCTTAGCGATCTACAAGGGTATGTAGATGCACTCTCCTTCCCCTCGTTGCTGGTTTCTCCATAGATAGATCTTGGTGACACGTAGGAAAATTTTGAATTTCTGCTACGTTCCCCAACATTTATCACCTCCATAATCGAGAAACATGTCCTTATTTACTCCAAGGACAAATTTTGACCGCTGTCCAATGATCCATTCCTGGATCATTCTTGTACCCTTGATCGACTCATGGCAAGGCACACTTCCAGCGGTACACAAAGATAGCATACTATAGAGCCTATGTCCGAAGCATAGGGGACGACCTTCGTCCTTTCTCTCTTTTTCTGCCGTGGTCGAGCTTTTAACTCTTAACTTCATACCTTACAACTCAGGCAAGAACTCCTTCTTTGATCGATCCATCTTGAACACCTTCAAGATTATGTCAAGGTATGTGCTCATTTGAAAATACCATTTAGCGTTTTGATCTATCCTCATAGATCTTGATGCTCAATGTTCAAGTAGCTTAATCCAGGTTTTCCATTGAAAAACACCTTTCAAATAACCTCAGATAAGCTTTCCAGAATTCTACATCATTTCTCGATCAACAACATATACTCATCGGAAATTCTATAGTGCTCCCACTCACTTCTTTGGAAATACAAGTTTCTCATAAACTTTGTATAAACCCAAAATCTTTGATCATCTCATCAAAGCGCACATTCCAACTCCGAGATGCTTACTCCAGTCCTTAGAAGGATCGCCGGAGCCAGCATAACTTTTTAGCATCCTTAGGATCGACAAAAACTTTCTGATTGTATCACATACAACCTTTCCTTACGTAAACCGGTAAGGAAACCTGCTTTTGACATCCATCCGCCAGATTTCATAAATGCAGCTTATGCTAACATGATTCCGACGGACTTAAGCATCGGTACGGATGAGAAAATCTCATCGTAGTCAACTCCTTGAACTTGTGAAAACTCTTCGCCACAAGTCGAGCTTCATAGACGGTGACATTACCGTCCCGTCTGTCTTCTTCTTAAAGATCCATTTATCTCAATGGCTTGCCTATCGGGTGAGTCCACCAAAGTCCATGCTTTGTTCTGATACATGGATCCTATCTCGGATTTCATGGCTTCTAACCATTTGTCGGAATATGGGCCCACCATCGCTTCTCCATAGCTCGTAGGTTCATTGTTGTCTAGCAACATGACCTTCAAGACATGATTACCGTACCACTCTGAAGTAGTACGCATCCTTGGCACCCTACGAGGCACGGTAGTGACTTGATCCAAACTTCATGATCACTATCATAGCTTCTTCTTCAATTGGTGTAGGCGCCACCGAACAACTTCCGTGCCCTCGCTGCACACTAGTTGAAGTGATGGTTCAATAACCTCATCAAGTCTCCAAAGATCCTCCCACTCAACTCTTTCGAGAGAAACTTTTCCTCGAGAAAGGACCCGTTTCTAGAAACAATTACTTTTGCTTCCGGATCTTGAGATAGGAGGTATACCCAACTGTTTTGGGTGTCCTATGAAGATGCATTTATCCGCTTTGGGTTCGAGCTTATCAACCTGAAACTTTTTCACATAAGCGTCATGGCGCCAAACCTTTAAGAAACGACAACTTAGGTCTCTCCAAACCATAGTTCAAACGGTGTCGTCTCAACGGAATTACGTGGTGCCCTATTAAAGTGAGTGCGGTTGTCTCTAATGCCTAACCCATGAACGATAGTGGTAATTCGATAAGTGACATCATGGTACGCACCATATTTGATACGGTGCAACTATGATGTTCGGACACACCATCACACTATGGTGTTCCAGGCGGTATTAGTTGTGAAACAATTTTCACAATGTCTTAATAGCGTGCCAAAGCTCAGAATCTTCAGATACTCATCTCTATGATCATATCATAGACATTTTTATCCTCTTGTCACGATGATCTTTAACTTCACTCTGAAATTACTTGAACCATTCAATAATACAGACTTGTGTTTCATCAAGTAAATACACTCGGTATTCACTTAAATCATCCGTGAAGTAAGAACATAACGATATTCATCGCATGCCTCAAAGCACTCATTGGACTGCACACATCAAATGTGTTACTTCCAACAAGTTGCTATCTTGTTCCATCTTACTGAAACCGAGGCTTTCCAGTCATCTTGCCCATGTGGTATGATTTGCATATCTCAAGTGATTCAAAATCAAGTGAGTCCAAACGATCCATCCCTATGGAGTTTCTTCATGCGTATACACCAATAGACGTGGTTCGCATGTCTCAAACTTTTCAAAACGAAAGTGAGTCCAAAGATCCATCAACATGGAGCTTCTTCATGCTTTTACACCAATATGACTTATATGGCAGTGCCACAAGTAAGTGGTACTATCATTACTATCTTATATCTTTTGGCATGAAAATGTGTATCACTACGATCGAGATTCAATAAACCATTCCTTTTAGGTGCAAGACCATTGAAGGTATTATTCAAATTAATGAGTAACCATTATTCTCCTTAAATGAATAATCAGACATGTATGCAGACATAATCCAATCATGTCTATGCTCAACGCATAAACACCAAATAACAATTATTTAGGTTTAACACCAATCTCGATGGTAGAGGGAGCGTATGATGCTTGATCATATCAACCTTGGAAACACTTCCAACACGTATTGTCAGCTCACCTTTAGTTAGTCTCCGCTTATTCCGTAGCTTTTGTTTCGAAGTTACTAACACTTAGCAACCGAACCGGTATCTAATACCTCGGGTGCTACTAGGAGTACTAGTAAAGTACACATTAACATAATGTATATCCAATATACTTCTATCGACCTTGCCAAACTTCTCATCTAGCAAGTATCTAGGGTGGTTCCGCTTGTCCGCTCCTCTCATTACGTAAGCACTTAGTCTCGGGTTTGGGTTCAACCTTGGGTTTCTTCACTAGAGCAGCAACTGTTTTGCCGTTTCATGAAGTATCCCTTGTTGCCCTTGCCCTTCTTGAAACTAGTGGTTTTACCAACCATCAACAATTGATGCTCCTACTTGACTTCTACTTTCATGTGTCAAACATTGCGAACACTTCAAGGATCATCATATCTATCCTCGATATGTTATAGTTCATCACGAAGCTCTAGTAGCTTGGTGGCAATGTCTTTGGAGAAACATCACTATCTCATCTGGAAGATTAACTCCCACTCGATTCAAGTGATTGTTGTACCCGGACAATCTGAGTACAAGCTCAACGATTGAGATCTTCTCCCTTAGTTTGTAGGCTAGAAAACTCACGGAGGTCTCATACCTCTTGACGTGGGCACGAGCCTGAAATCCCAATTTCAGCTCTCGTAACATCTCATATGTTCCATGACGCTTCAAAACGTCTTTGGTGCCTCAATTCTAAGCCGTTTTAACATTACCGAACTATCACGTAGGCATCAAAACGTGTGTGTCAGATGTTCGCAACATCCACAGACCACGTTCGAGGTCCAGCACATCGAGCGGTGCATTAAGGACATAAGCTTTCTCTTGACCGCGCATAATTGCTACTGTCAACTTTCAACTATATTTTCTCTAGGAACATATCTAAAAAGTAGAACTAAAGCGCGAGCTATGACATAATTTGCAAAGGGTTTTTGACTATGTTCAGATAATTAAGTTCATCTTATGAACTCCCACTCGTGATAGACATCCCTCTAGTCATCTAAGTGATTACACGATCCGAGTCAACTAGGCCGTGTCCGATCATCACGTGAGACGGACTAGTCATCATCGGTGAACATCTTCATGTTGATCGTATCTACTATACGACTCATGCTCGACCTTTCGGTCTCTTGTGTTCCGAGGCCATGTCTGTACATGCTAGGCTCGTCAAGTTAACCTAAGTGTTCGGCGTGTGTAAATCTGGCTTACACGTTGTATGTGAACGTAAGAATCTATCACACCCGATCATCACGTGGTGCTTCAAACAACGAACTTTCGCAACGGGTGCACACGCTTAGGGGGAACACTTTCTTGAAATTTTAATGAGGATCATCTTATTTACTACCGTCATTCTAAGCAAATAAGATGCATAAACATGATAAACATCACATGCAATCAAATAGTGACATGATATGGCCAATATCATTTTGCTCCTTTGATCTCCATCTTCGGCTCCATGATCATCATCGTCACCGGCATGACACCATGATCTCCATCATCATGATCTCCATCATCGTGTCTTCATGAAGTTGTCTCGCCAACTATTACTTCTACTACTATGGCTACCGGTTAGCAATAAAGTAAAGTAATTACATGGCGTTGTTTAATGACACGCAGGTCATACAATAAATAAAGACAACTCCTATGGCTCCAAATGTTGTCATACTCATCGACATGCAAGTCGTGATTCCTATTACAAGAACATGATCAATCTCATACATCACATATATTCATCACATTCTTCTTGGCCATATCACATCACATAGCATACCCTGCAAAAAACAAGTTAGGCGCCCTCTAATTGTTGTTTGCATGTTTTACGTGGCTGCTATGAGTTTCTAGCAAGAACGCTTACCTACGCAAAACCACAACGTGATATGCCAATTGCTATTTACCCTTCATAAGGACCCTTTTCATCGAATCCGCTCCGACTAAAGTGGGAGAGACTGGCACCCGCTAGCCACCTTATGCACCAAGTGCATGTCACCGGTGGAACCTGTCTCACGTGAAGGGCACGTGTAAGGTCGGTCCGGCCGCTTCATCCCACAATACCGTTGAAACAAGATTGGACTAGTAACGGTAAGCATATTGAACAAAATCAACGCCCACAACTACTTTGTGTTCTACTCGTGCAAAGAATCTACGCAATAGAGCTAGCTCATGATGCCCTTTGTTGGGGAACGTGGCGAGAAATTCAAAATTTTCCCACGTGTCACCAAGATCTATCCATGGAGAGACTAGCAACAAGGGGAAGGAGAGTGCATCTACATACCCTTGTAGATCGCTAAGAGGAAGCGTTCAAGTGAACGGGTTGATGGAGTCGTGCTGCCATGATTCAAATCACCGATGATCCTAGTGCCGAACCACGGCACCTCCGCGTTCAACACACGTGACAGCCCGGTGAGGCCTCCCATGCCTTGATCCAGCAAGGAGAGAGGAGAGGTTGAGGAAGACTCCATCCAGCAGCAGCACAACGACGTGGTGGTGGTGGAGGAGCGTGGCAATCCTGCAGGCTTCGCCAAGCACTCAAGGGAGAGGAGGAGGTGTCATGAGGGAGGGAGGTGCCAGGAATCAGGTGCGGCTGCCTCCCTCCCTCCACTATATATAGGGGCAAGGGAGAGGGGGGGCGCAGCCTTGGCCCTTCCTCCAAGGAAGGGTGCGGCCAGGGAGGAGTCCATCTCCCTAAGGCACCTAGGAGGTGCCTTCCCCCTTTAGGACTCTCCCTTTATCTTATCTCTTGGCGCATGGACCTCTTGGGGGGGCGCACCAGCCCACCTGGCTGGTCCCCTCCCACAGTTGGCCCATGCAGCCCTCCGAGGATGGTGGCCCCACTTGGTGGACCCCGACGCCTCCGGTGGTCCCGGTACATTATCGATAAAACCCGAAACTTTTCCGGTGACCAAAACAGGACTTCCCATATATAATTCTTTACCTCCGGACCATTCCGGAACTCCTCGTGACGTCCGGGATCTCATCCGGGACTCCGAACAACATTCTGTAACCACATACAAACTTCTTTTATAACCCTAGCGCCATCGAACCTTAAGTGTGTAGACCCTACGGGTTCGGGAACCACGCAGACATGACCGAGACGTTCTCCGGTCAATAACCAACCGCGGGATCTGGATACCCATGTTGGCTCCCACATGTTCCACGATGATCTCATCGGATTAACCACGATATCAAGGACTCAATCAATCCCGTATACAATTCCCTTTGTCTAGCGGCATTGTACTTGCCGAGATTCGATCGTCGGTATCCGATACCTTGTTCAATCTCGCTATCGCAAGTCTCTTTACTCGTTCCGTAACACATCATCCCGTGATCAACTCCTTGATCACATTGTGCACATTATGATGATGTCCTACCGAGTGGGCCCAGATACCTCTCCGTCACACGGAGTGACAAATCCAGTCTCGATTCGTGCCAACCCAATGTATACTTTCGGAGATACCTGTAATGCACCTTTATAGCCACCCGATTACGTTGCCAGGACGCTTGGTACACCCAAAGCATTCCTACGGTATCCGGAGTTGCACAATCTCATGGTCTAAGGAAATGATACTTGACATTTAGAAAAGCTTTAGCATACGAACTACACGATCTATGCTAGGCTTAGGATTGGGTCTTGTCCATCACATCATTCTCCTAATGATGTGATCCCGTTATCAATGACATCCAATGTCCATGGTCGAAACCGTAACCATCTATTGATTAACGAGCTAGTCAACTAGAGGCTTACTAGGGACATGGTGTTGTCTATGTACCCACACATGTATCTGAGTTTCCTATCAATACAATTATAGCATGGATAATAAACGATTATCATGAACAAGGAAATATAATAATAACTAATTTATTGTTGCCTCTAGGGCATATTTTCAACAGATCCCGTGACCAAACACTCGGTCACTTTGAGCTCATTATGATGATCCACTACCGAGTGGGCCCAGTGATACCTCTCCGTCATACGGAGTGACAAATCCTAGTCTCGATCCGTGTCAACCCAACAGACACTTTCGGAGATACCTGTAATGCACCTTTATAGTCACCCGATTACGTTGCCAGGACGCTTTGGTACACCCAAAGCACTCCCTACGGTATCCGGGAGTTACACGATCTCATGGTCTAAGGAAGAGATACTTGACATTGGAAAAGCTCTAGCAAAGCGAACTACACGATCTTGTGCTATGCTTAGGATTGGGTCTTGTCCATCACATCATTCTCCTAATGATGTGATCCCGTTATCAACAACATCCAATGTCCATAGTCGAGGAAACCATGACTATCTGTTGATCAACGAGCTAGTCAACTAGAGGCTCACTAGGGACATATTGTGGTCTATGTATTCACACGTGTATTATGATTTCCGGATAATACAATTATAGCATGAATAAAAGACAATTATCATGAACAAGGAAATATAATAATAATACTTTTATTATTGCCTCTAGGGCATATTTCCAACATGCGGGTGGTCATCTGTTTGGATAGGCTGGCATGGGTTGCTGTGACTAAAGCTTTGTTGATGAAGTTGATAGTGAAGTCGGAGTCGCTGGCTCATGGAGGAGTGATGGCGATGACACTCGGTGACAACCTTGGCAATGCTTTTCTTCTCAGTGGTGTGTGTGTCTTCGTGTGGGCAGGCAGGACAGTCATTGCTACCCTGGTTGGGCTGCTGTGATGGTTTTAGCCTGGTTTTCCGTATATTAATCTGACAAACTCTCTTCTCCTTTTTAATGAATCAAGATCCTCTGGGCCCGACTTAAAAAAAACTAATGTAAAAATATTCAAAGTGGGTAGATCTTGCTAATGTGTGCCATCAAAGAAGGTCCACCCAACGATCTAAATTGTATTGATAGTGAGCGCTCAACATATTTTAATGTGCAGTTAATACCATACAAAAATGGAAAGAAGAAAGAGTCGAGCTACATCTACATCGCCCAACTTTTGCCTCTCCTCCCATGCCGCCCTCCCCATGGGCGACCTGGGAGCGCACGCCGCGCCTAGGTTCTCCCTCCCACGCCACTTCCCTCGTAGCCGCTGACGAGCGCCCCTAGGCATAGCCCCTGTTGTGTTGGCAACGGCTGGGACCTTCTCTCCTGGCATGTAGGACGGGGTGTGGGGTCTCCTTCCTTCAGCATTGTGGGTCGTCGTGGCATTCCTCTCCCTCGGCTCCTTCCCGTGATGTCCTTCTCACCGGCGGTCCTATCCATGGCATGGTGGCTCTGGCTTTTGCCCTCTATCTGCAGATCTAGATGCCCATATCCGATAGGGATGGGAGGCGTTTGGGTTGAGATGGCCAGCGGCTCCGCGGGACGGTGGTTTGGCTACGCCGGTGAGGCGTGGCAGGTTTGCCAGGCGCAATGGACAGGGCGCGGAGGCGCTTGGTGCTGTGGTGGTTTGGCCCCAGCGCTCTTCCGCCGTCATGTAGTCTCTCTACGGACGTCGAGCTCTTTGATCTGGCCGCTGACGAGTTCCAGTCTTCCCTGTCAGAGATATGTGCAATTTGACTTATATCGCCCCTGGATGTCTAGATAGGAAAGGCTCCGGTCGTGCGCGCTCATATTATCAACCAGCACGGCTTCAAGAGGGCGTGGCGCGAAGCTTCACTTTCTTATCAGAGTCATGGGACATGGCTAAGTCAAGGATCCCAAGGCATTGATAGAGGTGGAGAAAGTCATGGCGGCTGCGATTGGAGGTCTTGAAGCGTTAGCGGAAAGGTGTATTGGATGTGACGAAGACTGTGTGCTAGGTGTTTAGTGACCTCCAATAGCGGCCTCGACAAGCGGGGATGGCATCACTAGTGGACTACCGTTTTGGTGGTGCTTCTCGAGTACCGAGTCCCAATTCCCAGGGTGAAAACCCAAGGTTTGGCCTTTATTGGTTGTACCTGGCAATGACCTTTGTTGAAGGCTTTGCTTTTTGGGTGATCTCGAACTTTTTCTAGGGTGAAAACTCAAGATCTTTGATCGGGCAATGACAACGCTTGTGCATTGTTTCCTTCTTGGAGGCGTTGCTTTTGAAGAACCTCTTTTGTAATTCAGGTGTTGTCGGTGGTGGGGCCTTTTTTCTTTTCTCCTCTTTTTTTTTATTTTCTTTTTTGGCTGTGTGTATCCTTGATGCCTTTCGACATCTTGCTGATACAGAGACCGGGTGTAATTGATATCTTCGCGATATTAATATATTCCCCTTCTCGGAAAAAATATCATACAAAATTTCAACATGAGAGCTAATCACATACCCCCTTCGTTGTGTAATAGTATAAGGTGTATTAGGTTTTTGAAATGTCAAACATGTGCATGATTGACCAAGTGTTTGTGAAAACATGTCAATATCTATAATACCAATTTTCTATCATAAAAAATATTTTCATATTTTTTCTATTAGGTATTGTAGATGTTGATATTTTATTCTGCAATGTTGATCAAACATAGGAATATTTGACTTCCACAAAAATTGACGAGCCTTCTTTTCTAGTACAACAGAGGGACTAATATATGTGCTTTATTAATGTATTATATTAATTACACGGATATATTAGGAAGGATACGAGAAAATCTCATATATTAAGTAGGATATGCAAATTTCATATATTTCTTACCTAATATATATATGCAATAAATACTGCATACCAACACACGAGTACTATATATAGACAACTGCGTATGGACTAGTGATGTGGTTAGGCCTGACATGGTTAACAGGTAGGTAGAATAGCCTTTTCCCATATCATCCAGATCCAGATCTAGCTCCCCACAACTATGGCAGATCTCGCCACGATGGTGCCGGACGACGTGCTCGCGGGCGTCCTCCGCCTCCTCGCACCACGCGGCCTCGCCGCTTCCCGCTGCGTCTGCAAGGCATGGCGCCGGGTCATCGACGACCGCAGACTGCTGCGGGCGGACCTCCTCCCGCGCTCGCTTGGTGGCATCTTCCTCAACTACCTGGACCTATGGTTCACGCAGTTCCTCTCCCGCCCCACGACGGGCACCGCAATCTCTGGCCGGCTGGACTACACGGTGCCCGGCGAGCCCGACCCCATGCCCCCCATCCACGTCCGAGATCACTGCAATGGCCTTCTCTTGCTCCACCACTGCGTGGTCAACCCTGCCACACAGCAGTGGGCGCCCCTGCCACCTGCCCCGGACCTGCCACAACCCCCACCTCCAGGCATGATCTCCTTTCCGCGCGAGCACCTCGTGTTTGACCCCACTCTGTCGCCCAACTATTTTGAAGTGCTCATAGTGCCCGATGTCCCTTCCAAGAACAACGACGACTGTGAGGAGGAAGCTGAATGGCCGCCATCGACATTGATCCTACCTATGTTTTCATCAAAGTCTGAATCTTGGGAGGAGAGGACATTTGGTCGGGAAGGGGCGGCTGCAGGGACGTTGCCTGGCATGGATGGGTCACTGCGAATTTTTTTCAAACATCAGTCTGCCTACTGGCGAGGAGCACTCTATATATGTTGCTCCGATTGGTTTGTTATGAGGTAACACCTTATATAGACATGGTTCATTCATTCTGGTTCTGCCTTTGAGCACCACGGTATAAGATTGTTTAATTATCCTACTATTATTTTTGCAGAATATCACTGTCAAACAGTACGTACTGAGCAATTGAATTACCCGCAGAAGAGGCAGAATTTTATCTAGGAAAATCAGTCAATGGGATATACTGTGCATCGTTATTTCAGGGGTTCCAACTTCAGGTTTGGTTCCTAAACGACCCATGTGTTCATGGTCGGACAGAGTGGGTGTTGAAGCATGACAGAGATATCTTCTCCATCCTTCCAAATCTGAACTACGACAAACAACGTGACGGACCTTGGATCTTACAAGAATTTCGCTATTGGGCAAATAAAGATGCTGATGATGATTCTCCCATTGTGTACAACAGCGAAGCAACAGTGGAACAGAAATTTGTGTGGGATTCTGACAATGATAATGTTCTCGAACCTGGTGGTAGGAGCAATGATTGTTGTATCGTTTTCCTTGGATTTCATCCTTACAAAGAGGTTGCCTTCTTGAATGATAAATTCAATAGAGTGCTTGCCTATAACTGGAGTAGCTCAAAGCTTCAAGATTTGGGCAAGGTTTTCTCGAAATTCTATACTGACCCGGAATCCGATTTCTACCATCAATATGTACAAGAGTCTTTCCCATACACTCCCTGCTGGTTGGGAGAACTCCCTGAAAAAGTAAATTTAAAAGCTCTCTAGAAGATTGGAACATGTTTTCTTGCAAGCTATTTGTGTACAAAGATTGTTCCTTAAAAAACTAAATTTTAGACATTTCTGATTTCCTTATTTTCCTTGCCGTCGAGTCGCTCCTGAATTGCCTTGCTGCATCGACCATGGTCGAGAGAGCTATTGCTTTACTAGCTGCAACAATTCAGATGCTCACGAACCTGCTGGTATCTTGAGGCATGGATTCTTTTTTTTGTGAGAGTTGACACAAATCGCAGAGGTTTGGGTTTGCTCGTCTTGTGCTGAAGTCTGTGTTTGCAAGTTGTGTGGCTTGTGACTGTTAACTAATTAAACTATAAATAACAGTCAGTACACCTGTCCTTGAAAGAATTCTACTATGGGTTTTTTTTGTACAAAGAGGCTTTTGGCTTCCCTGGTTTGGCATGTACGAATATGAACATCTACTGCTAGGAAATTTTTGAGCTAGATCATGTGTAATATACATTTCATGTATGCTGATTTGAAATTCGGAATTTCAACTAGGTTGATCAGTGGGTGGAGCTCTATTCCATTCAATGCATATGGAGTTATAATGTTATTACCATGAGCAATAGCATCACAGTTTTAATGTCCGGTCTTGTGCACACATTTTCCCTTGCTAGAAGCGACACTTGAGTGTGTTCAACAATGCATATCACATACATGATTGGGAGGAAAGCCTCTCCAAGCATGCACAAATTAAAAGGCCAACGATAGGTGCTGGCGCGCCGGCCCAAATTTGGGCCGGTCGCACCGCAACCACCCGATGTGTGGGTTCTGTTGTGACGGTGGATGAAATAATGGAGAGATTTGAGGAGCTGGAGCTTGACTTCTCTATAGGTGAAGGGGACATTCATCTGCGAGCTGCTTTAAGGAATACCTGTCTATGGAGGAAGGAGTACATCAAGCTTCCAAACTGGACGCCTCCTCCTCCTCCTGCGGCGAGTCAGGGCACTCCGCCTCCTCCTCCTCCGGCGCGTGAGGGCACTCTGCCTTCTCCGCCTCCTCCGGCGCGCCGGAGCACTGCCTCCTCCGGCGTGTCAGCGGACTCCACCGCGTCAGCAACGGCGGAAGATAGATGCTGCCGCTCTGGCGGCTAGCAGTACAAGAACAGACGGGAAGCAATTCAAATACGGTCCATGTCTCAAGGCTCCGGAAAAGTTACCATATGAGAGGACTGACAAGGAAACCGATGACATCGTGCCAGCCAATGTGGAGGACCATTTTGCATGAAAACCTCCACCTCCGAAGGAAACAGTTGATCCGGTGAAAGAGAAGCACACTCTGGATGCCCTGAAGTGACCATCATCGCCTC
This sequence comes from Aegilops bicornis, assembly GCA_021605145.1. Taxonomy (NCBI): domain Eukaryota; kingdom Viridiplantae; phylum Streptophyta; class Magnoliopsida; order Poales; family Poaceae; genus Aegilops; species Aegilops bicornis. Next base: position 457,803 of record JAHIAL010000069.1, read on the forward strand.
CGCCAGATTCCAACTATGTCCGCTGTATTAAAAAGACATATGAATATGCCCGGCGGTCGGGAACTACTTCCAGTGATGCAAGATTAGCACAACGAAGAAGTCGGAAAACAATTCCCCAGCTCGGCGAATAGGCGAAGCAATCGTGCCCCCCGCTCAAGGTGTCTAGCGATATCGTCTCTAATAATCCGGGGCTATTGCCCGGTACCGATCCTGGTGATTACCTGAGCGATGATGTAGAGTTTGAAACGTTATAGGTAGTAGAGATCTTCATATACGAGTACGGGAAGCCTCTCGTCAAACCTGATCATTCTCCTCTAACAACGATGATGCGAAGATTGCATGAATGGTACATGGATAACTGCAAGAAGTCTGGGAAGGATGGTATGATGGTGAGAATTAAAGATGAGTACGGCCTCATTGGAGTTGAGTTGCTGCCTGTTGAATTTGTGGAGTTATTTAAGTTATTCAATCAAGACGTCGTCGACAAACAACTCATGACTTGCTACTGTCTGTAAGTATTACCTATGTAATTAAGTCTCCATAGCTTAGCTCTCTCAATTCATGCATATATAATTATCCTCAGTATATTATGCAGATTTAAGATCATCGAATGCAAAAAAAGACAAATCAATGACATTGGGTTCATTAACCCAAATACCATAAATGAATGGTCGGTTAAAAAGGGAGTCAAAGATATTGAGGACAACTTGCTACAATCGTTACTTCGACATCAAAACAAAGCTAAAATACTCTTTCCTTACAACTTCAAGTGAGTGTTACTGTCTTGTGCATATTCGGTTTCGCTTGCTCGAGGTTATAGTAATGTATCATGAGTTATGCGTGCGCAGCTTCCACTTTATTCTGCTAGAGATTAAGCTTGACCGGGGAATAGTAACTGTCTTAGACTCGAGACGTAAAGATCGCTAGGATTATGCGAACATGACTGCAATGCTCCAGAAGTAAGTTCAGTCGATCATTATCGCACCATATCGGCAACTTTTGTTCATTTGCTGATATCAAGTAATCATTTCCTTTGCCTGACAGGGTTTGGAAAAAGTTCACTGGAATGGTTCCGGGTCTGCAGAGGGAGCTGCGATTTACACACCCCAAAGCAAGTAGTACTAGATAGTTCCGCGCATCTCTCATTGATTCTAATTTCATCAATACAATTTATCATGCTTGATTATCAGTTTGATTGAATTCTATTTCTCATAAAGTGCTTGTGGCAGGAAGGCGGAAATAATTTATGTGGATACTACGTTTACGAGTTCATCTTTAACTCGACCTCTCAGCGGGGCTACTCTGACGAACAATATGAAGTACGTAAACTATATTCACAATTTTATTTTATTACCATCAATTGTGTTGAGTTTCATTCATATATATGTATTGACCCCCTTCTTTAAATTTGTTGTGGCAGATGCGGGATGAACTCCTACCACATGATCGCATACGAGCAATTCTAGAGGAATTGACATGATCTTTCTTGACAACGTCATACATAAAGACGGAGAATGCCATGTGGAAGTTGACATGGATTTTAGATGTTAGGGATGGTAAGAGATGTTATATTGTATATACATAGTAGCGTCGGATAGATATACGAAAACTTGTTGTTCGACCAATCTCGGAGAAAGAGAGGTCACTTCTCTATACGTATATGTTCCTGATGATCTTCTGTAATTAATGGTTCCTTCATTTTCTTACTAGCTATCGTGTCGATTCTTTCTATACGTACAGTAGCTAGCGTCGACCAAGCACGGAGAAAGAGAGGTCACTTCTCTCTATTAGCTAGCTAACATAATATGATCAAACTCCTAAATTAGCCCTCCAAAACCCCTACCCCCCCTCCCCCCCTAAAAAAACAAAAACCCCAGTGCATGCGAGGTGCTGACGCATGGCTGCCTTTTGGTCCCGGTTGGTGTTACCAACCGGGACTAAAGGTCCTCCTACCCGGACGCCCCGCAACGGCCATGTGGAGCCCCTTCTATCCCGGTTCGTAAACAAACCGGGACTAAAGGTTTTGGGCTTAATAAAGGGCTTAGGAGTAAAGTTATGGCCAAATGACACACATATTTATGAAAAGACTTATCATTCTATTGTCAAAATGGATGGTGCGGCAATGCGCGCCGGCAATGATCTAGGGGAGTTTATTGATCTCCTTTTTGCTGCCATCTCCATTTAGCTAGAAAAACGATCATGTATTATGGGTCGGAGGGAGTACATGTTATTCTCTGAGCATATGGAAGCTCCCATCTACTCCAACTGGATCTGGAAATCCAAGTGTCTTGCTTTCATTTGGCTGTTGCATTTCCGAGATTAATTGACTCAATAAATTTGGTTGGGTGTAGGGGAGAACGTATAGATGAGTTTTTTTTTTTTCCATTCTGTAATGATGTGACTGTGCCTCCTAGTCTTGTTTTGCTCTTCTCCCTTTTTTCTACAAAGAGGCCGGTAAAAAAATCATGGACTTTTTTTGTGAGGAAAATGATGGTAACATTTTGCTTTTGCTAGTGATTATTATCGCACTGCTTTGGTTCGCAGCACAAATTGTGTGTATGTTTTTATGAGATTTGGAGTTACAAAAGTAAAGCCAAGATCTCTTTCAACCAAAAAGAAAACTAAGTGAAGGTTGTGTTTTTCTTTACAGTATTTTCAGATCTGCAAAGAAAAAAAGACAAGAATTTGGAGAAGTGGAGATTTGGAGTTACAAAAGTAAAGCCAAGATCCCCATACCTCTCGCATGCTAAGCGAGCGCTCTACCATCTGAGCTACATCCCATTTGTGTTAAACGAATAATTAACATCTTATTGATTGTGGGCGAATCTACACTCCCTGACTGCATGATTCCAATAGCAATGAAACGACTCAAACAGAAGCATAAACACTGAGGAAAGAAGGTGACTTAAATCGATTTTTATTGCCAGTGTAGTTTTCCAGCCAGCCAACGTTTATTCTTGCTTGTACCGGCCACCATGATGATGTGTGTAGGCAAAAGATGTACTCCATGCGATTAGGTGGTCCACATGGACGGGATAGGGTGCGATATTCCCGTGTCCGTCAATATATGTTATATACGCACGCGTACGTACGCCTGCAATAGATCGATTCACGTTACGTGCGCAATAGGCAATAGCGATTTAACCTAGCGGACCGATGACTGGCGGCGGCGGCGCACGGAGCACGCCATCCACGTCGGTGGAGTGGTCCGATCTCCCCGGTGATCTCCTCGACCTGATCTGCAGCAAGGTCACCCCGCTGCTCCATCGCGTCCGCTTCGCCGCCGTATGCAGGTCGTGGCGAGCCGCTGCCATCGCAGCGAGGCAGACGGCGCCGCCCGCCTTACCCTGGCTCGTCTTCCCCGGTGATGACTGCAAGACAAAGCGTGTATACTGCCCCGAGGACGGCGGGGTCCTGCAGATCCCTCTCCTGAACGAGGTGCTCATCGGCAAGAAGTTCGTCGGAGCTCACGATGGGGGCTGGGTCGCCGCGCTAGGCGACAACATGCAGCTTGCGATCGTGAACCTCTTTTCCGGTGTTGAGGTACCGCTCCCCGCTAAGGACCTGAGCAGGGGCTGCTCAGGCCAGGAAAACTCAATCCGGAAGGTTATTTTTTCAGAATCTCCAACCTCAAGCGGCTGCATCATTGCAGCCATCACCAGCCTATACAACATCACACTCTGCGGGATTGGTTGCTATCCGGGCAGCTGGTGGAGGACAAGCAAATTTTATCAATATTGCATCATCGACATCATATTCTACAATGGATACCTCTATGGCCTTGCCAGCTCCAACGATCTGGTCAGGTTTGAAATAGGTATGAACAAGGATGGAGGGCCAGTGATCACTGACAAACAACAATGGTTGCATATAAAAATCGGTAGCATTGCTATCGGGTTCCCGTGCTACCTCATTGAGTTGAACGACAAGTTGGCGATGGCAGTGAAGATTTGTCTGGTCGATACCCGTGAGCCTTTGTTCAAGGTGTTTGAGATTGTTGACGAATTGACGTCAAGGTACACTCACAAGTGGAAGGAGGTGACAAGCTTGGGTGATTATGCCTTGTTTTTAGGGAAAAGGTGGTCCAAGGCGGTATATGTGCCTTCTGCTAAACGCGGGGAGGTGCAGAGAAGCTGCATCTATGCTGATGATATGAATTACTTGACGAGTTTGGATGGCAAAGGCGACCGTCTATATCATATGCCAGATGAAAACAGTAACAATTTTACCGAGATGATCAAATCAGTTGGATCATATGTATATGCCGGTTATTTTCCATGTGGCATGTGGATTCTCCCTCCAAATTTCTAGCAGAGCAAGAATAGTCAAGCGTGGCACCTTTAAATTTATTCCGAGTGTGCACATTATGGAAAGTTACATTTTACCTTGTTAAAATAGTGGCTGCCCATTTGTAGTATGGTTGGAATATTTTGTCGTAAAATAAAAAAAATAAAAACTTAATCCATCATATATGTTGCTTAATCACTCTAGCTATGTGTTTGGAAAATGGGTTTTCAATATTAATTTTACTATATGCTAGCTAGGACCCACATGCCATCCAAGAATAGTTGTAAAGCGCCCAATTTATTGAGTAGTTTATGATTTAGTCCATCATATGACTTTTTTCACAAAGTAAGCTTCCAAAGTATAAGCAGCATATCAGGAGTCCTTGTCAAGCTTCGCGGCAGAATTCTGCAACAACTTTGCTCAACCCGGGTTCTCCATAGATTGCAGCTGCACGCCACGGGTACATGTATGATGAGATAGATATATAAATGGTGCAATGGCCCATGGCAGCACCGGACCGTCTCACAGGCGAGCTTCCTTTGCCCAACGAGTGCCATACACAAAGATAGCCATGCAGCATAATCGATAAACTTGCTTTCTCTCGCAATATGTTTCTTTGCACAGAGAACTAGCACTCAACTTGCTTCCTCTCGCGAATGTCCCTTTTTTCTGCTCTTCTAGTGAGCATTCCACGCGCCGTCATTTTCCAGTGAAAGGATTCAAAAACGTACTACAAAACTGTACAAGACTTCACAAACACCCGTCCGTTAAGGTGTGGTAGGCTGAAAAGGCTTGTCTACTGTTATATAGTTTCCTTGAATCACACATATTTCCCAATAACATTGTTATCAAATATAATTCTATGGTTCTGAATATTGAGTACATAATCAAAAATAAATGCTAATGTTGTGTGAGGAAGGGCCCTTGATTAAGTGCCCAAGCAATAGTCAACACTAACTGTCTTCCATTAATGCATCCAATTTAGCAAAATAGGTGTCCTTAGGTAAAAAGATCAAGATTTGCCAGGGTTCTTGTCTGAAACATGGGAATGCCCAAAGCTAGCATAGATGCTTAACAAGAATACCTAAAGTGATCATGAACAAACAGGCAACGCAAGGCAGAATGCAAATGTTTAAATTTTCATGAAAGAAGAATAAATAAATAAATAAATAGAACATGTCAACAAATCTCATAATCAAGAAGAGCTCGATCGGCACGAAACTAGTAAAATGAATATCGAAGAGGCTTTTCTGGATCAGCATCCCCACACCACATTTGATTAAACATGTTGCTCAAATGGAAGGCACAAACCAAAAGGAGGGTAATAATGTAAGATCCAGCAAAGCACAAGGAAGATGTGCATTTAAACAACTAGAATAAATTTTGAATGATTACTTAAGCAATGCTAACTAAAAATTCAAGGATGAAAGGAACTGGATGGTGGACGCCCCATTATTTAGTAATCAGGTCAGACATGGCAAATAGTTCAGAACTGCAGCTCATTTTCGGTTCTCTGTGTAAGTTTGCACAACATTTCCAAACATCCAGATCTTACCACGGAGATAGAATAAATGGATCACAGCATAGCAGAACAAGTTATGCACCCAAGCCAGAAATATAATCGCTAAGAGAGCACTAACCAGTCCAAGAACTGAATAAAGTAAGCATGATCCAAAAGTATAATACTCCCTCCGTCCCAAAATAAGTGTCTTGAGCTTAGTACAAATTTGTACTGGAGCTAGTACAAAGTTGAGACACTTATTTTGGGACGGAGAGAGTATGATAAAACCAAGCCCCTCTATGAACTGGGTTGGTCTAAGATGATAAGTTAAGTACCGCTGATTGTACGCCATCACATATGATGCACACACAACAAAGAAGATGGCAACACCTCCACAGCCAATCCGACATCAACCAGATCTTCTAGCCCTTCCTGGTAGCCCTTCCTGGTATGGAAACTGAATCCTGTACAGAAATGGAAGGATAGTGTAAGTGTCTATTGCATCTGCAGAAGTAAAAAAAAACTCAGTTATTGCTTCCGGCCTTTGCGCCATGGGCGCAACGGGTCATCTAGTACTTATAATAGACCATACTGTTGCTGTGCAAATTGAAAGCTTTCAAAAGAAGTTAATTGTTTTGCTTGGTACCCAACTTTCTCATGGGGTAGTGAGAAACCCTGATACCGGGTGATATCTAAAGTTTCCGCCCAGTACCCAAAATCCTGACGGCAGCACAGTGCGGCCCCACGTGGTTGGGAAGAGTTCCAATCAGCTGCGGCTGTGCAACAGGAGGAGGCGAGGTCATGCAACGATGAATTTCCAAGTTGCTCTCAACCTAAACTCTGAGACAACGACCCTACCGGTTGGGTCAACTTAATACTGCACCTTAAAACATACTATGATGTACTGTAAAAAAGCCTCTTAACACTCTCGCGTGCCCTTTGCCACTCCTACTACTTACACCCTACCTCACCTTCAACTACGACGAAATAATAGCTTACAATGGAGACCAAATTAACCATCTTGCTACATTGGAGAAATGACCAATGATGGTGCCATGTTCAGTGCAGGAAATGTTGCGGACATTGCCATAGCGATTTACATCCCGCGAGGGTTTGTTCATTTTCACCCAGCATGACCAGATGGTAGGCATGGGCCCCCATATCGATCCTGGCTAGGCAGGTTACTGAGCCCATCGGCCGATGGCTCCCTTGTCCTTGTTTTCATATTTATTATGCTCGTGGTAGACGGATCTAAATCCACACAGTTGGGGCTACGATAAATTCACAAATCTCATCCATGAGGTCACACAGAGTGCTTAGAAGAAGTGAAAGAAAGAAACAGAGCAGCCCAAACCAAAGGTTACACTCAGCCTAACTCAGAACAACAATGCCTAAGAAAAAGATTCATCATGCTGAGCTGCACCCAACCATTTCCCCACGCCTCTCACTCTCAGTGTTATGAGTTTCTATTTGGCTCGCATGCAAAGGCAAGGTCGGAACCATGGCAGTCAACGTGATTTGTTTCTCTTCGGTTCCTCTCTTTAATTTTGGAACTATTGTAGGTGGCAATCTGGCAGTATCAGGTCTAGCTTCTCCATGCCACTACATCTATCTTTTATGACATGGTTTGACTAGGTGCACATGTAGGCAGTTCCACACGTTCTTATACTCCCTCCTCCCAAAATAAGTGTCTCAACTTTGTACTAACTTTGTTGAGACACTTATTTTGGGATGGAGGGAGTATCTTTCTGGGCCCATAATAATCATGTACTAAATAATGCCTACAGCTATTTGTTATGCCTTTAAGGGAGCATGTGGTTCTTATCTAGGACCACTTCTATTTTCTCTCCTAGTTTTTTGGAGCTCAAATTTATGAAGCTTCGGTTTTAGGTATTTATCATGGTGTTACAAATCTTAATTAAGCTGCTACTGCCTCTGTGTGCTTGTCAGACGAAAATAATATTGCACTTTTGACATGCTCCTTGTTCTAGTTCAAGAATTTGCCTAGAAATGTCAATGTTTTTTTTTTTTGCATTACAAGAAGATCTCCCCGGCTGACATACGACATACAGACTGTCATTGATAATATTGTGACCAAATTGCAGTGATGGCAAGGGAAGTTGGGCACCAAAGCTAGTTGGCTCACGTATTGTCAATGTGGCGCTCTCGTCCGTCATTATTTATAGTATACGTTAATGGTAAAAAATTTGGGCTCCTCGGTAATTAAGGAGATCAATAATGTTCGTAAGAATTTGCTATATAAATCTACCATGGAGACAAATTGCATGGTGGTTTCATGTTTGGTCAGTTGGATTCAGATTGATGTAGTAGGTCGGGGGTCATCAACTTTAGAAAGAGATATACCAATTGAAGAAGAAAAAATACCGTGCTAGAACGGCATCCTGACTCTCTGCGGCACAGAGCGCATTCCTAGAACAATTCAGATTGGTCATGACGACATTGCATGTTTACAATCGTCATGGTCGCCAAGTAACCAAAAAATACCAAGCGGCATTTGCATAATAGCTTGTTCAATCATCAACTCTGCCATCCTTTTGGCCAACTGCCTGAAATGTGTATGTTTACCTTGCCAAACGAATGTATGCACGAGCAGCGGCGCCACAGGATCTGTCTGAGAGTTCTCCTTTAATCCCTCGTCATTGTGCTGCATCTGGACCTGGCGCCGCGGCATGTCTCAGATCAGGCAAGGAACCCTAGCACCCCCGCGATCAACACTTTCCATTGCAGGCCGGTGGCGAAGGCGCAGGACGTGACCTCGTCGCCATTGGAGTGCCTAGCATGGGAGAAGCGATGGACGAGGAGAAGTGGTCGATAGTGATGACGCTGAGAGAGGTGGCGCAGTATCCGTGCGTCCCCCATGTGCAGCTAATGGGCGAACGAAATCGCAGTTCCAAACGCGATAGATATATGTACCAAAAGGATACATGCGCATTGTCCCAATGGCTGAAGCGCACATTCTTAGTAAAGAGCTACTTATAGCTCGTCTCCTACAACGCTACACCCCCCCATCCAGAGGCTACACCCGGCCAGCTCGGTACAACAATAACCAAGCACAAGACGATAAGATTCCATAATGTTGATATGTAGGCTGTTCCACAATTCGTTTTATCTTTTGACGCTATAATAATGTTCTAATAATGGCCACTTTATCATTGCACATGCGAGGGAGCATGTGGTTCTTATTCGGGATCACTTCTATTTTCTCTGCTCGTGTAAATGAAGCTTCTGTGCTAGGCAATATTTTCATCATGCATGGCATAGTGCATCTTGGGTACTTGCAATACAAACGAAATACTACCCTGCAACGATCCCATCACAAAGAAACAATTGTGTGAATTAGACACTAGTGTACAAAATCAACAAAACTCAAATCAAATTGTCATGCAGGTCTGACAAAGATAATATTGCATTTTTTACAGGTTGCACTCTAGTTAAAAAATACCCATAGAGATATTTAGGGCTGTTGTTGCATTACAAGTCACCGCAAAGGCTAACCTGCAGCCTTTCTTGAATAAACTTGTGACCAAATTGTAGTGGACGGCTCATGTTTTGTGGACACTGTGCTCTCATCCATCCTGATTTATCTCTGTTAATTAAATTAATATTAATCTGTTTGGGCTCCTCGGTAATAAAGGAAATTGTAGTGGACGGCTCATGTTTTGTGAACACTGTGCTCTCATCCATCCTGATTTATCTCTGTTAATTAAATTAAAATTAATCTGTTTGGGCTCCTCGGTAATAAAGGAGAATTCATATCTACGGTAGAGACAAATTGCATCGAGTTTGCATGTTTTAGTCAGCTGGAAAAAGGTTCATATAGTAGGATGGAACTTGGAGGTCATCGGTCCTAGAAAATTTGGTTACCAGCGCTTTCACTGGAAGCCTAGAAATGACATCAATGAAGAGACAAAACACTGTCCTGGATCAGAGCATTACTGAGCTTCATTGTGCATTGTAGCCATCAGCTCAACCACCGCCGTGGCAACTACCTGAAACCAAGAAGCACTTGATCTCCTTCAGCACCCTTGCTCAAGGTAATAGTTCAGCACAGTAGGTTGTGGATGTGTCTTCAACGTGGGCCTCTATCCGTGCAGGTCCTTCAAGTCGAGGGTGTTGGAGAACTTTTGTTCGCTCGCTTGCATGGACAGGAAGTGGTTCTCTCTGCGGGTGTTGAAGAACCACGTTTTGCTCGCCCAGATGGGCAAGGCGTGGTTGTGGCCAAGGTTGTTGCAGAACTGTGTCTTGCTTGGGAAATTATACACTGACAATTTAGACACGTCCGCCTGTACGCCCAAGTAGCGGTACCTTGTTTTCAGTTAATACTAAGCACTCAAATCCCGATGTCTCATATTCTCAAACAAGCACCCTTTTTTTCTTGCAATAATTTTGCTAAGGGCTGGTATAGGAGAAGAGAAAGCTGTTGAGAGTCCATGGGCTGTGTCCTAGTCATGAACCATAGAGAACACAATCCATCGGTGGTCGTATTTATAGAGATGATTTATCTGCGCATTATTTGGTTGCTCATAACATTTATATCAGATAAATTTCGTCAGATTTTAACTCAGAAGGTCTTCATAAATAATGGAAGTCTCCAATGATGTACAACAAGGGCATGTGCTATCATTTATTTGAACTTGCTTGATACGTGTCCTTTGAAATTGGTAAACGCGCTTCTGAACTAGACGATTTCAGGCGCCGTGGGAAAACTCAGATGTTGCTATGAAACGTTGTTACGGCACCACAAGCACAAATTCTGTTAAGTTAGCAGCTTAATGGTTCGAGGAATTTATGTAGTACGTGAAACATAAGCATTTAATGAAAAATTATCACAGGTTGATTAATATATGGTATCACCAAAATATCTCCAATTATTTGAATAGGGTGAATTAAAAATTTACCTGTGTTATGCTTTACTTCCTCTAATTGACTAGAATTTGAAGCTTTGGATTTTATTTGTAGTTTCAAAACATTTTGGAATTATTTAGAACCCAAAATTATTTTAGAGGATATTCATAAGGCCCAAAATACATTTTACAAAATTCATATAGTTTTTTTATTTAACAATTGGGCTCGATTTTATTCGTTAAGTCCTAAATATTATATTTGGATCTACTAGATTTTGTAGACCTTTTCTGAATTGGTTTGCATTGAATTTTTAATCAAATTCCAAACACAAAACCCTGCCAACCTTTGCACGAAGGATGTTCCCTTGCACGAAGTGGCTGGATCCCTCTGCCTATCCAAGTGGCCAGTATCTGCTTTGTCGGTGAACCTATAACCTTTAATGATGCAATGCAATTCTTGATGAAAGAACTTGATCGAGTTCTCCCAACACAGTTTCGTGTATAGTCGTGCCCCAAGACTGCCGACGCACCGAACGGTCGGCCAAGTATGGTGGCACTCCTATTTGATAGCACCATTCTTAAGTAATATCGTTCATGGAGGATTGATTCAACCAAAAAAGCTAATCAAATAAATTGCTTCAAATCTAGGCTAACCGCGTAGTGATTGATCCAATTGACCGAAGAACAAGTAGTTAGCCCGAAGAGTATATATTCTGTGCTTTGGGTGAACAAGTCAATGACAAGAAGTCAAGAATCCATGACCTAACGATCGAGATGAAGGCTGGCGAACTAATGTGGTAGTACATGTGAGAGAAGGAGATGGGCTGACGGCGACATAGTAGCCAAGGACCCAGCGGGAGGCCTGAGCATTACTGATGAACGACATTGACCAGATTTAGGACTTCAAAACCTATTGAATGGTGCAACAGGACAAATACTCTGTATTAACACGTGACACCTTATGACTGAGGTATCACTTGGACTTGTACGATTTTTTTTTTGTACACAGTAGCATTGTCACTTTTCCGTGTGATGAGAGGCGGAGGACATGGCCAACAAGGCGAGCACCGGCCTGATCAGGGTGGCTGCACTCAGGTCTCAGTCACGCGTTCCCATCAAGATATGCATCGAGGGATTTTACCAGGCAAGGGAATAGGGAACAAGCCTTGCCAACGAGCACAAGTGTACATCATCTTTAGTCAGTCACTCGTGCTCTCTACCAAGCACTGGTGCAAAATCTTCACCCTTGGTTATTAGAGAATAGTTAGGCACCGAGACAAAACAAACAGCAGCAGGAGGTTCTGACGGGGGTTGCTGCAGAACTGTGTTTTGCTCGCGCGGATGGGCAGGAACTGATTCTCGTCGAGGTTGTCTTACAAATTCATCTTGCTCGCGCGAGTAGACACATACGATTTGGACACGTCCGCCTGTATGCCCAATCAGCAGTACAAGATCATCACTTTATGCTAATCACTCAATTCACGATGTCTCATATTCTCAAGCAAATGCCTTCTTTTTTCTTGCAATGATTTTGCTAACAGTTGGCGTAAGTGGGGAAGTTGTAAAAACTCAATGGGCCGTGTGCTACTCATCAAGCATAGAGAGACACACTCCATCGGAGGTCGCATTTATATAGATGATCTGGTGGCCACCCATATTGCGGCTACTTGAAACATTTATATTGCATAAATTTTACGAGATATATCAGCTCAGAAGGTATTAATAGTATTGGGAGTCTCAAATGCTATACAACAAGGGCATGTACCATCTTTTATTTGGGCTTCGATGTACATGTTATGTCAAATTTGATCAGCCAACTCGTTCAATTTTATCTGTTAGTTAGTCCTCTTTAATTATATGTGCATATAATGCAATGTAGACACTAGACTGACTCTACAAAGGAAAGAAAGATTTTTGGTACTACAGATATCCCACCCCTATTTCCCAATAATGAAGAGGAGCTATTATATTTCTCTTGTTCTTTCGTACAAAAGATTATGAATAAGTATTTAGCTATTTTACGTTACCCAGAAACTAATACAAGCGGTTTATTTTTGTTAATTCGACGGCATATACGATTTGGTATCCCCTTATATAGTTCCACGGAGTACTAAGAGGGCAACTCCAACGAGACGACGTATTTCGTCCGCTAGCGTCACTTTCCGGCCTCATGGACGAAAACCACGGCCGAACGCGGAGAAGCAAACGAGCGGATTTGCGTGTTCCATGGACAGGAAGAGGATGCACGCGACATCCTCCCATGTCCTCCTCTAGCCCGTCAGTCGATGGCACACATGCCAAACCCCGCCGCCCTAACCAAGTTAGTCCTCCCCGGCCACTTTGCCCTAGCCGCTGCCACCCACTTCCGGCCACTTCGCCTCCCCTAACATTCCGCAACCAGCCGCCATCGCCATCGCCCCCGACACATCCATTGTCGGCCCCACTGTCGGTGTCAAAACCGGCGGATCTCGGGTAGGGGTCCCGATCTGTGTGTCTTAGGCTGATGGTAACAGGAAGCAAGGGACACAATGTTTACCCAGGTTCGGGCCCTCTCGATGGAGGTAAAACCCTACTTCCTGCTTGATTAATATTGAAGATATGAGTAGTACAAGAGTAGATCTACCACCAGATCGTAGAGGCTAACCCTAGAAGCTAGCCTATGATGGTATGATTGTAATTGTGATCGGCCATCTAAGGACCAACCTCTCCGGTTTATATAGACACCGGAGAGGGCTAGGGTTTACATGGAGTCGGTTACAAGGAAGGAAATATAATATCCGGATCGCCAAGCTTGTCTTCCACGCATAAAGGAGAGTCCCATCCGGACACGGGCGAGTCTTGAGTCTTGTATCTTCATGCTTCAATAGTCCGGACGATGTATATAGTCCGGCTGTCCGGATACCCCCTAATCCAGGACTCCTCAGTAGCCCCTGAACCAGGCTTCAATGACGATGAGTCCGGCGCGCAGTCTTGTCTTCGGCATTGCAAGGCGGGTTCCATCTCCGAATACTCCAATGTACCTATTACGACAAACAATGTCCGGCTTCTCATCAACGTTGTACTCCTCGGCTTCAGTGCCTCAATAATGACCATTTCCACATGTCGATCGAATGCGAGGAGTCGAGGCATTTTTGCATTTGCCACCCCAGATCCTTCGGGCTAGCCATCTATTTGAAGAGACTGGGATTCCCAGATCCGAACCTCACTCTTCCCCCTCGAGCAAGCATCCAACATAGCGCCCGGAAAAACTATTCCAACATGGCCGGTCGTCGCAGCTCTTCTGCTCGCTCCCCTTGCCCCAAGCCAGGGGACTGGGAAGAGTGTTCAGTTCGTCATAGCCGTTTGATAGAGTTACAAACCCAAGGGTTTCTCCCACCGGCGTTCCTGGTCCCCGTCCGAGCCGGAATAGCCACCTATAATGGCAGGGAACAAGCGGAGAGATCTCCTAATCCGTCTCCAGAGGAGCGAATATGCCTCATTCCGCATCTGTTAAGGGGCGTCGGGTTTCCTATCCACCCGTTCCTTCGCGGGCTCCTGGAGTTCTACGGCCTCCAGTTGCACAACTTTACCCCAGCTTCCGTACTACATATAGCAGGGTACGTCACCCTTTGTGAGCTATTTCTAGGCTGTGAGGCTCACTTCGGGTTATGGAAGAAGCTGTTCTGCCTCGTCCCCCGCAACCAGGGAGAGTCACTATGTCAAGTGGGCGGGGCCGAAGTATGGCGTATCACCGAGACCGGATACCTATCCGGCACTCCCAAAAAGGCACCAGAGAACTGGCCTTTGGAGTGGTTCTACATTGATGACGTTCCCCTCCCGGATCCAGTCCGGACAGGTCTACCCAGGTTCAGTAACGCCCCGCCGAGGGCACGTCTAAGTTGGCGCCCCCGAGGCCCCCAAGAGGAGGACACCAGGGAGATACACTTCCTGATGAGCAGGATAAAGTTACTGGCCAAATCCGGACTGACGATAGTAGAGGTTATGGCAATATGCATAATGCGGGGGGTGCAACCGCTCCAATATCGGGGCAATCCCATGTGGCATTTCAACGGGGAAGACGATGCCACCCGTTGTGGCTGTAAGGGTCCGGACTCCGCCACTGCTTTGGCAAGGATAATGTCCGATTTATACAAAGGAGAAGAGGAAGACTTCCTTCACATCAAACTGCGGGACGTATTCTCCATGTACAATCCCCCAAACTGGGTAAGTCGTCATTCATTTTCCCGCTTCACTTATTGTGGCGTTCTTCGCTAAGATTACCTACCTCGATATTTCCGGAAAGGTGAATCGAGGAGGGTCAGAAGGAATCTCCAGCCCTTCCCCGCAGCCAGAGGACCCCGAAAGGGCCCTGGATCCAGGACTCGAAGAAGATCCGGATATGACCGTGGAGCTTGTCAACGAGATATTTTATCGGGCGAGCCGTGACGGCGCCTCAGTGGCTATTACTGCCGATTATCCCGGACTGCTACCTATGTCGCGTGTAAGCCAAGCCGGAGACTCTATCCTCCGAAGAGGACTCCTTCCTGATGTCATGCCTTACCCTGAAGTGTCATATTTTTGCAGAGACGACGGTCGGAGCGCAGGGCCGAGCCCCTAGGCACCCGTCGGCCGCAGGCGTCCGGATTGGGTAGGCTCAAGAGGAAGGCGGTTAGGGCCGAAACGCCGCTACAGAGGTAAGGCAAAAACCTGTCATGTAATTATTGTATTTGATGTATAACAGCGCCCTTTACATCCTGGCAGGAAGAGGAGTATCCAGACTATATCCGGGGATCCTGCCAATCACGCCTCCACCAGTCGGATTCCAGAACCGGCTTCAAGAGAGGAGGCGGACGTGGGGCCGATGCCGCATAGTCCTCCGACACAGGACGCAGATATGCTCTCTGCCACGAATTCCGAAGTAGAAAGCGCCATGAATCACCAGCGTCGACGGGCCGTGCTTCGCAACAACATCTTCTCCGAAGAGGCATTTAATGCTTTCAATTCGGGAGACGCATACATCCGAGCTGCTCAAGGCGGGCTTGCCCCGGCGACGGACCAGTATACCAAAGATATATGGGTAAGGAAGTTTGATAAGCATGTATAGCAGTAGCCCCTGAGACTTGAAACGGTTGGAACAACTGTTTAAGGATCAATTTATGCGCAGGTTCTTGTAGATAAGAATGAGCAATTGTCTCGGGAGCTGGAGGGGTGCAAGACCCAACTGAGGGCCACGGTTGCCAAGCTAGAGGAATCCCAGAAGGCCTCATCTGGTAACATTTATCTCGATTGTACGAAAATGCACTAGTTAGTAAGTGGCTGGTATGATGAGTTGAACAGAAAATTCTGCAGATAACCCTGGGGTGAATCCGGAGGGCGGAAGGGATGACGAGTCGCATCTCCAAAGGCAGCTAAAGGCTGGCGAGCGCATTCTTACGCAAGTTAAGCAGGCGAAGAATAATCTTCAAGATGCCAATATTCGGCTAGACGTGGAATTAAAAGACGTCCGCGCGCAGCTGGCGGACTCCGTGAAGGAGAACAAAAGGCTTCACGCGGCATTTATGGTAAGTGCCTAGACGAACTGTAACATAGTTCGGCGAGGAAGTATATTGAAAGAGTTTTGCTTGTAGGAATGTTAATGGGTCGCCCTGAGGAGGAGATGCCCGCATCTGCAGGCGATTTACTGCAAGTCCTCTCACAACTGCACGATCGAGCTCGGCAGGCGATGCAGGTCGTTGCTCAGGCCTTGTGGCCATCAAGCTTCCTGCCGAATGGCATGGGGGAGCTTGTGGACATGCTTCAAGGAGCACGGCGACGCTTCCGATTGTGGAAGATGTCAGCCTGCCGGCAAGGTGCAAGAGAAGCCTGGGCTATGGTGAAGACGCGCTACACCAAGCTGGACCCGAACCATATGGCCGAAGTCGGACCGGCGGGGCCAGATGGGCAAGAAATTCCCGTGAGTCTGGTATATGACCAGGTGGCGTTAGCTGCAAAGTATTCTCTACAGGATTGTAAGCTAGATAGCCTGTTGGATGGTATAGAGGAGGAATATAGTGAGTCGAAGTGATCGTGTAATTCAATGGACATAAGTAGCCCCTTGCCGGATTAAAATCATTTGTCATGGCGGACCTTTTCGCTTCAGCCCCCGGATCCTACAGTCCGGGGTGTGTCCGAATACCCGCTCAGTTATACAAAACCGGGGTATGCGTGGAAACCAGGCGTAGGGGTCATAAGTGCTTGAACATACAAGTACCCAACTAGTTATGTTATATTACATGGATAGTAAGAAACATCTTCCAGGGAGAATAGTTCTGTTAAGGGTTCTTTTCCCTGGGTACGCATGCGACGATGCACATGTCCGGACTGCGAACAAAGGCGCAGGATACAAAACTTCTGGGGGTTTACGTTATGATAAACGAAGACATCTTTTGTTCACCGACTGAATATTCTCTTAAGGAAACTAGCTTTTGGCTTCACCCAGTCTGAGGTACACATCCGGCTCAACCGGCAGTAACAATCGCAGAGGTGCTTCCTTATGCCCTAGCCGAATTAACGGGAACGTAGGGCATAAACACAAGAGCCAGGCAACCCAGCTTGGCCACATCTTAAGTCATATCGATGCATATAATGGTGAATAAAAGGCACACATGGAAAAAGAAACGCATATGTGATGGGCAAAAAGCCGTAAGAGTAATTTATATTTAGCTTCCGTATAGGAAGCCCCTAGGTAGTGCTTACACACATAGTGCGGCCGGAGTAATCCGGGAGTCCGTATTGTATTAAATACTTTGTGTGAAGAGAAAAAAGGTCGAGAAAGGAAAAGGGAGAGAGCATAATTAAAAAGGAGGAGGTAAGGAGACAAACACTGAGTTCGGCGCTAGGCGTAGAATCTCCGGAGTCTGGCCGCGTTCCATGGGTTCGGCTCGAGTCTCATTATCGGACGACACGTAAGTGGTACGCTCCTCCGGTGAGAACTTTGTCAATGACGAAGGGACCTTCCCACTTGGGTTTGAGCTTGTCCTTCTTCTCTCCGGTAAGCGTAGAACGAGCTCGCCAATATTATAAGTTTTGGCCCACACTTCTCTGCTTTGGTATCGTCGAGCCTGTTGCTGATAGAATGCGGAGCGGGCCTTCGCGACATCGCGCTCCTCCTCCAGGGCGTCCAAGTTATCCTGCCGATCTAACTCGGCTTCCTACTCTTCGTACATGCGTACGCGTGGCGAATCATGTATTATGTCGCAGGGTAGAACTGCTTCTGTGCCGTACACCATAAAAAATGGTGTATATCCGGTGGTGCGATTCGGCGTGGTCTGCAGCCCCCAGAGTACGGAGTCGAGCTCCTCGACCCAGTGCGTGTTCGACTCTGTCAAGGATCGCACTAGTCTGGGTTTGATGCCGCTCATGATGAGACCGTTTGCCCGTTCGACCTGGCCGTTTGTTTGAGGATGGTAGACGGAAGCGTAGTCGAGCTTAATACCCATTTTGCCGCACCAAGCTTTCACTTCATCGGCTGTGAAATTTGAGCCATTATCAGTGATGATGCTGTGGGGGACACCGTATCGGTGTACGACCCCGGATATAAAGTCTATTACTGGTCCAGATTCGGCCGTTTTCACTGGTTTGGCTTCTATCTATTTGGTGAACTTGTCTACCATGACCAATAAGTATTTTTTCTTGTGGCTTCCCCCTTGAAGGGGTCCAACCATATCCAGCCCCGGACCGCGAAGGGCCAAGTTATGGGGATTGTTTGGAGAGCGGTAGGGGCATATGACTCGATTGAAAAGAGCCGGCAACCGACGCAGTTGTTGGACAAGGTCTTGTCTTGTCTGCGTGGCCGTCGGGCCAATAGAAACCTGTACGGAAGGCCTTGCTGACTAGTGCTCGAGCCGCGGCGTGGTGCCCGCCCAGTCCGGCATGGATTTCAGACAAGAGCTGCCGCCCTTCCTCTTCGGAGATGCACCTTTGGAGCACTCCGGCCGAACTTTTCTTATAGAGTTCCCCTTCAAGGACTTTGTAAGCTTTAGAACGCTGGACGATGCAGCGTGCTTCATTTTGGTCTTCGGGGAGCTCCTGCCTATTTAGGTAGGCCAAGAAAGGCTCAGTCCACGAGGCGCTGACAGCCATGATTTCATGGGCCGAAGATGTTATTTTGGTGGTAGAGCCTCCGATTATGTCTGACGGTTCGGAATCTGGGGGTTAGTTCGGGTCCGTGCTAGTATTGCCAGACTCCCCTTCACATACTATGGATGGTTTTTGAACAACCTTTCCAGGAATATGTTAGGTGGGACAGGGTCGCGTTTAGCGCCGATGCGGGCGAGGACGTCAGCCGCTTGATTGTTTTCTCGAGCGACATGGTGGAATTCGAGCCCCACGAACCGAGCTGACATTTTGAGGACGGCATTACGGTAGGCCGCCATTTTCGGATCCTTGGCATCAAAATCTCCGTTAATTCGTGATATTGAGAGGTTCGAATCCCCCCGCACTTTCAGGCGTTGAATGCCCATAGAGACTGCCATCCGAAGACCATGCAACAGAGCCTCATATTCGGCTGCATTGTTGGAGTCTGTATAATATTTGGAGGACGTACTGGACCGTCTCTCCGGTGGGAGACGTCAGGATTACACCCGCTCCCAAGCCGGCCAGCATTTTAGAGCCGTCGAAGTGCATGATCCAATTGGAGTACGCGCCGTACTCTTTAGGCAGTTCGGCTTCTGTCCATTCGGCGACAAAGTCTGCCAGTATTGCGACTTGATGGCCCGCCGTGATTTGTATGTTATGTCGAACAGAAGGAGCTCGATGGCCAATTTAGCAATCCGGTCCGTAGCGTCGCGGTTATTTATTATGTCATTGAGTGGTACTTCGGAGGCCACCGTAATCGAACACTCTTGAAAGTAGTGTCGCAGCTTACGGGATGCCATGAAGACCGCGTATGCTATTTTTTGGTAGTGTGGGTATCGGGATTTGCATGGGGTGAAGACCGTGGATAGGTAATAGACCGGCTTTTGGAGCGGGAATTTGTATCCGTCAACATCTCGTTCGACGACGAGCACTGCGCTTACAACTTGGTGTGTTGTAGCTGTGTACAGTAGCATAGGCTCGCCGATGTTTGGCGCTGTTAGGACTGGATTACTGGAGAGTAAGGTCTTTATTTTATCGAGTCCGGACGCGGCTGCATCCGTCCACACGAAGTGTTCGGTGTGCCAAAGGAGGCGGTAAAGAGGTAATGCCTTTTCTCCTAGCCTGGAGATAAAGCGGCTCAAAGCGGCCACGCATCCAGATAGTTTCTGGATGTGCTTGAGGTCAGTTGGTATAGCCAACTGTGTTAGAGCTCGGATTTTTGCCGGATTCGCTTCAATTCCTCTATTGGAAACAATGAAGCCCAGCAGTTTCCCCGAGGGGACGCCGAAAACGCATTTTTCCGGATTCAACTTGATGTCGTATGTCCGGAGGTTATCAAATGTAAGCCTCAAGTCATCTATTAGGGTTTCGACGTGTCTTGTTTTTATGACCACGTCGTCCACGTATGCCTCCACTGTTTTGCCGATTTGTTTTTCCAGGCATGTTTGAATCATGGGTTGATAGGTTGCACCGGCATTCTTAAGCCCGAAGGCATAGTGTTGAAGCAAAAGGGCCATATGGCGTTATGAAGGCTGTTTTAGCTTGGTCGGACTCTGCCATCTTTATTTGATGGTATCCAGAGTATGCGTCGAGCAAACACAGCGAGTCGTGTCCTGCTGTGGCGTCGATGATTTGATCGATGCAAGGGAGGGGAAAGGGATCCTTGGGGCAAGCCTTGTTGAGGTCTTTGAAGTCGAGCACAGGCACCAGCATTTGTCCTTCTTTGGTACCATTACCAAATTTGCCAGCCAATCCGGATGCTTGATATCTCTGATGAATCCGGCCTCAAGTAGCTTGGCTAGCTCTTCCCCCGTTGCTTGTCGTTTAGGCTCTGAAAATCGCCTTAGGGCCTATTTGACAGGTTGTTATCCCTTTAGTATGGTAAGGCAATGTTCGGCCAATCCGCGCGGGATACCCGACATGTCCAATGAGTGCCAGGCGAAAATGTCCCAATTCTCGCGTAAGAAGTCTCGCAGTGCGGCGTCCATTGCGGGGCTCAACTGTGTCCCGATGGAAGCTGTCTTCGTGGGGTCCGTTGGATGGACTTGGAATTTGACTATCTCATCTGCGGGTTTAAATGAGGTGGACTTGGGTCGCTTGTCGAGTATCACGTCGTCCCTGTCCACGGTGGCCCGCAGCGTTGTTAATTGTTTGACTGCTAGGGCTTCAGATAATGCTTCCAAGGCTAGTGCTGCGGTTTTGTTTTCGGCGCGGAGTGCGACGTCCGGATCACTGGCTAGAGTGATGATTAAATTGGGTCCGGGCATTTTAAGCTTCATGTACCCGTAATGGGGTATAGCTTGAAAGCTTGCAAACGCGTCCCGCCCTAGAAGGGCGTGGTATCCGCTGCTGAAAGGAGCAAGTTGGAATGTGATTTCTTCGGACCTGTAATTCTCCGGGGTGCCGAATACCACATCGAGTGTGATTTTTCCCGCACACCGTGCTTCCCGACTAGGGATAATTCCCCTGAAGGTTGTGCCGCTTTGTTCAATGCGGCTTTTATCAATTTCCATCTTCTTGAGTGTTTCTTCGTAGATCAAGTTTAATCCGCTTCCGCCGTCCATGAGTACTTTAGTGAGCCGAAAGCCGTCCACTATTGGGCTAAGGACCAGAGCGGCTGGTGCCGGGATGGTCTGGAATTGGGGTTCTTCACTGGCATTGAAAGTTATAGCAGTGTCGTTCCACGGATTTATTTTCGCCAAATGGCAGATTCCAGCGGGGATTCGTTGAGCTCGCTTGCGCCTATTATTTGAGGCGAAAGTCTCGAAGACTGTTAGTACCGTATTGTGTTCCTTGGCGGGATGTTGTTCTGCTTTATGGCTCACGAGGAGATCCTCGCCACTTTTTGCTACCTGCCGGAGTATCCAACATGCCCTAAGGCTATGGGTTGGTGTTGTGTCCGGCGTACTGTGAAGTTTACATGGCCCATTGAGCTATTCTTCCAATACGGTTTCATGCCCTGGGGCGGGTTTCAACTTCTTGGAGATTGGATCGGCCGACTTTCGAGAGTTCGCCGTTTAGCTCGAACAAAGGTTTTGGTGAGAGCCGGGCTATCCCAAAATTCTGTTTGGGTTTTCCAGGCGCTTTCCATCGCACAGTATTTTTGTACTATGGTTGCTAAGTCAGCAAGGCGTACTATGTCACGGCGACTTATAGCATTAAGGATTCCTTTGTCCGTACAGTTTTTGCAGAAAAGTGAGACAGCGTCCTCCTCGCGATAGTCCTTGACCTTATTTAACACAAGGAGGAATCTGGCCTAGTAGCGATGTACTGTCTCGTGGGGCTCTTGTCTGATATGTGAGAGACGGCTCAAACACAGATGGGTGCCCGTGGATGAGTCCGGATTCTGGTCCGGCCTAGCGCCTAGGGGCAGGGGAGCCACAGAGTTCGACAGCTCGGGATCTGGGATGCTACCCAATTTTTCTGGCCGAATACCCGATCCTAAGTCCGGGATCTAGGCCATGTTTTCCTCGAAGGAGTTCGGCCTGTGGAGCCTCAGTGATCCGCATACGATTCGTCCTCAAAATAGAGGGGTAATCCGTATGTGGTTCCTCCACTAACGCTATCTCTTGGGTGGCCGACGGGGATCTAATGTCCCTTTGGTCGGGTTTAAGCCCAATTCGGTCATAATCCGTAGCGTTTCTCAAAGCGGCGATGCGATCCAAGAGCTCATTAAGGAGGAGAGCTCGATCGGATTTATTTGTTCGGCAAGCTCCGAATTGATGCGAAGGCTATGTGTGATGACCCGAGAGGCCATCGTTGGCGCGATGGCCGATGGGGCGGCCATAATGAAGCCGCCAAGTCGGAGAGTTTGGCCTATAGCCAGCGCTCCCCCAGAGGTGATGTTGTCCTTGACAACGAGGCGAGCCATCGAGCCTCGAAGCGACGACACAGAGGAACTCTCAATGAAAGCACCAATGTCGGTGTCAAAACCGGCGGATCTCGGGTAGGGGGTCCCGATCTGTGCGTCTTAGGCTGATGGTAACAGAAAGCAAGGGACACAATGTTTACCCAGGTTCGGGCACTCTCGATGGAGGTAAAACCCTACTTCCTGCTTGATTAGTATTGAAGATATGAGTAGTACAAGAGTAGATCTACCACCAGATCGTAGAGGCTAACCCTAGAAGCTAGCCTATGATGGTATGATTGTAATTGTGATCGGCCTTCTAAGGACCAACCTCTCCGGTTTATATAGACACCGGAGAGGGCTAGGGTTTACATGGAGTCGGTTACAAGGAAGGAAATATAATATCCGCATCGCCAAGCTTGTCTTCCACGCAAAGGAGAGTCCCATCCGGACACGGGCCGGAGTCTTGAGTCTTGTATCTTCATGCTCCAATAGTCCTGACGATGTATATAGTCCGGCTGTCCGGATACCCCCTAATCCAGGACTCCCTCACCCACCAACTGGCATTGTTTCCATTTCTTTGTTGTCAACGGTATAGCTTGCACTACGGAGCCTACCAGGCTCGTCGCCGCCCTCGACATACCACCACCACTGCTAGAGGACGTGTTGTTGGTCGCTGCCCTTGGCATATGACCTCCTAGACCGGTTAAGATTCATGCATGCCCACGACCATCGCCGCCCATGAGATGTTCTCCCGTTTACCCGGCTGAGTCTCGTCCACACGCCTAGTGAAATTCGGATTCATCACTCCGAAGGATCATGGCGGGTACATCATATGAGTTTTCTTATAATAACATCATATGTTCATGATCATCCCAAGAATCATCCGACAGAGAGAGCAATGTTGTGGTTGCTACACTTCTCGTCAATCATTACATTTTAAGGCATTGACCATTGTTCACGGGATCGATAGAGGGCCATGCACCTAGGTTAAAGCGTAACAAAGAAAATGACCTTGTCGTACTCTTTAACGATTATTTCCATCTCACAAAACCACTATTCGACGCCGAACTTTTCCAGCGGCACTTCAAAATGGGAGACAATTGTTCAACCGTATTCGGGAGGGAGTGGCGAGGATTCAATGGCATGGGGCACATGATAGAACAGGCATCTATACTGTTAAATCAGCGTACCGAGCTCTAGTGATTCAGGAACAGTATCAAGCTCGAGAAGAAGGGAAGGTTACAGAATCTTCAATGCAAAATAAGCAGTTGTGGAAGACTCTATGGTCTCTCAAAGTTGTCCCAAAGGTCCGTGTTTTCTGGTGGAGAGTACTCAGAGGTATACTACCAGATGAACGCACTTTAAAGCATCGACATCTACGAGAAATCAGTCTGTGCAAAATCTGTCAGGCAAAAGAGGATTTGGAAGTATGCACTCATACACTGCTCTCATGCTGGGCAATTTTGGGAGGAAGCTCGATTACTCATGGATATCGAACTACCATGGCTGCACTCCTCCACGTGGGCTAGAGATATTTTATGTGAACCCCTATTTTCAGCAAAAGAGAGATCGACCATCCTCACTGTGATGTGGTCCATCTGGACATCCAGGAACCGTCGGACGCACGACGTAGAAAAGTTGAACCTGGCCAACTAGGTGAGGATGATCCGAGAAGCATTGGCTCTGCTGGATATTCCAAACCAGCAGGCGCATGTCCTTCCAGGCCATGGATGGCGTCCCCCGGAATAACAAGAACATATCAAAATAAACACGGACGCAGCAGTAGTGTATGATGAAGGAAAAAGTGGTGCTGGAGGTGTAGCACGATCCTCTACTGGACTATTGGGTGCCTGGTGTAAGCCGCACCTGGGCGTCACTGACTCCATGATTGCGGAAGCCCATTTCCTGAGAGATGGAGTTATATTCTCCAATCTACGTGGGTTTTCTCATGTGGTGATGGAGACTGACAGTCTGGCGGTAGTCAACCTCTGGAACACTCGCCGCAATAGTTCTTTAGTTGTGGAACCAATCCTATATACCTAAGAAGTTGGGCCAACTCCACCGCACGACCCCAAACGGACGTCCGGATTGGCCGGATTTTGTCCCTTTGGGGCGCCGATGGGTTCGCCCGTGTCCGGCTTTGTCCGTTGGGTCGTGCGTGCGCCCACCGCGCGGCCGCACCCCAAATCACGTCCGTGTCAGAAAAGTATTAAAAAACAGAAAACATAAATAAATGACTAAAAAAGTAAATAAACGTAGTTTAATAAACATAAAACTTAGATAGGGGGGGGGGTCACGGCCACAAAACGGCCCAGTTTCACGTCCGAGTCACATTAATAATTAAACATAAAAAGGAAAAAGAAAAACGGCCGCCGTCGGCGCGCTCCTGCCCGTGCCCGTCGATGCCGTTGCCGTGGCTGTCTTCAGGGCCGCCGGTGTCGTCGTCGTCGCTGACGAGGTCGACGTAGGCCGGCGGCGTCCACAGGTGGGCCGGCGGTGCGTGCGCTGCGTGGTAGACGGGGGCGGGCTGGACGGCGGGAGGTGCCTGCACCACCTCCGCCCGTGGCGACGCCTCCCGCTCCGGTGACCGCGGCGGAGTGGCGCACCAATTCACGGCCACGCCGGCCGCCATCTCCGGAGCAGTGCAGGACCAGCCCCACCCCTGGCCCTGTAGCTCCTGGAACACGGTCGGCGGCTCCTCCTCCATCGCGTCGTCCCTCCTCTCCTCCGTGATGGCCGCCATCTGCAGCTCCGGGAAGGCAACGTCGCCAGCGGCAGAGAGTGCAATGGCCTCCTCCAAGCCGTCCCATTGCCGCTCGTCGTGCGTGTTCATGGAGTCCTCCATGACACGCTGCACGAGACGGGCCTCCTCCTCCGCCGTCATGCGAGGAGGTGGTGGTGGCGATGGAGATGGCGACGGCGACGGCGTGGGCGTGAGGCCGCGCACCCGCCTACGCCCGCGCTCCTGGGGAGCAGCCGCTCGGCGCTCTGGGCGTGGCCGCCGTGGCCCCGTCGACGTGCCGGCGAAGAAGGACGCCCGCCGCGTGTCGTGCTCATCGCGGAACCAAGTGTCCCACAATGGCGAGTCGGGGGCGTACCTGGGGTCGTAGAAGAGGTCGTCGGGGAGGAGGAGGCGGCGGCGCTCGATCTCCTCGTCGCACGCACGGCCGCTCGCCGGGACCGGCGGGATCGGGACCCGGTCGGCAGAGAGATGCTAGTTATTGGGGAGGTGGACGCCGCTCCAGGGGAGTGGCGTCCTCGTTGCCCAATAACGGCGGCACACATTCGCGCGGATGTAGTGCCAGTCGCGCTCGCCGGCGGGCGTAGGTGCTATGGAGAACGCGGCTGGCGCGGGGGCCCGGCGTGGTGGCGAGGTCGGCTCCTCCTTCTTCACCGAGCCGCGGTGACGCCCCGACGAGGGGCCAGCCTCGCGGTCGTGCTTGCCTTTGCGGCCGTAGTTCCAGAGCCCCATGGCTGCGGGCGGCCGGCCGGCGACTTCTTGGCTAGGGTTTGGCTGCCGGGTTTCGAGGAAGCCGCGCGGTGGCGTGGGGCAGTGTGGACGACGACCGGTCCACGGCTTCCACTTAAACAAGGACGGCGACCTTTCGATTTGCGGATGACAGGTGGGGCCGCCCGCCCGTGCGCATTGATGTGGGCGGGTGGGAGGTAGGTGGCCGCCTGCCACGCGGCCCCGACGCGGACGAGGCGCGCATCCGTTTGGTGTCCGCCGCGACCCAAAACCTGCGCAAGTTTGCGCTCGAAATGGGTCGGCCCGGACACAAAACGGACAAGATGGGTCCGGGCCATCGCGCGCTGGGCCGTCTCATTTCTCCCTTTTACCCCAAACGGACGGGGGCGGACAGGATAGGGTCGTGCGGTGGAGTTGGCCTTAATCCCCACTATCCTATTTATCTCAACAAGCACACATGCCACCTCATCAAGGCCCACCACTACATGCATGAGAAAAGAATTTCCATTAGTTGATCACATGAACACCTTTCACATCACCACACATAGAACCTCATCAAAAGTCTACTCAACAAGCATGAAAAAAGTTTTCCATCATTTTTTGCCTCTTATATTCAAATTATATTTTGACTACACAATAATCAAATACAATATATATATATATATATATATATATATATATAATATTTATCTTTAGCTTTAGTTCATATATTATTAATTCAAAAATGATGCTTCATACAATCAAATCCCTGAAATATACTGCAATCGATTCCCGCAACAATGCGTAGGGTATTCTCTAATTCCTCTAGAAATTGATGAGCTATCTACTAGTTTTAGTTCTTTTGTAATTCAATATGTATGTAGATTAGCGAATGGCCCAGCTCACCTTTGTGCAAAACGTGCGTGCATGGTGTCTGGCACCGAAAGCTGGCTTACTGAAACACTGAGCTTCCTGATTAACAGCCTACTGGCTGACTGTTCAACGAATGCCTTCTTTGAATAAAACTCTAAATTCTCAGCATTTTTTTTCATTATGATGCTATTGGTAAAGTTGGGTTCTCCCCTAACCAGAAGCGCAGTCCAACTGTTTGAATGCTTGAGTTCTTGTTGATCAATTGATGAGTACATATGCATGAGTGTGTCCACAGGCCTCGAGTCATCGTATATCTATCTATACCAATATAAAAAGACCCAAAGGGGCAGATCCAACTGATCTCAGCCACCAAACTAAGTCAATCCAATGACCTAAACTGCTCCAATGTCGAGCGTTCAGCGTGTTTAACGTGCAATTAATATCATACCAAATATTGCACTACTCACAAAATTAACACACAAATAATATCATACCTAATAGCCGTGTGCAATCATTATATTTGTCTAAATATCAACGTGTGTTGCACGTGCGCATTTACTAGTGTTCTACAAAGTTGTGGTTAAGGTTTCTGGCCTAGAGTACTTGAGAGAATAAAATGCTGAGATACAGCCCGGTTGTTATCGATCAATGATGAGAGCCTTTCTGGGGATGCTTGGAAACATAGATAGTATGCACTGGGAGTGGAAGAACTATCCATTTGCATGAAAGAAAATATAAGGGACATGTTGATGCATGCACGATCATATTTGAAGTTGTGTGTCGGTGGGAAACGACACCTATGGGATCACAAGAATCCCTACTACGGTTGCGGGGCGCGGGGTTGTGAGAAGAGCAGGAGTAGTAATCAGCACAAAGATCGTTTACCCACGTTCCGGCCGCGAGGATGCGTAAAACCCTAGTCCTGCTTGGTGGATGTGTTGACTGTTCTTGAGCTCTCGAACTAGCTATGGGTGATACGTGGTTCCAAAGAGCCGAATCCTTTTGCAGTGCGCCATGGACGTCCTTTTATAGGCAAAAGGGGGTGCCATAGTGGCACAAAGGAGGTGGAAAGGCCTACAGTGCTGTGAGCTTATCGCTCGTATTACAGGACAAGACGCATTTAATGCGCAGCTTAGGTGTCCCTTCACTTTATCGGGGACGGGAGCGAGGCTCGTCCCATCCGTCGCCGCTCCACCTTGCTTCCACACGCGCCCCGGCCAGCGACGCATGCGGTGCCATGTAGGCAGGCAAGCAGCTGAGGTGGCGCGGTGGCGGAGCCTCCACGAAGATCTGCATGCCGCCACGCAAGTGTGTGCTGAGTTGGCCTGGAAGCTGCATGTTTCCACGAAGGTGCCTGCCCAGCTGGTTGGGCTGGCAGCTGCATGTGAACAGCGGTGAGGACCCGGTTGGTGCAGGCCTGGTAGTGGCCCCACTGCCGCCTTCGGCAAGGGTCTTGCCGGGTGGCCCGGCAAGAGTCTTGCCGGGTGGACCGGCAAGGGTCTTGTCGTGGCGCGCTGCCGCCCTTGGCAAGGATCCTGCCGGGGGTCTTGTGGGTTTTCCTTGGTAAGAATCTTGACGAGGATTGTTGCCCTCAAACCCTTATCCGATCTTGAGCATTCTTTATCTTCACAAATATCTGCATGCCACCATGGAGGTGCCTCCTGAGCCCTGGCCTAATGTGGCTGTTGGCGTTGGAGACTGTGGGCTCGAGGATGGCTCGCTCCACTGGTGTGGGCGAGCTGCCCTGGCAAGGGTCCTTGCCTGGGAAACCTGCTTCGTCCAGCTGATCTCTGTGGCCTTGGTCCTTGACGTTGCTTTGTTTGTCTCGTGCCTTCGGCTTCTCTCCGGCTTCCCGCCTTTGCCCTGCTATGCGTGGTTGTGGCGCGTGGCTCTGACTGCCCGTGCACAAGTAAAGGGGTCAAAAGGAGAGCCCCTACTTTTACATCGACAGGAGCCCCCGGGCCGGGGCCACACATAAGCGCGACACGTTGTTGGGCCAGGCCCAGAACGGTGTGCGGGCAGGCGGGGCAGATTTTACCGCGGTAACTGTTCCGTCTGCTGCGCTTCCCCACAACCTACGTTGGACGCGCGTCGTGGAGGAGCGTGCGTGACGTGGGAGGCATGCGTGGGACGGTTCCCGCACGCATGCGTCGTGTTGCAGTTAATGGGAAAGGAGGCGGCCCGCGCCTTCTCAGTAAAAAAGAATAACCGCGGGCGTGCAGCTCACTTTACCCCCCTCCTTGCGCCTTCTCCAATCTTAGAACAGCCGTCCCCTTTCTTCCTCCTTCTCGATCCCCCCCGTTTCGCTCGCCGTCGCTGCGCTTCCGCCGTCCTTTGCTCTCTTGGTTTCTCGTGAACCGCCATGGCGCCAAATACACCAAAAGCAAGGGAGTGGCTAAAGGCGTCGGGCGACGGAGCAGCCGGAGAGCGAGCTGGTCATGCTAGACGAGCGTGGATTCGCCTACTTCCCTCGGCCAGTCGATGTGTCCGAGCTCCGGGAGTTCTTCAAGGAACTGTGCGGGGTGAAGACGGGAGGAGAGAACACGGGGCATCCAGCCACGCAGGTTGTTCCCGCCAGCGCCGGGCCGCCCCAAATCGGTACCCCTTCTTCGTCGACTACTTCTCCTGCCGGCTCTGTCCCCCCCTTTTCTGATTTCTTCAAGGACATCATGCCCACCTACGGCTTCCGCCTTCTGGATTTCACTCCGAATGCCGTGGCGTGCATGGCTCTCTTTGCACACCTCTGCGAGGGCTTCGCCGGGGTGCACCCCACCACGGCGCTCTTCCGCCACTACTTCTCCCCTGGGAACCAAAAAGGGGCGCCATCTCTGGCCGCGTCACCTAGATTCCGAGGGACAAGGGGGCGTACCCGGAGGACGCCACGAAGGAGAGGTGGGAAGAGTGGCGGGGCCGATGGTGCTGGATTGAGGAGAAGGACCCGCTAGCATTCTGCGAGGTTCGCCAGGAGCCGCCGGTCCATGGAAGCGATTGGGCGACGTCCATGCCGACAACGCGAAGCTCACGATCGCCACCACCAGGATTCTTCGGCTCACCCAGGCCGGGCTCACCCTAGAAATGATCGGGGCGGACTTCATCCGCCGCCGAATCGCTCCTCTGCACGACAAGGGGAGGCCCGACCTGGCTTTTCGTCAATGCCGCTGACATCATGAGGCTCCGCGCCGGCCTCGACAACAATCTGACTGTGCTGAGGCACGCCCATCTCTGCCAATGGATCTTCCAGCTCGAGGTAAATGA
The DNA here is from genome assembly GCA_021605145.1 of Aegilops bicornis. Lineage (NCBI taxonomy): Eukaryota > Viridiplantae > Streptophyta > Magnoliopsida > Poales > Poaceae > Aegilops > Aegilops bicornis. Next base: position 487,976 of record JAHIAL010000069.1, read on the forward strand.
CGAAGGCGAGGTTGAGTGGTCCGGCAAGGTTGCAAGGGCTGCCGCGAAGGCCGGCAATGTTGCCAAGGAGCCTGTTTCCAAGTTGTCGGCGGGAGTGGTCCCGCTTTGCAACAATTCTCGCCGGTCCGAGATTATCGCCATGATGCCGCTCTTCAACGCGCACGGCCTTGACCTGAGCTAGGTCGAGCCGGACGAACTCAAAGTGCAGGAATTCTTCGACACCTTGCACGAGGGGTACGTCACCGCCGAGCCGCGGCTTATCCAGGACACCTCTCGGGCGGAGCTGGACTACATCGCCGCCAGGGTCGAGGAGGCGACGCTTGCCGAGGAGGGGGCAAAGCTTGCCGAGGAGGCCGGCAGCACCGGCGGCGTGGAGGACAAGGCTGCGGCGGAAGAGGAGGAAGAAGAGCTTGCCCGGTGGGCGGCAGCTGCTGGGGAGGCCAGCGGCACCGGCATCGGGGCTCCCCTCGTCAAGGACATGGTCGACAAGTCATCGGAAGAGGAGGGCGAGGGGGAGGAGACCGCGACCGCCGACCCTCCAATCGCCAGAAGAGGGCGAGTCCTGTGGTGGGCCACCTCCGACGAGCCGGTCCGCCCCGACCGGGCCGCGCAACTGCGGCAGGCCCAGGAGGCGCCTGTGCGCCAGACGAGGGGTGCACCGACAAAGAAGGCGGCGAAGGCCGCGGCGGTGAAGAAGAAAGCCTCCGCTTCTTCGCCGTCCAAGCGCGTCCGGACACCATCGCCCCCCCCCCTCGCTGCCAGGCATTGGCACGGGGATCGCGCTTGACTTTGGGCCCCTCAGCCGGAGAGGAAGAAGAAAGCAGCAAAGGAGGAGGAGGAGGAAGAAGAGTAAGCTCTGCTTTCCCCCTACTTTTCTTTTCTCTTTTTTCTCCATTTCTTCAAATGGTGCCACCTATTCTGAATCATCTTCATTTCGCAGGGACGTGGAGACGCTGGCCCAAAGAGTGAAGAGGGCCATGATTTCGACGAGTGGCCAGCCCCCGGCAGGCACCTACAGCACGCCACTGGTGGTGTTGAGCAGCCCGGACAACAGCCCCCATCCCAGCCCCCAGCGTGAGTCCATCACCCATCCTTCATCAACGTGCGCCATGCACGATACTTCAGTACTGACCATGCCACGGATGTAGGAGGGGAGCAGCACCAAGGGGAGCCCAGAGGGCTTCTCCCAACGTGCCGCCCCCGTCGACCATGCTGCCCCGAGGGGCGTCCCCGGCAAGAGCACCAAGCGCCGAGGCCATGCACACGGAGGAGGAGGAGGAGAACACGGGCGCCGGTGGCTTCGCCTCGATGCCAAACCTCGGCGAGAAAGGGACTTCCGCCTCTCGGCCTGGCACGGGTAAGCCACTCGCCTTCCATTTCCGCTTGCGTTCTTTCTTTCTTCTTTACTGGCTTTTGATCTTGGCTCCGCCCTATCCCCTTCTTGGCATTCAGACTTCTCCTAGATGGACCCAGAGGACGTCGACACCGTTATCAAGGACGTCGCCGAGGATGCCGCGGTGCAGGCCGAGAAGATCGCCGCCGAGGAGGGCCGGTGCCAAGGGCGCTGCCGAGGACGCCGCCAAGGGGCCCACTGAGGAGCCCGGCAAGGGGCCTACCGGGGAGGCCGGCAAGGCTGCTGCTGAGGAGGTGGTGGTCGACGACCACCCCTCCTCCTCCGCTGCCTCCGGCTCCGGCAGGTACGTGAGGGTGAGCGATGACCTCTTTGTCCATCTCCCAGGCGCGTCAAGCACCATGGCTCCCATCGAGGGGGAGGTGTTCGACGATGAGGTGCTTGCCGTTGCTGGGCTCGAGGTCGTCGACGAGCCGAGCGTTGGTGGTGACGGCTCCCAGGAGGAGCGGCTGCTCCAGGCCATGGGCGACAGCTTCCGGAAACTCCGGGCGCTCCAGCGCGCTCGTTTGGACAAGGCCAAGTCCAGGACGGTGGTGGTGGAGAAGGCGGAGGCGGACTTCAAGGGGCGCGTCGCCGAGGCGCATAACTGGTTCCGCCAGGCTCAAGACGAGCTGAAGGCCGCCCAGAGCAAGATGGCCAAGCGCGACGTGGAGCTCACCATGAAGCTGGCCGATGTCGAGAAGGCCCAAGAGACCGCGAAGAACTTGGCCGCCAAAGTCGAAGCCGTCCGGACCCAGCACGAGGCCGCACTGAACTCCCAGGAGGAGGATCTTGCCGCGTGCGAGGAGAAGCTTGCCGTTACGCTCCGCGACAAAGATGAAGAGGTAGAAAAGCTAGTCGTACAGCGGACCCAAGAGCTGGAGCAGAGGCATCAGGAGGCACTCGATGCCCAGGCTCTGGTTCACGCTGGAAAGGTGAAGGAGCTGGAGGAGCAAGCTTTGAAGCTGTCCAGGGAGAAGGACACGCTCAACGGCGCCCTGGTGGAGGCGCAGGGCGCGGTCGTCAGCAAGGCCGGAGAACTCTCCGAAGCCAACAACTCCATCAGAGACCTCAAGCTGAAGCTGGGGGATCTCGAGAAGATGTTGTCGGAGGCCAAAGCCCGAGAGGGGATCCCGACAAGGACCTGGAGACCGAGAAGCAGCTGCGGATGAACGAGACCGCCAACCTCAATGACCACATGGCGGGCGAGAAGCGTTGGCTCGAACGCCTTGCCGCCATTGCGAACTCTGCCGCCACGCAGCTGGGCACCATGGCGATGATGGACATGAGGTACGCCCGGAGACGAGCCTGAGCCCCAACGCCAACCTGACCCTGTACCTTGAAAGGGTCGTGGGCACCCTGGAGTGGCTTCACTCCAACCGGGCGGCCTCCCTGGCCGAGGAGTCCCGGATGCTCTGCCGGGTTGTCATGACCAAGGTGCTTGCCAAGATAGCGCACTGGCACCCTGACCTCGACTTCGGAGCTGCGCTGAAGAGCTTGTCGGAGGATGCTGACATCGCAGCGCTCAGTGAGTGTATCAAGCCCATCCTCAGCTGCATCGAAAATATCAAGAGGTTGGAGGGCCAGCGCCGGGACTAGGCACCCCGTTCCTTATCGCCACTGCAGGTTCATGACCAAGACAATTCCTATCTTTAGTTAGAACCGCGGCGACAATTTATTTAATATAACTCTGCAGTACTACTGACATTATGCATATTATTTTCTTGTTCGATTTTCCTTTGTATGTCCACTCTACATTAACTGGGTAGGCTTGCCGGCGCGTAAACCCAAGGCGGCGTCTTGAGGACGGATCCCCATTAGCCTGCCGGGTGCGCTTCCTGCTGGACGAACCACCTTACCGCCCTTAGTGCGGCCGCTCGATCTGTCAAGCTTGACTCGAGTCAGAGCCGAGAGCATTGCTGACGGCGGAAGGCTACCCTGCCGCTCTCGACGCGGCTGCTTGAACTGTTTAGTGGACTCAAAACAGAACAAGGGCGTTGCCAATCGCGGGAGGGCCCCTCTGCGTACAGGTTTTCCATACATAGGCAGAACCTCCGAGGACGATAACCTTATATTAAGGAGAAGAGTTTAAAGTTTGGCATGACTTAGCTCTCTTGTCGCCGCCCTGGCGTCCTTCGCGCTCGCAGGCAGCACCGCTCTCTTGGCCGCCTTCTCCGCGGGAGTCGTGGCCATGAAGAACTGCCAGGCCAACTACTAGACCAGGTTCCCACAATTGCGCCCTGATACGTCTCCGTCGTATCTACTTTTCCAAACACTTTTGCCCTTGTTTTGGACTCTAACTTGTATGATTTGAATGGAACTAACCCGGACTGACGCTGTTTTCAGCAGAATTGCCATGGTGTTGTTTTATGTGAAGAAAATAGAAGTTCTCGGAACGACCTGAAACTCCACGGAATATCTTAGGATAAATAATAAGAAATCCTCGCCAAAGATGAAGACCAGGGGGCCCACACCCTATCCACGAGGGTGGGGCGCCCTGGCGCCCCCTACCTCGTGGGCCCCTCGGTGGCCTGACGCCAACTCCAACTCCATATATTGGCTTTCGGGGAGAAAAATTCAGAGAGAAGAAATTATCGCGTTTTACGATCACGTGAGCCGCCGCCAAGCCCTAATCTCTCTCGGGAGGGCTGATCTGGAGTCCGTTCGGGCTCCGGAGAGGGGATTCGTCATGCCGTCATCATCAACCATCCTCCATCACCAATTTCATGATGCTCACCGCTGTGGCGTGAGTAATTCCATCGTGAGGCTTGCTGGACGGTGATGGGTTGGATGAGATTTATCATGTAATCGAGTTAGTTTTATTAGGGTTTGATCCTAGTATCCACTATGTTCTGAGATTGATGTTGCTATGACTTTGCTATGCTTAATGCTTGTCACTAGGGCCCGAAAGTGCCATGATTTCAGATCTGAACCTATTATGTTTTCATGAATATATGTGAGTTCTTGATCCTATCTTGCAAGTCTATAGTCACCTACTATGTGTTATGATTCGCAACTCAAGTGACAATAATCGGAACCACTCTCGGTGATGACCATAGTTTGAGGAGTTCATGTATTCACTATGTGCTAATGCTTTGTTCCGGTTCTGTATTAAAAGGAGGCCTTAATATCCCCTAGTTTCCAATAGGACCCCGCTGCCACGGGAGGGTAGGACAAAAGATGTCATGCAAGTTCTTTTTGATAAGCATGTATGACTATATACGGAATACATGCCTACATTACATTGATGAACTGCAGCTAGTTCTGTGTCACCCTATGTTATAACTGTTACATGACGAACCACATCCGGCATAAATATCCATCGCTGATCCGGTGCCTACGAGTTTTCCATATACTGGTTCTAGCTTATTTACTTTTCTGTTGCTACTATTACAATCACTACAAAATACCAAAAACATTACTTTTGCTGTCTTTACTTTTGTTACCGTTACCACCACTATCATATTACTTTGCTACTAAACACTTTGCTGCAGATACTAAGTTTCGAGGTGTGGTTGAATTGACAACTCAGCTGCTAATACTTGAGAATATTCTTTGGCTCCGCTTGTGTCGAATCAATAAATTTGGGTTGAATACTCTACCCTCGAAAACTGTTGCGATCCCCTATACTTGTGGGTTATCAAGACCCCTACCTGGCGCGCTAGAGATGTCGGTGGGAAATGACACCTATGGGATCACAAGAATCCCTACTACGGTTGCGGGGCGCGGGGTTGTGAGAAGAGCAGGATTAGTAATCAGCACAAAGATCGTTTACCCAGGTTCGGGCCGTGAGGATGCGTAAATCCCTAGTCCTGCTTGGTGGATGTATTGAGTGTTCTTGAGCTCTCGAACTAGCTATGGGTGCTGCGTGGTACCAAAGAGCTGAATCCTTTTCCAGTGCACCATGGGCCTCCTTTTATAGGCGAAAGGGGCTGCCACAGTGGGACACAGGAGGTGGAAAGGCCTACAGTGCTGCGAGCTTATCGCTCGTATTACAGGACAAGACGCATTTAATGTGCGGCTTAGGTGTCCCTTCACTTTATCGGGGACGGGAGCGAGGCCTGTCCCGTCTGTCGCCGCTCCTCCTTGCTTCGACACGCGCCCTGGCCAGCGACGCATGCGGTGCCATGTAGGCAGGCAAGCAGCTGAGGTGGTGCGGTGGCGGAGCCTCCACGAAGATCTGCATGCCACCACACAGGTGTGTGCTGAGTTGGCCTGGAAGCCGCATGTTGCCACGCAGGTGCCTGCCCAGCTGGTTGGGCTGGCAGCTGCATGTGAACGGCGGTGGGGACTCGGTTGGTGCGGGCCTGGTAGTGGCCCCGCTGTCGCCTTCGGCAAGGGTCTTGCCAGGTGTCCCGGCAAGAGTCATGCCGGGTGGCCCGGCAAGGGTCTTGTCGTGGCGCGCTCCCGCCCCCGGCAAGGATCCTGCCGGCGGTCTTGTGGGTTTTCCTTGGTAAGAATCTTGACGAGGATTATTGCCCTCCGACCCTTATCCGATCTTGAGCATTCTTTGTCTTCACAAAGATCTGCATGCCACCATGGAGGTGCCTCCTGAGCCCTGGCCCAACGTGGCTGTTGGCGTTGGAGACCGTGGGCTCGAGGGTGGCTCGCTCCACTGGTGTGGGCGAGCTGCCCCAGCAATGGTCTTGCCGGGACTGCTCAGGCTGCGCCGGCAAGGGTCCTTGCCGGGGAAATCTGCTTCGTCCAACCGATCTCTATGGGCTTGGTCCTTGACGTTGCTTTGTTTGTCTCGTGCCTCCTGCTTCTCTCCAGCTTCCCTCCTTTGCCTTGCTATGCGTGGCCATGGCGCATGGTTCTGACTGCCCGTGCACAAGTAAAGGGGTCAAAGGAAGAGCCCCTACTTTTGTACACCGACATTGTGGCATCACAAGTTCTCTGGATTTGTCACTTTTTTCATCATGGCATGTTTTCACAATGACATCAACGTGCTTTAGAACCCTCCGGTGTTCGGAAGGATTTCGGATGGCAATCTCCCAGAGGTCAACTATGAGATCAATAGCTAACAATACAATAAGGGATACTACTTAGCCGATGGTTTCGGTCCTCACTGGTCTATGTTTGTGAAGAGAATATCCGAGTCCCAAGGAGAGACGAGGGCTAGGTTTGTCAAAGAACAAGAAAGTTCTAGAAAGGATATGGAGCGTGCGTTTGTTGTGATCCAATCTCGATGGTTTGTTGTTCGGCGCCCTGCTAGAACTTGTAGCGTTCACAATATGTGTGAGGTGATGACTGATTCTGTGATCATGCACAACATGATTGTAGATGATAGCGTGGTGACAACATCTATGACCAATGGTGGGATAACTACGGTGATTTGGTCAAGCCTGAGGGTGAAGCGGCAACGTTTGCACAGTTTATCCACTTTCATCATGAAATGCATTATTGGACAACTCACATTCAACTCCAAAATGATTTGGTTGAGCATATGTGGACTCGCAGGAACCAACAGTTCTATCTTCTCATTTTCGTCCTGTTCATTTGTTTCAATTTTAAATTCATTTGGTTGTAAACTACGCGATTTTTATTTATCTAGACGTAAACTATGTAATTTTTTCTTGAGTGATATTCTGTTTTGTTTTTTGGGTGATAAAGAATCGAAATAGCCAAGTGTGACATATGGAATGCTGCGGCAGCCGTCGGCGGTTGCGAGCCAGGATGAGGCGGTGTATGGCAGCGGAGGCGGAGTGGATATATAGGGGACGAGGGCGCCCTGTAGGAGCTCTTACCCGTGGAGAGTCACTGTCCCGGAGCACGGCGTTGAGGCACATGTCGTCGTCGCTTTGAGCAGCTGCTCCATGCAGGGACACTGGAGCTCGTCCTGCCCCCACGGGTGCTCGAGAAAGGGTATGATCATCGAGGGTTATGATCATCTATGGTTCTAATTTCATGTATGCCTTTGTACCTGATTCAAAAGGTATGATCATCTTCTTGTTTATACCCAGAAAAAAAGATCTCATGTCCCTAGTCAGTAAATCATGTAGCTCTATGCTGTGATCTTTCTTTGGTGTAGCGAGGGAACTTACCCTGCACAAGTTATTTTGTAGGTAATTTAGCTAATGTTGTGCTAGATAAAGACAAACTTGCTGAAGACGTTGTAAGATCACTGAGCCCTTCTTAAAATTATAGTATTCGCTACATTCCTTCAACATGCGTCTGAAATTTGGATTTGTCATAGAACATTGCAGCATTGCACCGATACTTCAGGGCATATAAATGAACTACTCCCCTCCCTTCTCTATTATAATTGGGCCCCTCCCGATGCTTCACCTCGTACAGACGCTAAGCATGTCATGCAGGTGAAAAATTGATGTGGCAAGATTATTAAGAGGAGAGACATGCATGTGGTGACCCTAGAAAGAAACAATGCTAAGCGCGTAAACCAAGGTAAAACATTTAAATGAAAGAAGCTCACCAAAGCATGAAGAACTTTAGTTTCATGTGTCGCCCCCGAGCCACCCCGAAAGAGAGTGACGCGGGCTTAGTTACCGCTTGTATAGATATGTAGAACCATTTGGGACTTGACTGGTTTTTAACTGTATGTGTGCTAAAGACTATTTATGTTTGTTCTTCTGCGCAATGTTGTGCTTATATGTTTCTTCCATTGTCATTGTCATTTGCCATGTTGCGCTGATGTAGTGCCTTTTTTTCCTATTTCAGTATATATGGGCTTTCTGTGTCCTTGTGTGTCTCGACAAATGTTTATTTCAGTTCATTGTGTACTCCTTCCTTCTTCAGGCTCGTACTTGCCACCGTTTTGTTTGATCTACTTGCTGCAATTCATTGCATGTGTTTTTCCTTCTAGTGTTTATATTAGAGGGGTCATTAGTTTCATCATTTTCTTTATTTCCAGCTCCTGTTGAATTCTGCTGCTCCGATATGCTTCTTCCAAATGTGAAATAATGTCAATTGTTGATTTCCCAGCGTTGAGGTGTGGAACCCCTTACGACCAAAGCTGGCTTAACCTTAGATTTAACCCCTTCTGTAATTGTTAATGACTGCAGTTGGAGCATCGTCTTCCATTTCTTGTGTAATGTTCATGTATTCAGTCCACACAATTTGACATAAGTGGTCTCGACTGTATAATGTAGAGCTTCATGTCCTATTGTGATACTACATTGTTTGTTATTCTACAGAACCTACTATGGCTGAGTTCGTTACTCACTGCCCTTTAACTTCAATTGACGGCCATGTTTTGACCCACGGATTCTATATATGAACTGTTCAGATTTTTTAGATGGATGTATCATGTAACTTCTGTTGCATATTTACGTATATTCACCATTCATTCTTCTACGTAGACGGGTGCAGCAAAGCCGGCCTTCATGTTGTAGTGGTCTGGTAGGAAGTAAGGACCATGACGGCGGGCGGGCATAGCGTGAGCACTCACCCGATCCTGGCCACCTAGGACAGCGAGCACACATGCCAATGGCATACAAGCCCTTGTTTCCCTGTTTGTGATGCTGGCCGATGGAAAGATTTGACACCTGGGGCTACGATCCGTTCTACATCATGAGCTTACAGTTGCACAATACAACAGAGATGTTGAGCCGAAGTCAAGGACAACAACATAGCAGTGCAAACCAAACGCACTCAGCCGAGCTCAGAGTAGCAATGGCCAGGGAGAGCGTTCGGCAGACTATGAAGCACCCAACAAGTTCCCCTTGTCTCTCGACCTGACGACCTGCTATTCGCGTCGCATCCAACGGCCAGTTCAGAACCATGGCAATCAATTTGCTCTGTCTCTATTTCTTCCCCTCTTTACCTTTCCAACAAATGTAGGTGGCAGTATCATATTTGCTCTGTGTTACTGCACCCAGCTTTTATAGCATCGTTTGGCTGCAAATGTAGGCCATTCCACGACTTGTTTTATCTTTTGACACTATAATAATGTTCTAATAAATACGAGCCACATCTTATGTTGGGGAATGTAGCAGAAATTCAAAATTTTCCTACGTATCACCAAGATCTATTTATGGAGAAACTAGCAACGAGGGAAGGAGAGTGCATCTACATACCCTTGTAGATCGTTAAGCGGAAGCGTTCATGAGAACAGGGGTTGAAGGAGTCGTACTGTCGTGATCCAAATCACCGGAGATCCTAGTGCCGAACGGACGGCACCTCCGCGTTCAACACACGTGACAGCCGGTGACGTCTCCCACGCCTTGATCCAGCAAGGAGAGAGGAGAGGTTGAGGAAGACTCCATCCAACAGCAGCACAACTGGCGTGGTGGTGATGGAGGAGCGTGGCAATCTGCGAGGCTTCGCCAAGCACCCTTGAAGAGGAGAAGAACTTGGGAGAGAGAGGGCTGCACCAAAGGCAAAAGGTGTGTTTGAGAGGCCCTCCTACCCCACTATATATAGGGATCCCAGGGGGTGCGCCAGCCCCTAGGAGATCCAATCTCCAAGGGGCGGCGGCCGGGAGGAGTCCTTCCCCAAGGCACCTAGGAGGTGCCTTCCCTTATGGGAATCTTCCTTTAGGGTTTCCCTTCACCCTAGGCGCATGGGCCCTAGGGAAGTGGCGCCCAGCCCACTTTGGGCTGGATCCCTTCTCACCTCAGCCCATGGGACCCTCCGGGATAGGTAGCCCCACCGGTGGACCCGGGACCCTTCCGGTGGTCCCATAATACCGATGACCGAAACTTGTCCCGATGGCGAAACAGGACTTCCTATATATAAATCTTTACCTCCGGACCATTCCGGAACTCCTCGCGACGTCCGGGATCTCATCCGGGACTCGAACAACATTCGGTAACCACATACAAGCTTCCTTTATAACCCTAAGCGCCACCGAACCTTAAGTGTGTAGACCCTACGGGTTCGGGAGACATGCGCAGACATGACCGAGACGTTCTCCGGTCAATAACCAACAGCGGGATCTGGATACCCATGTTAGCTCCCACATGTTTCATGATGATCTCATCGGATGAACCACGATGTCGAGGACTCAATCGATCCCGTATACAATTCCCTTTGTCTAGCGGTATTGTACTTGCCCGAGATTCGATCGTCGGTATCCCGATACCTTGTTCAATCTCGTTACCGGCAAGTCTCTTTACTCGTTCCGTAACACATCATCCCGTGATCAACCCCTTGGTCACATTGTGCACATTATGATGATGTCCTACCGAGTGGGCCCAGAGATACCTCTCCGTTTACACGGAGTGACAAATCCGATCTCGATTGCGTACCAACCCAATGACACTTTCGAAGATACCTGTAATGCACCTTTATAGCCACCCAGCTACGTTGTGGCGTTTGGTACACCCAAAGCATTCCCACGGTATCCGGGAGTTGCACAATCTCATGGTCTAAGGAAAAGATACTTTGACATTAGAAAAGCTTTAGCATACGAACTACACGATCTTTGTGCTAGGCTTAGGATTGGGTCTTGTCCATCACATCATTCTCCTAATGATGTGATCCCGTTATCAATGACATCCAATGTCCATGGTCAGGAAACCGTAACCATCTATTGATCAACGAGCTAGTCAACTAGAGGCTTACTAGGGACATGGTGTTGTCTATGTATCCACACATGTATTGCTGTTTCCAGTCAATACAATTATAGCATGAATAATAAACGATTATCATGAACAAGGAAATATAATAATAACTAATTTATTATTGCCTCTAGGGCATATTTCCAACAGTCTCCCACTTGCACTAGAGTCAATAATCTAGTTCACATCGCCATGTGATTAACAGCGATAGGTCACATCGCCATGTGACCAACATCCAAAGAGTTTACTAGTGTCTTAAACTAGTTCACATCACCATGTGATTAAGTCTCAATGAGTTACTGGGTTTGATCATGTTTTGCTTGTGAGAGAGGTCTTAGTCAATGGTCTCATAACATTCAGATCCGTATGTATTTCGCAAATCTCTATGTCATATTGTAAATGCTGCTTTCACGCTCCACTTGGAGCTATTCCAAATGGTTGCTCCACTATACGTATCCGGTTTGCTACTCGAGTCACTTTCGGATAGGTGTTAAAGGTTGCATCGACGTAACCCTTTACGCCGAACTCTTTATCACCTCCATAATCGAGAAACATGTCCTTATTTACTCCAAGGACAATTTTGACCGCTGTCCAATGATCCCCATTCCTGGATCATTCTTGTACCCTTATGACTGACTCATGGCAAGGCACACTTCGATGCGGTACACAGCATAGCATACTATAGAGCCTCGTCTAAAGCATAGGGGACGACCTTTGTCCTTTCTCTCTTTTCTCTGCCGTGGTCGAGCTTTAACTCTTAATTCATACCTTACAACTCAGGCAAGAACTCCTTCTTCGACTGATCCATCTTGAACACCTTCAAGATCATGTCAAGGTATGTGCTCATTTGAAAGTATTATTAAGCATTTTGATCGATCCTTATAGATCTCGATGCTCAATGTTCAAATAAGCTTAATCCAGGTTTTCTATTGAAAAACATCTTTCAAATAACCCTATATGCTTTCCAGAAATTCTACATTATTTACGATCATCAATATGTCAACAACATATACTCATCAGAAATTCTATAAGCGCTTCCACTCACTTCTTTTGGAAATACAAGTTTCTCATAAACTTTGTATAAACCCAAAATCTTTGATCATCTCATCAAAGCGCACATTCCAACTCCGAGATGCTTACTCCAGTCCTTAGAAGGATCGCTGGAGCCAGCATAACTTTTAGCATCCTTAGGATCGACAAAAACTTTCTGATTGTATCACATACAACATTTCCTTACAAACTGGTAAGGAAACTCGTTTTTGACATCCATCTGCCTGATTTCATAAATGCAGCTAATGCTAACATGATTCCGACGGACTTAAGCATCGCTACGGATGAGAAAATCTCATCGTGGTCAACTCCTTGAACTTGTGAAAAAACTCTTTGCCACAAGTCGAGCTTCATAGACGGTGAAATTACCGTCCACGTCCGTCTTCTTCTTAAACATCCATTTATCTCAATGGCTTGCCGATCAACGGGCAAGTCCACCAAAGTCCATGCTTTGTTCTGATACATGGATCCTATCTCGATTTCATGGCTTCTAACCATTTGTTGGAATATGGGCCCACCATTGCTTCTCCATAGCTCGTAGGTTCATTGTTGTCTAGCAACATGACATTCAAGACAAGATTACCGTACCACTCCGAAGCAGTACGCGTCCTTGTCGTCCCACGAGGTTCGGTAGTGACTTGATCCGAAACTATCATAAGCTTCTACTTCAATTGGTGTAGGTGCCATGGGAACAACTTCCTGTACCTCGCTACACACTAGTTGAAGTGACGGTTCATTAACCTCATCAAGTCTCCACCATCCTCCCACTCAATTCTTTCGAGACGAACTTTTCCTCGAGAAAGGACCCGATTCAAGAAACAATCCCTATTGCTTTCGGATCTGAATGAGGAGGTATACCCAACTGTTTTGGGTGTCCTATGAAGATGTATTTATCCGCTTTGGGTTCGAGCTTATCAACCTGAAACTTCCAAACCATAGTTCAAACGGTGTCATCTCAACGGAATTACATGGTGCCCTATTAAAGTGAGTGCGGTTGTCTCTAATGCCTAACCCTTGAACGATAGTGGTAATTTGATAAGAGATATCATGGTAATGCATTACCATATCCAATAGGGTGCAACTATGATGTTCAGACACACCATCACACTATGGTGTTCGGTGGTATTAATTGTGAAACAATTTGCACAATGTCTTAATTGTGTGCCAAAACTTCGTGAACTCAGATATTCATCTCTATGATCATATCATAGACATTCTATCCTCTTGTCACGATGATCTTCAACTTCACTCTGAAATTACTTGAACCATTCAATAATTCAGACTTGTGTTTCATCAAGTAAATATACTCAACATCTACTCGAATCATCTGTGAAGTCAGAACATAACGATATTTACTGCATGTCTAAGCACTCATTGGACTGCACACATCAAAATGTGTTACTTCCAACAGGTTGCTACCTTGTTCCATCTTCCTGAAACCGAGGCTTTTCAGTCATCTTGCCCATGTGGTTTGATTTGCATATCTCAAGTGATTCAAAATCAAGTGAGTCCAAACGGTCCATCTGCATGGAGTTTCTTCATGCGTATACACCAATAGACATGGTTCGCATGTCTCAAACTGTTCAAAATCGAGTGTGTCCAACGATCCATCGACATGGAACTTCTTCCTGCGTTTTATACCAATCTGACTCACATGGCGATTACCACAAGTAAGTGGTACTATCATTTGCTATCTTATATCTTTTGGCATGAAAATGTGTATCACTACGATCGAGATCCAATAAACCATTCCTTTAGGTGCAAGACCATTGAAGGTATTATTCAAATAAACAGAGTAACCATTATTCTCCTTAAATGAATAACCGTATTGCGATAGACATAATCCAATCATGTCTATGCTCAACGCATAAACACCAAATGATAATTATTCAGGTTTAATACTAATCTTGATGGTAGAGGGAGCGTGCGATGTTTGATCACATCAAACTTGGAAACACTTCCAACACATATCGTCAGCTCTCCTTTAGCTAGTCTCCGTTTATTTCGTAGCCTTTTATTTCAAGTTACTAACACTTAGCAACCGAACCGGTATCTAATACCCTGGTGCTACTAGGAGTACTAGTAAAGTACACATTAACATAATGTATATCCAATATACTTCTATCGACCTTGCCAGCCTTCTTATCTACCAAGCATCTAGGGTAATTCCGCTCTAGTGACTATTCCCCTTATTACAGAAGCACTTAGTCTCGGGTTTGGGTTCAACCTTGGGTTTCTTCACTGGAGCAGCAACTGATTTGCCGTTTCATGAAGTGTCCCTTCTTGCCCTTGCCTTCTTGAAACTAGTGGTTTCACCAACCATCAACAATTGATGCTCCTTCTTGATTTCTACTTTCGCGATGTCAAACAACGCGAATACCTCAAGGATCATCATATCTATCCCCTGATATGTTATAGTTCATCACGAAGCTCTAGCAGCTTGGTGGCAATGACTTTTGAGAAACATCACTATCTCATCTGGAAGATTAACTCCCACTCGATTCAAGTGATTGTTGTACCCAGACAATCTGAGTACAAGCTCAACGATTGAGCTTTTCTCCCTTATTTTGTAGGCTAAGAAAATCGTCGGAGGTCTCATACCTCTTGGCGTGAGCACGAGCCTGAAATCCTAATTTCAGCCCTCGAAACATCTCATATGTTCGCGACATTTGAAAAACATCTTTCATGCCTCAACTCTAAACCGTTTAACTGAACTATCACGTAGTTATCAAGGCGTGTATGTCCGATGTTCGCAACATCCACAGGGCACGACGCGTTTGGGGTTTAACACCGAGCGGTGCATTAAGGACATAAGCTTTCTCGTCCGCATAATCGCTACTTTTCAACTTTCAACTATATTTTCTCTAGGAACATATCCAAACAGTGGAACTAAAGCGCGAGCTTTCGACATAATTTGCAAAAGGTCTTTTGACTATGTTCAGGATAATTAAGTTCATCTTATGAACTCCCACTCAGATAGACATCCCTCTGGTCATCTAAGTGATTACATGATCCGAATCAACTAGGTCGTGTCCGATCAACACGTGAGACGGACTAGTCATCATCGGTGAACATCTTCATGTTGATCGTATCTACTATACGACTCATGCTCGACCTTTCGGTCTACGTGTTCGAGGCCATATGCGTACATGCTAGGCTCGTCAAGTTAACCCTAAGTGTTACTGCGTGTGCAAATCTGTCTTACACCCGTTGTATGTGAGCGTAAGAATCCATCACACCCGATCAACACGTGGTGCTTAGAAGCGACGAACTGTAGCAACGGTGCACGATTAGGGAGAACACTTCTTGAAATTGTTAGTAAGGGATCATCTTATTTACTACCGTCGTTCTAAGTAAACAAGATGCATAAACATAATAAACATCACATGCAATTATATAGTAGTGACATGATATGGCCAATGTCATATAGCTCCATTGATCTCCATCTTCGGGGCTCCATGATCATCATCGTTACCGGCATGACACCATGATCTCCATCATCATGATCTCCATCATCGTGTCTTCATGAAGTTGTCTCGCCAACTATTACTTCTACTACTATGGCTACCGGTTAGCAATAAAGTAAAGTAATTACATGGCGTTGTTTAATGACACGCAGGTCATATAATAAATAAAGACAACTCCTATGGCTCCTGCCGGTTGTCATACTCATCGACATGCAAGTCGTGAATCCTATTACAAGAACATGATCAATCTCATACATCACATATCATTCATCACATTCTTCTTGGCCATATCACATCACATAGCATACCCTGCAAAAACAAGTTAGACATCCTCTAATTGTTGTTTGCATGTTTTACGTGGCTGCTATGGGTTTCTAGCAAGAACGTTTCTTACCTCACGCAAAACCACAACGTGATATGCCAATTGCTATTTACCCTTCATAAGGACCCTTTTCATTGAATCCGTTCCGACTAAAGTGGAGAGATCGGCACCCGCTAGCCACCTTATGCACCAAGTGCATGTCATTCGGTGGAACCTGTCTCACGTAAGATGCGTGTAAGGTCGATCCGGGCCGCTTCATCCCACAATACCGTCGAAACAAGATTGGACTAGTAACGGCAAGCATATTGAACAAAATCAACGCCCACAACTACTTTGTGTTCTACTCGTGCAAAGAATCTACGCCAATAGACCTAGCTCATGATGCCACTGTTGGGGAACGTAGCAGAAATTCAAAATTTTCATACGTATCACCAAGATCTATCTATGGAGAAACTAGCAACGAGGAAGGAGAGTGCATCTACATACCCTTGTAGATCGTTAAGCGGAAGCGTTCATGAGAACGGGGTTGAAGGAGTCGCATTGCTCGTCGTGATCCAAATCACCGGAGATCCTAGTGCGGAACGGACGGCACCTCCGCGTTCAACACACGTACAGCCCGGTGACGTCTCCCACGCCTTGATCCAGCAAGGAGAGAGGGAGAGGTTGAGGAAGACTCCATCCAACAGCAGCACAACGGCGTGGTGGTGATGGAGGCGTGGCAATCCTGCAGGCTTCGCCAAGCACCGCATGAAGAGGAGAAGAACTTGGGAGAGAGAGGGCTGCACCAAAGGCAAAAGGTGTGTTTGAGAGGCCCTCCTACCCCACTATATATAGGGATCCCAAGGGGGTGCGCCAGCCTAGGAGATCCAATCTCCAAGGGGCGGCGGCGGGGAGGAGTCCTTCCCCCCAAGGCACCTAGGAGGTGCCTTCCCTTATGGGAATCTTCCTTTAGGGTTTCCCCTTCACCCTAGGCGCATGGGCCCTAGGGGAAGTGGCGCCCAGCCCACTTTGGGCTGGATCCCTTCTCACCTCAGCCCATGGGACCCTCCGGGATAGGTAGCCCCACCGGTGGACCCAGGGACCCTTCCCGGTGGTCCCAAAGATAATACCGATGACCTCGAAACTTGTCCCGATGGCGAAACAGGACTTCCTATATATAAATCTTTACCTCCGGACCATTCCTAACTCCTCGCGATGTCTGGGATCTCATCCGGGACTCCGAACAACATTCGCAACCACATACAAGCTTCCTTTATAACCCTAAGCGTCACCGAACCTTAAGTGTATAGACCCTACGGGTTCGGGAGACATCTTGAGACATGACCGAGGCGTTCTCCGGTCAATAACCAACAGCGGGATCTGGATACCCATGTTGGCTCCCACATGTTCCACGATGATCTCATCGGATGAACCACGATGTCAAGGACTCAATCGATCCCGTATACAATTCCCTTTGTCTAGCGGTATTGTACTTGCCCGAGATTCGATCGCGGTATCCCGATACCTTGTTCAATCTCGTTACCGGCAAGTCTCTTTACTGCCCGTAACACATCATCCCGTGATCAACCCCTTGGTCACATTGTGAACATTATGATGATGTCCTACCGAGTGGGCCCAGAGATACCTCTCCGTTTACACGGAGTGACAAATCCAGCCTCGATTCGTGCCAACCCAATGCAGACACTTTTGGAGATACCTGTAATGCACCTTTATAGCCACCCGATTACGTTGTGACGCTTTGGTACACCCAAAGCATTCCTACGGTATCCGGAGTTGCACAATCTCATGGTCTAAGGAAAAGATACTTTGACATTATAAAAGCTTTAGCATACGAGCTACGATCTTTGTGCTAGGCTTAGGATTGGGTCTTGTCCATCACATCATTCTCCTAATGATGTGATCCCGTTATCAATGACATCCAATGTCCATGGTCAGGAAACCGTAACCATCTATTGATCAACGAGCTAGTCAACTAGAGGCTTACTAGGGACATAGTGTTGTCTATGTATCCACACATGTATTGCGGTTTCCGGTCAATACAATTATAGCATGAATAATAAACGATTATCATGAACAAGGAAATATAATAATAACTAATTCATTATTGCCTCTAGGGCATATTTCGAACATCTTATTCATTGTGCATGCCAGGGAGAATGTGGTTCTTATTCGGGATCACTTTTATTTTCTCTCCTGGACTTCGGAGCTCGTGTAAATGAAGCTTCTGTGCTAGGCAACATTTTCATCATGATACAGTGCATCTTGGGTACTTGCATTACAAACGGAATACTACCCTGCAACGATCCCATCACAAAGAAACAATTGTGTGAATTATACTCTAGTGTACAAAATCAACAAGACTCAAATTAAATTGTCATGCTGGTCTAACAAATATAATATTCCATTTTTGACTGGTTCCGTCCTAGTTTACAAATGCCCCTAGAGATATCTAGGGGTTTTGTTGTATTACAAGAACATTGCAAAGGCCAACCTGCAGCCTGCCATGAATAAACTTGTGAGCAAATTCTAGCGGACCGCTCATGTTTTGTCAACACTGTGCTCTCGTCCATCCTTTTTTATCTACGTTAATTAAAATTAATCTGTTTGGGCTCCTCGGTGATAAAGCAGATATCAGATCTTCATTGGAATTTTCTCTATGAATCTGCGTAAGAGACAAATTGTATGGAGGTTGCATGTTTAGTCAGTTGGAAGAAGGTTCATAGAGTAGGTTGGAGGTCATTGGCCTTAGAAAAATTGGTTACCTGCGTTTGCACTGGAAGCCTGGAAGGGATTCAATGAGGAGACAAAAGACTGTCGTGGATCACGGCATTACCGAGCAACATTGTGCACTAAAGCCATCAGATCTGCCACACCTATGTGGTAACTACCTAAAACCAAGACACACTTGATGTTCTTCAGGGCCCTTGCTCAAGGTAATAGTTCAGCAACGTAGGTTGTGGACGTGTCCTCAATGTACGCCTCTATCCGTGAAGGTACTTCAGGTCGAGGGTGTTGTAGAACTAAGTTATCTCGCGTGCATGGACGGGAAGTGGTTCTGTCCTAGGTTCTCGAAGAACCGCAGTTTGCTTGCCCAGATGGGCAAGGCGTGGTTGTGGTCAAGGTTGTTGCTAAAACTGCGTCTTGCTTGGGAAAGTGGACTTCGACAATGTAGGTACGCCTACCTATACGCCCAAGCATCAGCACAAGATTGTCGATGTATACTAAACACTCAATTCCCGATGTCACATATTCTCAAGACAGCGCCCTTTGCAATAATTTTGCTAAGGGCTGGTATAGGAGAGAAAGCTGTTGAGGGTCCATTGATTGTGTCCTAGTCATGAATCATAGAGCACACAATCCATCGTTGGTCGTATTTATAGAGATGATTTACCTTCACATGATTCGATTGCTCATAACATTTATATCGGATAAATTTATCAGATATTTGAATTCGGAAGGTTCAAATAATGAAAGTCTCATGATGTACATACAACAGGGGCATGTGGCATCATTTATTTGAACTTGGTTAATACGTGTCCTTCC
Organism: Aegilops bicornis; assembly: GCA_021605145.1. Taxonomy (NCBI): domain Eukaryota; kingdom Viridiplantae; phylum Streptophyta; class Magnoliopsida; order Poales; family Poaceae; genus Aegilops; species Aegilops bicornis. The sequence continues at coordinate 507,269 of JAHIAL010000069.1, forward strand.
AAATTGGTACATCCTCTTCCAAACTAGATGACTTCACACGCTGCGGGAAAGCTCAGATGTAGCTATGAAATATTGGTATAATACCGCAAGCACAAATTATGTTAAGTTGGCAAATTAATGGTTCGAGGAATGTAGAGTGAGATTTCTTTCCCATACAAAATGGATGCCATGCTGGATGTGTTTAGTAGCCAGTGGTATCCTGGGTTGGCGGAGAGGCACGCCGGAGAGATGTTGTCATAGTACACAACAGTAGACTTGGCAACATCGCAGTGAAGCTCCTGAAGTAGTTGCCACAACCATGAGAAGTGAGCAACAACATAGATTTAGCGAAAATGCGCTTGGCCAGGTTCGATTAGCCGTCCCGTGGCAAGTGGATATGCAAGCACACTTGCTGGACGGTGTAATGCAGATGAAGCCGGGTGATCATCAGATATTCAAAGGCTGAGATGGTATAATGCGATAGAACTGGGTCGGAGGAAGGAGCACCATCAGACTAAGAGAGCTTGGACTTTGTGTCCACGGTCTTGACAACGGGCTTCAAGTTGAGCATGCAGGCAAGACTGAGGTTACCGTGGGCGACCCATCCCAGCAGCCGGAGCACAAACGCCAGGGGCGGAGCCAGAAAATTTAGCCATTGGGTTCACTCACTGAATTATTGTGAGAATTTGATATAAATTATTTACATGTAAAGTCTGATTTTACACAATCTTATAACAAGATTATAGCATTCAAAGATAACATAATAAATAGAATTAGAGAATTATGATATCACTTACCACATGTTGTATGACGGTAGAAACTGAAGAGTGTTGTACATACCTATTGAATGAAATCATGCAACCTCTCATGTCATAAATAGAGTGGTACCAAAATAACTCAAATCTTAGGTTTAGTTTCTCATGTTCCTCAAAACATTGAAGCAAATGACAGGTTAGTTTGAAAAGTTTAAAATTAAAGACCAGCAAGCAAAAGAAGCATGTTAAGTCACTCATATTTTTGGTACCCCATTTCGATTTCATCATCTCAAAAACATCATTCAAAACATTAATACTAATGGTAGAAACTATAGTTTTCAACACATAGCAAATTAAAGAATCATCATGAACCGACTACCCATTTTCTTACGCAACTTTTTCTTGACAATGTTCTTAACCGAAATGCATCTCTTCAATGATGTTGTGTCATCTCGCAATAGATTTAGACGGTGATAGATAAAAGAAAAAGTAATATGCCTATTGATCAAACCATTCTAGATTATTTTTTATGAAAACATTGCGAATAGCCCTTTGTGGATAATCCAATTTAGGTGGTGGCCTTGATTAAATATCTTTGCCTAGTATCATCATCCTCTAAAACTCTCTTCTGATTAGTTGGATCATAAGGCAACGCATCTATAATTCACCTGGCTTTAAAAATCGCTTGCAACAACAATATTTGATGCACTTTGCGTACGCCTAACAGCTAGCCTTGAAGTACCCGCATAATTTTTTTGATCTGGTAAACGACTCGACGACTTCCCTTACAGAAACTCCATTCGATAGGCTAAATCAATCAAAATTTCTGGAATAAGCAATAAGAAACAGAGGATGTGAACATAAAAAAAACAGGGGGATGTGCAAGAGATGTGATGATGCGATCTCAACACCTTAAATTTGAATTATAATAGAAGAGACCAGATCGGCATGTCGAGTAAGCGAACAACTAGGGCAAGAGGTCATGCGGCTGCAGTTTACATTGAAGTGATTAGGATTAAGGGCACGAAGCAAACAGGAACCCACGAACAGGGGGAGCAACTAATTAACGAGCGCTCCTTCGGGAGCCTCGCAACGATCAGCGCCACTTGGCGCGCTCTCAGTCATTCGCCACGTGTCGTGCTCTGGGCGCTCCCTTCGGATTTTGTTTTTTTGTTTTTCCGCACGCGTTTTTGGCTTTTCAAACGGTTTTTTGGTTTTTTTTTTACGTTTTGGTTTTCCACCGGTCTTCCCTAGCTTTTGGACCAAAAAATTTAATTAAAAAAAAATTAGCGAAAAAAAGCATTTTTTTCGCGGGAGTCACGGTTTTGTTTTCGCGAGAGGCACCGTTGTGCTTTCGCAAGAGGCACGGTCGTGCCTCTTGGAAACGGAAAAAACGTGTTTTCTGTTTTTTTTTCATTTCGCGAGAGGCACGTTTTGCTTCCGCGAGAGACACGGTTGTGCTTCGCGAGTCAGGGCCGTGCCTCCTTGGAAACGAAAGAAAAAAACGCATTTTCTGTTTTTTCTCTTTCCAGGGAGAGGTATGGTTTTGCTTCCGTGAGTGGAACGGTTGTGATTTCGTCAGAGGCACAGACGTGCCTCTTTCGGAAAGGGAAAAAACATGTGCTCCCGGTTCGGTTTTTTCATCCGGTTTTTTTCGTGAAAAAAAAGTTCGTCAAAACCTATCAACATGGGATCTAGTTTTGAAGATCTCGACGCGAGGAATTCAACGGCGAAAGCAGTTCGAGATTTGGACGCATGGTTTAAGAGATAAGATGTTTTGAATAAACGGATCTACGAAAAATAGGGAAAACTCCCAGATTACGACAAGTGGCGCACATGCAGCGCGCCACTTGTCGCAACTGGGGAAGTTGGAGTGATCTCGGCAAGGAGTACTCCTTAATTAGTGATTTGGGCGAACATGCTTGTCACGGTGGCAATTTCTTGTGGGCTTTTGGGCTTTGCATTGAGTGTTAAGTTGTTGGAGTCGGCCCTTATTTTTTGTTGGGGTCAAAGCATGTACGTATCTGTATAGTATAGGCGGCCATAAAAATTCATTCGGTTCAGCTGAACACAACGCCGATATGCTGGCTCCACCCCTGACACACGCAGAGCACCACGGAGAATGGTGGCCGCCGCCGTCCAACGGACCACCGCCGCCCGACCAGCACACCCGTCCACCATGAGCTCTCCCCGAGCCTCCTTTGGAACTAGGGGCCGCCACCACCGTGGCTAGGCTGATGGCAGCGGCGGAGGAGAGGGGGCACTAGAAGGGTGAGCTGCTGGCGGCGGTTAGGGTTTGCTCCCGGACCGCTCGGGAGGAGCGGGACCAGGATTTCCATTCTTGTTCAAATATTCCCCTATCTAGTGTTCTTGTTGCAGTGCAAGAACATCACTAAGGCCAACCTGCAACCTGTCTTGAATAACCTTCTTTCTTTTGACGAAACGCTGGCAGAGCAGCTTTTCATTTCGAGGTAGGCAGGGGATTTTCACAAACAGGCAAAGACCGAACAGCATCAGTATACTAGAGCATGACAAGACGGAAAAACACAGCCCGCGGGCTCAGTCAGCTTCGTGGGGGCGGTCGACCACAATCCGAACTGGTTCTGATCGAGGTTCTTGAAGAACAACGTTTTGCTCGCCAAGATGGGCATCGCGTGCGGTTGTGGTTAAGGTTGTTGCAGAACTGCAGCTTTGTTGGGAAAATAAACGTGGACAACCAAGATACGTCCGCCTGTACGCCCATGCAGCAGTACCTGGTCTTCACGTAATACTAAGCACTCAATTTCTGATGTCTCATATTCTCAATCAAGCGCCCTTTTTTTCTTGCAATAATTTTGCCAAGGGATGGGATAGGAGAAAAAGCTGCTGAGAGTCCATGGGCTTAGTCCTAGTCATGAATCATAGAGAACACAATCCATCTGTGGTCGTATTTATATAGATGGTATACTGCCAGTCTCCAATGATGTACGACATGGGCATGTGCCATCATTTATTAGAAGTTGGTTGATACGTGTCCTTTCAAATTGGTACATCCACTTCCGAACAAGATGATTTCACGTGCTGCAGGAAAACTCAGATGCAGCTACGAAATGTTGTTACGGCACGGCAAGCATAAATTATGTTAAGTTAGCTGTTTAATGGTTCGAGGAATTTCGGTAGTAAGTGAAACATAAGTATTTAATGAAAATATTATCGCAGGTTGATTAATATATTGTATCACAAAAAAATTAAAAAATTCAATTATTTGAATATGGATAATTAAAAATATAACTGTGCTGCTTGACTTCATCTAATTTTGACTAGAATTTGAAGCTTTGGATTTCATTTGTACTTCCAAAATATTTTCGAAATATTTTGAATCCAAAATTGTTTTACGGGATATATGTAAGGCCCAAATTATAGTTTAGAAAACTAATATAGTTATTTTATTTAACAATTGGGCTTGAATTTATTCCTTAAGTCCTAAATATTATATTCGGGGTGACTGGATTTTCTGGATTTTTTATGAATTGGTTTGCAATTATTTTTGAATAAAATTGAATTTCAAAACATAAAAAGAATAAGTAAAAATGAATCTCCAATCAAACCTTGCCAGACTTTGTAGCCCCAACCTAACTTGTACAAAAGACGTTCACTTGCATGAAGGGGCTGGATCCCTCTGCCCATCCAAGTGGCACTATCTCCTTGTCGGTGAACCTATAACATTTAAAGATGCTATGCACTTCTTGAAGAAGGAACTCAACTTCTACCAACTCGGCACTGTGTGTTGTCGTGCCCCAAGACCGCCGGCGCACCGAACAATAAACCAAGTATGATGGCACTCCCTTTCCTTCTCCAATTATGTGTGATGTTACATCACACACTGTTTGGTCCAAGGGTGTGCGATACGCAATGAAAAAAAATTGCGCGCTATAGCGTTTCGAGCAATGTCTTGCTAAATAAATCACTGTACAATGTCTCGCTACTAGCACGCCATAGCATGATATAGCATATTTTAAGCGTCACGTTATTTTGCCATAGCACGCTATTTGTTTTCATCGGGGATACTTCTGTCATGATAGCACCATTCTAAGGTAGTATCATTCATCATGGATTGATTCAACCAAAAAAGCTAACCAAATAAATTTCTTCAAATCAGAGCTAACCGCGTAGTGATCTATCCAATTGACCGAGGAACAAATTCGTTGCCTGAAGGGTATATATTCTGAGCTTTGGATGATTAAGTCAATGACAAGAAGTCAAGAATCCATGACCTAACGGGATGGAAAGCTGATGAACTAACGTGGATCGCTAGGGATCCGACTACTGATCCCTGCTTCCCATTAGACCAGTCGTGAGCCATAGGATTAGAGCAATCCGATACGCCTGATTGCTAGCTGTAATGAACCGATAGTTATTTGCATGTATAGATTTGCATTAAACTGCTTCCCTGAATCACGTGCTACTTATGGGGGACGCTAATTAATGGGATCACCTATCAATCTGCATCTTCAGTCCTTGTTCTCAGGAAACTAGTACATATTTGTAGGAAGTAATTTTTTTTTCAATTTTATTGAAATTTGCTTGGGATGCAACTACCCTTTGCTTCCACACTGGTTTGTGTCTGCGTAACAGTATGCTTCCTTCAGAATAAATTTGTGTTTCCCTTCACATAAAAATTTGCTTCTGTGGTGAATGAATTTTTTGCTTCATATTTCAACACAACCAAGATATTTTCGTTCAAAAGCATTGCAATTTGGTTTCCATCGAGTAGAGAATTGCTTCCTACCAAATAATTTGCTTCCATCAAAGAGAAAAACAATATACTTCTTTCAGAAACACCGCTATCTTGTATCCATCCATGAGAGAATTGCTTCCAACCAAATAGTAATTTATTCCCAAAGAGAAAAAGACTTCCGTAACTATTGCAAGTACGTCAAAAAAAATTGTGTTTTGTTTGAAAATAAAATAAAAATTTCTACTATCAAATGGGCTAGGATTTGATGGGCATAGTAAGCTAATTTGCTTCTATGTGTCAAACCTCTGCTTTTGAACAAATTGGTAATTGCTTCCTACTTGTTTCTATACGCCTTGGATGAGGATACCATCAAACAGACTTTGGCCCAGCTCCGCACATCGTTGAGCTGCATAGTTAGTGTGCATGCTGCCGTTGGAATCAGCGAATCACGTCCAGCAACATAGCAGCACGCCTCTGCCTGCTCTATCATGCATCCATCTCGGTCCTGGACCTCGGGTGTAAGAAAAGGCCAACTTCCATAGTATTACCGCACCCTGAATCAACGACATAGGTTTTCTAGCAGTCTTTGAGGCCTAAACTACATCACTGAATTGCAAAACCAGCCTTCAAATTACTAACGATTTTGCTCTGCTTCATGATGCCTGGATGTGCAATGAATATGAGTAATCAGATGCTCATTAGCACATATAAAACAGATGCTGCTTGCAACAATAACTGGATAAATGAAAAAGAAAGAAGAAAGAAAAATACAACATGCATCTCATGGTTTGACAACAAAAAAGCTATTACAAAAACTCAACTATACTGCTTCAAATTAAGATCAGGAAGGGGTGACAGCCATGTTGTCCATTGTATATGAGGATTTCAGGAAGCATTGTAATTTTCGTATTCATGTACAAGCATGGAAATGAAGCAAATTGAACACACTGTAGATGCGCAAGTTTAAAACGAATGAAGCAAACAATATACTTACAAGGTGAAGAACCATAACCATGGTGTTTATGAATAAACTAGATGCACTGATGAAGGACAATTACGATACATATATATGAAGCATGGAGATATAGTAGCAGCAAATCTTGATGACTGCTGCATAGTAGAAGCAAACAATTTTGAAATGGGAAGCATAGAAATTTGAGTATAGAACTATCTCAAATGAATCATCTCAAACGGGAAGCATAAAAATTTGTACATGTAAATTAGCACCGAATTCACCAAAATTAGTTGACGATTCAGTGACTTAGTACATACCAAACTGAGATGAAATAAATGAATCAGGTAGGGGAGATGGAATGAGGTTGAGGGCCGACTTCATAAAGATTGGCGATGGCCGTCTCGCCGTTGCAAAGAAAGGGAATCGGTGGCACCCACCACAACATCAAACCGGCGATTGTGCGTCTTTGGTGAGGGCCATTGTAGACCACTACGTCGACAACAATGTTGCAGGGAGATGGGGATGGAGGAAAAAATCGCACCCAGATCAACGAGCTGCTGACCAAGAAGCCTACCATGGCCGCCGGGAGAGAGGCCGTCGGTGGTCCACCACAATGGATTAACAAAAATTAGATACAAGAAAAGGGAATAACCCAGGATATATATGAATACAGAGATATCAAAACAATAGTTAGATCATACTCCCTCCGTCCAGAAATACTTGTCGTAAAAATGGATAAAATGGATGTATCTAGAACTAAAATATGTCTAGATACATCCATCTCTTCGACAAGTATTCGCGGACGGAGGGAGCAATATATGTTAGAATCAACTAACATTGTAGCAATAATTGAATCAAGACAAGAGGACTCTAATGATCAATACATGTGTTGGGGACCCAATACTTGGGATGGTACCTTGGGGATTGGGGTAAATCCTTCAGATGTCCATGAGTGCTAGCTTATTTCCCCACCCAAGATGGCGCTTCGGCGTGCTGGACTGGAGGCCGCGGTACCAGACGAGACGGCACACCAGATCGATGGATCTCACAGCCATGTGGGAAGGGCTGGTTCCCGGCAGAAAGAGCCGGGGCGGCGAGGGGCAGGTAGCTGCGTCGGGGGCATGCATCTGAGATGGGTTGGGACGGGTGAGATTAATGCGGGGTATAAAAACTGCACGGGATTATGGGATGACATATCGGCCTTATTTTTTTTAGGAGGGCGATTGATTTTAAGAATATCAACCGTGAAATGTAGAAACGTATCGACGTCGTGCGAGTGGTCTTCCGAATACTTCCTATCTGATAGGAAGTGTTTCCCCGAAATAATCTGGTAGTACATGTGAGGGAAGGAGACGGCTGACGGCAAATTAGTAACCAAGGACCCAACGGCCGGGAGGCCAGAGCATTACTGATGAACGACATTCAGCAGATTTAGGACTACAAACCCTATTGAATGGTGCATGAAGACTAATACTCTGTATTAACACGCACCACCCTCTGACAGAGGTCTCACCTGGTCTTATATGACATATTTTTCTGTACATAGTAAAAGTGTGACTCTTCCATGTTTCCAGAGGGCAGAAAGGCGGAAGACATGGCCCCCAAGGCAAGCACCGGCCTGATCAGGGTGACTGCCCTCAGGTCTCAGTTACACGTTCCCATCAAAATATGCATCAAAGGATTATACCTGGCAAGGAAAGAGGCAACAAGGCTTGCCAACAAACACAAGTGCACATTATCTTTACTCAGTCAGTAGGACTCTTTGCCAAGCACTGGTGCAAAATCTTCACCCTATGTTATTAGAGAATAGTTAGGCACTGCAGCAACAGTGTAGGCATGCAGGCTGAACTTCAGAGTTTTGATTTTCGGTTTGTGATTATTTTTCGTCCCAGGCCGAGAAGGCCGAATTTCAGCCATTTTTTAGAAAAATTGGCTGAAATTTGACCAAAATTTGGCAAATTTGACCAAAATCTATTTTCTCGGTCGAAAGGTACTTTCCACCCCAGGCCGAGATGTCCGAAATCCATTTTCTTCAGTCGAAAAGCAAAACACAGGGCTCAAGAGATGTGGTTCTAATGGGGGTGGATGAAGAACTTCATCTTGTTCGTGCAAACAGACACATACGATTTTGACACGTCCGCCTGTACGACCAAGCAGCGGTACAGCATCAGCATTGTATGCTAATCACTCGACTCCCAATGTCCCATATTCTCAAGCAAACCCCTTTTTTTCTTGCAATGATTTTGCTAACACTTGGCGTAAGTGAGGAAGTTGTAAAGACTCCATGGGCCGTGTGCTACTCATCAAGCATCGAGAGACACGCTCCTGGGGGTTCACATTTATATAGATGATCTGGTGGCCATACATAATGCGGTTGCTTGAAACATTTATATTGGATAAATTTCACGAGATATATAGCCGCATGAAGGTATTAATTAGTAAAGGGAGTCTCGAATGCTATACAACAAGGGCATGTGCTATCTTTTATTTGGTCTTGGATGTACATGTTATTTCGAATTTGATCGGCCAACTCATTCTATTTTATCTGTTAGTTAGTCCTCTTTAATTAATGTATATGCATATAATGCAGTGTAAACTGTGTAGTGACTCTACAAAGGAAAGATTTTTGGTACTACAGATATCCCTCCCCTATTTCCCAATAATGAAGAGGAGCTACTATATTTCTTTTGTTCTTTGGTACAAAAGATTACGAATACATATTGAGCTATTTTACAGTGCCAACAAACTAATACGAGCTATTTATTTTCGTCAATCCGACGACAGCCACGAATTGGTACCCCTCAGCTAGTTCTATGTAGTACTAAGGTCAACTCCAACGGGCCGACGCATTTCGTCCGCCACCGTCGCTTTCTGTCCTCACCGACGACCATACGCAGAGACTCAAACGACCCGATGACTGTTTCGTTGTCCGCTTGGACCAATTTCCAGCCCATATTGGGCCGAGTTTGAGTTCCTCTGGACACGCACTGGATGCACGCGACGTCCCACCTTGTCCTCCAATGGCCTATCGATCGGTGTCACACAGGTCAAACCCCCCTAGACCAACCGAATACGTCCTCCCCAGCCACTTTGTCTTGACCGCCGCCATCCAATTCCCGCCATTTCACCACCCCCGACGTCTCCAACCCAACTGCCATCGCCATCATCACCGGCACCTCCATGGTCGCCCCCACCAGCCGTCATTGTTTCCATTCCTTTGTCGTCGACGGTGTATCCTGATACGTCCATTTTGCATCATGTTTTCCTACTGTTATGTATAATGTTTTGGTCATTGTGTCACTTTGTGATGCAATTCTAATGCCTTTTCTCTCTTAATTTGCAAGATCTAAAAGAATTTGCTCAATTTTTTTTTCAAGATCTAAATGAAGAGGGAAATTACTGACGGTTGGAATTCTGGACCGAAAAGAGCTATAACAGAGATAACTATTCTGCGAAGCTCTAAATGACATGAAACTATACGGATATTTTCTTATTAAATATATAAAAAATACTGGAACAAAGAACTACCAAAAGGGCCCACCTCCTATCCACAAGGCAACAGGGAGCGCCCTGATATCTTATGGGGCCCATAGGTGCCCTCCTTCTACTATATGAAGCCTTTTGCCCTCGAGGCGCCGCCGTCTCGAGGCAGGACCGGGGCAGCAAAACTTTTCCTCTCTGGCGGGAGAGATTTCGCTGGGGATAGTTACCTCCGGGAGGGGCAAATTGAAGGCATCAACATCACCAACGCTCCTCTCATCGTGGAAGGACCAATCTTCACCAACATCTTCACCAACCCCATCTCATGTCAAACCCAAGTCCATCTCTTGTATTCAATCTTTGTCTCAAAACCTAGGATTAGTACATGTGGGTTGCTAGTAGTGTTGATTATATCTTGTAGGGGATGGTAGTTGGTTTATTTGGTGCAAGAGTATATGTTCAGATCCTTAATCATATACAATACTCCTCTAAACTTGAACATGAATATGATTTATGAGTAATTCCGTTTGTTTTTTAGGACATAGAAAATGTGTTGTTATAAGTACTCGTGTGAAGTTGGTATTCATTCAATATTTTGGTGATGTGTATGGTTAGGAGGACAATGTTATCCCTAGCCCACCAGGGTACAAATCCTGGTGCTTAAATTTATCCTGGATTTATTTCAGGATTTCCGGCGGTGTGCATTCAGTGGGAGGACATGTTCCTGTCGACTACGAGGCGCCTGCGTCTGTATTGTGATGTAGGGCGGAACCGTATGTGGACGATCTTTCACGTTTGGAGGGGATCCCTACGAGGAGCACGAACAACGAGTGGAAGAACACAAGGAAAAACATGGGGAGAAACGAGAGAATCACTCAACCAACAAGATCAATCACACAAGTGCTAGATCACCGAACACATAAGGTAGCACAAGATTCAAAATCAACAAAGGACGATACAAGAGTAACGGGGTTCTTCTCCGTGAGGAGGTCTTGATGGGGTCCACCCTAGAGGGGGTCTTGAATCCCTTGGAAGGATCTTCTCCGAGGAGGCGCAATCTCCGAGGAGAAGGTAACCAAGTGGATGAGCAAGGGCTCTCACACCAAATATGAGCTAAACCAATGCTAACCCTAACTAGGAGGTGGAGGGGGTCTATTTATAGTCTTAGTGCAAACGGGTGCGAAGTGAAGGGTACATGGGCCTCACGCCCGTACACGGTGCGCAGACAGGCCGGTTGTACCGGTCGAGGCAGCGGTTGTACCGCTGGCGACTCAGGGAGGGCGGAGGTACCGGTCGAGGAAGGCGCTACTACCGCTAGGGTCAGGCGCTGGCTTCTGCAGATGGTCGTCAAGGGCTCCAGCGGTTGTACCGGTCGTCGGGCCGGTAGTTCCGGTCATTTGAGATTTACCGGTACATCCGGTGCTGTACCGGCCTTGCACCGCTTGATCACAGAACGGTGGCCGGTTGTTGGGCGGTAGCCGGCCGGTTGTTCCGCCCGGGCGGTTGTACCGGTCCTTCCAGGCTGGGTAGAATGCCTCCTTGATCTTGATGTCCGTATTGCACCACTCCTACTCCTTGGTTGCTTTCATGGTGCCTGAGTACGCAAAGTGTCTCCGTTTGAGATAGTAACCATGTCTCAAATGGGTTAAAGGGAAGTTCAACAAGGAGAGAGTTAACCTCGGATTGGATGGCACGTGCTTGGGATCTTGTCATGGGTCCTCTTGGAGCTTGTGTGGTCGAAGTAGTGTCCATGGGGATGATGGAGGGATGCTCCGCATCATCTTCCCCCCCTCCCTTGAGAGAGATCCGACCTCGGATCAAAAGCTTCATCTCCATGGTATGGTGCGAGGTCCTTGATGTTGAAGATGTCGCTCACATTGTACTTGTCTCGAGGTAGGTCGATCTTGTAGGCGTTGTCTTTGTAGCGTGCTAGCACCTTGAAAGGTCCATCGGCTCAAAGAAGAAGCTTGGATTTGTGTTCCTTGGGGAAGCGGTCCTTGCGAAGGTGTAGCCACACTAGATCACCAATGTTGAAGACCATGGGTGTGACGCCCCCGATTTAATCGTAGACTAATCATGCACGCAAATGTGTACGATCAAGATCAGGGACTCACTGGAAGATATCACAACACAACTCTACAAATAAAATAAGTCATACAAGCATCATAATACAAGCCAGGGGCCTCGAGGGCTCGAATACAAGTGCTCGATCATAGGCGAGTCGGGCCGGAAGCAACAATATCTGGGTACGGACATAAGTTAAACAAGGTGCCATAAGATGGCTAGCACAAACTGGGATACAGATCGAAGAGGAGGCGGGCCTCCCTGCAGGATCCTCCTAGGTCACTCCACAGTGGTCGTCGGCCGGGCTGCACGTAGTAGTAGGCACCTCCGAGTAGTAGTCGCCATCGGCGGTGGTGTATACAGCTCACAGGCTCCATCGTCTGTTGCAGCAATCGAGTAGAGGTAGGGGAAAAGGGGAACAAGGCAACCGTGAGTACTCATCCAAAGTACTCGCAAGCAAGGAGCTACACTACATATGCATGGATATATGTGTAAAGGCCATATCAGTGGGACTGAAGCTGCGAATGCCGTAATAATAGGGGATAGCTAGCCTTAACGAAGACTACGCTTCTGGTCACCTGTCTTGCAACAGACAGAAGAGGACAAACGGAAGTCCTCCAAGTAACATCACATAGCAATAATCCTACCCGGCGATCCCCTGCTCATATCCCTGAGCGAGAGCGACCACGGTTATGTCAGCACTTGGAAGGGTGTGTTTTATCAAGTATCCGGTTCTAGTTGTCATAAGCTCAAGGTACAACTCCAAGTCGTCACATTCTGCAGAAGATCACGGCTATCTGAATAGATTAACTTCCTGCAGGGTGCACCATCTTACCCAAAGACGCTTGATCCCATTTGGCGGACACACTTTCCTGGGTCATGCCCGGCGCGGAAGATCAACACGTCATTAGCCCCACCTAGGCTCAGCAGAGAGGCGACGCCGGTTCTAAACCCAAGCGCAGGGTCCGGGCCCATCGCCCAATGCACACACACGTTCGCCAGCGGCGGAAGCAGACCTAGCCTAGTGGTGTTCCAGTCCAATCCGGTAGCGCCAGCTCATTGTTGGCGTCACGAAGTGCCGGTGATACCACGGCGTCGGGATACCCATAACTACTCCGGCGTAGATGGTTAGTGCGTATAAGCTCAGAGCCAACTCAGATCAAATACCAAGACCTCGTTAAGCGTGTTAAGTAACATGAAACGCCCGAGCAGGGCCAGGCCACCTCTCTCCTAGGCGGTCTCAACCTGCCTGTCGCTCCGCCTCAAGATCCACTCGCGGGTGCTCCATCACCGACCCGACTTTAGTCTCCACATGTATCATGTATAAGTTTATAGTATATACCGTGATCACCTCCCGAGTGATCACGGCCCGATAATATATACACGGGCGGACAAGAATGTAGGGCCACAGATGAAAGTACTAGCATCCTATACTAAGCATATAGGATTGCGGTAAGGTAACAACAAGAGTAACAAGGACGGGCTATGCAGCGGTATAGGAGTATCTGAAAGCGATAACATGCTACACTACTCTAATGCAAGCGATTATAGAGAAGAGTAGGCGATATCCCGGTGATCAAGGGGGGCTTACTGGTTGCTCGCAAGAGAGAGGGGTCGTCAACACCGTAGTCGAACCGGCAATTTGCGTCCGGTCTCGTAGTCTACCGGAGAGAAGAGGGGAAGAAACAATGAATATAAAGTAAACAGATGCATATCGATGCATGACATGTCAAGAAGCGATGCTAGGCGTGCCCTAACGTGGTATGAGGGGTCTTGGTTGGGGGAAAAGCATCCGGAAGTTTTCCTTCGGACGTTGTCGACGGATGAACCGGAGAGGAAAGTTTGCAGGTTCGATAGGTTAGAGGCGTGTGGTGGACGAGCGGATTGCGTGTCCGGATTCGTCTTCGATTCTGAGCAACTTTCATGTTGAAAATATTTTAATCCGGATTACGGATTAAAAGATATGATTTTAAAAAGATATTATTAATTTATGGAATTTTATTAATTATTTAATTAATTTCGAAAATGCATTTATGACATCAGCATGATGTCATGCTGACGTCATCAGTCAACAGGGTTGACTGAGTCAACCCTGACAGGTGGGTCCCGCATGTCATTCTCTATTAACTTAATTAGCCTAATCAAAGTTAATTAACCTTAGTTAATTAGGTTAATTAGTGATTAGGGTTAATTAAACAGAATTAATTAGATTAATTAATTAATTAATTAATTAATTAATTAATTAATTAATTAATTATTTTTAATTCATTATCATTTTTTTTTTATTCCTTTTCTTTTTATAAAAGCGTTAGGCGCGGGGGCGCATGTAAAGTGGCGGTCCCGGTCGGCCATTTGGCCAAGATTGACTCACGCCATGAGGGGCTAAGCGGGCCATTGGGGCCACCCGGTCGTGACCAGTGGTGGCCCAGGCGGTGACATAGGCAGGTGCTTGGGAGAGCTCGGCAAGCCTCTCCCAGCTGACACTTCGCCGGAGATGGCCGGAAACGTGGTACAGGGGGGCTCGGTGCATGTGGTTTGGACCTACGGGTGCGGTCCGGCAGCGTGCATGTGATGGTGACGGCCGGCGCCGAGGACAGCCGGAGCATCGCCGGCTTTGAGCGAGGCGGATGGCCGATCTTACGTCTTGGTCAGTGGGGTTGATCGAAGTGCGAGGGCGCCGATAGGGCGCCGAGATCTGCCGTCGGCAGAAGAGGGGAGAGGCCATGCGCGGCCGGGGCGGTCGGGCCGGAACCGAGTTCGATCGACGGCGCGCCGTCAGAGGCGTGGTGGGAAGAGGGACCCGGGGGGTTTGGTGGCGGGGTCGTGGCCTCGACGGCCGGAGCCAGCGAGGGGAGGAGAGGGAACGGGTCAGCGACCGCGGAGGGTCGAGGCCGGCGGCGCAGGCGGCAAGCGCTTGATCGGGAGGGAGGAGAGAGAGAGGGCCTCACTGGGGAAAACGTGGGGACTAGGGAGGCGGCTCGGTGGAGGCCGGTGGCACCAGCGAGGGAGGCGGTTGGGGAGGCCTTGTTGGCCGGCGGCTGGGAGGCGGAGGGTCGGTAGTCCAGTGATCGCTTCGTGCTTGGGGGCGACGGAGGGAAGGAGGGGGGCTCCCAGGCGGCGGTGGGGCGGGGTAGTAGTCCGGTGGGGGGGAAGCGCCGGCGACGGGCGGCGGGGACGAGCGGCGTGCCCTGGGGCGATGGGATCGGGCCCGATCCCGATTGGATCGGGGAGGGGAAGAGAGTGGGGCGAGAGGAGAGGAGGTGGCGGCTAGGGTTTGCAGCAAGTGAGGGATAAGTGGCCATTTGTGGTCGGGCCGGAGGGAATGGGCGGGGGAGGCCAAGTGGGGAGGGGATGGGCGGGGGAATGGGCCAAGGGGGTTTTCCCTTCCCCCTCTTTTCTTGTTTTTTTCTTTTCTTTTCTATTTCCCTTTCTGTTTTTAGTTTAATTAAAATTCCAGAGCAATTTACAAAAATTATTGCACCCCACCAAAATTAGGTTAGCTAGTTTAGACAACCCCCAACATTTTAGATTTTGTTCTTGAAACTTTTTTGCTCGTTTGTTTTAGTTTTGATTTTTGTTTTAGAACGGGTTCGAATCGAGAGGTTTGGCACGATGGAATCGAGGTGATCACTGTTGCATAACCATCCGGGCGTTACAATGGGTTGCTTGTTGACGTTGAGCTTGGTCGCTAGTCGTTGTACTTGGCGCTCGATGGTTTGTCTTGTATCCTCATGCATCTTATTGATGTAGCTTGCCCGTGCACTCGCATCCATGTTGGTGCGCTCTTGTAGAGGAAGAGGTAGAATGTCCTAAGGGGACAACGGGTTGAAGCCGTAGACGACCTCGAAGGGGGACTTGCCGGTAGTTGAATGTCTTGTACGGTTGTAGGCGTACTCGGCAATGGGTAGACAAACTTCCCACTCCTTGATGTTCTTCTTGATCAAGACGCGAAGTAGAGTGGATAGTGTGTGGTTCGTCACCTCCGTTTGGCCATCGGTTTGCGGATGGTATGCGGATGAGAACAAGAGCTTGATTCCGAGCTTGGCGCATAGGGTCTTCCAAAAGTAACTCAAGAACTTGACGTCACGATCAGAGACGATTGTCTTTGGTACTCCATGGAGTCGCAATATTTCCCTACAAAAGAGATTTGTAATGTGTGAAGCATCGTCTATCTTGTTGCAAGGAATGAAATGTGCCATCTTAGAAAATCTATCCACAACAACAAACACGGAATCCTTTCCATTTTGAGTTCTAGGCAAACCAAGTACAAGATCCATGCTAATGTCTTCCCAAGGTTGATAAGGAATAGGAAGAGTCATGTAAAGACCATGAGATTGAGCTTTAGACTTAGCTTTGGGACATGTAGAGCATCGGTTGGAGAAGCGTGAGACGTCGTGGAACATCTTGGGCCAAAAGTAGTTCTTGGAGAGCGTGGCGAATGTCTTGTCGCGTCCAAAGTGTCCCATGAGTCCGCCTCCATGAGCCTCTTGCAAAAGGAGCAAAGCGAAGAGAAGACTTCGGGAATGCATAGTTTGTTAGCTCTCATAAGATAACCATCCTTGATGTAATATTGTTCCCAAGAAGTATGCGTCAAACACTTAGCATAAGGAATAGCAAAAGATGGGTCGTTAGCATACAATTCTTTGTCATAGATGGGATTGTTAAGTTGAGCACCGGTGAGTTTTTCACTAAAGTAAGCAATGTCTCGTTTTTCTTGCATCAAAACTCCGCCAATTCTGGTACCACTTGCATCACAATGAACCTCAAAAATTTTGTCAAAATTGGGCAAAGCAAGAATTGGAGCATGAGTAAGCAAAGACTTGAGTTCATCAAAAGTGGTGGATTGCAAAGATCCCCAAACAAAAGGAGTATTCTTCTTACTCAAGGAATGCAAAGGAGCGGCAATTGTGCTAAAATCTTTCACAAAGCGACGATAAAAACCCGCAAGACCAAGAAAGCTACGCACTTGTTGCAAATTGGTGGGTTGGGGCCAAGTTTTAATTGCTTCAATTTTAGATTCATCAACATGGACACCCTTTGAGGATACAACAAAACCCAAGAAAACCACTTTGTCAACGCCAAACGTGCATTATTTCATGTTTGCATAAAGGCTTTCCTTGCGAAGGGTTTGCAAAACAGCCCTAACATGATCAAGATGTTCTTTCATGGTTTTGCTAAACACATGAATATCGTCGAAGTAAACCACAACAAAGACTCCAATATAAGGGCGAAGCACATGATGCATAAGACGCACGAAAAGTACCGAGCCTCCGATAGACCCATAGGCATCACTAACCACTCATACAAACCAAATTTGGTTTTGAAAGCAGTTTTCCATTCATCACCCTCTTGTATGCGGATTTGATAATAGCCACTTTTAAGATCAATTTTTGAGAAAAAGTTGGCTCCACTAAGTTCATCAAGCATATCATCTAAGCTAGGAATGGGGTGCCTATAGCGAACGGTAATAGCATTTATAGGTATACAATCGGAACACAAGCGGAAACTTCCATCGGGTTTAGGCACAAGTATAACGGGAACGGCAGACGGGCTTAGGCTTTCACGTACATGACCGTTGTCGATGAGTTGTTGTACTTGCCGTTGAATCTCCTTGGTTTTGATGGGATTGACTCGGTATGGAGCTTTGTTTGGGAGAGGCGCTCGGGGATGAGGTCGATTCGATGCTCAATGCCTCGAAGAGGAGGTAGGCCCGAGGTAGCTCATCGGGGAAAACATCTTGGAATTCCTGCAAAGAGATTGAAACACTAAAAGGTAGCTCATGAGAGGTGTTAGTTGTTGGCTCTCCATCCTTGCACACAATGACAAAGTGCATCACACTAGATGGGTTCTCACACACTTCTCTCATCTCACTTTTGGTGGCAAATAGGATGAGGTTTTTCTCTCTAGGCGAAGAGGCGCTCAAGTTTGGCTTGTGGCTCTCACTCACTTTTGGTGGATCACTTTCTCACTCTTGTCTCTATGATGGGTGGCTTGCTTGTCGAATATCACTTGACTAGGAGACATAGGTAAAGCACATACTCCTTCCCTTTCATCTTGAAGCTATAGTGATTGGTACGCCCATTGTGGATGACACCACGGTCGAATTGCCATGGTCGACCAAGAAGGAGGTGGCAAACGGTCATTGGGACCACATCACACTCCAAAGTGTCTTCGTATGCACCAATTTTGAAGGAGACTTGGACCGTATGCTCGATTCGGATAGTGCCGGAGTCACTTAGCCATTGAACCTTGTAGGGTGCGGTGCTTCCTCTTGACCAATTGAAGCTTGGAGCATAGTTCTTCACTTGCCAAGTTGTGACAACTACCTCCATCGATGATGACTTTGACGGACCTTCCATTGATGCCGGCCTTTGTGTGGAAGATGTGGCATCGTTGGTCTTCTTCTTGTTGATGTTGAAGAGTCAAGACCCTGGAGACAACAAGAGCGGGGCTTGAGTCTTCATCACAAAAGACTTGGTTATCTTAAGTCTTCGTTGTTCACTTGTCGATTGCATGGCCACTTGCTCAAGGGCTTCCCTTTCTCCTTCACTCATGGAGTCGTGAGGTGCCGTCGTCGTTGAAGATCATGGTGCGCTTGTTTGTGCACTCAAAGGACTTGTGGCCTCGTCGCCGCAAGTGAAACACTTGAAAGAGCTTGTCTTGATGGTCTCATCGCTGGAGTAGATGATGAAGCACGCGGCTTGAAATTTCTTGTAGTAGGAGGAAGACGACTTGAACTTGCCGAAGTTTTCTTGTAACTTGACTTGTCGTCATTGCTTGTAGAAGGTTTGGTTGATGTAGATGTTGGAGGATGTGGTGAAGCTTGGTTGTTGGAGAAACCGTAGGTCTTGGACGAGTACTTGGCGTACTTGAAGTCATCTTGCACTTGACGTTCCGCCTTTGTAGCTTGATGCACGAGCTCAATGAGGGTGGAGTAGGGTTGGAAGTCGACGATCTTCTTGATGGGGTGATTCAGTCCATTCAAGAAACGTGCCATTGTTTTCTCATCATCTTCCTTGACATTGGCTCGAATCATGGCTATCTCCATTTCCTTGTAGTATTCTTCAACACTCTTTGTTCCTTGCTTGAGTAGTTGGAGTTTCTTGAAGAGGTCGCGGTTGTAGTAGGTGGGCACAAAACGTGCGCGCATGACATCTTTCATTTGAGCCCAAGTGGTGATTGGAGGTTCACCTCTTGCTTGTCGGCGCTCAAGGATTTGTTCCCACCATATGAGCACATAGTCTTGGAACTCAAGTGATGCCATAGCGATCTTCTTTTCTTCCTCATAGTTGTGCAACCGGAAGATTTTTTCAACCTTCAAAGCCCATGAGAGGTACTCTTCGGGGTCATTGCTTCCATTGAACTTGGGCATGGTGAATTTTAGCTTTCCATAGCGTTGCTCTTCATTGTGTTGTTGGCGATGTTGATGATGACGCCCTTGACGTGGATTGCAATCGTCTTCATGTTGCTCTTGTCGTGGAGGAAGACCATGATCAACTTGCTCTTGTTGAAGTTGAGGTTGAGGTGGAGCTTGACAAGCTTGTGGAGGAGCTTGAGGAACTTGACGTTGCACACGCGGTTGATAGTTCCTCTCTTGGATTTCTTCTCGAAGGGCTTCCTCTTGATTGCGCCGTTCGCGATTGCGGTTGGCGATGGCTCGACTTGATTCTTGAAGGGCACGTTGCGCCTCAAGAGCTTGCGCTTCGCGTTGTTGTTGTTGAAGACGTTGCACCTCGGCGTCTTGTTCTTCTTGGTGTAGACGCGCTCGTTCTTCCTCTTGGCGCCGTAGTCTTTGTCGTTCTTGAGCTTGGGCAAAAGCGGCTTGGTTTGATTGAGGACGAGGGACTTGCTCATCGACTTGCTCTTGTGAATGCTTCTCATGTAGCGGGTTGCGAGATGCATGACGGTCTTGACGCGCGGCTCGTCGAAGTGTGTTTGATGACGGTGTACTTGAGTCGGAGAAGGTGTCGTCGAAGTGTCGACTCGAGCGGCTCTGTCTTGAGGATGAGGAAGTGGAATGATGCCGGTTCGTCATCAAGGCACGGATCTCGTCCATTCTTGCATCATTCTCTTGCTTGTGAGCGTCGAACTTGTTGTTGAAGTAGTCTCTTGTACGTTGCTCGGAGAGTCGCAAGTCGGTGGCGAGATTGTCGATGCGGTCGCTCATTGTTTGTTGCTCTTGGTGCAACGCTCGTTGTGCACCAAAGAGGTGGCTCTTGGTAACGAATGAAGACATGTCGTCGTCTTGCTCGAGGAAGAGTGGGTTGGTAGAAGTACTTGGCCTATCCATCATTCCAAGCAAAATATCTGAGTGGTAGAAGGAGAAGAACTTATACCAGTGTACCTTTGACCGATGTTGATGATGAATCAAGTTCACTCAAATGCGGACAATGAAATAGCACCATTGGTACCAATTCTTGTCAGTTCTCACACCTACACAAGTAAAAGCTTATGGTGGAGCTTGGTTAGGATAGTGGCACAAAATTGATTGCAATCGTTAGTTTGACTCAAAGAAGTTGAAAAAGATTCGCAAATTCGCAAATGTAACAAGTAGACCAAGCAAGTAATGAGTACACGGAAACACACACGCAAATAGATAATTGGGATTGTGCAAACCAAAAGTGAGCCAAAATGTGGAATCCACGAAAATGCTCTTGTTGCACAATACTAGAGAGACGCTAGCACGATTGCACAATAGGCGGAGACGTAGCTTGTGCACAACCTACTAGGCAAAAATGCAACGATCTCTATTCCAAGTATGCTATAGGTATGGTATTTCGGTGCTATGATCCAAGATGATCCAATATGACAATCTTAATGTAGTATGTTGCTATGGTTCTTGCTTATAAGATCTTTGCTTATCTTTCTTGTTTGCTTAAAAGCTTGGGTGGCTCTTTCACTTTTGAGCTCTTTTCTCATGCAAAACTTCACGGACCAAGATAGCACTTGTGTATGTTGTGACAACTTTGTGATACACAAATGGATCCCAAGATATGCACCACGGTGGTATGGTATGTATGCTATGGAGTATGATCACTAATGTGCACAAGTCAC
The DNA here is from genome assembly GCA_021605145.1 of Aegilops bicornis. Taxonomy (NCBI): domain Eukaryota; kingdom Viridiplantae; phylum Streptophyta; class Magnoliopsida; order Poales; family Poaceae; genus Aegilops; species Aegilops bicornis. The sequence goes on from JAHIAL010000069.1 coordinate 528,273, forward strand.
GTTGCCGGCAATACTCAATGGCTAGTCTCGATGGGTAAGCTACGCAAAAAGTAAGGCCATGTGGGTATAAATGCAATTGCAAGGTATGACAAAGATGTCGACGATGTTACCGTCCTTGGCGATGATGTGACCCTTGCGAAGATGAGCCGAGGTGATGATGAAGTCGAACCGTACCTAGATAGTTGAAACACAATAGGACACGGGAACCACAACTCAAAATCTCAAGGACCAAATGGCAAAATCGTCATAGGAAGTGGCGGTGAGCGGTGGTGGTGTTTGTGGAAAGTGGTGTGGGTATGCGGAAGTATGCGTGGGCTCCGGGCAAAATTTGGCGAAAATATGGTGAAACTGAGATGGCTGAAACTGGAGTGGGCGTTAGTACCGCTCGGACAGGCGGTCGTACCGCTTGAGGTACTCAGCGGTAGTACCGCTTGGATGGGCGGTAGTACCGGTCGAGACGCAGAGTGTATCGTGGCGCGATTTTGGGGCGGAAATGGATGATTTCGGGGGTAAAATTGGAGAGATTTCGTGGAAGGGAAGTGGGGAAACTTGGGGAAAAGCTAGATCCACTTGAAACCAAGCAAATCCACGGATCAAAATCAACAAAACATCATCAAAACTAACAAATCACAAAAAAATTTGGGGCTATTTTTGGTGGGGATTTTCGGATTTAGGACGAAAACAACAAAAGCAAGCTAGGAAACACGAGGTAGGGGCTCCAAAACGTGATCAACGTGGCTCATGATACCAAGATGATGTAGGGCGGAACCCTATGTGGACGATCTTTCACGTTTGGAGGGGATCCCTACGAGGAGCACGAAGAACGAGTGGAAGAACACAAGGAAAAACACAGGGAGAAACGAGAGAATCACTCAACCAACAAGATCAATCACACAAGTGCTAGATCACCGAACACATAAGGTAGCACAAGATTCAAAATCAACAAAGGACGATACAAGAGTAACCGGTTCTTCTCCGTGAGGAGAGTCTTGATGGGGTCCACCCTAGAGGGGTCTTGAATCCCTTGGAAGGATCTTCTCCGAGCAGGCGCGATCTCCGAGGAGAAGGTAACCAAGTGGATGAGCAAGGGCTCTCACACCAAATATGAGCTAAACCAATGCTAACCCTAACTAGGAGGTGGAGGGGGTCTATTTATAGTCTTAGTGCAAATGGGGGCGAAGTGAAGGGTACATGGGCCTCAGGCCCGTACACTGTGCGCAGACAGGCCGGTTGTACCGGTCGAGGTGGCGGTTGTACCGCTGGCGACTCAGGGAGGGCGGAAGTACCGGTCGAGGAAGGCGGTACTACCGCTGGGGTCAGGCGCTGGCTTCTGCAGATGGTCGTCGAGGGCTCCAGCGGTTGTACCGGTCGTTGGGCCGGTAGTTCCGGTCATTTGAGATTTACCGGTACATCCGGTGCTGTACCGGCCTTGCACCGCTTGATCACAGAACGGTGGCCGGTTGTTGGGCGGTAGCCGGCCGGTTGTTCCGCCCGGGCGGTTGTTGGGCGGTTGTACTGGTCCTTCCAGGCTGGTAGAATGCCTCCTTGATCTTGATGTCCATCTTGCACCACTCCTACTCCTTGGTTGCTTTCATGGAGCCTGAGTACGCAAAGTGTCTCCGTTTGAGGTAGTAACCATGTCTCAAATGGGTTAAAGGGAAGTTCAACAAGAAGAGAGTCAACCTCGGATTGGATGGCACGTGCTTGGGCTCTTGTCATGGGTCCTCTTGGAGCTTGTGTGGTCGAAGTAGTGTCCATGGGGATGATGGAGGGATGCTCCGCATCATATTGTGTTAAAAGAAGCCGTTCGCCTGGTATGCTCCCATACCATCGGACTTGTAAATCTTCTCATGCATCCTTAGCTGCTTTTCCCACCTTGCCGGCCGCATCAGCAATGGTCGCCATGTTCTAGCAATAAGGGTGCGGACCTCGGTGTGGAAAATGTCACGGATGTCACCATACTCGCGAGGGGCAGATGTTTTTCGTCCAGCTCGACCGGATGGTAGGTGTGAGCACTCACCCGATCCTGGCCACCTTGGACAGTGAGCACACAGACCAATGGCATACAAGCCCTTGTTGCCCTGTTTGTGTTGCTGGCGGATGGAACGATCTGTCACCTTGGGCTACGATACATTCTTCTTCATTAACTTGCAGTTGCACGAAGCACACATAGATGTTGAGCCGAAGTCAAAGACAATAACATAGCAGCCCAAACCAGACGCTACACTCTGCCTCGCTCAGAATAGCAATTGCCAGGGAGAGGGTTCGGCAGACTATGAAGCACGCAACAAGTTCCCCTTGTCTCTCAACCCCAGGAGCTGTTATTTGCCCCGCATCCAAAGGCCAGTTAAGAATCATGGCAATCAATTTGCTATGTCTCTATTTCTTCCTCTCTTTACCTTTCCTACAAATGTAGGTGGCAGTATCATGTTTGCTATATGTTACAGCACCCAGCTTTTATAGCATGGTTTGGGTGCATATGGAGGCCGTTTCACGATTTGTTTTATCTTTTGACACTATAATAATGTTGTAATAAATAATGGCCACATATTATACATTGCACATGCGAGGGAGCATGTGGTTCTTATTGGAGACCAATTTTATTTTCTCTCCTGGACTTTTGGAGCTTGTGTAAATGGAAATTCTGTGCTAGGCAACATTTTCATCATGACATAGTGCATCTTGGGTACTTGCATTACAAATGGAATACTACCCTGCAACGATCCCATCACAAAGAATTTTTTTTGTGAATTAGACAGTAGTGTACAAAATACGAGTTGAACAAAACTCAAATTAAATTGTCATGCAGCTTGCAACAAAATTATGGCGGACGGCTCATGTTTTGTCAACACTATGCTCTCGTCCATCCTTATCTATCTATTTAAAATTAATCTGTTTTGGCTCCTCCGTAATAAAGGAGATTGAAGAATTTCATAGGAATCTCCTCTATGAATCTGCAGAAGACAAATTGCATGGAGGTTCCATGTTTAGTCAACTGGAAGAAGGTTCCTAGAGTAGGTTGGAGGTCATCAGCCTTAGGAAACTTGGTTAGTTGTGCTCACACTAGAAGCCTGGAAGTGATATCAATGGAGAGCCAAAAGACTACTGAATCACAACATTACCGAGCAACATTGTAGCTATCATCTTCGCCACCTCTGTGGTAACTACCGGAAACCTATACGCAGTTTGTTGTCCTTCAGCGCCCTTTCTCAACGTAATAGTTCAGCACCATAGAGTGTCGACGAGTCTGCAACGTCCGCCGCTATACATGCAGGTACTTCAAGTCGAGGGTGTCGTCGAATTGTGTTTTCTCGCGTGCATGGACCGGAAGTGGTTCTAGTTCTTGAAGTGGTTCTAGTTCTTGAAGAGCCTTGTTTTGCTCGCCCAGATGGGCAAGGTGTGGTTGTGGTCAAGGTTGTTGCCGAACTGCATCTTTGCTGGGAAAATAGACATGAGCAATGTAGATACGCCCGCATATACGCCCGCCTATACGCCCAAGCATAAGCACAAGATCTTTAATTAATGCTAAGCACTCAATTCCCGATGTCTAATATTCTCAAGAAAGCGCCGTTTTTTCTTACTATAATTTTGCTAAGGGCTGGTATAGGAGAGAAAGCTGTTGAGAGTCCATGGGTTGTGTCCTAATCATGAATCATAGAGAACACAATCCATCGGTGGTCATATTTATATAGATCATTTACCTCCACATGATTCAAGTTGCTCATAACATTTATATAGGATAAATTTATCAGACATTTGAACTCGGAAGGTCTTCAAATAATGAATGACTCCAATGATGTACAAGAAGGGCATGGGGCATCATTTATTTGAACTTGGTTAATAGATGTCCTTCCAAATTGGTATATCCACTTCGGAACAAGATGACTTCACACGCTGCTGGAAAGCTCACATGTCGCTATGAAATATTGTTACAACAGCGTAAGCAAAAATTATGTTAAGTTGGCAATTTAATGGTTCGAGGAATGTAAAGTGAGACTTCCTCCCATAAAAAAATGGCATGCTCAATGTGTTTAGTAGGCCGGTGGTAAAGTGGGTTGGCGGAGAGGCACACTGGAGAGATGTTGTCACAGTACGCAGCAGTAGACCTGGCAACGTCGCAGTGAAGCTCCTGAAGTAGTTGCCACAACCAAGAGCATTGAGCAACGACATAGATATTGCAAAAATGCTCTTGGGTAGGTTCCATTTGGTGTCCCGTGGCGATTGCACATGCAAGCACACTTGCTGGACGGTGTAATGCAGATCAAGCCAGGTGTTCATCAGGTATTGAAGGTCTCCGACGATGTTGTGGTAGAACAGGGTCGGAGGCATGAGCACCATCATGCTAAGGGAGCATGGACTTTGTGCACACGGGCTTGACTGCGGGCTTTCAGTTGAGCATGCCGGCGAGGTCGAGGATCTTGTGGGCGTACTTCTACTTGCTGAGAAAAAAGTCATTGTCACGCCAGGTGACTTCGATGCCGAGGAAGTAATGGAGGGGCCCATGTTCTTGGATGGTGTACGTGCTTCCCAGTCAAGTGTATTCCCAAAACATAAGTCTTTATTCATGGCTGATAATAGAAAAGGTTACACACCAGGAGAGTAAATATTTCACCTTATCCCTGCTTTACAATGTAGCAATGTAAAATGTTAGTTATCCTTATCCCTCATGTGCCCGTTGACATTCATATGTACATGGCTTTGTACGACAGTGTTTCTGTGTTGTGAGTGTAATCATGCCGCTTGTTCACTTGTACAGTCAAATGATCTTCCACAACAGAATTTTTGTTTAACGATGTATGGATAGTTCTAATATGAACACAGAATCGCAAGCATCTTAGACAGAGCCGTTGGAAGCATAACGAGTAAGTCCAGATGAAATGGACATGGCTGCAGGTCACATTGAATCCTATTGTGTCCTCTGGCAGCCATGGACCATGGTTAATCAGGGGTGGCTACATGGCCAGACCAGATCGCTATCTGGCCTCTGCAGTAGCTTAACCACATAGGCAAAGGAAGCGACGGAACGATGTTCTGATACTTGGGAGTACGATGTTCTGATAGATCACGTGGATCGGGTAGGTAAGATCGATCCGGTAGTCCTACCTTCTCCTGGTGTTGAAGAACTCGAGCCGGTGCCTGCCATGACGAAGTAGTGGCCGGTGATTGCAGAAAGATGGCGGCGGTGGTGTGCTTCCCGTGAGCACCGCGCTAACCCTAGACCCGTAAGTAGTGTCGGTGGGGATTGAGGCAGCGATTAACCTCGTAAGTCGTGCCCCGGCCCCCACCTCGGTTTATATAGCGCGGGTCACAGGGGCCCACCAACCATGGTTTGGTTGGGCGCCCCCCATTAGGGCGCGATGCAAGGGCCCGTTCGACCCGTTGGGTTCTAACGGGAGAGAGATCAACCTAACATTCTTCCCCTTGATCTCAACTTCACTTTTAACCTTATACTTTCTAGTTTATTTGTGTCATCACATATTGGTACATAGAGCATGTTTCATCATCACATCTTAATTGCCGATAGAATCATACAGCTACAACATACGTTTTGTTCAGAAACAAATTATGTTCCTTTTGGGCCTATCCAGAAATCATAAGGCTTTCCCTTAAACCCATGCCGGCTAAGTGTTCCTTGAACACATTGGGTGGTAAGCCTTTCGTTAGCGGATCCACAAGCATATCCTTTGTCCTTATATGCTCGAGACTTATAGTTTGATCCTGAATTTTATCTTTCACAACATAATGCCTTATCTCTATTGTTTTGGCAGCATTACTCGACTTGTTGTTGTGAGCGTAAAATACTGCGGGCTGGTTGTCACAGTACATCTTTAGTGGTTTGTGAATACAATCTACCACTGTCAAGTCGGGTATAAATATCTTTAGCCATATCGCCCTGCCCGTGGCCTCGAAGCATGCTATAAATTCTGCATACATCGTGGATGATGAAACTATCGACTGCTTGGAGCTTTTCCACGAAATAGCTCCCCCAGCAAGAGTGAATACGTATCCTGACGTGGATTTTCTATCATCTCTGTACCCCGCCAAATCTGCATCGGAATACCCTTTTATCTCTAAGGAATCACTTCTCCTGTATATGTCCTTCGTGCCTTGTGCATAACGCAATGCTTTCTTTACCATCTTCTAGTGCTCTATGCCTCGATTCTCTTGATATCTAGCGAGTACCCCGGTGACAAAGGCTAAGTCAGGGCGAGTGCACACTTATGCATACTGTAAGCTGCCAACTGCCGAAGCATATGGTACTGCTTTCATTTGATCGATCTCATACTGGTTCTTGGGACATTGGAATTTCCCAAAACTATCGCCCTTAACTGTAGGAGCAGGTGTCGCTTTACTCGCATGCATATTATACTTTTTAAGAACCTTTTCTAAATATGCTTTGTGCGATAGTCTTAAGACTCCATTGTTCCTATCTCGGTGATTTTCTATGCCCAAAACATATGATGCTTCACCAAGATCTGTTATGTCAAAATTTGAGGATAAGAACTTCTTTGTTTCTTGTAGTAGACTAACATCACTTTGCTAGCAAGGTGATATCATCCACATACAAGATTAGGAAAATATATTTCCCATTTTTAAACTTTGCATAAATGCAGTTATCCTCAATATTTTCTTTAAATCCAAAACTTTCAATCATTTGATTAAACTTTAAATACCACTGTCTAGAGGCTTGCTTTAATCCATAAATGGATTTCTTCAGGCGGCATCCAATATTTTCCTTACCTTCCATGATAAAACCCTTGGGTTGTTTCATGTAGACATTTTCCTTTAAATCACCATTCAGAAATGCCATCTTAACATCCATTTGATGTAGCTCTAAATCAAAATCTGCAACTAATGCCATTATGATTCTGAAGGAATCCTTACACGAGACTGGGGAAAAAGTCTCATTGTAGTCTATCCCTTCTCTTTGAGTAAATCCTTTTGCCACGAGTCGTGCTTTATACTTTTCTACATTCCCTTTAGAGTCATACTTAATTTTGTAGACCCATTTGCAACCTACTGTTTTGGCTCCTTTAGGAATTTCCTCTAAGTCTCAAACATCTTTGGAACTCATCGATTTCATCTCGTCTTCCATTGCCTTCATCCACTTCGATGAATGAGGGCTTTTCATGGCTTCTTCATATGAGGTGGGATCGTTTTCCATATGAACCATTTCTGTGTTATAAACTTTAAAGTCAGTAGACATAGCTGACTTTCTTGGTCTTGTAGACCTTCTAAGGGCCTCAGTTTCTGGCACATTTTGTGCCTCAACTTCTGGCACTTCTTCTAAAATTTGCTGCTGCACCTCCTTTTCATGCTTAATAACGGGTTCAGTCGGCTCCTGACGGACGGGTTCCGGGTCTACTCCCATAGTTGTCATGGGTGGAGTTGTAACTGGTAGTGAGAAAAATGGCTCCAGAATCATCGCATTAGGTGCATGCACCCTCTTCTCCTCAAGATCAATTTTCCGCGCTACCAAGCTCCCCCTCATTATTTCGTCCTCTAAGAAGACTGCATTTTGTATATCTGTCTGGCAGTAGAAACAAAAACCTTTGATATGTCTGGATAGCCAATGAAGTGGCAACTCAGCATTGCTCGGGATCTAACTTTGCTATGTTTGGATTAAACATTTTGGCCTCGAAGCAGGCACCCCACACCACTGAAGTGTTGTAGGAGGGCACCCTTCTTGTCCATAGCTCAAATGCGGTGTTTTGGGAACCGACTTGCTTGGTACTCTATTGAGAATGTGAATGGTGGTTTTAAGCGCCTCCATCCATAGTCCCAATGGCAAGTTGGAATAACTCATCATGCTTTGCACACCATATTCATAAGTGTACAGTTGCGCCTTTCAGCTACTCCATTTTCTTTGAGGCTACTTGGCCATTGAATGCTTTGGACTACTATGCGGTCTCCTGCAAGAACTTTGCAAAAGGTCCAGGACTCTGGCCATATGGAGTGTGCCGACCGTAGTACTCTCCCCCACGGTCGGACGTGACTATCTTTATTCTTTTATCATGCTGATTTTCAACTTCAGCTTTGAATATTTTAAATTTATCCAACGATTCAGATCTTTCTTTGATTGGATAAATATATCCATAGCGAGAGTAATCATCTGAATGTTATGAACGAGTCATATCCATCCACACTTTTCACTGGAAATAGTCCACAAATGTCAGTGTGAATGATTTCCAGTGTGCCTTTGCTATGGATTGCACCTTTTTGATTTGTTTTATATACTTTCCTTTAATGCAATCTATGCATTGTTCTAAGTCTGAGAATTCTAATGGAGGAAGAATTTCACTTTTGACTAATCTTTCTTTTCTATCCTTGGAAATATGGCCCAAGCGATAGTGCAATAATTTCGATGATTCGAATGTTCTCTTTCTTTTCTTTTGTTGTTTATTCAACGCAGAAACATGTTCTTTCACATTGCATATAGAATAAACTTTTTCAGGAAGTGATAACAAATCAAGTTCATCGTGTAGTAAAGCATCACCCACATAAGCATTATTTGACCATATGGCACACTTGCCATGTCCAAAATAACATTCATAATTATCTTTGTCCGAACAAGAAACACTAATTAAGTTTATCTGACATGATGGAACAAGTAAAACATCTCTAAGTAGAAGATTGAATCTGTCAGCTAACTCCAAGGAGATGTCACCGACAGCTTCAACTTCTGCTTCAACTCCGTTTGCCACTTCAATGCGCCTTTCGCTTCTTTGCATAGTCCGCGTCGAATGGAATCCCTATAAAGAATTTGTAACATGAACAGTTGCTCCTGAGTCAATCCACCAAGTGGATTTTGAAAACTGTGTATACAAGGATTCATTTACAAAGGAAACCTATATTGTTACCTCTTTTTGCCATGACTGACTTCAGCCAAGCAGCACTGTCTTTCTTGTAATGCCCTTTCTGCTTGCAGTGGAGAAGCGTCTTTGTCCACTAAGAAAGGTTGTTGATGATGCTGATGCTGATAGGGATCTTTTTCATGCTTTGAAGGAGAACTTTTGCTGTTTTGATTGTAATTCCTTTTCTTTTGATCCTTCACATAGTTGAGTGAACCACCATGTGAGGCTTTGAGTCCGTCCTTTTCTTGGACACACATTGCTAATATCTTTTCAATGTCCCATATTCCAGGTGACATATTGTAGTTTACAAAAAAAGTTTCAAACTCCTTTGGCAGTGAAGCCATGACCAGGTGGACCAGGAGCTTTGGTTTGATCTCCAGATCCTCATCCATGGGCTTTAGCTTTGCTGCCATATTGCTCATCCTGAGGATGTGCTCTCTTATTTCATGACTACCACCTGTGTAGTGTTCTGTCACCAGTTGTTTTAACACCTGGGTGGCATATATCTTTGAAGAGCCAGTGAACTGGCTCTTTATCTTTGTAAGCAACTCCACTGCGGAAGTGCACTCTACAATGGAGCCAACAATGGTGCTCTCAATTGTATTCTTTATAAATGCGATGCACTTTAACATAATCCCCCCTCTTTTTAGACCACGCATCATCATCATTAGTGGCCTCTCTTACTGGCCCTATATGTCTGACCGGCCATGGTTCATCCACAACCCAGCCCAAATCAGCACAAACAAATGCCAGTTCTACATTCTTCCTCCACTCAACGTGATTGTCACCTCTGAGTGTCGGAACTTCTTTTAGGCAACTCATCAAGTGAAAGCCTCCTGAAATCATAATTTAAGTGACATCAGTACAACAATCACATGCATTAATCTAACGTTGGTCAAATTAAACATACAATTGTCTATGCAATTAAATCTATATTACCGTTGGGTAAAATATTAGAAATAAATGCACCTTTAAATTTCAATAATAAAACATGATCATGTTATTAACAACGTTGGTCATAAAAAATAACAAAATCATATTCATTTTAATAATCACTTTAACATGCTCTCAAAACATAATTCTATCTAAACTTTTATTTTCTTTGTAAAAGAGCACTATTAATTATTTACGCAGCGGAAAATCATGAATAGAAATTCATGAACTTTGAATCTTTACAGAAACTTTTCTTTGACCAAAAAAAATCATGAACTTTTTAGTTTTCTTTGTAAAATTCATGAACATTTTCTTTTACTGGACAAAAAATCTTTGGATTAATTTGAACAGAAAGACTATATAAAAGAAAAAATAGCCAGCTCTAGTAGCGTGGCGGCCCTTGCAATGCCCACACCTGCACTTCGCGATCACTTGGCCCGAGCCACTTGGCTCCTCTTGGGGAGAGGGCGGCCACCCATCTCCTGCGCCCTTGATCAGCGTCGCGGCCTTCACACTTCGGCCCAAAAGGCCCGTCGCCGCTAGGGTTAGCGTCATAGCCGTCGGATTGGATCTGACAGCCACGCGTTCGTGCATTGGCGAACAAAAGCCCGACGGACGGCGAGGGAACCTATCCATTTCCTCCCCTCGGCCGCTCGTCTCTCCTCACCTCTTTTCATGAGCGGCGACGGAGAGAGGGTTCGCCTATGCCGGGCGACGGCGGTGAATGCCACTGCGCTGCGCCGGCTTCTCTTGGCCTTCCCCATCCTTTCCTCCGCGCACCGACGTGCTACCGCACCACGCACTACTAGGAAAAGGCCTACTAATGGCGCACCAGTTTTGCCTACTAATGGCCCACTACTGGTGCGCCATTAGTACCACGCCCACTAGTATTTTTTACTAATGGCGCACCTAAATCGCCACTACTAACCCTTAGGTGCTCCACTAGTATTCCCTGTGGTGCGCCACTAATAGCCTTATAGGTGCGCCACTAGTAATAAAGGAAGGTGCGCCACTAATAAGGGCTGAAATGCGCCACTAGTAATGTATTTGGAAAACAAAAAATCCAAATTTACAGAAAACAACCTATAAGGAAAAATAATTTAAAACCAAAAAATGAAATAGAATCATAATTTTTATTATAGTAAGAATATTAGAATGTCTTTACAAGTATCCAATAAAAGAAAAATTACAAGGAAATAAAAGAAAATTCTAAAACTAACTTCTATTAATCTTTTCTTCTTTTTCCTTACTTTATCCCTGCAAAGAATGATAGAAATATGTGAGAATGAACATTGCAGAGAAGTGAAATTGAGCAATTATTTGCATCCGACATCAAAGATCTAAGATATCTTGAATCATAGACATGGGTCATTTCATGAAGCCAAGAGTCTATGCCATTCAGGATGCATAGTTCCCTGTCAGAAGAACTTAATTATTCAGTAAACACAGTCCTAAGCTTTTTACATGAGACAAAACATAAGGTACATGCTTGACCAGTTGACCTAAGCTACGGCCACGCTAATCCTGCTAACAAAACACATGCAACTAGCTAAGCAAGATTACTACTAACATGATTCACCGAAAAGGAATCTGGCCAGATCCGATCACATTAGACGAGCCTAGGTGTGTGGATCCAAAACAAAGTGTGCAGATCTTTGATAAATGAAAGTTAAGGTTAATAATCTAAACTTTAATATTCTGAACTTTGTTACAGTTCAGCCCAAGGAGACATGCTCTATTCCCAAGAAATTAACTATTTAGTGACATAAACGTTGTGATTGATGTGACGATGAAGGAGTTTAAGTTCTGTACCTCATGCATTGCGCCACTGTCCAGTGCGGCTCGCTGTGCCGTAGGGTCCTCATCTCGACAAATGGCTAAGTCTACTGCCTACTGCCAATGCATAATTAGCACACACAAGGATTTTATTGAGTGAAACAAAATTACCATCCATACTTCCTCTACTGCCTACACATCCAACAGGATAAAAAGAAACATTTTTCAGCAAAATCGAGTTAAATAGATGGATTTCCATCTTGCATACATGCACTAGTGCAGAACCGGGCAATAGCACCGGTTCGTAATGCCCTTTAGTGCCGGTTCCATAACCGGCACTAAAGTGTGGGCACTAAAGCCCCCCCCCCTTTAGTACCGGTTCAGCATGAACCCGGTGCTAAAAGGGCAACCACGCATGTACGAGCCAGCTCGAGGGGCACGAGCCCTTTTAGTACCGGTTGGTAAGACCAACCGTACTATAAGGTTTATGAGTTTTAGTTTTATGATTTCTTTTCATTTAATTTTGTGTTTCCATTTTAATTCTTTTTCGTTTGCTGGTATTTTACGATACTACACATTGTACACGTTATATATATATATATATATATATATATATATATATATATATATATATATATATATATATATATATATATATAGGAGTAGGATTTTCTACAAGTGCTTGCCACACAACTAGTTAAGGGTTTTCTAGCGGTGCAAAAGTTCTCAAAAATTCTGAAAAAATACTGAACCAACACACCTATAATATAACATGATCCAGCGGAGGATTAAAAAATACGATTGTATGTGCCCTGGACAAAAAAACAAATAGTTCAGTATATATTTATGTCGCAAATGAGCTGAAATGCTTATTATTTTTGCGAGGACACATAGATGCATATTTTGACAATCCCTCCGTTGGATCATCTTATTACATTATAGAGATGCTCCCATATTTATTCTATATTTTTTGATAACTTTTAAACCGTTAAAAGTTTAGCGACCCTTAACTAGTTCTGTGGCAAGCTATGGTAGACACAGTTTTACCTATATAGGAGTAGGATTTTTTACAAGTGCTTGCCACAGAACTAGTTAAGGGTTTCAACGGTGCAGAAGTTCTCAAAAATTCTGAAAAAAATACTGAACCAACACACCTATAATATAACATGATCCAACGTAGGGATTAAAAAAATACGACTGTATGTGCCCTGGACAAAAAAACAAATAGTTCAGTATATATTTATGTCGCATGATGAGCTGAAATGCTTATTATTTTGCCGAGGACACATAGATGCATATTTTGACAATCCCTCCGTTGGATCATCTTATTACATTATAGAGATGCTCCCATATTTATTCTATATTTTTTGATAACTTTTAAACCGTTAAAAGTTTAGCGACCCTTAACTAGTTCTGTGGCAAGCTATGGTAGACACAGTTTTACCTATATAGGAGTAGGATTTTCTACAAGTGCTTGCCACAGAACTAGGGAGTAGGATTTTCTACAAGTGCTTGCCACAGAACTAGTTAAGGGTTTCAACGGTGCAAAAGTTCTCATAAATTCTGAAAAAAATACTGAACCAACACACCTATAATATAACATGATCCAGCGGAGGGATTAAAAAAATACGACTGTATGTGCCTGGACAAAAAACAAATAGTTCAGTATATATTTATGTAGCAGTGAGCTGAAATGCTTATTATTTTTGCCGAGGACACATAGATGCATATTTTGACAATCCTCCGTTGGATCATCTTATTACATTATAGAGATGCTCCCATATTTATTCTATATTTTTGATAACTTTTAAACCGTTAAAAGTTTAGCGACCTGAACTAGTTACTGTGGCAAGCTATGGTAGACATAGTTTTACCTATATATACATATATATATATATATATATATATATATATATATATATATATATATATATATATATATATATATATATATATATATATGCCTGAATTCCAAAATTTGAGTCCAAACTAATTGTTTGTTGGTCAAAGTATTTCCGGTTAATTTTTTGCACCTATTTTTAGTTATATTACTGTAGTAATACACACAAATACAAATAAAATTTAAAGTTTTTAGGGACATTCAAAATATTTTGGTAATACCATTACAAATGCAGTTAGAAGTGACGGGCCCAAAATGTTAACATGTATGTATGTATGTATGTGTATGAGATGTACTCCATGTACGTTGTACTCTAGTCCTAGTCTTCAGGATCATAACCACCACTCCACGCACAAGGCCTGCGTGCCTATGCATCTTGGAGGGCATGGCTCACGGCCTATATAATGTACCTGTAATCTCTCTGTCTGAATATACAGTGTGTGTGCGTGGTCATCCAATCTCTATCTTGGTATCAGTCACCATGGCCTTCGAGGACCTCTTCGGCGATCTCCCCCTCCCGGCTGCCCACTCCTCCACCCAGTCCTCTCCTCCGGCGACTTCCCCTTCCCTCACGGCTCCCGCTGCCTCCACTGCCCTCGCCACCGTGCTCGCCCCCTCCCGCCGATCCACTCCTCACTACTAGGAAAACGGCTATAGATGAAATAGACACTAATGGCGCACCACATGTGTGGTGCGCCATTAGTATATAGCAAAGGCGCCCACATATAGGTGCGCCATTAGCGCACCTGGTGTGTGGTGCGCCATTAGAAGTTTTGAAAATAATAAAAAAAAAATTGTTACTAATGGCGCACCGTGGATAGTGCCGATTACTAGTTGACATAGTAATGGCGCACCACACCCACCGTGCGCCATTAGTAGTTTTGAAAAAAGAAATAAAAAAATAAAAAAATTGTTAGTAATGGCGCACCTGTGGACAGTGCGTCATTACTAGCCATTACTAGTTTTAACTAATAATGACGCACTGTCCACTGGTGCGCCATTACTAAGTTTTTATTAAAAAAAATTCTATTTTTCTTTTCAAAACTAGTAATGGCGCACCGTGGGTGTGGTGCGCCATTACTAGTTTAACTAGTAATGGTGCACCACCCCACGGTGCGCCCCTTGGCCCAAAAGTTCCACCGAATGCACCCCCCCCCTCCCCCGACCGCCTTTTCAGTTTTAGAAAAAATAAAAGAAAATGATGGAAATGTCAAAAAAATAAAAGAAAATAAGTTTCCCATGTGATATGTGGTCTAGTTGTTGGGAAAATTTACAAATATGAATTTCGACTTTATTTGCAAAATCTCTCTGGAAATTTGTAAAATGGGCATAACTTTTGCATACGAACTCGGATTAGAAAGTTTTTTATATGAAAAATCATCTACTCGAAAAGTTTTTTATTGGAACCCCGTTAAACATTTTCAAAATCCCCAAAAACCTAAAAAAAAGTTATGGGGCTTTCAAGATCTAGAAGACCGTGGATGTGCTGCGCCACTACTAACAGAAAAAAAAATTGGTTTTGAATTTTTTTTTTGAATTTTTTTCAAAAAATGATGCGTAATATGACCAGGAAGTTTGAAATATTTTTCAAAATTTTATCATAGTCATGAACATGAACAAAGTCCTAGACATCAACAAGGTATAATAGGATTGATATGCTAGATATATCAACAAGTGCCTGTGAAGTGAGCTGTTGCTGAGGTTGGATAGAACTCTGAAGTTAAGCATGCTTGGGCTGGAGTAATGCGAGGATGGGTGACCTTTCGGGAAGTTTGACCACTGAGTGCGATTTGACCTGAGATTAAGCCATAGTGACCTAAGATTAAGAAAAAAACGAAAAAAAAATTTCTAAAAAAAATTTTGAAAAAAAATTATTACTAATGGCGCACTTCTATGTATACCAGATACTAATGGTGCACCATAGATGCGCCATTAGAAAAAAAAAATCTAATGGCGTGGTGCTAGTGGCGCACCTGTAGTGCGCCATTAGTAGCGAAAACAGGTGCGCCACTAGGAGCACTTTTTCTAGTAGTGCCTTCAGAATTTCCACAGCGACCACATCTCCAATCACATCAAGTTCAAACTTGATCCTGCCGAAAACAACTACATCAAATGGCGCACCTCTTCACCTGCGTCCTCACCCGATGCCGCCTCCAGAGACCACATCGCCCGTCCTCCTCCCCCAACCCGGCACGGCCTGGCTCGCCATCGACCAGCGCCTCGTCCTCTGGATACTTTTTACCTTGGTGGATTCCCTTCTTGAGCTCATCATGGGCGCGCCATCGGCGTTCACGGCTGGCAACGCGCATCGCGACCATCGCCTCGCCAACCAGGGGGCACAATACCTCCACCTCATGCGCCAGTACCGGAACCTGAAGCATGGCGATCTCACCGTCATGGAGTACGCCCGGCATCTCAAGGCATTGGCGGACGGCCTCGCCCACATTGGCCACAAGGTATCTGCTGATGATCTTACCATGCAGTTTCTCCATGGCCTTGGCGCCCGCTTCGACACCATCCGCACCATCCTCGGCGACATGGTGCCCCTTCCTCCCTTTGAGGTTGCGCGCTCCCGTGTGGATCTTGCGGAATCCACCATCAACCTGCGGGCTGCTGAGGCCAGTGTCGCTGCCCTCACCATCTCCGGCGGCTCCTCCTCCACCAACGGCCGCACCGATCGCGGCGACCGCGGTGACCGCGGTGATCGCCAGCCTCCTCCTGGCCATGGCGCCGGAGGTGGCCGCGGCTCTGGTGACCGTGGAGGTGGCCGTGGTCGCGGTGGAGGCTGTGGTCGTGGCCGTTTCGATTCGGCTGGCCGCGGCTCTTCGTCACAGCAGCCGTCCCCATGGACGGGCTACTTCGCCCCGTTCGGCATGGCTCTACCTCAACCTCGCCCTGGCTGGATCCCTCCCAACGCTGCCGGCGTCCTCGGCCCTCGCCCCGGCGTCCACTCCCAGGCGTACCCACTGATACTCTCGGGCTCATCGTCCTCGCCTCAGCCGCCACCCCCCGAAAGGAACATAATTTGTTTCTAAACGAAACGTATGTTGTAGCTGTATGATTCTATCGGCAATTAAGCTGTGACGATGAAACATGCTCTATGTATCAATATGTGATGAAACAAATAAACTAGAAAGTATAAGGTTAAAAGTAAAAGTTGAGATAAGGGGGAGAATGTTAGGTTGATCTGTCCCGTGTGGGCCAAACGGCCCACCGGACCCCTGATCCGCATCCTGATTGGGGGCGCCCAACCGCAATATGGTTGATGGCCCCCCGTCGCGCAGCCCTACATAAAGAGGTGGGGGCCGGCGGCACGTAGTACGAGGTTCACCATGTTGCCCGGCTCCCCACCGAAACACCCGACCCGATCTAGGTCTTGCGCTGACAGTGACGGGAAGCTCCGCCTCAGCCCACACATCGCCGCCGCCACCACCTCGCCTACTCTCCGCCATCGTCGTGTGCCACAGCACCACGATCGCCTCCGGCTCGAGCTCGTCAGCACCAGGAGAAGGTAGGTTAATTGGATCTAATCTAGCCTAGTGATCCAAGAGTCTATCAAAGGCCACCAATTAGATGTCGTGTGATGATGCGAGGTCAATCTAGCGACTGTGGTTGCCAGGAAGGTGACTTTGGGTTAATCCATGTACTTGTTTTCTCTGGTTCTGTTGAATAATATAATGAAAATGATTGTACGCATTGCTTGATGCAGAGACGGGGTAATTCTCCTTTAGAAAAAAACATGCACTGTATTTGAAATAAAATGGCCAAATTGATGCATTATGTTGATTTTACTATTGGGAAAATCTTAAATTATGTGAAACAAATAATGTCAAGGAAATAGATAAATATATATGCGGAGCTAGGCGCCTAGATGTTCACCCCAGTCTGAATAAATTTGGGATCTTGGGTGCCATCAAAATGTACTTATTTGGCATGGCTAGTAGTGTGCGACCTTTGTTAGACTGCTGATCATTTGATGCTCTGCGTGTATATTTTATCATGTGAAATCATCAAACACCTTCTCATCCTGTGACTTAGATCTAAACCTTACTCGTGGTGTTAACCACTAGGACGATTGGACTGAAGAGGAACACGCCCATATTCCCTCATCAGGACTGCCCTACTGCTTGAATTCTTCAAGAGCTTTCGGCTCAATGGGATGCATGGTTAGCTCCTAGGACTCATGCCCACAGGTGATGTTGAGGTGGCGCAATAGTGAGTAATTCCAATTTTGTTGGGGGCTGATGTTGTGGACTTAAATGATGTGCCTTCTCTTTGAACTTTAACTCACTTTCTTCTAAATGCAATAGAATAATGTGAATAAGGTTGTGTCATTAACTTTAACTTCAAATTAAAATAATCATTAACTACATGTTAGTGTCGCCTGTTTTGATTCCTGTTGTTTGGCTTGTTCCACCTAGAACACATACCTTTCTTTTGCTGGTTTGCTATAACAAGATCATGACCATGGATAACTTGAAAAAAGGAACAAGACTTGCTCAGTCTTTTCTCTCTATTCGTTAAGAATTGTTGAGTATATGTGTTATGTGCATATTGTGTATTGGGCCCACCTCATAGTTCCTTGTATAGTTGACGTCCGCGGCCCATCTTTGTACATCATATATACGTGCATATGCATGAAGATCAATACATCGTGCAATTTCCACAACATACATGGTATCAGTTTTTTAGGTCTCGTTCCTCGCTTCTGCTCTGCCGCCGCTCCAAGCCGCCGCCGCCCGTGCCCTCCTGTCGCGATCCGCCGCCGCTGCTTCACTTCTCCACGCGCTGCCGGCCACGATCCCATCGCCCCAGCCGCCAACTGCAGCCGCCCCGTCCCGAGCCGCTGCTGCCGCCTTTTCTCCGTCCGCTGCTACCACCCGTCCGGAGTGCCTCCCGTACCGCTCGTCAGCGCGCCGCCCACCAGCCGCGTCACTTACCACCCGCGCCTGGGCCTGGGCGCGCACGCTCGCGGTGGCCGGCTCCAGCCTTTTGGCGAAAGTGACGGTGCAACTAGGGTGCGCATCCCTGGAATCCAATCGAGTTCCTGGAATTCTTTGGTTGGGGCCTAGTACGTGCATGCGTACGTACTGTACTACGCGTCTGTCCTGTCTTGTGTTAAATTAAAGCACTCATCACCCACGCCCGCTCGCAAGATAGTCCGAGCCGCCCGATGGCGTCCACCGGCCCGTCCGCCACCGCCTCTGTCGTCCGCTGGCGGTGCCCTGCGGCAACTCCGCCGCCCGGTGTCTACGGTGCGACCCGCCACCAGGCGCTCTCCGGCCAGTCCCGCTTCACGGGCCCTGGTGCTCACGCGCGCGGCGTCGTCTGGCGCTGACCCGCCACCGCCGGCACTTCTCCGGCCAGTCCTTCGTCGCCCCGCCGCCGGCGCCGCCTCTGCCCGTTGACCCCGTGCTGCTGCGCGGGGCGTTTGACGCGCCCGTTCCCACGTACGGGAATCCCTCGACTGAGGCTCTGCCCGTGTCTGGAGTCTCCACGATGCTCTTGGTGAAGTCGTCGTGAGCCAGCACTCGAAGCAACCTGACGGCGTCTAGCACCTGCAGCATCTGTCAGCGGGCCAAAAGGTTTTTCCGGCGGGCCATCCGGCCTACTCGGCACTGCAGTCGCATCCGGGGCTGCTACCTATACCGTATGGAGAGTACCCACTGCTGCTACCGAGCGGCGGCAACGGCCTCCCCATGTCGTCTTCGTCCCCCTCGCCCGGCCACGCCCTTGGCGCCTGGGGCTCCCGTGCTCCTCCTCGCCGCATGCCGCTTCCTACACCGAATAACTTACACGGGAGGCGGTGATTGGTACATGGACACGGTGCTCACGGCTCACATGTTTGCTCATTCGGTAACCTTGCCTCCTTCACTCCCTGTCTCCATCATTTGCCGCATCATTGTCGGTGACGGTTCCCCACTTCCTATCACACTCCTTGGGCACTCTTATTTTCCTTCTAGTTCTACTCCCTTATCCTTGTCTAACATTCTTGTGTCACCTCATCTTATTAACATCATTGTTCGTTGTTTCACTCGTGAAAATCCTGTTACCGTTGAATTCGACGATCTTGGTTTTTGTGTCAAAGATGCTCGAACCAGGATGGTACTTCACCGATGTGACAGCCCCGACGAGCTCTATCTGGTGCACTCGCCTTCATCCACCACCACCACACCGGTTGCTCTCTCCGCTGGAGTCGATCTCTGGCACGCTCGCTTGGGTCATCCACACCCTGTCACACTTCGTCATATTCTTCAGAATTTCAGTTTCAGTTGCAATAAGATCGAGGATCACATTTGTCATGCCTGTCGAGTCGGCAAACATGTTCGCTCGCTGCCGTTTACTAATTCCACCACCATTGCTTCTTTTTCCTTTTCAGTTAATTGATAGCGATGTGTGGACCTCTCCGATTCCCAGTAACTCAGGTTATTTATATTATCTGGTCATTCTTGATGATTATTTTCTTTATTTGTGGACTTACCTTTGCGCAGAAAGTCGCATGTACTCTTTACCTTGACAGGTTTTTATTCCTATGTCCGCATGCAGTTTGGGCGTCCCATCCTTGCGCTTCAGACGGACAACGGAAAAGAGTTTAACCTCGCTTTCCGCACCTTTTTGTCGCATCACGGCACAGTCTTCCGTCTCACATGCCCGTACACTTCACAGCAGAACGGTCGAGTCAGAACGCCCTTCGTGACTCTAAATGATCGCGTTAGACGCGCTCCTGTTTCATGCCAACGTGCCGCCTCGTTTCTGGCCGGACGCACTCGCCACTGCATCACTTCTTCTTAACATTAGACCCTGCCGCCCACGGTGGAACTACGCACCTCACCATCTTCTCTTTGGTACGCCCCCGTCTTATGACGACTTGCGTATTTTTGGGTGCCTTCGCTATCCTAGCACTGCCGACACTGCTTCTCACAAGCTTGCACCTCAATCTGTTGCTTGCATCTGCATCCGCTACCCCTCTAACTTAAAGGGATATACATGCTATGATCCCGCTCTCCCCTTGTATGTTCACCTCCCGCACGCTTTTCTTTGATGAGCATGTGTTTCCGTTTCAGCAGGTACCCCTGGCTGTTCCTCCCATCACTGGTGACGCGGGCGCTCGACGCCCCTTCTAGGTGGTTCACGCGCCGCCTTTGCCAGCCCCCAGCTTTGAGGCGCGCCCCGTGTCAGATGCCTCCTCCAGTAGCCAAGGCACCCCCTAGTGCCCAGGACGTTGGCGCCCGCGACCCCAGCCCAGCTCCCGGCGCAGCCCTCGGCACCTCAAGGCGTCCCGGCCCCTCGGGCGCCCATGGGGCCCCGCCCCCCTCGGCGCCTCCTTCAGCCCTTGGCGGCTGGCACCTCCGGCGCCGATGTTGGCGCCCAGCCTCGGCGCCCCACTGCCCCCGGCCCACGCCACATGGCGCTGTGGCGGTCCGGTCACCTGCTTTGTCTGGCGTTCTTCGCCCGGCTTCGCGCTTCGCCTCGGATGACTACGCCCATGCGGCGTCCACCTCGAGCGTCGCCGCCGCTGTTCTCTTCGCTCGAGCCGCTCTTCGTGAGCCGCTCTGGATGGCTGCGATGCAAGAGGAGTTTGACGCTCGCTGCGCAACCGACCTGGCAGCTTGTTCCCGTCCCCGCACGCCAACGTGATTACCGGAAGTGGGTCTTTAAACACAAGTCTGGCCGTCTGATGGTACCTTGATCGCCACAAAGCACGATGGATCGTTACAGGGCTTCCGACAGCTGCGTCGGCATGGACTTCACCGACACCTTCGCTTCCGATTCGCTCAAGCCGGGCACGACACGCACGGTTCTCCACCTTGAGCTCTCCTGCTTGGCAAAGGTGCACCGTATGGACGCCTCTAACGCCTTTCCTCCATGATCACCTCGAGGAGCAGGTCTTCCGCCAAGCAGCCCATCAGGTTTGTTGACCGGCGCATCCCGACCACGTGCAGCCTACTTTCGCGGTCCTTGTACGAACTCAAGCAGTCCGCTGCTTGGTACCAGCGCATCGCGGGCGCTTTCTCCACCAGCTTGGGTTCCGCTCTACCCGCTCGGACGCCTCGCTCTTCGTCCATCATCAGGGCTCCGACACGGCCTACTTGATGCTCTATGTCGACGACATCATCCTGACGACATGTACGGCTGGTCTCCTCAGTCAGCTCACGGCTCGTCTTCGCGCTGAGTTCGCCATAAAGGAGTTGGGTCCATTGCACTACTTCCTTGGTGTCGAGGTGGTGCGCCGTCCCGATGGCTTCTATCTTCATCAGCGGAAGCACGCCCATGAGCTCCTGGAGCGCGGTGGCATGCTTAACTGCAAGCCCGCCGCTACGCCTGTTCATACGAAGGCCAAGCTTTCTGCCACGGATGGCTCTCCTTCTTCGGATGCTCCTTTCTATCAGTCTATCGTTGGTGCTCTTCAGTACCTCATTCTGACTCGACCGGAGATCCAGTATGCCGTGCAGCAGGTAGGTCTTCATATGTATGCTCCTCGAGACGTTCACTAGGCTGCGGTCAAGCGGATTCTCCGCTATGTTTGTGGCACTAAGGATCTTGGCATCACGTTTCATGCCTCTGCCGACACCGCCTTCACCGCCTACTCCGATGCAGACTGGGCGGGCTGCCCTGACACCCGTCGCTCCACCTCGGGCGATTGTGTCTACCTTGGACCCTCACTTATCTCGTGGTCGTCCAAGCGGCAGCCCACGGTCTCTCGCTCCAAAGGTCGAGGCTGAGTATCGCTGTGGCCAATGCCGTCGCCAAGTGTTCGTGGCTTCGCCATTGCTTCATGAGCTTTCTTGCCCTGTTGACCGTGCCACGGTGGTTCATCGCGACAATGACTGGCGGTCTACCTCTCCGCTAACCCGGTGCATCATCGACGGACCAAGCATATTGAGTTGGATATTCATTTTGTTCGGGAACAGGTGGCGCTTGGCCATATTTGTGTTTTACACGTCCCTACTTCCCAACAATTTGCAGATATCATGACTAAGGGTTTGCCCTCAAGGTCATTTGAGGAGTTCCGGTCTGATCTTTGCGTCAGAAGCGGTGCCGCTTTGACTCATGGGGGAAGGGGTGTTGAGTATATGTGTTATGTGGATATTGTGTATTGGGCCCACATCCTAGTTCTTTGTATAGTTGAGGTCTGCGGCCCACCTTTGCACATCATCTATACGTGCCTATGCACGAAGAGCAATACATCGTGCAATTCGCACAACATACAAGTGCTAGTGTACCTGTTAGTGTAAATAGACTGATATGTGTTTCAGTGTCAGTCGTATTTCAAGAGCATGAGCAAAGACTATTTAATTACAAAAACACATTCTGTTTGGTTCAGTCTTTGCACTATCTTTTAGGAGTTAGTTCACCTTTTACTTTAAATAGACTGCACCTTTTCACATTTTGGGTGTGTGTTGGCCCCAAGTTTGTAATGTTTTAGTTTGAACCATGTACTATACCAGCTTTATGAGACTCCTTTCTTTGTAATGGCTTCCCCCTGTTGATCTAAAAATGTGAATAAGGATATCCATTCGACTAAATTTCTTGCAGCTCATATCCGCAAATACTCTTGCCAGAAGTAGGGTTATTTTATTTGGGAAAGTAGTGGGAACTGGGAAGTGTTGCTTTAGCCTTTCTTACATGCTGAGCAAATGGAGCTAGCAGATGAGAGTGCAAACTCTGTAAGTTTATTTAACTCCTATTCTGCAAGTCGCTGCAGGTCAAATTAATGCATCTTAGTACCACCGTCATTCTCGCACCTGCCGAAGCATCGCTGTGAGAAATGCATGCTTGAATTAAACCAACATCTGTACTTTCTACCTTTCGTCGTGCCCGTGTGTGCTAAGCTACCAATCGACCAGGGAGTTGAGCCAGCATTTCTGTATGCAATTTCTCGGTAAGTTACTTAGACGGGTCAAGCCTGATCCCTGCACGTTTCTGCTGGTGTTTGGCAGCAACACGCCCTTGACGGCAGATTGCCCTTGATGATTCCATTTAAATGAAATCGGAACTGTCGAGGCTATTCAAGTTGCCACCATAGAAAGGCTCATGGAACCAAGTGTCGGGACGTTCTTGACAAAACGCAGACCATGATTTTCCAAGCTTGAGCTACAATAGGCACTGTCAAAGAAGTTCCCAATACCTTCCATTTCTAGGGATGGCAATGGGTAGGGTATGGTCGGGTACGATCTTTTTTGCCAAAACCCATACCCGAATCTTTTTTCTGTACCCACCCATTTTAGTATCCATGGGCACAAATTGGTACCATGCCCATACGCATGGGGTATCTTATACCCAATGGGTATTCGGTGGGTACAATATATAACATTGCCATGATAAAGGTAAGATAATAAAAGGCCTAAAACTAAAGTTAGGTACACGGCCATGATAATCGGGTAGTTTTTATCAGAACCAAACATACAAGTATAGTGTTTGGCATTCTCTATTAGGGCGGTAAACTCTAAAATAATGGCATGTGAGGAGGAGTGGATACATATGAGAACTATTGATACGGAGATATTTCATTACGAGGTACCTCATGGTAATGTAGGTGAGACTTGCTCTATCTCAAACAAAATATGGCCCAATTTGAAATTTTTATTCATTGCAGAATGTACCAAAATAACTATCAACTGGTCAAAGGATTTCAGATATTCCATAATATACATCCAAATACAAAGAAAAATATTTATTTTAAGCAACATTTAAAATATTCAGGTCACCCAATTGTCGAAGCAGTTACCACATATGGGTCCAAAAGGCCTCCCAGTGAGCAGGCAGCCCATCACTCAGAATCGGGCAACACTGCATTAAAGGACGGGGCACATTATTGCCCTGCCATTGAGGGGCACATATACTTATCATGTCGTATTTGTTCCAAGATTTAATCCTAAACAAAGTATTTCTCAAATTTATAGAAATCACCTTGGCCCATTACTAAAACCACCTTAACACATTTACAAAAACCACCTCGGCACATATCACATGTGTACGATTACATACATCCCACATTCATTGTTCTACATGCATCGCATATTCAAACACATATAAGAAGATTCATAAGAGACGACGTTCATAAGTTTCTTGTAACGAAATTTTAAGCACAACATTAAAATGTGCGGCTGATTTGACCAATTTTTTTAATCAAATTGCCAACACAATAGCACTGTCGAGTTGAATCGCATATGGCTTAGCACGATTTCAGCACAATAAAGCCCCCGTCATTCTAATTGCATATAATGTAACCATAGAAGACTAAGCTATTATCGGTCTTTTCCTTCCCAAATTAATTAAACGAGGCAATTTTGTGTGACTACAGTTGCAGGCATGTCCTCAGACCGCAGCTGACCAAGAGCTTTACACTGACCTTTCCATTTTCCAACCCAACCCCAAAGGAGTCATTGAGGATTTTGATGCGGATACAAGTTTAATATGAGAAACTGGACATGTTTTTTCTCGTGTTTTCCGCTATACTGGGAATATTTGAATGTGTTGCAATAGTTTGGCGTGCATGTGCACTTTTCACCAATGTACGAGTGGCTGATAAATGCAAAGGCAGAGCACTATTGAAGGCAGAGCAATCTCTAGTGCCAGCCGCTGCTGGTCAAATTAAATGTGTTTGAGTAGATCGGGCAAGCATGCCTGTCTCCGGGACATGCATGTACCCCTCTGCTGGCGCTTGGCAGTAGCATGGTAGATCGCCCGTGACGACTACCGTCAGGCAGAATGGGAGCCCTTGAGGCTATTGTGGGTGACACGAACGTAGACGATCAACAACGAGATCCGAGCAAATCCATCAAAGATAAATCTGCCGGAGACACACCTCCACACGCCCATCAATGATGCGAGACGCACCGTCGGAACGGGGGCTAAGCGAGGAGACCTTTATTCCATCTTCAGGGAGCCGTCGCCGTCCCGCCTTCCTGAGCAGGACAAAAACCCTAACAAGATTGAAAAAGACGACTAAAAACGGAGCCCTCCCGCTGGCCCTCGCCAGGATCCACCGCGCCTCCATGGCCTTAGAGCCACCGGAGACAAGGCGGACCTGCGCCGGCGCCGGCAAGAGGCACGCACCCTATCTTTCTTTCTTGAAGGAGGAGGAGGCGGCTGCTATATATCATGTACTTATTAAGGTTGTTGTATAAGTTTTCATTGACTAATTGAGATGTGCACTAATCCCAATGGCTAAAAAAAGATTGTGACCAACGATTTGCTCGCTTAAAGAGGGTAGATGAGGTCTACAACTACATGAGGTGATTTAGTCTCGCTACCATACGGGTTTTCTATATTAACCTGCACCAATTAGTCCGTATTGACACAGTCAAACCCCTTAGCCGCCTTGCAGCTAGAGAAAGGGAAGTCGAGGGCAGAGCAGATCATCGAGGTTGAGATGGCAGGTCTCAGCGAGGACGAGGCACCCGCGGAGACGAGGCAAGTCAAGAAACCCGGATTGAAGGAACTGGGCGCCAACATGACCTGCCAGCAAGAAGAGAAGAAGACAAAGGCGATGAAGACAAGGTACCCCCAGGAGTACATCGACTTCATACTCTCCTAGAACACCGACTAGACGATCCCGGACGCACCCACGGACAATGAACAGGTGTCTGAGGAGATCCGCAACATGTGCCCCCATGCCGTCTTGTACTTCACGGATCTCCATGCCAGGAAGTGTGCACTGTTGGTCAAGGCCATGGTCACTGACCTTGCCTATGCCGAGATGCCTGAGGAGGCGAGTGAAGCTCGAAAGATATACGACGACGAGGACGGGGAGGAATTGGTTTATCTGGGGTTCGGTATCTATGATGAATAGCTTATTCTAAATGGCGGTTTGGAGCCGTGGGTAGTTGATAACTCCAGTGAATTAAATCAGATGTCTGTGGTCAATTTTTTCAGTCAACAATATAATTTGTTGTTGAGAAATTCATAGAGGGGGGACGAGAAATGAACATCTATGAATGAGTACTAGATTTAATTGTAAGCAGGCAAATCAAACCTGCTAGCGATGTCGTGAAGAGTGTAAAGTGATCTTGTAAGGCTGTGAGCAGAACCAGATCGCACAACGTTCACAACCTGGAACATGCTAACCAGCAAGAACCAACCAAGACAGCCCCATGCAGATGAGTTTACCACTAACAAATAAGACACGGTGCGAACCAACCTGTGGTTGGATGGTTAGAGGGACTGTGGTATCCCAGCCCACTAGGGTTCAAACTCGATGCTCGTGATTTATTTCTGTATTTATTTCAGGATTTCCGGGCGATGCGATTCTGTGGAGGAGACGCCCTCACGACAACAAGGTGCCCACGGTAACTTCATAAATTTCAAGATGATATGCCGCTCAGTCTTTCGGAGGTGCTCATAGGTAGGGTATGAGTGTGTGCGCTCATAGGGATGAGTGTATGCGCTGCGTGTATATAAGCTCTTGTGTCTGTAATGATGTTAAAAAATCAAATCATACACGGCGTTAGAATGCCAGCTGCAAAGGATAAAGACGGTTAATCATGCTTATCATGCACTTCATCTAACGCAAAAAATCATCCTCGGGCTCTGCGGAGTTGCCCGCCATATCAAGACACTTTCGACCGGCCATATTAAGACACTTTCGACCTGCCCAGTTACTTATTCAAGATGAATGAAACGATAAGATGACAGCAGAGCAAACACAATCTTGCCTTGAAGATGACGAAATTCCAATAAATCATAGCTTGAGCATGCAAGTATGTGAAGATCCATCACCAAACTATACCATTCTTAATTAGTCCTTGCTGCCAATATGTGGAACATGATAATGTGATGGTTCATCTCAACGACAGCGCATTAACAATAAAAAATTGTCGTAAACATGAGACGAGATTCATGTTGGGATCCCTGTGCTTCTGCCAGATCTCAAGGAACATATGCTGAAGGAGATGAATCTGTTTTGTCTGTATTCTGCGAATATTCGCTGCAGAGGCCAGCACGAAACGAGTAGGGTGCTGGCCCTCTTGTGCAATGCCGACTTCTCCATCCCTTGATTTGATCAAGCTTGACACTGGGAACATTCAAAGCCATCTTACACACACTAGACTGCCACTGGATGCTTGATCCCCAATTCATGTTATTATGTTGCGCCTATGTTCTTGTTTACATTTCAATCTTCGTTCTATCTGTTAAGAGCTGGTGTACCTTTTTGTTAACATAGACTCCACTTTGTCGTATTCTGGGTGTGCGATGGTGCCCCCAGTTTTGTAATGTTTTGGTTTGAGCCATGTACTACAACACTACACCTGATGTATGAGGATTTTTTCTTGGTAACGGAGCCAGAGAGCTTTCTGCCTGTTGATCTAAAAAAATGTGAATGAGCATATCCCTTCGAGCTAAATTCTTGCCAAACTCCTACAAAAACTCTTGACACATGGTGGGGCAATTTTTATTTGGGAAAGTAGTAGGAGGTGTTCCCTTAGCCTTTGGAACATGCAGAGCATATGGGACTAGGAGATGAGAGTGCCAACTATATAAGTTTTTTAACCGCTATTCGGCTTGTCGCTACAAGTCAAATTAATATGTTTTTAGTACCACTATCATGTAGGAATTTTTGGTGTCTTCCAAAACATTATATACTACATTTATTTGGTTGATGAATGAAATAATATGGAATTGGTGTATGAATGATTGGTACAAATATTTGCAATTGAACTTGAGGAAATTTACTCAAGGAGCTGGGTACAAACTATACTGGAATACGGTGTGTATATGTACACTGGAGTTATTTTGCCTGGGCACAGTGTATGTTTGGAATTGGCTAGGCTATTTACAGGTTCAGCTCTGTAGATTGATAAGTCTACACGTTTAAATAGGAATCATATACTATTTAAACGTGGCATATATCTCACTTATATGTGCTTAGGGATAAGAAGGAATTTGACTCGGTAAATAATCGGTTATGATCGTGGTTGGTTAATTCGATTAGGAGTCTAACTGAATTCCTATCCGATACGGATTTGAATTTTCAGGAATATGAGTATAAATATGTCCCGACCCTCTAGCCTCAAATACGCATTGTGAGCTGCACCACGGATTTGGCGGAGGAATTAGAGAGTAGACAAATATACTTGTGCTATGTTATTTTCGCTACATATCATTCAACTCTGCACCTGCGGAAGCATGGCCGCGGAAATTCCTGTTATGATCAAACCAGTACATGTACTTGTCGTTCCAATGTGCTGGCGTATGGTAGATTCCAATCGTTCCATTTGTGCTGGCTACTAAGTACTATTCTATCCGATCCCTAATAACCGATTAGGGGAGTAAAATTCCAGTTTTACTCCTTTAACTGGGACTTGGCCGATCCCCAATCGGTGTTAGAGGAGTAAAAATTAATCTCAGACGCTGCTCATATCCCTATATTTACTCCACCACTCGGCTCCGGAGCAAAAATCTGGGTGCTCCTCTCGCTTCCCTCCGTCCCGAATCAGTCGCCGCCGCTGCCCCGCCTAACCCCATGGTACTCGCATAGCCTCCCCTCCAAGCCACGCGCCTCCTCCTGCTGCTCCCAAATCCCGCCCCGAGCCTCGGCGGGCCTCCTCCTTCATGATGGGAATCAACTGTTCGAGCGGCAGTTGATGTATTTTACATAATGCATACCAAGTGTTTGGTAAAATGCATAGGCAATTATATGTTTTACTCCGTTATATATAGGGCATCGGCTAGGTCCGTCCAATACTTAATGGAGTAAATATAGTCCACCAAGTGTTTACCCCACGGGGTCATCCGTTATATATAGGGGGTCGGTTAGAAATGCCCCAAAGCCCGCCAGACAAGGATTATCAGGCCAGGTCCAGCTAGCTCGCAGTGACTTTGCAAATGAAGGGAGTGGAGCCAAGCTTCCCAGTATGCACTTCATGGAAAGTACTCAAATGGGTTGGGTTTGATCCCTGTACGCCTCTGCCGGTGCTCGGCCTCAACATGACAGTTCACACGTGAGGATTCCCTTCAGATATAAAGGGAAATCTTCATGCTATTCAAGGTGCTACAATAGAAGGATTGTGGGAACCAAGTTTCGGGACGTGCTTGATGAAACCAAGACTATGATTTTGGTAGCGTGAGCTTGGGCAGATGGTGCCCAAGATATTCCAATGCCTTCCATTTCTATGATTAGTTTTTATCTGACCCATACATATAACTACAGTGTGTGGCATTCTCCGTTATGATGGTAATACAAAATTCTATGTTGGGGGCATGTGAGAAGGGGAAGATATATATAAGAACTATTGATATGGACGTCTTTCATTATGATGAGGTGTTGGAACTAATCTTGTTATTAGTGCTAACTTTAGATGATTAATTAGATCAAGTTTAATTCTGAGTCAGTCTTAGAAGGAACTGGATGCATGTGTGGGCGTCCGTTAGGTGAGTAGCATGCACGCACTGCATGGATAAGATTAGTTGTTAGAATGGCTTAGTTGTGGACCTGGTAATCACCAGTGTTGCGTCTGCAAGTGCGTGGAGATCGGCCGAAACTGAGCTGCCAGAGAGGTGGTTATCAGCTGCAGTTTCTACCGGCTAGTGGATCTAGTCATGGTTCAGCCGATGTGCGTGGCTTGACCGTGGCTGGCTTAGTGGGTGCGTGTGTGTTGTGGTTAGTCCGGGTACTTAAGGACTTGTAACCAGCTGAGTTTGTTGAGAAGTGAACAAGGAGAAAAGGCAAGTGTGTGTGCCACAAAAATTCTATGCGTGTTCTTTCTCCATGTGTGTGTTGATCCTTGGGGCAAACCCAACATGAGGTATCACTACAAATGTAGCTGGGTACGTTCTCTATCTCAAACGATATATGCTCGAATTTCAAAATTTTAGTCGTTGCTGAATCTACCAAAATAAATATTGTTGGTTACAACTATTATTTCTGTGTGTGTATATGTCAGAGATGGAACACATGATTCCATCAGAGCAAACTCGCTGGCCCACTGGATGATTACATCTGTAGGCAGGTCCTCAAACCACACGAAGAGCTTGACTAAACTTTCCAACCCAACCATGGTTTAATTGGGATTGTGATGATGCGGGTACAGGTTTAGGTTTACTTTGCACCATACTAGCATCCTTTTTCCCTGGTCCTGAAAAAAAAAAGAGGATCTTGCTCTTGGTGGCACTTTGACGTCCTCAGTCTTAGCCGCTGGTCTCTCGCACGTCGTCGGCAACTCCTTGCCGCTGCCATCATGGCCGAGTGCGGTGTGTTAAGATAGGTCTAGCGTGTTGTGTACACGTACTCTGTACATATGTAATTGTATATGCTGACTGTTATATATAGAAAGACGTGGAGAGGCTTTGCCCCACGGAAACCCTGAACTCTATTCTCAAACATGGTATTAGAGCCTACCCTAGCCGCCGCCGCCGCAGTTTTCTGGCGGCCGCCCCAATGTCCACCGCCCCGGCAGCCTCGATGACCCTCCTCCGCTGGCCACGCTTCTCCACCCTCTCTCGTGCTCGCCCTCACGCCTTCGTCATCGCCTCTACCTCAAGGCCGACTCCCACCCCTGCCCTTCACCATCATCGCGGGTCTCGCCGACCGCAGTAACTTCATGCTGTGGAGGGACTTTGCCCTTCCCAACTTCGCCAGAGTTCGCCTCCACGGCTTCCTCGACGGTTTCAAAGGCGCCGGTGCCGACTGTGACGATATAGGCACCGCGAGGCCGCCTGCACCGTGTCCAACCCTGAGTGAGAAGTGCCGGACGCCGGATCAAGGTCCTTGATACGTCCATTTTGCGTCATGCTTTTATATCAATATTTATTGCATTATGGGCTGTTATTACACATTATATCTCAATACTTATGGCTATTCTCTCTTATTTTACAAGGTTTACCATGAAGAGAGGGGATGTCAGCAGCTGGAATTCTGGCTGGAAAAGGAGCAAACATTGGAAACCTATTATGCACTGCTCCAAAAATCCTGAAACTCCACGAAACTTATTTTTGGAATTAATAAGAATTATTGAGCGGAAGAAACACCTCAGGGGGGCCACACCGTGGCTAGGAGGGTGGGGGGCGTGCCCACCCCTACTGGGCGCGCCCCCTGTCTCCTGGGCCCCCTGGTGGCCCCCCGCTGTCCATCTTCTGCTATATGAAGGCTTTTACCCCGAAAAATCATGGGCAAGCTTACGGATTTAAACTCACGCCATTTAGGCTGAACCTCATGGAACTAATTTAGGGCTCCATGAGCTGTTCTGCCGGGGACACTTTCCCTTCGAGGGGGGAAATCATCACCATCGCCATCACCAACGATCCTCTCATCGGGAGGGGGTCAATCTCCATCAACAAATTCACCAGCACCATCTCCTCTCAAAACCCTAGTTCATCTCTTGTATCCAATCTTGTACCAAAACCACAAATTGGTACCTGTGGGTTGCTAGTAGTGTTGATTACTCCTTGTAGTTGATGCTAATTGGTTTACTTGGTGGAAGATCATATGTTCAGATCCTTAATGCATATTATTAGTCCTCTGATTATGAACATGAATATGCTTTGTGAGTAGTTATGTTTGTTCCTGAGGACATGGGTGAAGTCTTGCTATTAGTAGTCATGTGAATTTGGTATTCGTTCGATATTTTGATGAGATGTATGTTGTCTTTTCCTCTAGTGGTGTCATGTGAACGTCGACTACATGACACTTCACCATTATTTGGGCCTAGAGGAAGGCATAGGGAAGTAATAAGTAGATGATGGGTTGCTAGAGTGACAGAAGGTTAAACCCTAGTTTATCCGTTGATTCGTTAGGGGCTGATTTGGATCCATATGTTTAATGCTGTGGTTAGATTTACCTTAATACTTCTTTTGTAGTTGCGGATGCTTGCAATAGGGGTTAATCATAAGTGGGATGCTTGTCCAAGTAAGGGCAGTACCTGCAAGCACCGTCCACCCACATATCAAATTATCAAAGCACCTAACGCGAATCATATGAGCGTGATGAAAACTAGCTTGACGATAATTCCCATGTGTCCTCGGGAGCTCCTTTCTCATTATAAGAAATTGTCCAGGCTTATCCTTTGCTACATAAAAGATTGGGCCACCTTGCTGCACTTTATTTACTTTCATTTCTTGTTACTTGTTACAATTTATCATATCACAAAACTATCTATTACCTACAATTTCAGTGTTTGCAGAGAAAACTCCATCGAAAACCGCTTTATCGCTTCCTTCGCTTCCTTGTTGGGTTCGACACTCTTACTTATCGAAAGGACTACGATAGATCCCCTACACTTGTGGGCATCAGTCCTCGGGCATCTTCTCGGTTCAATGAACGTGGAGATCTCTGCGCAGTTCATCGGCTGCAGGACGGCGGCCGCCGCCTGGCCAGCCGTGTACACCATGTTCGCCGAGAACAAATACCGACGTATGAACTCCTCCGGTGCCAGATCCAAAGGCCGAGGAAAGGAGATCGCCTTCGCCGGGCGAAAGTATAAGGTAAGGTCAAGGCCCTCACTGATTCGATGGCCACCACCGGCTCTCCTCTTCGCGATGATGAGATCATCGACTACATGCTGACTAGGCTCGGCTCGGCGTTTAACCCCATCGCTGCTTCGATGAACTTCGTGGGTGTGCCTATCACATTTCCCGCGTACTACTCCAGTGTCCTTCACTATGAGGCCCTTCAGCAGCAGCAATCGGAGCTCGAGGATTGGCAGTCCTCCTCCAATGCCGCGTCCTGGCCGGTCCACCACAACACTCCTCGGCCACATACCGACTGGACGCCCGAGTGGCGGCCGTCCTTCCGGCGGCTCCTTCCCGCCAGGCTCGGGCGGCTACGGCCCCAGCCAGGGCAGCGCCCCTGGCCGCAACAACAACAACAACAACAACAACAACAACAACGGCGGCAACGGCCGCAACGGAGGAGGCAACGGGGGTGGCCACAACCGGTGCTGGCATCCCCGGTGCCAGATATGCAAGAATTGGGGTCATGAGGCGAGTGACTGTCGCAGCCACTATGATCATGACAAATCAAGGCCGCTAACTCAAGGCCCACATCCCTCCCATGAGCCGCCAGACCGATCCTCGGACACCAGCAAGTAGGGACCACCCGACGAATGATCTCGATTGTCTACACTTCCATGAGCGCTATGGCGGGAAGGATCAAGTGCAAGTGGAAAATGGTGCAGGTTTGTCTATTTCGCATATTGGTCATTCCACTATACCCAGTTCATCTCTCTGTTTACCCAATATTTTTCGTCTACCACATATTCATCAACATCTCCTATCCGTCGTCTTGTCCTTGACAATGATGTTTTTGTGAATTTCACCATTTCTTTTTCCTTGTTAAGGACACGACCACGAAGAAAATGATTCTTCACGGTAGATGTCATGGCGGACTCTACCCCATCCCGTTTAGTCGCATGTCGTCATCCTCCACCCGGCAAGCGTCTCTCAGCGTCAAGACCACCCCGTCCCAGTGGCACCAGCGTCTCGGTCATCCCCCTAATAATATTGTTCAAAACATTGTTAGGAATCATGATTTAGTGTGTTCTTCCTAATGTCGATTGTGTGATGCTTATCAGCATGCTAAGAGTCGACAATTGCCATATAATTTATCTCCTCATGTTTACACTATGCCTCTTGAGTTAATTCATTCTGATGTTTGGGGGCTTTCTATTGCCTCTTCCGGAGGTTATAAGTATTATGTGAGCTTTATTGACGATTATTCTCGCTTCTCTTGGATTTATCTCCTCAATCACAAGTCTGACGTTGAGCAAGTATTTTATGCTTTTCAGGCTCATGTTGAGCGTCTTCTCCACACTAAAATCATAGCCGTTCAGTCGGACTTGGGTGGCGAGTACCACAGCACCGCACCATTATTTTCAATGCACCGGGATCTCTCATCGCTTGTCTTGCCCGCACACCTCTCGCAGTAATCGGGATTCATGAACGCAAACAACGTTTCTTACTGCATGTTACCTCATTAATCACATGCCCACACCTGTTCTTCAACAAGATACACCCATATATGGGGTCCTTAAGGTGCAACCCGATTACAAGTTTCTTCAAGATCTTCGGTGCGCCTTTCATCGCCCCGCTTTATGAAATATAACGCACCCAAGTTGGCCTTCCGTTCCACCACGTGCGTTTTCTTGGGCTATAGTCAGATGCACAAGGGATACAAGTGTCTTCATCGTTCCACGGGACATATCTACATCTCTCGTGATGTTGTTTTCGACGAGCCCGTTTTTCCTTATGCCACCCCTGGGGTCACCGTAGATGTCTCTTCTTTGGCTGATGTTCTCTCTTTTCCTCCCAATGAACCGGCTATGGGTGACCATATGCGCAAATACGACTTGTCCTATTTGTATACTGACACGCCTGTTTCATGCCATGTTGCTCCTCTGCAGGAACCTTCACTGCCCCTCGCCGACGACGTGCATGGCGCATGCACGCCCGCCTTCGCCGCCTGACGTGGCGGCCGACGCCGACCTTCCTGGCGCCGACGTGCATGGGACTTGCACGTCCCCCGGCCCTTCGGCTGCCGCGTCGCACGGCCTGACCGGCCCGTCGGCTGCCGTGTCGCCCGGCCCAACCGGCCCGTCTTCGGCCCCGGCAGCTGATTCGCCTGGTCCATCGGTGGTCTCCTCACCGCGCGCTGACACGTTGCCGTCTGCAGCGGTGATTGAGGATACTACTCCACCATCATCTCCACATCTCGCGTCGCCTTCTGTCGAGGGCAGCCCTGCCCCCTCGACCGCGATGCCTCCAGCTGCTCATGCACACATCATAGTTACGCGTGCGCACCCGCGATCGTACTAATCGTGCTCTTGTCCCTACTGATGGGACCATCTGATATGATCCCCGTCGCCGCGCGTTTCATGCGGTCCCAGACTTTCATCGTGATGCACTCCATGAGACTGTCTGGCGCATAGCGATGATTGATGAGCTTGCTGCCCTTCACCACAACAAGAATTGGGTTCTTGTGCCTCGACCGCATAGAGATAATATTGTTGGGAGCAAGTGGATCTTCAAGACCAAGCACCGTCTAGATGGCTCTGTTGATAAGTACAAAGCTCAACTGGTCGCTCGTGGTTTCAGCCAGCAGCTTGGCATTGACTATGGTGATACGTTCAGTCCGGTTGTCAAGCCGTCTGATGTCTACTACACAACCTTCTTCTTGTAGACGTTGTTGGGCCTGCAAGTGCACATGTTTGTAGGACAGTAGCAAATTTCCCTCAAGTGGATGACCTAAGGTTTATCAATCCGTGGGAGGCGTAGGATGAAGATGGTCTCTCTCAAACAACCCCTGCAACCAAATAACAAAGAGTCTCTTGTGTCCCCAACACACCCAATACAATGGTAAATTGTATAGGTGCACCGGTTCATAAGAGATGGTGATACAAGTGCAATATGAATGGTAGACATAGGTTTTTGTAATCTGAAAATATAAAAACAGCAAGGTAACTAATGATAAAAGTGAGCGTAAACGGTATTGCAATGTGTTGAAACAAGGCCTAGGGTTCATACTTTCACTAGTGCAAGTTCTCTCAACAATAATAACATAGATAGATCATATAACAAGCCCTCAACATGCAACAAAGAGTCATTCCAAAGCAACTAATAGCGGAGAGCAAACGAAGAGATTATGGTAGGGTACGAAACCACCTCAAAGTTATTCTTTCCAATCATTCCGTTAGGCTATTCCTATAAGTGTCACAAACAGCTCTAGAGTTCGTACTAGAATAACACCTTAAGACACAAATCAACCAAAACCCTAATGTCACCTAGATACTTCAATGTCACCTCAAGTATCCGTGGGTATGATTATACGATATGCATCACACAATCTCAGATTCATCTATTCAACCAACACATAGAACCTCTAAGAGTGCCCCAAAGTTTCTACCGAGAATCACGCAGCAAACGTGTGCCAACCCCTATGCATAGGTTCATGTATGGAACCGCAAGTTGATCACCAAAACATACATCAAGTGAATCACGTGAACCCCATTGTCACCACAGATACGCACGGCAAGACATACATCAAGTGTTCTCAAATCTTTAAAGACTCAATCCGATAATATTACTTCAAGGGGAAAACTCAATCCATTACAAGAGAGTAGACACTACAAGAGGACAGACCTTTGGTAACACCGTCTTGTGTTACTACAGGCCCAAAAGTGGGTTACTAGGCCATATAGTAACACAGTTTGAAATGTGTTCCATTAGACCGTGTTACTAAGTGGTGTCAACTGTCACACATAATAATTGTTACCATATGTTAAAAAATGTGTTACAGTTGCATTATAGTAACATGTGTATTAGGTGTTACCGAACACACCAGTAACACACTTTTGTAATTATAGTAACACCGATAGTAACATATTTTCATAGACGTAGAACATCGGTGGTATCATGTTTCTGTAACTATAGTAACACAACTGGTAACACATTATTTTAGCATTGGAACACAACTAGTAACATAATATCCATGTATCGTAACACTATAATTATAGTTGTCAACTACTCTAGTAACAAATTTTGTAGCTATAGTAACACCATCAGTAACACTGCTATATCAATAGGGCAACATAATTAATGTATTTGTTTTTTATAATTAACCACAAAATTCGATACCCATTTTATGGAATATAAATTTATTTATAAAATCAAAGCAATTGCATAAATAGTTAATCATTTTATTATTATGCTTGGCATCATAGCCAAATGATATTGAAACTGAAGCACAACACATACAGAAATTCATATGAAGATATTTATTACGAATATACAAGAGTGTATGATACATATGCATTACAATAAAGATATCATTCATATCATTTTGAGGATAGAAAACACAACTACGGGGAATATTACACCATAGCATTTGCATCAATTCGACGAAAGAAAAAGATCTTCTGGATGATATTACATTTTTAAATCTATCAATGTAAACTAAAACTACTGGTAGCTAAAATATTCAAACTTTATTTGCTTCTTGATCCAAGAATTCAGCTGCAAATCAACTATCCAAATCAACTATCCTTCTCTCGAATCTGTAAAAGAAAATTGCACCTTAGATATGTGTGATTAAATGTACACAAATCTGATTTGAGAATGTGGAAGGGAAGATTGTAGCTTACAAAAGCTGAAGGCCAGGCAATTAAGTATCCTGAAGTGAAAGCCTCGCCAATTGTCTTGCAATCAGAAACTTCCTTTACCAACTCCTCATTATCAAGAATAGGTTCGTCTATGCTTTAAGAGCAAATTCAGCACCTAACTCAATGCCACCAGCCTTAGTTCTTGGATCAGTACTCCGAATAGTACCATACGCAACATTCCGCTTGTTGGGATATGTTGAAGTCTTTAAAACTACTTTGGAAGCAGCATATATTATGATCAATATTAGCATTCTATGACATGATAATATAGTTTGCATGAACAATATGAGATCTTTTAATTTAATGTCAGCCAAGTAAGGTGCCCTAAAAAACTAAATAAACTGGACCCGGCACGAAGTCTAATGCCCAAGGTCACCTCACTAGCTCATGCTTGGTTAAATTTATCCTTTACTTGCATACAGCAGATTGAGCAAAAAATTGTAATAAAATCCATTTTTCAAGCAGGCATGATAATGAGGGTTTGGGTTGGTAATTTGGGTGCAGTAAACCATGCACCTTGGTGAATCTTTACCTTGATGGAAGAAGTACACCTTCTTTTTGAGCGACCTGGGTGTGGGTGTTCAGTTCTAGTCCCTTGCTGGTTCGGTCTTGAAACAGATTCACCCATAATATTCCTCGTTTCCCTCACCTACCAAGATACAATAATATTAGATGGAATGATATTCATACGTTGAAGCTACAGAAAGCTACAACTTCAAAACTAAAAAGGCACGAAAATTACCTCTAGCACATAATCAATAACAATGTCTTGTGGTGATGATGAATTTTGTTGAATTTGTAATTGGTTGACATCATGGTCGCCAACCTAGTTCCATGACACAACAATGGTAAGCAAGCAATTATTTTATATTCTATCTTTGTGACATGAGTAAGAGTAACTATAGGCATAACCTTTTCATGTGAACGTGATAAATTATTATCCTCAGGAATGTCATGTTGCATAGGCAACCGTGCCTCAACAGGTCCATTGCACTGGATTCTCTGCAAACTGAAATATTAATATGAAGGTTTCAAGTGACAAGCAATGATGTAGGCCTTTATTAACATTACCTTTGTTTTACCCAGCAGTACTGGTAACCGAGAAATACCATTATCATTTGATTGGAGGTTTTCCTACAGAACTAACAAATCTGAGTAAAATATTGACAGAAATGCATGCAAAGGGTGGGATAAAAAAGTCCTTTACCTCTTCTATGCCATTATTGACACAGCCTTCTTTGTTATTCATATCTTTAATAATCTGGTCTTGCTTTTTTATATCCTCTTTCATCTTTGCTATTTCCTCCCAAACATCATGTTCAACTTCATATGGTGATCCATCAGTTGTAGTCATATTGATGTTCTTTAGATACCGTGGCGTCCGACCGTAGACTTGCTTAGGAGTTGGAAGCAAACCCATGCCATGCACTTGTCCAACCTTTTCTTTCCCTAACACTTCCTGCAGGGCATCACCTTCCCATGCGACTCTTCCATTCAAATTTTGTGCCAACTCTGGTCGTTCGGTTATTAGACTCTCCAATCGATCCTATAAGAAAAGAATCATGCATACACTAGTTAGATTGAACCATAACTTGATCCCGAGAACAATTAGACAATTTCTATATTAATTGCCTACCAGGCGCTTATTTCTATCTTTATTTTTAGCATTAGCATCGTCCTTCTTCTTGTGAGTTGCTAAATAAACCTTTGATCTGTGTGGTCGTTTCTTTTCAGGATCAGCTTGCCTCTACAAAACAGAAACAACACCCATATCACAAAAGAGACACAGAAAAACACTTCAGGAATAAAGATTACTCACCATGTCTTCACCCCAACAAGCATAACTCTTTGTGCCAGCATTATGTGGATCCTTCACGAGGGAACGGCTAATTATGTTCTTCTCAGCAAGGGCCTGTTATGATGCAATCATATTGTAAATGCAACTTTATAGATAAGCCTGAGAACTCACATTTAAATGTGAAAACAGGAAAGTACAGTATCTCATTCATTACCCTTCCTTTTTTGGACTTCCAATATTTAACAAGCCCACGCCATTGATCGTTGTCCACATCTTCTGGACAGAGCTTATACAAAGCCTTTCGCTTGATGTTTGGATTTTTTTCAATGGCGGGATTGAAGAAAGCATCTTTCAAACTAGACTTAAATTTCCTCCAGTCTCTTCTAATTGATTTGAGTATCCATTTTTCACATGATCGAGGATACATGTACTTTGTCTGAAAGTAAAAAATAAAGAATGGATGTAAATAGACATGCAGACCACACTACATCTCATGTAGACAAATTAGATATAAATAGAAAGGCAGCAAATAACATATTTTGTTTTCTTGTTAATTGTGAAGTACCTGTACGCACTGCAATATTGTTTCCTCACCACTGTTCTTTTTGACATGACGCCAATCATTTATGTTTAGTGGGCAAAATCCTCCATTTCTAGCAATCGTGCCCAGAAACTTCCCCAAGATTGCACCTTCATCTCCTACAGGCTGGCTATCTTCATTGCATTTTACAACTATTCTTTGCCCCTTTGGCATGTTCCAGACAATTGGCAAGCTTGTTCTCTTGCGCTTGCGTACTTCATTGTCTACTACAAGATTAATTAAGAAAAGTACTAATGAAATGACGCCCGCCGATTATTCTTTCGATACTAAGCATATACAAGTTAATTAATAGAAGCACAAAATGTAATAGGTTGTTACCTTGATTGTGAACTTGACCCTCTTCATCGACCAATGCTTGTGATTCATGACCTGGTGGGAATTGCTCACCATTGTTGCAGTCTCCATCTTCATCATCACATTGGTCCGTAACCTGAATCACATTCAACCTTTTTGACCTACGTAATGGTCCTGCAGAACAACCATACATCTCTTATTCCAATAATTACAACAGTAGATACAAATATGTAATAAGCATGGTTCAAGAGGGATACTTTGCGGCCCTTGCATAATAAGTTGCCCTGCCCCTTCAGCAGAGACACCACCGTCCTGTAAGAGAACACTCTAATTTGGATGGTTAGATGGAGCAATATCAATTTGCTTGCTAGGCGGAGCAATATGATCGTCAGCCTTCTCCTTAGACACATATAGATGGACAACTTTCACAATCTCAGGTTCAGATAACATTTTCATCACAAGACCTTCATCATAAATGTGAACTAAGTAGGAGCTGCCTAGACGGGTTTTTTCCGCACAGTACAGAAAGTCAATTGCCTGAAAGCCAACTTCTTCGGTCATCAAGATTAAGTCATAATACGAGACATCACGTCTCATCATCGATCTTTGTAAAATTTTGGCTTCCTGATTTGTATCTTCATAGTGCAGGTATATGGTCAACATGTCCGTCGCCATCCTAAGTTATATATAAAAATGTCAATTAAATCATTACAAGTAAAGACAAATGAACTAATGACATAACAGGGACAATTTAATTTTCCAATAGGCATGTGAATGGAGAGGGCAGAGAAGTACACAGTAGCACGTCAATGCACTATCATCTTATCATAACTCAAAACAGAGAGATGAGGTACAAGACCATGGGTCCAGCCACACCCACACTAAGATATAACGCTGTCGACATATGGATTCAGGACAGGTTTAAGTTGAAAAGTGTACAGGACCTGATGATGTTGACTGCTTCCCTAAACAGAAGGGAAAACGAAAGTACATAGGATCATCAGGTGATGGTGCAAATCCTAAGCATTTTCTCTGTTCGTAATTTCAGTCATTTGATCCTAAT
Organism: Aegilops bicornis; assembly: GCA_021605145.1. Taxonomy (NCBI): domain Eukaryota; kingdom Viridiplantae; phylum Streptophyta; class Magnoliopsida; order Poales; family Poaceae; genus Aegilops; species Aegilops bicornis. The sequence goes on from JAHIAL010000069.1 coordinate 569,585, forward strand.
GGTTCAATTTACGCAGGCGAAACTGTTGCAGTAGATCGGCTTCATCGAATCAAAGAGCAGAGTTGGGTTTGATCATGATAGTCTTAGGGCATCAAAGAAAATGACAAAGGAGCCGAATGAGCCAGCCAAGCATCATCCATCTGAGTTTGAGATTAACAAAATCAGTCTTTCAATCAAGGGAACTCTAAAAAGCTTGCATCGGTACAGGGAGAAATAATTGGTACATGAAAAAAAATGACAATTCTCCACAAGAATGTTGCAGCTTGAAGTTGAAGCAATTGGTTTGAAAAATAACTTACCACAGTAGTTGTTCGTGTCTTTCGTTTCATCTTTGACTACTATATATAAAAAGACACATAATTACCAGACTACTTTACTATTTTAAATGAAAGATTAATTGACCAGTTTAAGGTCTGTCATATTTCTCAAGAAGTCTGATCAAATTTAAACAATAGTCAATGGATCGATCTAGCAGAAGTGTATGACACGCACATATACAAATGGATCGACCTGATTGGTGGATTAGGCATTGGCACATCACAAAACTATAGTCTGACACAACCTTACATGGTTTATGGGCTTTTCAACATCTGTGATTGCTTAATTATTTGTCTACGTATGCGCTAATTATGCAATTAGCCGCGGCCATTAGGCATCTACAGTACACACTGTGCTACGAGGGGGCGAGCGATTGGCAGGGGAACCCCTGCTCGCCCCTCCCTGTCTCCGCCCCTGCATCACTACAAGCAGTGTTTCACCTAGCATGCACCTCAGAGAATTCATAGCAGTCGGATCAGGAAAGGGTGGGCGTCGAGATCCATACCAGCCACGAGATCGTACTCCTACAGGATGTAGGTGGCGGAGCTGAAGACCCGACGGTTGCCGTCGCTGCAACGATCCAAACGGGCGCCAAGACAGATCGAGGAAGCGGCGCCCGATGCAGGTCGAGGAAGCGGCAGATCGTGCGGGGTTGAGATGGGGTGGGAGGGTGCAGGTGGCGGCCGCACTGGGCGCTCAAGGGGCGGTGTCGTGGGCGTTGGAGTGCGGCGAGGTAGCCGCCGAACTGTGGGCGGCTGGGCTGGATGTGGATGGGTTTGAGACCCAATTTATTAGTGTTTTCTAGTTAATTGGAGGGAAAAGTAAGCCTTGAAAGTAATTGGAGGGAAAAGTGTTGCCATGGTCGAGAACTGGATGGAAATTTGGATATATTGTTTTTATCAAGGGAACTGGAGGAAATTGTTTTGGAACAATCGGGACATTGTTACATATATTATTATTATTTTGATAACATTACATATATTAATTTGTTTGGCATGGATCCTAAAAAAAATTGTTTGGCATGGAATTTTTTCAAAGAAACATTTTTGGCATGGAAAAATAGAGTATATTTTATTTATCATTTTATTGATTGAAAGGGAAATTAGATATATCTAAATAGTAATGGCTTTATAAAATTGATTTACGTAACATGTGCTAAATAACCTATAAAATGGTTTCTCTCGGCTAACCATTTGATATAAAAAAATATCGAGCTTGAAGATGGGACGGACCTTGGACGATGAACGCGATGGTGTTGTTATGAACAATAGCGATCGGCTGGCAAATCCCGCTCCTGGTCGGTCATCTCGACCAAGATCGTATCATTCCCACACGCCTTCCCATGGAGGCTACGACCGGCGTGGGACAAAAGTGCGACTAACATCAATGGTAGAAGCTGTGACCCGTCCCGGAACATGTTATGACCAACGAGGCCGGTGACTTTTGATCGGTGCCGAGAGCAAAGGTGATGGTGCTACAAAGTGGCGACGATGATATGCGTCAATCTAGTCTCCTCCTTTGTTCCACCTCCATGGTGATAGAGCATAAGGGCATCTTCAATGCAGAGGTGCTTATTTAGGCGCTTAGTATCCTGGAAAAAATCACAAGCATAGGCGCTTGGGGCAGGCGCTAGGAACTGGATTTTGTACGTGATTACTTAGCGCTCGACTCCTAGGTGAGCATCGATGCCAGAGAAAGCATAGGAAATAATTCGGAAACTGCCACAACAGCCGAGATTTAATTCCTAGCGCCTGCGTTGTATATGCCCTCAGGGGAGGGTATCCCAGCTACACCCACGGCTCAAAAACTGACCGTACTTGCAGTCGTACCAGAAAAAGGAAACTTGCGACCTCGATGGTTGGTTAAAGAAAAACATCGTCGGTTTAGAGCTGTTGTTTGCTAGTTGCATATATCTGGATCCTGTGCTTGCTAATTGCTAGTATATTTGTAGTTGCTGGTTGCTTTTTATTTTATTACAATTTATTTATGTATTGATTGGAGTGTCTATTAGTAATATGGCTTAAAAAACTGGACATCGCCGGCTTCTCCAACGTCTTGAGGCCGAGCCAGATCAGGATTGAGAGTGGTAGCTTCATGGCTTGCTGATGTGGTTGTCTTTTAAGTTCTAAATAGGACCCTTGTAGAAGTAAACTACTACTGCTACACCATCCGACCCATCTATCTTCTGTTGTTGCAATAAAGACCAAACCAGGTCTGTTTAAAGAATTATAGGAAGACATGTTTATGTTAGTTTTGTCCCTTGTCACCAAATAAGTAAAGAATTACATTTCTTTTTGTTACAAAGCAGTAGCAATGGATTTAGAATCTATAAAGGAGCTATTGCTTTCTCCTAGACCAAGTGAGGAATACTTGGCTGGTGTAGCTGGTTTTCTTGACTTTGCGTACATCGGGAAAAGTTCTGATGCCAAGATCCGTTGCCCGTGTGTCATATGTGTTAATGGATCGTTACGGAAGCGGGAGGACGTGTACGATCACTTGGTTTGTAGCGGATTTTCACCTGGATATACTGTTTGGTGTTGCCATGGGGAAACAGCATCATTCATCTCTGCTAACAAACAAGGTGAAACTTCAACACACATGAGAAGTAACAAAAGGTCACGATCACCGTTTGAAGGAACATAATCTAATATGCGTCAGTTAGTGGAAGATGTTTTCTGTGGACCTCCAACGATAGAACCTGAAACCCATAATACATCTAAACCAGGACCAGACCCTGAATCCCAAGCTTTCTATGACCTTTTGAGAGATGCGAGATCAACCTTTATGGCCAGGTCATGAACTATCCATACTTTACATTGTTGTTATTCTCTTCCACATAAAAGCCACTAACAAGTGGAGCAATAAATCTTTAAATGATTTGCTAGCAGTTCTGCAGAAAGCAATTCCTAATGGTAAGAATTTACCTAGTACATTTTCTGAGGCGAAGAAGATCGTTGGAAAGCTTGGGCTTAGTTATGTGAGAATTCATTCTTGTGAAAATAACTGCCAGCTTTATCGGAAAGAGAAAGCAAGTGATGATTTTTGTTCAGTGTGTGGAACTTCAAGGTGGAAGAACATACCAGATAAAACTAATTTGACTAAGAAGGAAAGAAGGAAGGCAATCCCAAGGAAGGTGTTATGGTACTTTCCAATTAAGCCAAGGCTTAAGAGGCTTTTCATGCATAAAAGATACAACTACAACTTTAAGATGGCATGATGAAGAGCGCACAAAGGATGGAGCATCGCGTCATATAGCTAATTCAGAGGCTTGGAAGGCCATTGATGCTAAGTATAAACACATCGCATCGTAATTCCCCGGAACATGAGGTTTGGAATAGGATCTGATGGGTTCAATCCATTTGGGAAGATGAGTTCCAAATATAGCTGTTGGCCCGTGGTCTTAGTGCCCTATAATCTTCCTCCATGGTTATGCATGAAAGCTTCCTCTCTTCTGCTTACTTTGATTATTCCAGGTTACCCTGGAAAGAACTTCCATGTATTCATGGAACCAGTTTATGAGGAACTAGCTGAGTTGTTTGAAGTTGGAATGTTAACATATGATGCATCTCGAGATGAGACGTTCCAACTTTATGCTGTTGTGTTGTGTACTGTGAGTGACTACCCTGGGCTTGCAATTGCTTCAGACATAGCACCAGTTCCGAGTCCGGTTGTTTCTGTGTAGTGATGAAACTTGGTCTTTACGCTTGAAACATGGGGGAAGTTACATTTCATGGGACATCGCCGTTTTCTGCACCCAGACCATGAGTTCCGTTATGAATCTGACTTGTTTGATGGATTGGAGGAACACAAAACTGAACCAACTCTTTATTCTAAAGTTGGAGTTTTAGATAAGATAAAATCAATTCAGAACTTTCATGATTCCAAAACTTGGAAGTTTGATAACGGGTTTTTCTCCCATTTGACTTATTGGGACTCTAATTTGCTCCGTCACAATCTAGATATTATGCACATTAAAAAGAATGTATGTGAAAATATATATGGGACACTTCTAGGGATAGAGGTCAAGTTAAAGGATAATTTAAAGGCACGACTTGACCTGCAGGACATGAAAATCAGGCCAGAGCTACATCCTCAAAGAAAAAACAGTGACAAGTATTTTCTTCCTCCTGCTTCTTATACCTTGTCAAAAAAACAGAAGCATAAGTTATGCAAAGTACTTCATGATGTCTGAGTACCGGATGGGTATTCGGGAACATCTCAAGATGTGTAAATGTTCTGAAGGGAGAATTTCAGGCCTTAAAAGCCATGATTGTCATATTCTGATGCAACAACTATTGCCTATTGCATTGAAAGGTTTACTTCCAGATAATGTCACATCTATCTTGTTTGATCTATGTGCATATTTTAGAGAAGTTAGTGCAAAGGTTCTTCATGTGAGAGATCTTGAGAAGTTAGAGCAAAGAATAAAGATAACATTATGCCGTATGGAGATGATATTTCCGCCTGGATTTTTTACTGTTATGATGCATTTGGTTCTTCATCTAGCAACAGAGGCAAAAATAGGAGGCCCTATGGCCTACCGTTCAATGTGGTTTTACGGAAAGGTATTATTTCAAAACTGAGACATATATATTTTCTAATTATTGCAGTACTACATTCATTAACAATTTTTGTCTTCTTTTTTCATTATTTATTTATGCAGGTATCTTTGTGTCCTGAAGTCATATGTGCGTAACAGAGCACATCCGGAAGGATCTATTGCAGAAGCACATCTCTCAGACGAGTGCATGACGTTTTGTTCAAGATATATTGATGGTTTCTCCACCAAGCATAACCGTCCTTCAAGGAATGACGATGACGATGAAGCGGTTGGTGTTGAACAAGGATCAACTCTCTTTCCTTGTGTAGGAAAACCACTTGGAAAGCCAGGCAATTATGTTCTTAGAGGGTTGGCTAAATTTCAAGCACATAGATATGTGTTGTTCAACTGCTCAGATGTCAACCCATTCCTTCGGTAATACCTCAATCCTCTAAATAATTTAATTTTTTTCTCTAACATGTTTTCACAACTCTTTATCTGACTTCAAAACTAATTATAAAATTACTTTCCAGAGCTCACGCTAATGAGATCACTAGCGAGCATGATGGCTCCTCAAACACGATCGAGTCTATCCAACATGATAAGTTCAACGACTGGTTCAAAGCTCATGTAAGTCCATATTTCATATCCTTTGTACGTACAACTGAAGCCATTTACTAAACAACTTCTTAATCTACAGATAATTAAATTGGAGAAGGAAAACGATATTGGTAGTGTTAATAATGATATTAGATGGCTAGCACGTGGCCCGGTTGATGCAGCAAAAAGGTACCGCGCTTACAACTCCAGAGGATATCTGTTTAGGCCTAAATGCTTAGACAGGGTGAGTCAAAATAGTGGAGTGGTGGTACGTGCCAAAACATCTACATATGCTGCACCAGGTGATGCGACCCCTGTTTTAGGTGATGTGACTTACTATGGCAGGATAATTGATATTATTCAGTTTAACTACTGGACAATTTTCGGTGGATTTATTTAAGTGAGAATGGGTTGATATTTCTGAAAAAGGAATTAAAAAGGACAAGTATGGCTACACACTTGTTAACTTCTCACATTTGATGGACAAAGGAGACAAGATTGAACATGAGCCTTTTATTTTTCCTAACCAAGCCGATCAAGTGTTTTACCTAGAAGACTTAACCGAACCCGGGTTGGTCACTGGTGATGCAGAATAAATTACCTAAAGATAGATGTGACACTGGAAATGATGAATGCACACGAGACGAAGAAGCTGAGCCATTCCATGTTTCTCACCTCACGGATATGTTTAAAAAGAGAAGGAAAGATCAACATTGGGTAAGATCCGATATTGAGAGAACAGTTGTGGATGCTAATGATAATGCTTTGATCGATGAAGAACAGTGATGGTAAATCATATAAAGGTATTTCTCTATTCGAGCAACATTTTCATGATTATATATACACTTTAGTTTTACCTGAAGTCAAAGCTGAGTTTGCAGGACATTAAGAACCCCTGTATGTTCTTGCAGATCGTTGGCTGAGCTGACACCACTCAACATATAAACCCTTTTTTTTCTTTATTGATTTTTAGTTTCTTGTTCTATTTTCCATTGATGCTGCCATTGTGGATTATGATAACTATTAGTACTTCATCCTTACTGTCCTGACACTAAGACCTTGTACAATGGCCGGTGCTTATAGGCCGGTGCTTAAAGAGCGAGAGTAGCGTGGCATCTTCAAATATTTTTGCCCCGCAATGGTGAGTGCTTCCTACAGGTGCTTAAACTTCTTTAATTAAGGCAGAGCAAGGCTTACTACGGCTTTATGGAAGGTCAAGCACCGGAAGCAAGACTTTGCTCCTCTTAAGCACCTGTGCTCGGATCTTGAAAAAAAACTGTTTTTTTTTTGTTTAAGCGTCTGCCTAAGCACCTGCATTGTACAGGGCCTAAGTATCCATATATGCATTGAATTTAACTTGACTCTTTTGATTTGTTATGAACTTTTTTTCATGCGCGCTTCAAAGTGAATCTTCATTTTCGTGAAATTTTGCAAGTGAAGATTACATGGGTTGTTCTAAACTGATGGATGAAGCAATGCATTCTTTTTAGCGGGCTTTTTATATGTTTGCATAGTTTTTGCTCTTCAAACATGAAGCTTGGAAAAATTCAGAAAATTGTTACTAAAGTTAAGCTTCATGTATGACAGATTGTCATTGGAAATAGATACACTTTTGTCGAAGAAGTATTATGTCGATTTACTATCTTGTAAACTTAGTTTACATCTCTGCTTGAAATTGACGTTTTTATTTATGTGGGATGCTTGTTTGGTGTCAAAACCTGGTTCAATATTTTCTTCTTTCTAATTGTGAACCAACCATTGCGTGTGCGGCTTCTGTTGCTTGCGTTTGCAGCTGGGTGCTAGCTATATATTGTGCCTATTTCTTACCCTTGCAGCTGGTTGCTAGCCATCTTGCCGCTCGGATTGGGTGATCAGCAGATATAGCTAGACGCCTGATCACAAATTGCAACCCCAGTTGCTATTGGGCCGTGGGCATGCGACAACTTATGGTCAATGCTCCGATTCCTAGTTTCACACGATTTTGTTTTCATAATGCACTAGTTTTTCACTAAAAGACCGATACACCTTCAAACCCGGACGAGGCGTTGGTTCCCTTTTCTTCGGTCGGCGGTCTATCTTCAAATTTAAGCTCATATTTGTTGTAGGTCTTCCACTCCTTTGTGAGTATTGACGTCAAATACTTAATTTCATAAGATCATTTCAAAGTATGCATTTCACATTCATAGTCGTTAAGTTATCCTAAAATTCACGTAAAAATATGGTTAATATGATATTCACGGCAACCATACCGAAAATAGTTTGCTATTTACCAACCAAACTATATTGGTTTTTCATACCATATTACCAAAGAATGAAAACACTATTTACCAAAACAAGAACATATTATCATGTTGACACATGGGTATTTGTGCTCTACGTATGTTGTTGATTTTAGTTTTTCTAGTCCCCACTATAATAGAGCACAGCAACACTATGTATCGACCATGATTATGTGTTACTACTATTGAACTACGTAACACATTGCGGTAACACATATTTATATGTTACCACGTCAAAATCTATGTAACACACTCGACCAAACATATTTATATGTTACTACTACAATGCCGCGGTAACACATTTTGAGGCCTTGTATAGTATGTGTTACTGTCCTTCCTTCGACACAAAATGTTGTGTTACAGTAATTTCCCTTGTCACACATTTTTCAATCTGTTACACAATTGTGTTACTCAAAGTCTGTTTTGTTCTAGTGAGAGGGGGAGAAGCAACATAAGATCCAACTATAATAGCAAAGCTCGCGATACATCAAGATCGTGCCAAATCAAGAACACGAGAGAGAGAGATCAAACACATAGCTACTGGTACATACCCTCAGCCCGAGGTGAACTACTCCCTCCTCGTCATGGAGAGCACCGGGATGATGAAGATGGCCACGGTGAGGTTTCCCCCCCTCTGGCGGAGTTGCGGAATAGGGTCCCGATTGGTTTTTGGCGGCTCTGCAGGTTTTGCGGCGGCGGAACTCCTCAACTAATCTCTGTTCTGGAAGTTTTAGGGTACGTGGAGTTATATAGGCGGAAGAAGCACGTCAGGGGAGCCATGAGGGCCCCACGAGGCAGGGGGCGCGCCCTAGGGGGGTGGGCGCGCCCCCACTCTCGTGGCTTCCTCGTTCCTTCCTTGACGTGGGGTCCAAGTCCATCGAGCAGCTTTCGTTCCAAAAATAACTTCTCTAGTTGATTTTGTTCCGTTTCGACTCCGTTTGATATTCCTTTTCTTCAAAACACTGAAATAGGCAAAAAACAACAAATCTGGGCTGGGCCTCCGGTTAATAGGTTAGTCCCAAAAGTAATATAAAAGTGAATAATAAAGCCCAATATTGCCCAAAACAGTAGATAATATAGCCTGGAGCAATCAAAAATTATAGATATGTTGGAGACGTATCAAGCATCCCCAAGCTTAATTCCTGCTCGTCCTCGAGTAGGTAAATGATAAAAAAATTATTTTTGATGCGGAGTGCTACTTGGCATAATTTCAATGTAACTCTTCTTAATTGTGGTATGACTATTCAGATCCGAAAGATTCAAGACAAAAGTTCATATTGACATAAAAGCAATAATACTTCAAGCAAACTAACTAAGCAATTATGTCTTCTCAAAATAACATGGCTAAAGAAAGTTCATCCCTACAAAATCATATAGTTTAGTCATGCTCCATCTTCACACACAAGAATGCTCTCATCATGCACAACCTCGATGACAAGCCAAGAAATTGTTTCATACTTTAGTAATCTCAAACTTATAAACCTTCATGCAATACATGAGCGTGAGCCATGGATATAGCACTATAGGTGGAATAGAATATGATGATGGGGGTTATGTGGAGAAGACAAAAAAGGAGAAAGTTTCACATCAACGAGGCTAACCAATGGGCTATGGAGATGCCCATCGATTGATGTTAATGCAAGGAGTAGGGATTGCCATGCAACAGATGCACTAGAGCTATAAATGTATGAAAGCTCATCAAAAGAAACTAAGTGGGTGTGCATCCAACTTGCTTGCTCACGAAGACCTAGGGAACTTGAGGAGGCCCATTGTTGGAATATACAAGCCAAGTTCTACAATGAAAAATTCCCACTAGTATATGAAAGTGACAACATATGAAACTCTCTATATGAAAAACATGGTGCTACTCTGAAGCACAATATATGAGACTCGCTATATGAAGAACATGGTGCTACTTTGAAGCACAAGTGTGGAAAAACAAATAGTAACATTGCCCCTTTTTATTTCTCTTTTTTTTGGCCTTCTTTTTTTTTCTTTTTTGGCCTTTTTTTGGGACAATGTTCTATTAAATGATGATCATCACACTTCTATTTATTTACAACTCAATGATTACAACTCGATACTAGAACAAAGCATGACTCTATATGAATGCCTCCGGCGAATGTGCGGGATATGCAATGAATCAAGAGTGACATGTATGAAAGAATTATGAACGGTGGCTTTGCCACAAATACTATGTCCACTACATGATCATGCTAAGCAATATGACAATGATAAATGTGTCATGAAGAGCAGAATGGTGGAAATTTGCATGGCAATATATCTCGGAATGGCTATGGAAATGCCATAATAGGTAGGTATGGTGGCTGTTTTGAGGAAGATATAAGGAGGTCTATGCGTGAAAGAGCGTATCATATCACGGGGTTTGGATGCACCGGCGAAGTTTGCACCAACTCTCAATGTGAGAAAGGGCAATGCACGGTATCAAGAGGCTAGCAAGGATGGAAGGGTGAGAGTGCGTCTAATCCATGGACTCAACATTAGACATAAAGAACTCATATACTTATTGCAAAATCTACAAGCCATCAAAAACCAAAGTACTACGCCAAGATGCTCCTAGGGGGATAGATTGGTAGGAAAAGACCATCGCCGTCCCCCGACCGCCACTCATAAGGAGGACAATCAAATAACACCTCATGTTTCAAATTTGTTACATAACGTTTACCATACGTGCATGCTACGGGACTTGCAAACTTCAACACAAGCATTTCTCAAATTCACTACTACTCAACTAGCACGATTTTAATATCACTACCTCCATATCTCAAAACAATCATCAAGGATCAAACTTTTCATAGTATTCAACACACTCATAACAATTCTTACAAATCTTTTATGCTTAGCATATTAGGATTATTTAAGCAAATTACCATGCTATTTAAGACTCTCAAAATAATCTAAGTGAAGCATGAGAGTTCATCTATCTCTTCAAAACAAAACTACCACCATGCTCTAAAAGATATAAGTGAAGCACTAGAGCAAACAACAAACTACTCCAAAAGATATAAGTGAAGATCAATGAGTAATAGAATAATTATGCAACTATATGAAGACTCTCCCATTTAATAATTTAAGATCTTGGTATTATATTCAAACAGTAAGCAAAGCTAAAGAAAATAAAATGACGCTCCAAGCAAAACACATATCATGTGGTGAATAAAAATATAGCTCCAAGTAAAGTTACCGATGAATGAAGATGAAAGACGGGATGCCTTCTGGGGCATCCCCAAGCATAGGCTCTTGGTTATCCTTGAATATTACCTTGGGGTGCCTTGGGCATCCCCAAGCTTAGGCTCTTGCCACTCCTTATTCCATACTCCATCGAATCTTTACCCAAAACTTGAAAACTTCACAACACAATACTTATACGTAAACTCGTAAGCTCCGTTAGCGAAAGAAATCAAAACACCACTTCAAGGTACTGTAATGAACTCATTATTTATTTATATTGGTGTTAAACCTACTGTATTCCAACTTCTCTATGGTTTATAAACTATTTTACTAGCCATAGATTCATCAAAATAAGCAAACAACACAACGAAAACAGAATCTGTCAAAAACAGAACAGTCTGTAGTAATCTGTAACTAACGCGAACTTCTGGAACTCCAAAAATTCTAAAATAAATTGGTGGACCTGAGGAATTTCTCTAGTAATCATTTGCAAAAATAATCAACTAAATATCACTCTCCAGTAAAAAGTTCTAGCTAATCTCGTGAGCACTAAAGTTTCTTTTTTTTACAGCATGATCATAAAGACTTCACCCAAGTCTTCCCAAAGGTTCTACTTGGCACAAACACTAATTAAAACATAAAACCACATCTAAACACAAGCTAGATGGATTATTTATTCCTAAACAGAACCAAAAAGCAAGAAACTAAATTAAAATTGGGTTGCCTCCCAACAAGCGCTATCGTTTAACGCCCCTAGCTAGGCATGATGATTTCAATGATGCTCACAAGAAGATAAGAATTGAAACATAAAGAGAGCATCATGAAGAATATGACTAGCACATTTAAGTCTGACCCACTTCCTATGCATAGGGATTTTGTGAGCAAACAAATTATGGGAACAATAATCAACTAGCATAGGAAGGTAAAACAAGCATAACTTCAAAACTTTAAGCACATAGAGAGGAAACTTGATATTATTGCAATTCCTACAAGCATATGTTACTCCCTCATAATAATTTTCAGTAGCATCATGAATGAATTCAACAATATAACCAGCACCCAAAGCATTCTTTTCATGATCTACTTGCATAGAAAATTTACTACTCTCCACATAAGCAAATTTCTTCTCATGAATAATAGTGGGAGCAAACTCAACAAAATAACTATCATGTGATTGAAAATTAAGATCAAGATGAAAAGTTTCATGGTTATCATTATTCTTTAGAGCATACGTGTCATCACAATAATCATCATAGATAGGAGGCATGCTTTCATCATAGTAAATTTGCTCATCAAAGCTTGGGGACAAAAAATATCATCTTCATCAAACATAGCTTCCCCAAGCTTGTGGCTTTGCATATCATTAGCATCATGGATATTCAAGGAATTCATACTAACAACATTGCAATCATGCTCATCATATAAATATTTAGTGCCAAAAATTTTAATACATTCTCTTTCTAACACTTTGGCACAATTTTCCTTTCCATCATACTCACGAAAGATATTAAAAAGATGAAGCGTATGAGACTAACTCAATTCCATTTTTTAGTTTTCTTTTATAAAATAAACTAGTGCTAAAACAAGAAACAAAAAAATTCGATTGCAAGATCTAAAGATATACCTTCAAGCACTCACCTCCCCGGCAACGGCGCCTTAAAAAGAACTTGATGTCTACTACACAACCTTCTTCTTGTAGACGTTGTTCGCCTGCAAGTGCACAGGTTTGTAGGACAGTAGAAAATTTCCTCAAGTGGATGACCTAAGGTTTATCAATCCGTGGGAGGCGTGGGATGAAGATGGTCTCTCTCAAACAACCCCGCAACCAAATAACAAAGAGTCTCTTGTGTCCCCAACACACCCAATACAATGGTAAATTGTATAGGTGCACTACTTCGGCGAAGAGATGGTGATACAAGTGCAATATGGATGGTAAATATAGGTTTTTGTAATCTGCAAATATAAAAACAGCAAGGTAACTAATGATAAAAGTGAGCGTAAACAGCAAGGTAACTAATGATAAAAGTGAGCGTAAACGGTATTGCAATGTGTTGAAACAAGGCCTAGGGTTCATACTTTCACTAGTGCAAGTTCTCTCAACAATACTTTCACTAATAGCGGAGAACAAACGAAGAGATTATGGTAGGGTACGAAACCACCTCAAAGTTATTCTTTCCAATCATTCCGTTGGGCTATTCCTATAAGTGTCACAAACAGCCCTAGAGTTCGTACTAGAATAACACCTTAAGACACAAATCAACCAAAACCCTAATGTCACCTAGATACCTGCAATGTCACCTCAAGTATCCGTGGGTATGATTATACGATATGCATCACACAATCTCAGATTCATCTATTCAACCAACACATAGAACCTCAAAGAGTGCCCCAAAGTTTCTAATGGAGAACCACGACGAAAACGTAGCCAACCCTATGCATAGGTTCATGGGCGGAACCCGCAAGTTGATCACCAAAACATACATCAAGTGAATCACGTGATATCCCATTGTCACCACAGATACGCACGGCAAGACATACATCAAGTGTTCTCAAATCTTTAAAGACTCAATCTGATAAGATTACTTCAAGGGGAAAACTCAATCCATTACAAGAGAGTAGAGGGGGAGAAGCAACATAAGATCTAACTATAATAGCAAAGCTCGTGATACATCAAGATCGTGCCAAATCAAGAACACGAGAGAGAGAGAGAGAGAGAGAGAGAGAGAGAGAGAGAGATCAAACACATAGCTACTGGTACATACCCTCAGCCCCGAGGGTGAACTACTCCCTCCTCGTCATGGAGAGCGCCAGGATTGTGAGGGTGGCCACCGTGAGGGTTCCCTCCCAGGTGCCGAAACAGGTTCCGATTGGTTTTGGTGGCTCTGGAAGTTTTATGCGGTGGAACTCCCGATCTAATCTCTGTTCTGGAAGTTTTAGTGTACGTGGAGTTATATAGGTGGAAAAAGCACGTCGTGGAGCCACGAGGGCCCCACGAGGCGGGGGCGCGCCTAGGGGTGGGCGCGCCACCCTCGTGGCTTCCTCGTTCCTTCCTTGACGTGGGGTCCAAGTCTATCGGGTAGCTTTCGCTCCAAAAATAACTTCTCTAGTTGATTTCGTTCCGTTTCGAATTCGTGTGATATTCCTTTTCTTCAAAACACCGAAATAGGCAAAAACAAGCAAATCTGGCTGGGCTCAGTTAATAGGTTAGTCCCAAAAGTAATATAAAAGTGAATAATAAAGCCCAATATTACCCAAAACAGTAGATAATATAGCATGGAGCAATCAAAAATTATAGATACGTTGGAGACGTATCACCGGCCACCGTTCGACTGGTTGTTGCCCTGGCTGTGTCTCGCGGTTGGAGTCTTCGGCAGATTGATGTCAGGAACGCTTTCCTTCATGGGTATCTCTCAGAGGACGTCTATATGCAGCAGCCACCTGGCTTTGAGGATGCTCGATTTCCCTCGCGTGTCTGCAAGCTACAACACGCTCTCTATGGACTCAAACAGTCCCCTCGTGCATGGTATGCTCGGCTCAGTGCCCGCCTTCTCGAGCTAGGTTTCGTCTCCTCCAAAGCAGATACATCTTTGTTTTCTTCCGCTATCGTGATGTTCAGATCTATATGCTTGTCTATGTGGATGATATCGTCATTGCCGGATCTTCTCCACGACCTATTGATGGTCTTGTTCACTCCCTTGCAGCTAGTTTTCCTATCAAGGACCTTGGGCTGTTGGAGTACTTTCTTGGTCTAGAAGCGTCATACAATTCAGGGGGGATGCCATTGACTCAATGGAAGAATGCCTACTTCCACACTGTTGTCTACTTCCGATCAGCTTGCACGAGTGTCTGGACAGCTCTCAGTACCGATGATTATTTTCGGTATCGCAGTGTTGTTGGTGGACTGCATTATTTAACACTCACTCGTCCAGATATTTTGTTCGCAGTGAACAAGGTGTGCCATTTTCTCTCACAGCCCACCGATGTTCATTGGGAAGCTGTTAAGCGGATTTTGTGCTATGTGAAAGGAATGTTGCACACAAGGCTGAAGATTCGCAAGGCTGTCTCCACTAGCATTAGTATCTTCACTGGTGCAGATTGGGCAGGGTGTCCTGATGATCTTCGATCCACTGGAGGTTTTGCCATCTTTGTTGGACCGAACCTCATTTCCTGGAGTTTGAAGAAACAACCGACAGTGTCGAGATCCAGTACAGAGGCCGAGTACAAAGCCTTGGCGAAAGGAGCTACTGAAACCATCTGGGTAGAGTCACTAATCAAAGAGCTTGGAGTATCTCAGCAGCGAGTTCCTGTTCTATGGTGTGATAATTTAGGGGCAACATATCTGACTGCCAACCCAGTTTTCCTTGCGCGTACCAAGCACATCGAGATTGATTTCCACTTTGCGCGTGAGCGTGTTGCTTCTGGAACTCTTGAGTTCAGGTTCATTTCTTCTAATGATCAGCTAGCTGATGTGTTTACTAAACCAGCCACCCGACAGATGCTAGACCGTTTTAGTACCAATCTAAATCTTGTACATAGTAGAAGTTCAGACTGAGGGGGAGTGGTAACATAGGTCTAGCGTGTCATGTACATGTACCTGTACGTATGTAATTGTATATGCTGATTGTTATATATAGAAAGACGTGGAGAGACTTTGCCCCACGGAAACCCCTAACTCTATTCTCGAACTCGGTGGCGGCGGGGCCTAGTTATGTAGGTGGTGTCCGTGGGCGTGTGTGCTCATGGGCGTCTTCCGCACAACAAGCGATCTTAGTGGCGGCTGTCGCGAGCAGGTTTTCTGTGACACGATTCATTGTTCCTCGCCAATCTTGCTGCCATGGCTAGCGCCAATATGGACAGATCCGAAGATCCCTCCAATGCGGCGGCTCCTTGTGTGCATTAGATCCAGGGTGTGGTGACCTGCTTCTTGTGGTGGCACTTGTTGGTTGCTGCTCCTTCGGCACTGGTCCTAGGCGACCTTCCGGCACGACAAATCACTACATGGTGGCAGCCCCATGGCTGCGTGGCGCAGATCACGAATCAACGGCATGGCAAATTTGGTACGCCAACTAGGTCCACCAAAGGTTTTCTATGACGGTATACTCTCTCCATATCCGGTGGGTGTTGTTAGGGAATCTAACTCCAGCCACTTTTCCTACCGCAATGAAATGCAATTTATGGAAAGCGGCTTGATGCAGATGGTATGATTGTGTAATGGCTGTAATGGGATTTCTAGTGTGACGTATGTAGCTGCTGGGATCGCTGAAAAGTGATGTTGACAAAACATGACTTCGATTTGGTGGTGCTTCTCAAGTAATGAGTCTCGAGCTCCCGGGTGAAAATTCTAGGTTTGTCCCAAGTCGGTTCTACCAGGCAATGATGATTTTTTTTGTGTTGCTACTCTGTTTAATACATTGCTTGGATATGCTCGAACATATTCTTTGGGGTGAAATCCTAAATTCTGGCCTCCGAAAGTTGGATCCGGTCAGCGCTTGAGCGACATTTCCTTCGTAAAGGCATTGCTACCGACAAACATTGTTGTCCTTGTGGTATAAAAAGATGGTTGGTGAGGATATGTCCATTGTTGTAGTTTGTCGATCACTATGTTCATCGCTTTAGATATTTTGTTTCTGGCTCAAGCATAGCTTTGGTCTTGTATGGCTTTGCTCTTGCTGGCATATTTTTGTGCATTGGTGTTGGCTATGTACATTGTAGTCAAGGTTTTTTTTCTTGTTGCCGTTGTTTTTTCGGTAGTGGCAAAAATAACCGGTTTTAAAAAAGTGTCAGCAATTTTATTTTGTCTGAAATGATAAAAAAAATTTGAATTCAAAATCAAACAATGTTAAAATATATATTATTTAACCGATCATGAAAACTAACTATTCACCTATTGCAGCGGTAGTTCTAGCATACCCTATGTCGAGGTCATGGGGCCGAGTCTCATGGCCACCAATCGTTGTATTGATTTTTAACAGCGAACTGCCCACTGGTAGAAAATAAAAAACATGGAAATATATGTGCGATTAACGGAAGCATAGGTTTTCGAGCAGTTTCCAGAAATGTTGGGCGAAAAAAAACACTGATCCTAGTTATGTAGATGCAGGGTGTGTGCTCATTGTATTTTGTACCCACTTGGTTTTTGAGTTAATAAAATCCATCGTCTATCCAAAGAAGTCATGTTTTTAATGTTGGTTTGCATGCTCTCACTAGTAGAAAACAGGGCTTTGGTTGAGGCCAGGATAAGGGCATTAATCCCGGTTCACTCACGAACCGGGACCAAAGGGTGCATCAGTCCCGGTTCGTGAGGCCAGGGCGCCGGCCGGGCCTCTGGGCCATTTGTCCCGGTCTTGGTGCCTTTGGTCCCGGTTCCGAACCTAATCGGGACCAATGGGCCTCGCTCTGGCCCGGCACCTTTAGTCCCGGTTGGTGGCTGGAACCGGGAACAAAGGTAGTCCTTTAGTGCCGGTTTTAGCCACAAACCGGGACTAAAGAGAGGCCTATATATACCCCCGCCCCTGCCCGCGAACAAAGCCACTGCTCTATTTTTTTTTTGCCATCCGTGGGAGAGGTTTGTGGTGCTCTAGCTCACCTCCTATGCACATGAGGTGTTCGATGAAATGCTCGAGCCACAATTAAGCTTTCTCATCTCGAAGCTCCTTGTCCAAACTCCATTTTCCTCATGATTTGATTAGGTTTGCCGGTCCGTCCTATCTCGTCCCCGTCCTCACCTCCGTCGATCGCGCTCGCCGATCTCGTTGCCGACACTACCGTGGTGAGCCTCTTGTTCTTGTCTTCTTTATAAAAGAAAAAAATTCTTACTTGTATGATTTAGATAGATACTTGTATAATTTTCTTACTTTTATTATTATATAGTGCGATGGTTTTGGTATCCGCCCCCATCGGCCCTCGTCCTGTCTATCATTCAGATGTGGTATATTATCTTTTATAACTATTTGTTTCATTTAGTGTTTATGACAATTATGCCGACCAACGTGACATAGATGTTTTTATCTAGGAGGTATGTGAACCGGAAATTCAACCGACCCTCTTGTCGAGAGGTTAAATTTAGTTAAAAAAGAAAACAATTACTTGAAGGAAAAATTAAAAAGAATTGAGGAAGAGAAGATGGCATTGGAGTTGCATGTTGCGGATGTCGTCGATGATCACAAGATCAAGATGGATGCAATGCGCTTGAAGATTAGAAAGATTAAAAAATATGTCATACTGAGGCTTGGTATCATTGTGCCGTTGGATCAATTGTTACCTTAGTTGCGATTATGATCGCATTTGTTGTTGCATTTAAATTGTTTTACATAATTTCTAAGTATGTTTTAATTAGATGCTCTAGAGAGCTATATGTTCTTCAATAAACTATGTATGAACTTAATGTGATGATGAACTTCTATTAATTTGGTCACTTCTCTATTCATGATTTTCTGTAATGGTTTTTGATACACTTAATTATATATAGTGCACGCAGATGAACCGACAATGGATGTACGCTGACAGACGCACCTCCGAGTACATTAAAGGCATGCATAATTTTGTCGAAGTGGCTGAGGCAAACAAGCATAATGGTTTTATGTGTTTCCAAGCCCTATCGGTGGGAATACGAAGTCTTACTCTGACTCAAAAACTAATCACATCCACCTGCTTGAGAAGGGTTGCATGCCACACTATAATGTTTGGACCAAGCACGGAGAAAGAGGGGTTATGATGGAGAACAACGAAGAAGAAGAGGATGATGACAACTATCTGCCCCTTGAATACGGTGATGCTGCAACGGGGGAAGTGATTACCCACAAGTATAGGGGATCTATCGTAGTCCTTTCGATAAGTAAGAGTGTCGAACCCAACGAGGAGCAGAAGGAAATGATAAGCGGTTTTCAGCAAGGTATTCTCTACAAGTACTGAAATAAGTGGTAACAGATAGTTTTGTGATAGGATAAATTGTAAAGAGCAGCAAGGTGGCCCAATCCTTTTTGTAGCAAAGGACAAGCCTGGACAAACTCTTATAATAGGAAAAACGCTCCCGAGGACACATGGGAATATCGTCAAGCTAGTTTTCATCACGCTCATATGATTCGCGTTCGGTACTTTGATAATTTGATATGTGGGTGGACCAGTGCTTGGGTACTAGCCTTACTTGGACAAGCATCCCACTTATGATTAACCTCTATTGCAAGCATCCACAACTACAACAAAAGTATTAAGGTAAACCTAACCATAGCATGAAACAGGTGGATCCAAATCAGCCCCTTATGAAGCAACGCATAAACTAGGGTTTAAGCTTCTGTCACTCTAGCAACCCATCATCTACTTATTACTTCCCAATGCCTTCCTCTAGGCCCAAATAATGGTGAAGTGTTATGTAGTCGACGTTCACATAACACCACTAGAGTTTAGACAACATACATCTTATCAAAATATCGAACGAATACCAAATTCACATGACTACTAATAGCAAGACTTCTCCCTTGTCCTCAGGAACAAACGTAACTACTCACAAAGAATATTCATGTTCATAATCAGAGGGGTAATAATGTGCATATAGGATCTGAACATATGATCTTCCACCAAATAAACCAACTAGCAGCAACTACAAAGAGTAACCAACACTACTAGCAACCTACTAGCACCAATCCCGGACTTGGAGACAGGAATTAGATACAAGAGATGAACTAGGGTTTGGATATGAGATGGTGCTGATGAAGATGTTGATGGAGATTGCCCTCTCCCGATGAGAGGAGCGTTGGTGATGACGATGGGTGATGATTTCCCTCCCGGGAAGTGTCCTGGCGTAAAAGCTCACGAGCCCTAGATTGGTTCCCCTCGTGATGGCGGAGTCTCGGCCCCGAAGGTTCTCTTCTTTTTTTTTCTCATCGAAAGACTTCATATGGGAGAACATGGACGTTGGAGAGCCACCAGGGGGCCCACGAGGTAGCGGGGCACGCCCACGGGGGGGCGCCCCCCACCCTCGTGAGCAGGGTGTGGGCCCCCTGGCCTTCATCTTTGGCGATGATTTTTCTTTATTTATTCTAAGGTATTCCGTGGATTTTCAGGACTTTTGGAGTTGCGCAGAATAGTCCTTCAATATTTGCTCCTTTTCCATTGCATTCAATTTCAGCATTCTCCCTCTTCATGTAAACCTTGTAAAATAAGAGAGAATAGCCATAAGTATTGTGACATAACGTGAAATAACAGCCCATAATGCAATAAATATTGACATAAAAGCATGATGCAAAGTGGACGTATCAACTCCCCCAAGCTTAGAGCTCGCTTGTCCTCAAGAGAAAAGCCGATAACAATAAATATGTCCTCATGTTTAGAGGTAGAGGCGTCGATAAAAACAAAATACGGACATGAAGGCATCATGATTATTTCATAACAGCAACATAAATAGATTTTGTCATATAATTACTCATGTTCAAGTAATAACCCATTCCCAAAGCAAAAACATGAATCCGAAACATTATTGGGCACTAACAATTATAATCTCAGTCATTGAAGCAATTGCAATTTGTCATAACATCGGAAAGAGTTTATGTCAGAGCCTAAAAGCAAGTCCACATACTCAACTATCATTTAGTCCTTCATAATTGCTAGCACTCACGCGATACTTGTGGTTACGGAGTTTTAGTCGGACACAGAGAAAGATAGGGGCTTATAGTTTTGCCCCACAACCTTTTACCTCAAGGGTAATGTCAACAAAAACAATTCATGCTCCCCCACATCCAATTAGATATGTATATCATACTCTTTCCAACATGCTGAGCTTGCCAAAGGATAAAATGAAAAGGAAGGGTGAAGATCACCACGACTCTTGCAATAGATAGAGGATAATAATAATAGATAGGCCCTTCGCAGAGGGAAGTAGAGGTTGTCATGCGCATTTAGGGTTGATGCACAAAATCTTAATGCAAAAGAACATCACTTTATATTGCTTCTTGTATGTGAACATGTATTATGCAGTCCGTCGCTTTTATTGCGTCCACAACAAGTTCGTACAAAGCTTATTTCTCTGCACTAATAAGTCATGCATATTTAGAGAGCAATTTTTATTGCT
Source organism: Aegilops bicornis (assembly GCA_021605145.1). Taxonomy (NCBI): domain Eukaryota; kingdom Viridiplantae; phylum Streptophyta; class Magnoliopsida; order Poales; family Poaceae; genus Aegilops; species Aegilops bicornis. The sequence goes on from JAHIAL010000069.1 coordinate 590,577, forward strand.
TGCACCGATGACAACTTACTTGAAGGATCTTACTCAATCCATAGGTAGATATGGTGGACTCTCATGGCAAAACTGGTTTAAGGGTATTTGAAGCACAAGTAGTATTTCTACTTGGTGCTGAGAATTTAGCTAGCATGAGGGGAAAGGCAAGCTCAACACGGTAGAAGATCCATGACAACATACTTTATCTCGAATGTAAGAAAACATAACTCATTATGCTGTCTTCCTTGTCCAACCTCAACTCTTTAGCATGTCATATTTTAATGAGTGCTCCCAACCATAAAAGATGTCAATGATAATATATCTATATGTGAAACCTCTCTTTCCTTATTACTTCCTATTAATTGCAACGATGACCAAAGCTATATTTGCCAACTCCCAACAACTTTTAATCATCATACTCTTTCTATGTGAAGTCATTACTTTCACTAAGATCAATATGAACTCTTGATTCTTTTCATTCTTTTCTTCTACTTACCCAAGATCATGGCAAAACAATCAAGCCCTTGACTCAACACTAATCTTTATTATATAGCTCATGGACTCGATTACAAAGCAAAACTCAAAACTAGATCCTGCCACGACTTTATTCTACTAAATCAAGATACTACTAATAGGATCGAACTAAGAAAAACTGATAGGAGTTGTGATGGTGATACGATACCAGGGCACCTCCCCCAAGCTTGGCAGTTGCCAAGGAGAGTGCCCATACCCATGTGATTATTTCCTCGGAGGTGATGGAGGTGGTGAAGATGACTTCTTCCTCAATTTACGCTTGAGTATAATGTTTTGTTCTTTTAGGTCTTCGATCTCCTACTCAAGACTTAATACTCTTTTGCATAGTTCTTGCTTATTTTCCTGCAAGAGACAAAAAGGGATAAACTCGATCTTTGGCTTCTTTGCTCTATCAGGTAGACTTGACTTCTTAAACTCCACATGCATATCCCCTGGTTGAGGTAGCGGAACTTCATCTTCGTCTGAGCTTGTTTCCTCCTTCTCCTTAGGCTCATAGTCTTCTTCTTCTTCTGTGGTCCAACCACTATGGTCCAAGTCTCCGTAGACCTTAGGGTCTACAAGGAAATCAACCACATAGCTTTCTCCTGCAGATCTTGAGATGACATCTTGCTTTAATCTGCAAGAAGAAGCAAAGAAACGAAAAATGAGGATATTTGTGTGATACGAGAGTCAAAACCTTCGGGAGTATATATAATGAATTTTTACCGACAAAAATACGTATCGTGCAAGGAAACGGAGTCCGGAGGGCACACGAGGTGCTCACGAGGCAGGGGGGCGCGCGCTCCACCCTCGTGGAGGCCTCGTGTCCTCCCCGCACTGCTACTTATTTTTCTATTTTTCTAAATATTCCAAAACGGAGAAATATTGCCTTAAAAATTGTTTCGGAGTCGGTTTACTTACCGTACCACATACCTATTCCTTTTCGAGTCCTGAACGCTCTGAAAGTGTCCTTTATGTACTCATCCGGCTCCACGATTTCAATAATATTAGTTTCAACATTGATAGGATTACCGAGATATAGTGTTTGATCCTTCGACCAAGTTTACCACCTTCGGATTTGTGCCTGCGAAGTTGTTGATTTTTATGGCACCGGAACGATAGACCTCCTCGATAACGTAGAGACCTTCCCATTTAGAGAGAAGTTTTCCTGCAAAAAATCTTAAACGAGAGTTGCATAGCAATACATAATCACCGACATTAAACTCACGCTTTTGTATCCTTTTGTCATGCCATCTTTTAACTTTTTCTTTAAACAACTTGGCATTTTCATAGCTTGGGCTCTCCATTCATCAAGTGAGCTAATATCAAATAACCTCTTCTCACCAAAGAAGTTTGAAATCATAGTTGAGCTCTTTAATAGCCCAATATGCCTTATGTTCTAGTTTGAGAGGTAAGTGACAAGCTTTTCCATAGACCATTTTGTAAGGAGACATACCCATAGGATTTTTATAAGCAGTTCTATAGGCCCATAATGCATCATCAAGTTTCCTTGACCAATTCTTTCTAGACCTATTGACAGCCTTTTTGTAAAATTAATTTGAGCTCCCTATTGCTCAATTCTACTTGACCACTAGACTGCGGGTGATAAGGAGATGCAATTCTATGATTAACGTCGTATTTAGCAAGCATCTTACGGAAATCACCATCAATAAAGTGTGAAGCACCATCAGTAATTAAGTATCTAGGGACTCCAAACCTCGGAAAAATAACTTCCTTAAGCATTTTAATAGAAGTGTTATGATCAGCACTACTAGTTGGAATAGCTTCCACCCACTTAGTAACGTAATCAACAGCAACTGGAATATGAGTGTAACCATTAGAGGCAGGAAAAGGTCCCATATAATCAAAGCCCCAAACATCAAACGGCTCAATAACAAGTGAATAATTCATAGGCATTTCTTGACGCTTCATCGATATTACCAATTCTTTGACATTCATCGCAAGACAAAACAAACTTACGGGCATCCTTGAAGAGAGTAGGCCAATAAAACCAGATTGCAATACCTTATGTGCAGTTCTATCTCCAGCGTGATGTCCTACATAAGTTTGGAGTGACACTTACGTGAGATCCGCTCCTGTTCATGCTCAGTACACAACGCCTAATGACACCATCTACTCCTTCTTTATAATGATGTGGGTCATCCCAAAAGTAATGTCGCAAGTCATAGAAAAACTTTTTCTTTGCTGGTATGTGAAGCTAGGTGGTATAAATTTAGCAACAATATAATTAGCATAATCAGCATACCAAGGAGTGCTACGAGAAGTACTTATGACATTTAGTTGCTCATCGTGAAAGCTATCATCAATAGGTAGTGGGTCATCAAGAACATTCTCTAGCCTAGACAAGTTGTCCATAGCAGGGTTCTCGACTCCTTTCTATCAACAATATGTAAATCAAATTCTTGAAGCAGGACAACCCATCTAATAAGTCTAGGTTTCGCATCCTTCTTTTCCATAAGATATTTAATAGCAGCATGATCGGTGTGAATAGTAACTTCAGAATCAACAATATAAGGTCTAAACTTATCACAAGCAAACACCACTGCTAAAAATTCCTTTTCGGTAGTAGCATAATTTCTTTGAGAACTATCTAGAGTCTTACTAGCATAATGGATAACATTTAATTTCTTATCAACTCTCTGCCCTAGAACAGCACCTACAGCATAATCACTAGCATCACACATAATTTCAAAGGGTAAATTCCAATCGGTGGCTGAACAACAAAAAGGTAGACTAGTGCATTCTGAAGTATTTCAAATGCTTCTACACAATCATCATCAAAGACAAACGGTACATATTTTTGTAATAAATAAGTCAGAGGCCGAGAGATTTTTGAGAAGTCCTTAATGAACCTCCTATAAAATCCGGGCGTGACCAAGGAAACTTCTTATACCTTTGATGTCCTTTGGACATGGCATCTTTTCAATAGCATCAACCTTGGCTTTATCAACTTCAATACCTCTTTCAGAAACTTTGCGCCCCAAGACAATACCTTCATTAAGCATAAAGTGGCACTTTTCCCAAGTCAAGACAAGATTAGTTTCTTCACATCTCAAGGAATCGGATCAAGATTGCTTAAGCAATCATCAAAGAGGAACCATAGATGTAAAAGTCGTCCATGAAAACCTCACAAATCTTTTCGCAAAAGTCGAGAATATAGCCATCATGCATCTTTGAAAGGTAGCAGGTGCATTACATAAACCAAAAAGGCATACGCCTATAAGGAAAAGTACCAAAAGGGCATGTAAAAGTAGTCTTTGATTGATCTTTTAGTATTACGTATTTGAGAGAAACCAGAATAACCATCTAGAAAGCAATAATGTGTATGTTTGCATAGTCTTTCTAGCATTTGATCAATAAAAGGTAAAGGGTAATGATCTTTCTTAGTAGCTTTATTTAATTTGCGGAAATCAATTACCATCCTATAACCTGTGATAATTCTTTGTGAAATCAATTCATCTTTATCATTAGGGACAACAGTAATGCCTCTGTGACACTCCAAAATTTTTGGTGGTTTGTTTTTCAAAAGAACCTTGCTTGGTTTGAAAGAAGGTCATTTAAACCCTTCCTAGAAACCATGTTCTAAGTTTGCCCTCTCAAAAACCCTTTTTGGATTTAGTTTCTTTTATAAAGAAAACCCTTTTAGTTTTGGGCTTTTGTTTGGTTTTGATCCCTTCAAAATTTTACCATGCCACCTATGGTGAAAATTTTCCCAAAACCTCTCCCCCCCCACTTCGGATCAACCCTAACATTCTGTCCAAACTAATAAAAATCCATTTTTGGATTTTATTCCAACCATTTCTCCTCCCAACATAATTCTGTCTCCCTTTTTGAGCCTAGGTGGATTGCAAAGCAAGTACCCAAATGCCTTTGACTTTTGACCTAAACTCAACACCCCTGGATAGTCCCTTGTACCCACAACCCAGAACCATCTTGATCCACTCTTCTCCTGTTCAAATATTTCAAAATTCACTTACTGCAAGTTTGGAGCAGATTTGTCAAATTTGGTGAAATTCATATCTACACCTCTCCAAAAATTCTACAAATATTCAGGCGGCCTCTAGATGCAATGAGAGACCCCTCCACCAAAAACCAGCTCAAGGAAAAATCCCTACATACCTAGATCATTCTGTCGAACACCTTGCATGCACTGTTTCTGTCCAAATTCAGTTAAGTTCAGAATTTCGGTCAATCTTCGCCGTAGTTCAGTCACATGTTCACATTGCGCTTGGCACCTTGCTCACGGCCTAGCTAGCTTGTCCGGAGCCTCACACGCGCTTACGCCTTTCCTCGCGTCGCTGGCGCCTGCCCGCTAAGGCTGGCGTGCTTTTGCGCGCGTAACCACCGTGGCGGCCGGCAGAGAGCAAAATCGGCCTAACGCCGTTCAGCGCCGCCAAGCATCCTGGTAGCTCCGCTGCGGCCACCTCCTTGCCAGCGCACGCATGCGGCACTCGTCAGTGTTCGGCACGCGCAGAGCGTTTCTTCGCCGGGACGGCGTCAGGCCGTTCCGTCGGCCGAGGGCGTAAACCTCCCTCCCTTGCTGAAGCCGACCCCGAAATGACACCGCTGCTCCACCTAGGTGATGCTCAAGCTCCTAAGCCGACCATCCAACCGCAGCGCCGCCGTAATCAACTCGCCGGACTTATCCGTTCACGGCAACCGACTCGGGCTGGCTATATATAGCAACCCGAGCCCTGCTCTCGCCGGCACGACTCCACCACCTCACCAGACCCCGCTTAGCCACCGGAGGGGCCTCGAGGGCCTTTCTTCCTCGACTCGGCCACCTCCGCCCACCTCGGGCTCCGGCATCGTTCTCTCGGTGAGAACTCCTCCGCCGCCCCTACTCGCCTCAGAGTCTCTGCACCACCTCCAAAGCAGTTAACCCCCACGCCAATTTTGACCCCACAGCTCCCTCCGGCAAGTTCCACGACTGCCCGAACCGCCGTCCGCCGGAGCAAGGGTCGCCGCCGACGTGGGCCTCGCCGATGACCTCCACCACCACCCACAGGCGCGGAACGGTGCGCTGATCACGAAGGTACTCGCCGATCTCCCTGCCTCGCCGTGGATCGCCGCCGGCGACCATCGCGGCTCTCGGGCGCCAGCGAGCCCCGACTCCCTTGTCCAAAATTTTAAACCTGACAGGTGGAGCCCGCCTGTCAGCCTCTCACAGCCATTTCTTTTAAACGAAACGGTATTCTTAACTTTTCCGCAGAGCCCCTCGAAACTTTCGTTTCATTACAGATGGGTCCCTGGACCAAAACTCTTATAACTTTTAAACAGAAAAGTATTTTTGATTGATTCTTTTTCTGTTCTACTTAGATTTTTGTCTAGTTTTTTATCATATTTACTAAAGAAATATTTGGAACATTTTTCTGTACACTCACGGTATTTACGTTGCGTACGTATTTTTTTTCTTATACCGTAGATACTGGAGGCGGTGACGGTCGCAAACTTCGCATGCTTAGATTCCGACAACTCCGAACCAGGCAAGCATGTTTGAACTCTTGATATGATGAGTGTTGTTGAATGTGTGCATTTTAGTATGGTCATGGCATGTTTGTGAACATCACTTTGAATGCTATATTTCATGCACCTAATCGGAAAGTAAGTTTCGGGAAGCATTATGTTGTTGGATACATATTTGCATAGCCATGTGTTGGCATGAGGATGGGTAAGATGGCAGTGTTGTGACATGCCAGTCTTATGCCAGATTGTTTGACCTCCGTGGTCATTATGACACCGATCACTTTCCCATTCATTCCTTTCTACCTTTGTCACATGTTTTCCAAAGGAATATGGCATAGTAAGTTGCAAACCGCTTTCCGGTACACACCAAAAGAGAGGCGGGGTGAGGGTTCCATGGCCATGGATTAAAGCCCGTCACCCGGTCAGGGGGCATGGGTGTTTCCGTTTGGGACCGAGAGGGGGCCACCCCTTAGAGCGCGCGTATAGAAATTTGATCCCATGCTATTCGAGGTTGTGACCTCCCCGTCTCAAAGTTTTTCTTGGACGTTATCCAGGGTGATTCCTGGCTTCGGGAGATGAAATGGGTGTGTACTAGTTAAATGTGTTTTATACCGAAATACCAGAACGGAACTAGTCCTTCGTGACTACAGAAATCCGTTGGCTGTGGTCAGTTCCTTCAAACCCTGCAGAGTCTCAAATCTTTCAATTATCTTGTACTTTGTTCAAGTACGATTTTTTTTCATCTCATCTTGTCAGGTATCAGCCTCAGCGACAAACTCCGGTGGGAATTATGTGTGATAAATCTGTTTAAAAGATAATTCTTGTGGATGGACTAATCTTGTTATCTACATTTATTACAAGCCCTTTATGTGATGTCGCCCAGACGTCCGACTGTGGCATTTCTATTAAAGCCCTTTATGTGATGTCGCCCAGACGTCCGACTGTGGCATTTCTTTTAAAGCCCTTTATGTGATGTCGCCCAGACGTCCGACTGTGGCATTTCTCTTAAAGCCCTTATGTGAATGCCCCCAGACGTCCGACTGAGGCAGTTCTTTTAAAGCCATTTACGTGATGTCGCCCAGACGTCCATCGCGACATTTCTCTTAAAGCCCTTTATGTGATGTCGCCAGACGTCCGATCGTGGCATTTCTTTTAAAGGCCTTTATGTGATGTCGCCAGACGTCCGACCGTGGCATTTCTTTTAAAGCCCTTTATGTGATGTCGCCAGACGTCCGACCGTGGCATTTCTTTTAAAGCCCTTTATGTGATGTCGCCCAGACGTCCGATCGTGGCATTTCTTTTAAAGCCCTTTATGTGATGTCGCCCAGACGTCCGATCGCGGGCATTTCTTTTAAAGCCCTTTATGTGATGTCGCCAGACGTCCGACCGTGGCATTTCTTTTAAAGCCCTTTATGTGATGTCGCCAGACGTTCGATCGTGGCATTTTAAAGCCCTTTTTATGCGGTGTCGCTTAGACGCCTCGATCATGCATGCATTTTATTTATTTACCTTTCGTGGCGTCGCCCGCATAATCTTGATCGGTTTCAGATTCATTTTTATTTATCAAGTCCTGAAATATTACCATAGTTATACGAGCATCATCCTCTGCTCATGACGCATTCATGCATTCATTGATTATATCTTTTGTACGAACTGTCTTGTGAGTACTTTCAAGTACTCACCTGGCTTGTTGATTTGGCCAGATATCAATGAGGGCGATCTTATGGATAAAGAATTTGATAGCGAATCCGATGCCTAGAGGAGTCCCAGTCAGTCCCGTGCGATCCTGTCTTGATCATTGTATTATCCGCTTGCAACCCCAAATAAATGCATCGAGCCTCAACTCGACGCTCGATGTGCTGCCAGTAGAAGTCAAGTTATCCACCATCATTTTATTTTCTCGAGCTAGTACCATGCCACCACACCCCTGTGACATATCCGCCCATATGTAAGATATTGGCGAGTTTGTAATAAAGTTGTTGAGCAGCCTCAGCTCAACCCTGTAATATATGTGATGCTACTGGTCCTCTGTTTATGAAGCTTTTTTCTACCAGAAAGGATGACTTTTCCTATATCGGTTTTAAAAGATCGGTTTTATCAATAAACATTTTTATTGAAAAGCCGGTCGTGACATACTTGGTATCAGAGCCAGGCTGACTGTAGGAAGCCACTAGGTGCGATCGCTATTTGGTTATTAGCATGATAGAGTTATTCATGTTTTTACAAATGTAGTCATTTTCTGACAGTCAGCATAAAATTTATGATCTGATCATTCAGAATTTTTGCCTACTTTTGTAGATGGCCGGCAACGACTGCGAGTCTCAAATGTTCGCCAACGTGCCTGAGGGGTTCGTCAAACTCCTCTCCTTCATCGTTCGGGTCGCGATGGGGCCATCCGTGCGCCCAGTCTTCACGCATTATCCACACAAGATCAACGACAGTTTGACTATGCACCAGGCCGCGGTGCAATTCAGGGGAGGCCCTGCTGAGATACGCGGCCTCCGATTCATGGGGAGAGCCATGCCTACAGAAAGGCATGCTATCCAGATGGCTGCCCGCGAGACGATAGCCCGTCTTCGGGATGTTCTTCCTGCAATGAAGACCCGTCGCTACCGCTACCTTCCTTGCCATGTGCCTTATACCTGTCACTACTCTTTCTCTTGCCCCAGAGGAGAGCGAGACGAAGCCTTTGAGATTCTTGTCGAGTACCTTCGAGCCCTAGAGGCAGCATTCGACTGCATGGTGGATGACCTTGTAGCTGCACGCATGGACTCAGTTCATGGCTGTGCTGCTAACACGAGGGAACTCCTGCACACCGCCTCCGCCAGCGACTTTTGTGTCATCCGCAGCCTCTCACTCACTCCACCATACTCGCCATCGTCATCTGCCCCGCCTACCACAGAGGAATTTAACCAGGCTATTGCACCCACTCCCGTCCGCTCTGCACCACCCATTGCACCCACTCCCGTCCGCTCTGCACCACTTGTTGCACCCATTCCTATACGTGCTGCCCCACCTATTCCACCCACTCGTGTTCGTGTTCTTCCACCTACGGCACCTGCTCCATCCGCTCAGCGCAACGTTTCTCGTCTGGAACCTATTAGCGAGGAGGAGGTTGATTCCCCAGCGTCTCTGCGTCTCACCCTCGGCAGGCCAAGGGAGATCCTCACCATATCCGACTGAGTACGCGTAGACGCCATGCGATGTATCGGCTTGTGTAATATGTTTTATGTACTTAGGTTGTGAGAAGTAGCCTGTTTGCGCATCATGTAGAATCTGGAGAAGTGCACTAATTTAAATAACATGTCAAGATTATGTACGCATATCCTGAGTGATGTAATGTATAATTATGCCCGCGTGTAAGATATGCACTAGTCTTTCTCCACGCAAAATCGTGTGTTTCCAAAGATATCCTGGAGTTTAAAAAAAATGTTCTTTGTGTGTGATTTTATTGGCTTTTGCGACTCTCTTTCTATTCTTACGAGTTCACGAAATATATCCCCAGAGAGAAAGATGTCTCGTCCTTGGACGCGCTCCTTGCCAATTCAGCCAGAAGAAAATTATGGCACACCGCAGAACCACTATTTCACTCAGGGTCAGACAAGTCAACAGGACAGTGAAACAACGTTTACACAAGTTTGTCGTTTGTATGAACAAAGTCAGCAGCAACACCAGGAAATGATGACCCTATTCATCAATATGGGAAGTAACCGTGGTCAGTATCAACCCCAATCCAAATTATCTGAGTTACAAAAGACGCGTCCTCCAACATTTTCTCATACTGACAAGCCTCTTGAAGCCGAGGATTGGCTTCGAGACATGGAGAGAAAATTAATTATCGCACAGTGTTCGGACCGTGAAAAAGTACTATATGCACCTCATTATCTCACAGGTGCAGCTGCATCGTGGTGGGAAAACTTCCTGCACATGCACCCCAACGAAAATGAAATCACCTGGGAAATTTTCAAAGAAGGTTTTCGTGGGGCACATATTCCTAAGAGCGTCATGAAAATCAAGAAGAAGGAATTTGATGAACTCAAGCAAAGAGCCATGACAGTGTCTGAATACAACAGCCAATTCACACTGCTGTCTCGCTACGCCAATGAAGAACGCATGACCGAGAGCACGAAGATGGAAAAATTCTTGGAAGGCCTGGCACCCGCCCTTAAGTGCCCGACTAGTTGTGCATACCTTTCAGATTTTAAGACACTGGTGGATAAGGCCATTACCTCGAAAATGAGCGACGTAGCTCGGAAGATTTCCATAAACGAAAAAGGACCAGACTACTTTCTCTCGCAATCACTGAAGCAAGAAGGAATTTCAAAGGGGATTCACACAAAACCCGACGAATAATTCACGCCCAACCAAGAATTTCCATGCAAGAGACAAAGAGTTCACCTATCGCCCAAAGCGTTACCTGCTATGCTTGTGGAGAAGAAGGACACAATGCCAAGCAGTGTCCCAAGCCAAGGAACTCAACCCCGAAGCTCAATAATGGTGGCAATAATTCAGCACCAAAGCGAAACAATTTCAACCCCAGCAACAACCACCGGAAGGGTCACCTGAACCACGTGACCCGAGAGGAAGCACAGAACGCCCCAGATATCGTACTCGGTACGTACCCCGTCAACACAATTCCTGCCATGGTTTTGTTTGATTCTGGAGCTTCTCACTCATTCGTTTCGAAAAGTTTTGCTTTGCAAAATAATTTTTCGATGCTTCCTTTGGAAAAATCAATGATCATGAAGTCCCTTGGAATTAAGCAAGTGACCCAGAGTTACTGTCAAGGTGTGGTTATTGAATTTGAAGGATTGAAGTTTTAGGCCAACCTTATTGTGCTGGAAAGCAAGGGACTGGATGTCATCCTAGGAATGGATTGGTTAACCACCAACAAAGGTTTTATTGACTGCTTCAACCGCATCAGTGATTCTCACCCACCATCATGGGAAGAAAATAAAAGTTTCAGCCAAAGAGAGACAAATACCTCGACAACCTAGATTAAACAAGGTGGACGCTTTGAAAGCTGAGCAAGGTTCCAAAGTGGTATGTGAATTTCAGACGTATTTCGGAAGAACTACCAGGCATGCCACCAGACCGAGAGATAGAATTCAGCATTGAGTTAGCACCCGGGACCACTCCTATTTACAAGAAACCTTACAGAATGGCACCATCCGAATTGGTAGAGTTAAAGAAGCAAATAAAAGAATTATTGGGGAAAGGATACATACGAGCCAGCTCCTCACCTTGGGGTTCTCCAATTTTATTTTCCAAGAAGATGGATGGAACAATGAGACTGTGTATTGATTATCGGGCTCTCAACATGGTCACAATCAAGAACAAACACCCAATGCCTCGAATAAATGATTTATTCGATCAGCTCAAGACAAGCCAAAGTCTTCTCAAAAATTGACTTGAGATCAGGATACCACCAATTAAAAGTGCGAACAGAAGATATTCCCAAGACCGCCTTCACCTCCAGATATGGGTTGTATGAGTTCACAGTGATGCCATTCGGGCTAACGAACGCCCCGCATATTTTGTTCACCTCATGAACAAAGTATTTATGAAGTATATGGACAAGTTTGTTGTAGTATTCATCGATGATATTCTGATATATTCCAAAACACCGTAAGAGCACGCGAACATCTCGTGATTGTACTCGGAGAACTCAGGAAACATCAATCTGTCGCCAAATTCAGCAAATGTGAATTTTGGCTAAGGCAGGTAGGGTTTTACGGGCCACATGCTAACCCTGCAAGGTATTGCAGAGACCCGGAAAAAGTCAAGGCCGTGCCTTGGTCGGAAACCACCAGCTAACGTAACAGACGTACGGAGTTTCTTGGGAATGGCAGGATATTATCGGAGATTTATTAAAGGATTCTCCACTGTAGCAAAACCCATGAAACAATTGCTCAAGAAAGGCAAGAAGTTTGAATGGACAGAAGCATGTGAGAAAAGCTTCCAAGAGCTAAAAAGCAAATTAACAACCGGCACCGATTAATCGTGCTGTATATACACAAGAATTTTGAGGTAGAGACAGACGCATCCCGGAAAGGCCTCGGATGCGTATTGATGCAAGAAGGCAAGGTAGTTGCGTATGTCTCTAGACAACTACGCAAGCATGAGGAAAATTATCCCACTCATGACTTGGAATTAGCAGCAGTCATTCATGCCCTCAAGGAATGGAGACACTTCCTACTTGGGAATCGTTGTGAGATATACACGGACCATAAGAGTCTTAAGTATATTTTCACACAACCAGAGCTAAACTTACGGCAACGACGCTGGTTAGAGTTGGTGAAGGATTATGATGTTGGAATACACTATCACCCCGGAAAAGCAAATGTTGTGGCAGATGCACTTAGCCAAATCCCAAGACGGATTTATTTACAGATACCAAAGTTGAGGCCAGAATTTCAACAGAAGTTGCCCGACTCAATCTAATAATGGTCACCGAAGGCAGTGTGTCGAATATAGAAATACAGCCTACCCTGATGGAAAGAATCAAGGAAGCCCAGCACGGGCACCCCAGCATTGAGGGCATAAAAAGGAAAGTGAGTTTGGGAAGAGCCTCAGAATTCAACATAGACGAGCAAGGAATATTGTGGTATGGAGAGAGGCTGTGCGTATCAAATGTCAAAGACCTCAAACAGCAGATATTGACTGAAAGTCACACAGCTCCGTATTCAATCCATCCAGGAGGGACAAAAATGTACAAGGATCTTCAGAAAAAAAATTGGTGGCATGGTATGAAGAGAGATATAGCCACGTTCATTGCCTCGTCAGGACTCTTGTCACAGATCAAGGCCGAGCACCGTAAACCAGCCGGATCACATAGCCAAATAAGATACCGAGTGGAAATGGGACGAGATTGGAATGGACTTTATCGTTGGACTACCACGGTCACAACACGGAAACGATGCCATATGGGTCATAACTCCAGACAACCAAGGTGGCACATTTTATTCCGGTAAAAACAACTTACACCACTCAGAGACTAGCCAGACTTTATCTCGCCCGTATCGTCTGCCTGCATGGAGTCCCTAAGACTATCATCTCCGATAGAGGCACACAGTTCGTCTCTACTTTCTGGGATCACCTACAACAGGCACTGGGGACTCAACTAGCCTTCAGTACCGCATATCACCCCTGCATCGATGGGCGATTTTAACGCTGTAAACCAAATCCTAGAAGACATGCTAAGAGCCTGTGTCCTCACCCCTACGGGAACAGTTGGGAAGAAAGTTTGCCATATGCGTAGTTCGCATACAACAACAGCTATCAAGCTAGCCTTTGCAAATGGCACCCTTTGAAGCTCTATATGGGAGAAGATGTCGTACCCCGCTAAATTGGTCGGAGACTGGGGACAGCCATATCTTTGGCCCAGACATGCTCAAGGAGGCCGAGGAGAAAGTTAAGACAATTAGAGAACGACTCAAAACAGCTCAAAGTCGGCAAAAGAGTTATTATGACCGAAAGCATCGGGAAATCAGTTTTGAACCCGGAGAATTGGTATACCTGAGAGTTTCACCTATGAAGGGTCTGCAACGATTTAAGATTAAGGGGAAACTAGCACCAAGATTCATCGGACCATTTCATATAGTGGCCCGACGAGGGAAGATAGCCTACCAGCTGGACCTACCCGGAGACTTATCCGGTATTCACAACGTATTCCACATCTCGCAGTTGAGAAAATACATGAGCAACCCAGAGAATCTTGGTGCAACCAGACCTCACTTACCGGGAGCACCCGATAAAAATCTTGGTGCAACCAGACCCCGCCTAGCCACTGGAGGGGCCTCGAGGGGCCTTTCTTCCTCGACTCCGGCCACCTCCGCCCGCCTCGGGCTCCGGCATCGTTCTCTCTGGTGAGAACTCCTCCGCCGCCCTACTCTCGGCCTGCAGAGCCCCTGCACCACCTCCAGAGGTTAAACCCCACGTCAATTTTGACCCCGCAGCTCCCTCCGCAAGTTCCACGATCACCTCGAACCGTCCGCCGAGCAAGGGTCGCCACGACTTGGTGCTCACGACGACCTCCACCACCACCCACAAAGGCGCTGAACGGTGCGGCTGATCAAGGTACTCACGATCTCCCCTCGCCGTGGATCGCCGCCGGCGACCACCGCGGCTCTCGGGCGCCAGCGAGCCCCGACTCCCTCGGCCAAAAATTTAAACCTGACAGGTGGAGCCCACCTGTCAGCCTCAGCCCATTTCTTTTAAACGAAACTGTATTCTGAACTTTTCCGCAGAGCCCCCTCGAAACTTTCTGTTTCATTACAGATGGGTCCCTGGACCAAAACTCTTATAACTTTTAAACAGAAAAGTATTTTTGATTGATTCTTTTTCTGTTCTACTTAGATTTTTGTCTAGTTTTTTATCATATTTATTAAAAAAATATGTGGAACACTTCTCTGTACACTCATGGTATTTACGTTGCGTACGTATTTTTTTTCTTGTACCGTAGATACCGGAGGAGGTGACGGAGCTGCAAACTTCGCACAGTTAGATTCCGACTACTCCGAACCAGGCAAGCATGTTTGAACTCTTGATATGATGAGTGTTGTTGCATGTGTGCATTTTAGTATGGTCATGGCATATTTGTGAACATCACTTTGAATGCTATATTTCATGCACCTAATCGGAAAGTAAGTTTCGGGAAGCATTATGTTGTTGGATACATATTTGCATAGCCATGTGTTGGCATGAGGATGGGTAAGATGGCAGTGCTGTGACATGCCAGTCTTATGCCAGATTATTTGACCTCCGTGTCATCATGACACCGATCACTTTCCCATTCATTCCTTTCTACACTGTCACATGTTTTCCGAAAGGAATATGGCATAGTAAGTTGCAAACCGTCTTCCTGGTACACACCAAAAAGAGAGGCCAGGGTGAGGGTTCCATGGCCCTGGATTAAAGCCCGTCACCCGGTCAGGGGGCATGGGTGTTTCCGGGTTGGGACCGAGAGGGGGCACCCCTTAGAGCGCTGCCAGATAGAAATTTGATCCCATGCTATTCGAGGTTGTGACCTCCCTGCCTCAAAGTTTTTCTTGGACGTTATCCCGGGTGATTCCTGGCTTCGGAGATGAAATGGGTGTGTACTAGTTAAATGTGTTTTCATCGAAATACCGTGAACGGAACTAGTCCTTCGTGACTACAGAACCGCTGGCTGTGGTCAGTTCCTTCAAACTCCGCAGAGTCTCAAATCTTTCAATTATCTTGTACTTTGTTCAAGTACGATTTTTTCTCATCTCATCTTGTCGTATCAGCCTCAAATGACAAACTCCGTGGGATTTATTTGTTATAAATCTGTTTAAAAGATTATTGTTGTGGATGGACTAATCTTGTTATTTACTTTTATTACTAGACCTGTGTGTGATGTCGCCCAGACGTCCGACTGTGGCATTTCTTTTAAAGCCCTTTATGTGATGTCGCCCAGACGTCCGACTCTGGCATTTCTTTTAAAGCCCTTTCTGTGATGTCGCCCAGACGTCCGACTGTGGCATTTCTTTTAAAGCCCTTTCTGTGATGTCGCCCAGACGTCCGACTGTGGCATTTCTTTTAAAGCCCTTTATGTGATGTCGCCCAGACGTCTGACTGTGGCATTTCTTTTAAAGCCCTTTCTGTGATGTCGCCCAGACGTCCGACTGTGGCATTTCTTTTAAATCAGTTTATGTGATGTCGCCCAGATGTCCGATCGTGGCATTTCTTTTAAAGCCCTTTATGTGATGTCGCCCAGATGTCCGATCGCGTGGCATTTCTTTTGAAGCCCTTTATGTGATGTCGCCCAGACGTCCGATCGCGGCATTTCTTTTAAAGCCCTTTATGTGATGTCGCCAGACGTCCGATCGTGGCATTTCTTTTAAAGCCCTTTATGTGATGTCGCCAGACGTCCCATGGTGGCATTTCTTTTAAAGCCCTTTATGTGATGTCGCCCAGACGTCCGACTATGGCATTTCTTTTAAAGCCCTTTATGTGATGTCGCCCAGACATCCGACTGTGGCATTTTAAAGCCCTTTTTGCAGTGTCGCTTAGACGCCCGACTGCGGCATGCATTTTATTTATTTACCTTTCGTGGCGTCGCTCCAGACACCCGATCGGTTTCCAGTATTCATTTTTATTTATCAAGTCCTGAAATATTACCATAGTTATACGAGCATCGTCTTCTGTTCATGACGCATTCATGCATTCATTGATTATATCTTTTGTACGAACTGTCTTGCGAGTACTTTCAAGTACTCACCTGGCTTGTTGATTTGGCCAGATATCGATGAGGGCGATCTTATGGATGAAGAATTTGATAGCGAATCCGATCATGTCTTGATCATTGTATTATCCGCTTCCGCAACCCCAAATAAATGCATCGAGCCTCAAATCGACGCTCGATGTGCTGCCAGTAGAAGTCAAGTTATCCACCATCATTTTATTTTCTCGAGCTAGTAGCATGCCACCACACCCTCAGGACATATCCGCCCATATGTAAGATATTGGCGAGTTTGTGATAAAGTTGTTGAGCAGCCTCAGCTCAACCCTGTAATATATTTGATGCTACTGGTTCTCTGTTTATCAAGCTTTTGTCTACCAGAAAGGATGACTTTTCCTCTACTGGTTTTAAAAGATCGGTTTTATCAATAAACATTTTTATTGAAAAGCCGGTTGTGACAAAACGTAACTACTCACAAAGCATATTCATGTTCATAATCAGAGGGGTAATAATGTGCATATAGGATCTGAACATATGATCTTCCACCAAACAAACCAACTAGCATCAACTACAAAGAGTAATCAACACTACTAGCAACCTACTAGCACCAATCCCTGACTTGGAGACAGGAATTAGATACAAGAGATGAACTAGGGTTTGGAGATGAGATGGTGCTGATGAAGATGTTGATGGAGATTGCCCTCTCCGATGAGAGGAGAGTGTTGGTGATGACGATGGTGATGATTTCCCTCCCGGAGGGAAGTGTCCCCGGCAGAAAAGCTCACGGAGCCCTAGATTGGTTCCGCCAAGGTTCCGCCTCGTGGCGGGCGGAGTCTCGCCCTCGAAAGGTTCTCTTCTATTTTTTCTCATCGAAAGACTTCATATGGGGAGAAGATGGACGCCGGAGAGCCACCAGGGGGCCCACGAGGTAGGTAGGGGGGCGCCCCACCCTCGTGAGCAGGTGTGGGCCCCTGGCCTTCATCTTTTGGCATTTATTTTTTTCATTTATTCTAAGGTAGTCCGTGGAGTTTCAGGACTTTTGGAGTTGCGCAGAATAGTCCTTCAATATTTTCTCCTTTCCCAGCCCAGAATTCCAGCTGCCGGCATTCTCCATCTTCATGTAAACCTTGTAAAATAAGAGAGAATAGCCATAAGTATTGTGACATAACGTGAAATAACAGCCCGTAATGCAATAAATATTGACATAAAAGCATGATGCAAAATGGACGTATCAGGAAGCTGAAGATCAAGAGGAACCAGACGATGTGCCTGATGATGACCTTTGTCGGGTCATTGTTGATGCAAAGAGACAATGCCAAAGTGAAAAGGAGAAGTTGTAGTTCGATCGCATGTTAGAGATCACAAAAAAGGGTCGTACCCAAATTGCGAAGACGGCAACACAAAGCTCGGTACCACACTGGAATTGCTGGAATAGAAGGCAGACAATGGTGTATCTGACAATGGATTTGAGAAGCTACTAACAATATTGAAGAAGAAGCTTCCAAAGGATAACGAATTGCATGACAATACGTACGGAGCAAAGAAGGTTCTATGCCCTCTAGGATTGGAGGTGCAGAAGATACATGCATGCCCTAATGATTGCATCCTCTACCGTGGTGCGTACGAGGATTTGAATGCATGCCCGGTATGCGGTGCATTGCAGTATAAGATTAGACGAGATGACCCTGGTGATGGTTGAGGGCGAGCGCCCCAGGAAGAGGGTTCCTGCCAAGGTGATGTGGTATGCTCCTATAATACCATGGTTGAAACGTCTGTTTAGAAACAAAGAGCATGACAAGTTGATGCGATGGCACAAAGAGGACCGTGTAAGAAAGACGGGAAGTTGAGAGCACCGCGACGGGTCACAAAGGAGAAAAATCAAGAGAATGCGGCGGGACTTTGCAGGTGACGCAAGGAACGTATGGTTTGGTTTAAGCGCGGATGGTATTAATCCTTTTGGGGAGCAGAGCAGCAATCATACCACCTGGCCTGTGACTCTATGTATCTATAACGTTCCTCCTTGGTTGTGCATGAAGCGGAAGTTCATTATGATGTTAGTGCTCATCTAAGGCCCTAAGCAACCCGACAACGACATTGATGTGTCCCTAAGGCCATTAGTTGAAGAACTTTTATGGTTGTGGAATGGAAAAGGTGTACGTGTGTGGGATGAGCACGACCAGGAGGAATTTGACCTACATGTGTTGTTGTTTATAACCATCAATGATTGGCCTGCTCTCAGTAATCTTTCAAGACAGACAAACAAGGGATACCACGCGTGAACGCGCTTTTTAGATGACACTGAAAGTATATATTTGGACAAATGCAGGAAGAATGTGTACTTGGACATCGTCGATTTTTCTCACCAACCATCAATGTCGAAAGAAAGGCAAGCATTTCAAAGGTGAGGCAGATCACCTAAGAAGCCCGCCGTCCGTCATCGGGTGATAACATACTTGATATGGTCAATGATTTAGAAATAATCTTTGGAAAGGGTCCCGGCGGGCTATCTGTTCCGAATGACGCTGAGGGACGCGCAACCATATGTAAGAAGAAATCTATATTTTGGGACCAACCCTATTGGAAGGACCTAGAGGTTTGATCTGCAATCGACGTGACGCACGTGACAAAGAATCTTTGTGTGAACCTGCTAGGCTTCTTGGGCGTGTATGGGAAGACAAAAGACACACTGGAGGCATGGGAGGACCAGCAACGTGTGCACGAAAAAGACAGGATGCCGCCAAAGCAATATGATGGTCCAGCCAGCTACTCTCTTAACAAAGAAGAGAAGGAAATCTTCTTTGAATGCATGCTCAGTATGAATGTCCCGTCTGGCTTCTTGTCGAATATAAAGGGAATAATAAATATGGCAGAGAAAAAGTTTCAGAACGTAAAGTCTCATCACTGCATTGAGGGGGCTTCTACCAGAAAACGTTTGATTAGCCATTGTGAATCTACGTGCATCCCTCAATGCAATCTCTAAGAAGGTTAAGGAGTGATTTGGCGCAATGTCTTGTCTATATCGAGCTGATGTTCCACCATCCTTCTTCAATATCATGACGTACCTCCTAGTTCATCTAGTCGACGAGATTGCCATTCTGGGCCCTGTATTTCTACATAATATATTCCCCTTTGAGAGGTTCATGGGAGTCTTAAAGAAATATGTTCGTAGCCATGCTAGGCCAGAAGGAAGCATCTTCACTGGCCATCAAATAGAGGAGCTCATTGGGTTTTGTGTTGACTTCATTCCTGACCTTAAGAAGATTGGTCTCCCTCAATCGCGGTATGAGGGGAGACTGACTGGAAAAGGCATGCTAGGAGTGGAGTCAATAATATGTATGGACGGCCATTCTTGGTCTCAAGCACACTACACAGTTCTACAAAATTCTACCTTGGTAACCCCGTATGTCAATGTACACAAGACTATTTTGCGCTCCAAACACCTGGAGCAGTGTGACGCTGGATTACATGTGAACACATGAGGACTTCGGGGAGTTCGTTGCAAACACATCTCATGGGTGACAACACAGTTTCTGATGAGCTGTACTCGTTGGCCAGGGGACCATATTCGACTGTATTGACTTACAAAGGGTACGAGATAAATGGGAATACATTTTACACGATCGCTCAAGATCAAAAGAGCACCAACCAAAATAGTGGTGTCCGCTTTGATGCAGTAAATAAAAGGGGAAATGACACATATTATGGTTACACAGTGGACATCTGGGAACTTGACTATGGACATGATTTTAGGGTCCCTTTGTTTCAGTGCAAATGGGTCAATCCGTCAGGAGGCGGGTTACAGGTAGACCCACAGTACGGAATGAAAACAGTGGATCTGAACAATCTTGGGTACACAGATGACCATAAGTCCTAGCCAATGATGTGGCGCAGGATTTCTATGTGAAGGACATGTCTACCAAACTGAGAAAAAGAATAGATAAGCAAGCGAATACATAATACGATGAGCCAAAGCGTCACATAGTTATTTCAGCGAAAAGAGACATCATGGGAGTAGAGGGAAAGATAGACATGTCTGAAGATTATGAAAAGTTTCATAAAATTCCTCCCTTCAAAGTCGAGGCTGACCCAAGCACGTTGTTAAACGATGAAGATTATCCATGGTTACGGCGCAATAAGCAAACGACACACGCGAAGAAAAAGTGAAGACTTTCTCTCCACAACTATTCTGATGATGGATTTGATCAGAATATCACTTTAGTAACATGTCAAGAAATGAAATGCCTTTTGTAACAGATGAGTTTTCATCTGAAACCATGATACTTGGAAAGAGATTGTCCATTTTGTACATGAAGTGCATCCAGCTTTTGTCGTAACCCTCTCAACTTCTTAGCACATGCTATCTGGGTGAAATAATGATACCATGCCAACTTTTAACCTTCTCAGAGTTCATTTGTAGTGCCTTTCAATTTCAGGGTCATTTAGCTCAAAGAAACCAGTAAATGCATGAAAAATACCAAATGAAGTCAGAAAGGGATGAAAATTGACGATGTGGCTTTGAATGGTGCATTTTGAACACACAAAATGTCTAGACTTCAAATAAGTTCGAAAAAATCAAATCCCTTTCTAACAAATGAGTTTTTGTCCAAAAACCTGATACTTCAAAAGAGATTGTCCATTTTATACACGAAGTTCATCCATCTTTTGTCGTAACTCTCTCAACTTTTTAGCACATGCTATGTGGGGGAAATGATGATACCATGCCAAATTTTAACTTTTTCAGAGTTTATTTGTAGTGTTTTTGAATTTCAAGGTCATTTAGCTCAAAGAGTGAACTTATAGCAAAAAGAATGAACTAGAAAACTTTTATAAAACTCTAATACGAAAAAAGAATGAACTAAAAAGAATCAATAACAATATTCTGTTATGATCAACTAAAACAAAACTATAATATTATTTGACAGCAAAAACAATCAGCTAAAAAGCTTTTTATAAACCTACAGTATTTTAGAAACTAAAATTATATAAAATTGATGCAACTAAAACTATGAAAGCATTTTTGTTCAAAACAATAATACCAAAAAGAATTTTCAGAAAGTATTTTTTTTTGTTAGAAACTTTAATACCAAACTAGAATAACAAAATTTTGTTTTTATTAAATCACCCATTTAAAATAACCTAAAATTACCTTCTTGAATATAATGATAAAACACACTAATATTAAATAGCAGGAAAATGAATCACTCAAAAATCTAGTTTTAAAGTAAAGTTATTCACAAACTAGTGATTGGCATAAATTTCATACAATTCAAATTTAGACTATTCAAATTTGAAAACTAATTTAACTAATAGAAAGTTTATAATTTTTGTGACATAAAGCAAAAAGAACTACTCAAAAATTCTATGTATGTAGCTGTAAGTAGAAACAAAAGAAAATAAAAAAGCAAAAAAATACTGGATTTTTTTTAAAGAATGCTGCCTACTGGGCCACCACGGCCTTCATATGACTAGAAACCCAAGACGCTAGTTGGGCCAGGATGTAGGCCCGTAGCAAGCCCGGTAGACCCACAAGCAATGGAAGTGTTTATAGGCCCATAGGCCTGCATTAGAGAGGAGCTCGAAGTGGTAGGCCCAGCGACGCTTATAAACCAGTGTCGAGGCCTCTCAGCTAGCAAGGTGGGACTAAACATCCAACCGCACCGCTGCTGCGCCAGGCACATGCCTCTGGTCCCGGTTGGTAACACGAACCGGGACCAATGCCGCCCTTTCGTCCCGGTTGGTGGCACCTTTAATCTTGGTTGGTGCCACCAACCGGGACCAAAGGTCTCTTCTTCCCGCCTTTGGGCTGATGAAAATCTGACCTTTGGTCCCTAAGCAGGTCGAACAGGGATTAAAGGAGGGCATTGGTCCCGTTAGTGCCACCAACCAGACCAATGCTCCGGTATATAAACAACACTTAGCAGTCTTCCATTCACTTCCTTCGATCTCTCCCTTCCCCAACGGCGTCACGACCACCTCGACGCCGCTGGCTGCCGGACCACGCCATCGCCTCCCGGCACCTTTGCCCGACACCTCGCTGCCCTGCCCCTGACGCTCTCAATGACGCCCAGACCTCCTCGCTGCGCCTCCTCCCCTGTCAGCGTCACGTGCTCCCGAGCGCCGCCAATCTCCTCGCCACGCTGTCGCTGGTCGCTTACAGCTAGCTCCCCAAAGTGAGCTTACCCCTTCTACCATGGTCCCCTGCTCCTCATCGCCGCGTGCCCCCGAGACCCTTTGCGGCCACTGCTCGTCGCCGCTGGCCGTTGCTCTATTTTTTAATGATAGATGGATGTTTTTTTAATTATAGATAGATGTTTTTTAGATGTGCTCTGTTTTTACATATGAAAAGAAATGAGATGAGAGATGAGATGTATGGGAAGTACGAGATGTTTGGTGGAGACGATATTTTTGTTCATGATGATCTTACTAAAAACTCATATTATGTTTGTTTGATGATTGTTCTCTGTTAAAACACATATTAAGTTTGTTCGGTGAATGTTCTATGTTAAAGCTCATATTAAGTTTGTTCGATGATGATTTTTTTTGTTCATAGAAATTTACAAAGTTAAAATGTTCTCGTGTTGCGGGAGGAGTCCTCGAAACATATCAAGTGTTGTATTTTCTCTCGAAACGCATCCCCGATAACTTCGACATGAGGAGGGACGTCGATCAACCCTCTCGGCTGACCAACTCTCGAGTCCACCCAAACAGGACTGAAAAGGTTGTCGTGGCCACCCCAAACCCTAGAAGAGTTGTCGAGGCCACCGAAATATACCAAGTTAAATGAGTTAAAAGAGGGTTGTCGAGGCCACCCCAAACCCTAGAAGAGTTGTCGAGGCAACCCAAATTTACCAAGTTAAAAGAGGGTTGTCGAGGCCACCCCAAACCCTAAAAGAGTAGTCGAGGCCACCCAAATTTCATTTAAGTTAAAGAGCGCTTGTCGAGGCCACCCCCAAACCCTAGAAGAGTTGTCGAGGCCACCCAAATTTAACAAGTTAAAAGAGCATTGTCGAGGCCACCCCAAACCCTAGAAGCATTATCAAGGCCACCCAAATTTGCCAAGTTAAAAGAGCGTTGTCGAGGCATAGCGATTATTTTCTTGAAAGTGTCATCTCCATAAAGTATAACCCTGGTAACTTCAACATGAGGGGATGCTACCTCTTTAGCACTGCGTTGGATTTCCCCGAAGAGGAGAATATGATGCAGTAAAGTAGCGTAAGTATTTCCCTCAGTTTTTGAGAACCAAGGTATCAATCCTGTAGGAGACCACGCACAAGTCCCTCGTACCTACACAAAATGATAGCAACTCGCAACCAACGCTTAGGGGTTGTCAATCCCTTCATAGTCACTTACGAGAGTGAGATCTGATAGAGATAATATTTTTGGTATTTTAGATAGATAGATGCAAAGTAAAAAGTAAAAGGCAAAGTAAAACAAAGAAAGTAAATAAAGTGATATAGATTGATATGATGAGAATAGACCCGGGGCCATAGGTTTCACTAGTGGCTTCTCTCAAGAGCATAAGTATTCTACTATGGGTGAACAAATTACTGTTGAGCAATTGATGTAATTGAGCATAGTTATGAGAATATCTAGGCAATGATCATGTATATAAGCATCACGTCCGCGACAAGTAGACCGAAACGATTCTGCATCTACTACTATTACTCCACACATCGACCGCTATCCAACATGCATCTAGAGTATTAAGTAAAAACAGAGTAACGTCGTAAGCAAGATGACATGATGTAGAGGGATAAATTCATGCAATATGATAAAAACCCCATCTTGTTATCCTCGATGGCAACAATACAATACGCGGCCTTGCAACTCTTTTCTCACATCGAAAGTAAGGACACCGCAAGATTGAACCCAAAGCTAACCACTTCTCCCATTGCAAGAACTACCAATCTAGTTGGCCAAACCTAAAAGATAATTCAAAGAGACTTTCAAAGATAACTCAATCATACATAAAAGAATTCAGAGAAGAATCAAATATTTTCCATAGATAATACTGGATCATAAACCCAGAATTCATCGGTCTCAGCAAACACACCGCAAAAGAAGGTTACATCGAATAGATCTCCACGAGAGAGGGGAGAACATTGTATTGAGATCCAAAAGAGAGAAGAAGCCATCTAGCTAATAACTATGGACCCAAGGTCTGAAGTAAACTACTCACACTTCATCGGAGGGGCTATGATGATGTAGAAGCCCTCCGTGATAACGGCCCTCTCCGGCGGATCTCCGGAACAGGCCCCAAGACGGGATCTCGTGGATACAGAAAGTTGCGGCGGTGGAATTAGGTTTTTGGCTCCTGTTCTGATCATTCGGGATACGAGGTATATATAGGAGGATGGAGTACGCCGGTGGAGCCCGAGGGGCCCACGAGGTAGGGGCGCGCCTGTGGGGGCGCCCACCTCGTGACCGCCTCCTGCACTGCTTGGAGTAGGGTCCAAGTCTCCGGATCACGCTCGGTTGGAAAATCACGATCCCAAGGTTTCATTCCGCTTGGACTCCGCTTGATATTCTGCTTTCTTCAAATAATGAAAAAGGCAAAAACAACAATTTCGGGCTGGGCCTCCGGTTAATAGGTCAGTCCCAAAAGTAATATAAAAGTTGAAAATAAAGCCCAATATAGTCCAAAATAGTAGACAAAGTAGCATGGAGTAATCAAAAATTATAGATACGTTGGAGACGTATCAAGCATCCCCAAGCTTAATTCCTGCTTGTCCTCGAGTAGGTAAATGATAAAAAAAAAATTGGTGCGGAGTGATACCTTGGCATAATTTCAATGTAAATCCTCTTAATTGTGATATGAATATTCAGATCCGAAAGATTCAAGACAAAAGTTCATATTGACACAAAAATAATAATACTTCAAGCATACTAATCAAAGCAATCATGTCTTCTCAAAATAACATGGCAAAAGAAAGTTCATCCCTACAAAATCATATAGTTAGGCTATGCTTCATTTCACACACAAAGATGTTCCCAACTTCTATACCCCGATGACAAGCCAAGAAATTGTTTCATACTTAAATAATCTCAAACTTTTTCAACTTTCACGCAATACATGAGCGTGAGCCATGGATATAGCACTATGGGTGGAATAGAATATGATGATGGGGATTGTGTGGAGAAGACAAAAAAAGAGAAAGTAGGGATTGCCCATCAATTGATGTCAACATGAGGAGTAGGGATTGCCATGCAACGGATGCACTAGAGCTATAAATTCTCAACAAAAGAAAACTAGTGGGTGTGCATCCAACTTGCTTGCTCACGAAGACCTAGGGCATTTGAGGAAGCCCATTGTAGGAATATACAAGCCAAGTTCTATAATGAAAAATTCCCACTAGTATAAAAAGGACAACTTATGAGACTCACTACATGAAGAACGAGGTGCTACTTTGAAGGACAATATATGAGACTCACTATATGAAGAACAAGGTGCTACTTTGAAGCACAATATATGAGACCAACTACATGAAGAACAAGGTGCTACTTTGAAGCACAAGTGTGGAAAAGAGATAGTAGGATTGCCCTTTTTTGGGCCTTTTCTTTTTCTTTTGGCCTTTCTTTTTTTGGGCAATACTCTAATAATAATGATCATCACACTTCTATTGATTACAACACAAGGATTACAACTCAAACTTTGAACAAGATATGACTCTATATGAATGCCTCCGTGGTGTACCAGATGGTGCAATGAATCAAGAGTGACATGTATGAAAAATAATGCATGGTGGCTTTGCCACAAAATACGATGTCAACTACATGATCATGCAATGGCAATATGACAAAAGTAATGTATGTCATGATGATGATGATGATGGAAGTTGCATGGCAATATATCTCAGAATGGCTATGGAAATGCCATAATAGGTAGGTATGGTGGCTGTTTTGAGGAAGATATAAGGAGGTTTATTGTGATAGAGCGTATCATATCACGGGGTTTGGATGCACCGGCGAAGTTTGCGCCAACTCTCAAGGTGAGAAAGGGCAATGCACGGCATCAAGAGGCTAGCAAAGGTGGAAAGGTGAGAGTGCGTATAATCCATGGATTCAACATTAGTCAAAAGAACTCATATACTTATTGCAAAAATTTATAAGTCATCAAAATTCAAGTACTACGCGCATGCTCCTAGGGGATAGGTTGGTAGGAAAGACCATCGTCATCCCCGACCGCCACTCATAAGGATGCGCAAGCCGTGTACACTTCATGTTTCAAATTTGTTACACAACTTTAACCATACGTGCATGCTACGGGACTTGCAAACTTCAACACAAGTATTTCTCAAATTCACAACTACTCAACTAGCACGACTTTTGATATTATCACCTCCATATCTCAAAACAATTATCAAGCATCAAACTTATCTTATTATTCAAGTCACTCAAAATAAAGTTTCACATATCTTGAAAAAAAATTATATTAACATTAATAAAATTACCATGATATTAAATTCTATCAAAATAATCTAAGTGAAGCATGAGAGATCAAATAGTTTCTTTAAAACAAATCCACCACCGTGCTCTAAAAGATCTAAGTGAAGTACTAGGGCAAAAAGTATCACGCTCAAAAGATATAAGTGAAGCACTATGAGCAAAACTATCAAGCTCAAAAGATATAAGTGAAGCACAAAGAGTATTCTAACAAATTCCAATTCAAGTATGGCTCTCTCAAAAGGTGTGTACAGCAAGGATAATTGTGGTAAACTAACAAGCAAAGACACAAATAATACAAGACGCTCCAAGCAAAACACATATCATGTTGGTGAATAAAAATATAGCTCCAAGTAAATTACCTATGGAAGTGGATGAAAGAGGGAATGCCTTCCGGGGCATCCCCAAGCTTTGACTTTTTGGTGTCCTTGGATTATCTTGGGGGTGCCATGGGCATCCCCAAGCTTAGGCTCTTGCCACTCCTTGTTCCATAATCCATCAAAAGGATTCACCCAAAACTTGAAAACTTCACAACACAAAACTCAATAGAAATCTCGTGAGTCTGCTAGAGAAAGAAAACAAAAGACCACTTCAAGGTACTGTAATGAACTCATTCTTTATTTATATTGGTGTTAAACCTACTGTATTGCAACTTCTCTATGGTTTATAAACTAATTTACTAGCCATAGATTCATCAAAATAAGCAAACAACACACGCAAAACAGAATCTGTCAAAAACAGAACAGTCTGTAGTAATCTGTAACTAACGCAAACTTCTGGAACCCAAAAAATTCTACCAAAATTAGACGACCTGGACAATTTTCTTATTGATCAGCAGCAATTGGAATCAGTATTTTCTCACGTTCTTTTGATTTTTAACAATTCGGGCACTGAGCACAAAGATTCTGGAAATTACAGCAAGATCAAATAACTATCATCCAAGAAGATCCAATAGGTCTAGCTTGGCAAAAACACTAATTAAAAGATAAAACCACATCTAAACAGAGGCTAGATGGATTATTTATTCCTAAACAGAAGCAAAAACAAAAAAAACACAAAATAAAATTGGGTTGCCTCCCAACAATCGCTATCGTTTAACGCCCCTAGCTAGGCATAAAAGCGAAGATAGATCTAGGTATTGCCATATTTGATAGGCAATTCTTCAATGAGGCATCTACCTCCTTTAGAATTTTGTTTCTTTCCAGTAATTATCAAACTTTTAGGCACAAGATCGAAAAATTCATTTGCAGCAAATGGTTCCTTAATGATAGTAAAAAGATCGGGATGAATACTTATGGATTTAAGATCCGCAGTTTCCTTACTAGATGATTCACCCTTATTTTTAGGAACATACATGAGCTTGGCAATTTTAGTGGGAGGACTAGGAGTATTCTTTAAGGAAGAAAAAGCGGTTGTCAAGTTGGTAATGATACCCTCAAGTTTATCGATTCGAGTGGAATCTAAATTTATTTTCTCATTAACCATGGGTTCCTTCTCCTTAATATTTTTCAAAGTCATTCCTACCTTAGATCCATATTGAGTAATTTGATTATGGATCTTTTTATCTAGATTTTCAATGGATTCAATGGTAGCAACTTTGTTTTCAATAATTTCAAGCCTTTTGCATAACATGCTCCAAAGTTAACATAGTTCCATTAACCAAAAGAGGTGGCGAGCCAAATAAATATATTAAAGCATTATAAGAATCAAAAGTATGGCTACCCAAGAAATTCCCTCCGGTAATGGTATCAAGGATATATCTATACCAAGGATTAGCACCTACATTAAAATTACGAAGAAGGACTAAAGTAGATTGCTTCCTGGTAGATCTATTTTGAGCATTGCAAATTCTATACCAAGCATCTTTTAGATTTTCTCCCTCCCTTTGCTTAAAATTTAGAACTTCATTCTTGGGAGATAACGGAGAAGATAAGAGACTAGTCATGAAGACAAGCAAGCAAACTAACACACGAGCAAACAAAAAGGTAACGGGAAAAAAAGGCAAACGGAAAAGAGAGGAGGAGATTGGGAAAGAGAGGGCAAATAAAACGGCAAGGGTGAAGTGGGGGAGAGGAAAACGAGAGGCAAATGGAAAATAATGTAATGCGAGAGATAGGGATTGCGATGGGTACTTGGTACGGTTGACTTGCTTATGTGAGCTTCCCGCAACGGCGCCAGAAATTCTTCTTCTTGCTACCTCTTGAGCACTGCGTTGGATTTCCTCAAGAGGAGATGATGATGCAAGAAAGTAGCGTAAGTATTTCGCAGTTTTTGAGAACCAAGGTATCAATCTAGTAGGAGACCACGCACAAGTCCCTCGTGCCTACACAAAGATAGCTACTCGCAACCAACGCTTAGGGGTTGTCAATCCCTTCACGGTCACTTACGAGAGTGAGATCTGATAGAGATAATATTTTTAGTATTTTTGATAGATAGATGCAAAGTAAAAAGTAAAAGGCAAAGTAAAACAAAGCAAGTAAATAAAGTGATATAGATTGATATGATGAGAATAGACCCGGGGCCATAGGTTTCACTAGTGGCTTCTCTCAAGAGCATAAGTATTCTACGGTGGGTGAACAAATTACTGTTGAGCAATTGACAGAATTGAACATAGTTATGAGTATATCTAGGCAATGATCATGTATATAGGCATCACGTCCAAAACAAGTAGATCGAAACGATTCTGCATCTACTACTATTACTCCATTCATCGACCGCTATCCAGCATGCATCTAGAGTATTAAGTAAAAACAGAGTAACGCCGTAAGCAAGATGACATGATGTAGAGGGATAAATTCATGCAATATGATAAAAACCCCATCTTGTTATCCTCGATGGCAACAATGCAATACGTGCCTTGCAACTCTTTCTGTCACTGATTAAGGACACCGCAAGATTGAACCCAAAGCTAAGCACTTCTCCCATTGCAAGAACTACCAATCTAGTTGGCCAAACCAAAAAGATAATTCGAAGAGACTTGCAAAGATAACTCAATCATACATAAAAGAATTCAGAGAAGAATCAAATATTTTCCATAGATAATACTGGATTATAAACCCACAATTCATGGGTGTCAACAAACACACTGCAAAAAGAAGATTACATCAAATAGATCTCCACGAGAGAGGGGGAGAACATTGTATTGATATCCAAAAAGAGAGAAGAAGCCATCTAGCTAATAACTATGGACCCGAAGGTCTGAAGTAAACTACTCACACTTCATCGAAGGGGTTATGATGATGTAGAAGCCCTCTGTGATGACGGCCCTCTCTGGCGGAGCTCCGGAACAGGCCCCAACATGGGATCTCGTGGATACAGAAAGTTGCGGCAGTGGAATTAGGTTTTTGGCTCCTGTTCTGATCGTTCGGGGATACGTAGGTATATATAGGAGGAAGGAGTACGTCGGTGGAGCTCCGAGGGGCCCACGAGGTAGGGGGCGCACCCTCCACCCTCGTGACCGCCTCTGGCACTGCTTGGAGTAGGGTCCAAGTCTCCTCGATCA
Organism: Aegilops bicornis; assembly: GCA_021605145.1. Lineage (NCBI taxonomy): Eukaryota > Viridiplantae > Streptophyta > Magnoliopsida > Poales > Poaceae > Aegilops > Aegilops bicornis. Next base: position 620,708 of record JAHIAL010000069.1, read on the forward strand.
CGTTCGTTGGAAAATCACGATCCCGAAGGTTTCATTCTGTTTGGACTCCGTTTGATATTCTGCTTTCTTGAAATCTTGAAAAAGGCAAAAACAGCAATTACGGGCTGGGCCGCCGGTTAATAGGTTAGTCCCAAAAGTAATATAAAAGTGGAAAATAAAGCCCAATATAGTCCAAAACAGTAGACAAAGTAGCATGGAGTAATCAAAAATTATAGATATGTTGGAGACGTATCGGGGGGACATTGGACATGCATGAGAGAGGCGGTCCGCAACTAATCCATCGCTCATATATGCATATGATTCCTTGTTGTGATTAATTACTAGGTCTATGTTTGCCACTAATATATCCATCTCTCACGTTTGTATATTGACATGTTGTAATATTTGCAGAATCTATGGAAAGAGACTTAGAACAAGAACAGTTGTTGGGGGATATAATCCTCGCCTGTGTTGATCCCTTGTCGTTTCTCAACAACTCCGATGGTCGGGAAGGACAGGATGACGGATCCGGTAATCCAACAATGGAGGAGGAGGAAGATCATGACGGCTCTGGTGACCGAATGGTGGAGGAAGGAGATCATGATGACGGATTCGGTGACCGAACAGAGGAGGGAGCTATTGCAAAGTCAGATGAGGTATATATATTAATTAATCATGTGCTGACTTGATGCATTAATTGTTTTGGTGTGTACATATATTAATGCTTCTTTCTTCTTTTATAGCCCTCCGGATCGAGCCAAACTTCCGTAAGGAGACGAGGCCCGAAGAAAAGGTTGCTCCAGGATGAAAGGTTCACGATCACAGAAATTGCGGACGATGGCCAACCGATTGCTCCAAAGCGGGCCAGGGATGCATTTGTACATCAGTGCGGAGCTGTTGTTAGGGACAGCCTCCTGATCAGCGTCCAGCAATGGAATAAGGGTAAGCATGACCCTAAAGTTTCTTATATCCAAGATAGATTGAAAGGTGATCTTTGGACCTCGCTGGTGATAAATTTCAGCCTCCCGAAAGAGGAGGATCCAAATAACCCAGTTATAGAGCCAATGGTCAAGGCATTTGCTCTTAAGAAGATGGCAGATCTATTTAGGAACTGGAAGAAAGAGTTGAACACAAAGTTTGTCGACAAAGGGATGGCTCCAGAATTCACCGGTCGATATGAGAAGATAAGAGATCACTGGCCCGCCTTTGTGGCCTACAAGAAATCAGAGAAGGGTATGAAAAGGTCAGTGACAAACAAGAAAAATGCTGCAAAGAAGAAGTATCACCATCGCACGAGGTTAGGTGGCTACTACAAAGCCCGGCCATTGTGGGACAAAGTTGAGCAAGACCTGCTTGCTAAAGGGGTCCAACCAGCGACATTGAACTAGCCAGATCGTTCAAGGACTTGGTTCTTTGGGGTTGGGGGAATTTTGGACCCAGAAACAGGGGAGTGTCGTTGGATGGAGGAGCAACTTGCAGTACCCATCAAGAAGCTTCAGATATATATCAAGGCAGCGCAGGAAGGGACGTTCATTCCCGACAGAGAGAAAGATGAGCTGACAGAGGCCCTCGGGAATCCTCAGCACCCTGGACGAACACGCGGCACAATAGGCTCCATTCCGTGGGTGCATCGGTTTCCCGGCAGTGGTGGTTACACAAGCTGAGAGAGAAAGAGGAAAGTTCAAGCGAGCAAAATGCAGAAGCTCAAGAGGAACTTGAGATCCGGCGAGCTACCGGCCAACCATCTCAGCGGCACGAAGATCCTTGCTTTGATGCTGCCCCAGAAGCTACCCCATCATCTCAGTGGAGAAGCAGCGTGGCTTCCACGGAGCTCGTTCAGCCTGATTTCACGACTCCTTGCTACCCCATGGATAGTATCACGGAGGATGAAAATTGTGAGCTAATGATGGAATGCCAGAACCTGACTTTAAAGGCGGCGGTCGGCTCTGTTGTACCTCCTGACGCTGAGGGAACTTTTCATTGCCGTATGATTCGATATGGCTGTGCTGTTGTAATGGTGAATGAAATAAAGGAGGGATTTGAGGAGCTGGAGCTTGACTACCCTACACGTGAAGGGGAGAATCATCTGGTTTATGCTTTAAGGAGTACTTGTCTATGGAGGAAGGAGTACATCAAGCTTCCAAACTGGACACCTCCTCCTCCTCCACCTCCGGCCAGTCAGGGCACTCCGCCTCCTCTTCCTCCTCCTCCGCCGAGTGATCAGGGCACTCTGCCTCATCCTCCGCCTCCTCCTGCGCGTGAGGGCACTCCGCCTCCTCCTCCAGCGCGTCGGAGCACTCCGCCTCCTCCTCCGCCTCCTCCAGCGTGTCAGCGGACTCCGTCACGTCAGCAATGGCGGAAGAGAGATGCTGCGATGTGAGCGAGCATTTTGCACGGAAACCTCCATCTCCGAAGGAAATTGTAGATCCAGTGAAACTGAAGTGCACTATGGATGCCCTGAAGCGACCACCACCGCCTCCGTCGGATTCCAACTATGTCCGCTGTATTAAAAAGACATATGAAGATGCGCGGCGGTCGGGAAGTACTTCTAGTGATGCAACATTAGCACAACGAAGAAGTCGGAAAACAATTCCCCAGCTCAGCAAACAAGCGAAGCAATCATGCCCCCCGCTCAAGGTGTCTAGCGATATCGTCGCTAATCATCCGGGGCTAGTGCCCGGTACCAATCCTGGTGATTACCTAAGCGATGATGTGGAGTTTGAAACGTTAGAGGTAGCAGAGATCTTCATATACGAGTACGAAGCCTCTCGTCAAACCTGTTCATCCTCATCTAACAACGTTATGCGAAGATTGCATGAATGGTACATGGATACCTGCAGGAAGTCTGGGAAGGATAGTATGATGGTGAGAATTAAAGATGAGCACGGCCTCATTGGAGTTGAGTTGCTGCATGATCAACTTGTGGAGTTATTTCAGTTATTCAATTAAGACGCCCTCGACAAACAACTCATGACTTGCTACCGTCTGTAAGTATTACATCTATAATTAGGTCTCTATATCTCAGCCTTTTCATTGTATGTATATATAATTATCATCACTATATTATGCAGTTTGAAGATAATCGAATGCAAAAAAGGACAAATTTATGACATTGGATTCCTTAACGCAAATACAGTAAATGAATAGTCGGTTAAAAAGAGAGTCGAAGATACTGAGGACAACTTTGCTACAATCGTTACTTCGACATCAAAACAAAGCTAAAATACTCTTTCCTTACAACTTAAAGTGAGTGTTACTGTCTTGTGCATATTCAGTTTCGCTTACTCAAGGTTATAGTAATGTAATTGATGAGTTATGTGTGCGCAACTTCCACTTTATTCTGCTAAAGATTAGGCTTGACCGGGGAATAGTAACTGTCTTAGAGTTGAGACGAAAGATCCCCAGGATTATGCGAACATGACTGCAATGCTCCACAAGTAAGTTCAATCGATCATTATCGCACCATAGCGGCAACTTTCATTCATTTGCTAATATCAAGCAATCATTTCCTTTCCACAGCAGGGTTTGGAAAAATTTCCTTTGAAATGGTTCGGGGTCTGCAGAGGAATCTGCGATTTACACACCCCAAAGTAAGTAGTACTAGCTAGTTACGCGCATCTCTCATTGATTCTAGTTTCATCAATACCATTTATCATGCTTGATTATCAGTTTGATTGAACTCTATTCTCGTAAAGTGCTTGTGGCAGGAAGGCGGGAATAATTTATGTGGATATTATTTTTGCGAGTTCATCTACAACTCGATCTCTCAGCGGGGGTCCTCTAACGAACAATAAGAAATACGTAAACAATATTCACAAATTTATTTTATTACCATCAATTGTGTTGAGTTTCATTCATATATATGTATTGACCCCCTTCTTTAAGAGTATTGTGGCGGAATCTTGGGATGAACTACTACCACATGATCGCATATGAGCAATTCAAGAGGAATTGACGGGATTCTTTCTTGACCACGTCATACATAAAGGTGGACACTACTAGGGAAAAGCCTATACACAGAATCTTAGCAGCAGCGCGGCTCAAAAAGGAGCGCTGCTGCTAATTAGTAGTAAGGCGTGTGCGGGAAACACGCTACTGACAAGTTTTTAGCAGTAGTGCACTCTGTGTAAACCGCGCTGCTACAAATATCGACCGGCGGTGTCCACCAAACTCCATTTAGCAGCAGCGCGGTGCCGCGAGCCCCGCTACTGCTATGGATGTAGTAGTAGCGCGCTTTTTCTAAGGTCGCCGCTGCTAAATTTCGAATTGGCACACTTTTTGGTCCCGGTTAGTAGTAGCGCCGTTGCCCAAAGCACGCTGCTGCTACTTCATTAGCAGCAGCGCGTTTTAACTCCCGCGCTACTGCTAATCCGCACCAACCCACCACCTTTTCCCCACCCGTCCTCCCCCTCCGCCTCCTCTCTTCCCTTTCCCCTACCTCCCACGTCCTCCCACTCTGACTCTTCTTCTTCCTCAATACTTCTCCCCCATTACTCTCCCTCTTCTACCTACCTTTCTCTCTCTTCATTACTCCTACCTAACTACACCACCTCCATTAATGCATATCCTTTCTCTTTTTCCTTCCCCCTCCACTAGTTGAAGTTGTCTCCTCCCAAATTAGGTAGCTAGGTAGATGTAGGGTTTAGTTAAGTGACCAATTTTCCCCCTAACTAGATCTATCTTTGTCAAGAAGAGATTTGTGCACTTTTGATCTCCCTACAACATCATCTCCACCGTGTGCTCGATCTCGAGATAGAGGTGATTAAAATTTCATGCTTTTGCAAAATGGAAATATGTTTATGTATGTGTGATATGTTTATGGAAATTGTGTGTGTGGCATGAGTTGACACCAAATTGTGCTTTTGAGTTGCCTATGTTTTGCCGAAATGTCGATTTATTTCCGTTTCGGCGACTTCCGGGCAAACTCTAGATCCATATATGTCCTATTTTTAGGGAAGGTCATGCGAATTTTTGTATGACTTTGATGCATGCATGCATTTTATAATCAATTTGTTTTATTATTACCGTGCAAACGTTCATGATGGTCGATTGGAACGATGGTGGACAGGTGGTTGCGGTCGGTGGTGCAGGACATGAAAGAAAATAACCTGATAGAGGTTTTATGTCCGTGTCGAAAATGCAAAGGAATAGTTTGTCTCGACCCCTATGACGATGGTCGTGTCGAAGCGCACCTGCTCATGACTGGTTTCATGGATGGCTATACTCGGTGGATAACTAAAGATGAGGATGACGATGTTGAGGATGCCGACGGGGCAGGCAATGATGACACGGGGCAAGACGAAGAGATGATCAATAATGGCGGCGGGGAAGAGGCCGGACATGGCGACGGAGAAGGGGTCAGACATGGCGGAGGAGAAGGGGCCGGACATGGCGGCGGAGAGAATGACATGGACTCCACGCAGCAGAGTTCGTCAGTACTAAGTTCAATCGTGCGGGACCCTCATGTTCAAGCATTGCTTTGCAAGGAGACGATTACTGAGAGAGCTGCTTCTAGAGAGGAGGCTAAGCTGGAGCAACTGGTGGTAGACTCGAACACTCCATTGTATGATGGTTGCAATCCTGAGGTGACCCGCTTGAGTTTCATGCTCCAACTCCTGAAGACGAAGGCTAAAACAAATGCACCGACACTAGCCTCGATGAGCATCTCAAGTACCTAAAGGATGTTCTTCCGCCGGTAATCTATGTCCTACTAGTGTTGGTGAGGCCAAGAAGATCGTGTGCCCTCTTGATCCGCCACACGTTAGATACCATGCATGCATCAACGATTGCATAATTTACCGAAAGGAGCACGCGGAAAACACAAGCTGTCCGGTGTGCAATGCTTCTCGATACAAGAAGGCCGGGAAGAAATGTCCCTAGAAAGTTGTATGGTACTTACCGATCACTCCCCGTCTCCAGAGGTATTTTGTAGATCCCAAGCAAGCAAAGCTAATGCGCTGGCATGCGGAGAGGAAGAAGCCCGACGATGAAGATGATCCGAAGCTGAGACACGTGAAGGATGGAAGCCAGTGGAGAGCGTTGAACAGCTTCTATCGGTATTTTGAATGTGATGCAAGGAACATCGTGCTCGGCGCGTGTACCGATGGCATGAATCCATTTGGCAACCAGAACACCAACCATAGCACATGGCCCGTGTGTTGTATGGATGTACAACCTCCCCCCTGGTTGTGCATGAAATCAAGTACATTCACATGAGCATGCTTATTCAAGGGCCGAAACAACCAGGAAATAATATTAATTTGTATCTGGGGCTACTTCAAGAGGAGTTAGACACGTTATGGAAAACACCGGCCAAGACATGGGACGCCAGCAAAGGCGGGTATTTCAACATGAGAGCTGCGCTGATCACGACAGTGCATGACTATCTCGGTTACGGATATGTGGCAGGCCAGGTGTGCCACGGATATTGCGGATGCACGCGGTGCATGGATGATACGATGTCTCAGCAGCTAACGTCAAGGAAAGATGGCGGGTCTGGGAAAATCCTGTACATGGGGCATCGAAGATGGCTTGAACATGACGACCCGTGGAGAAACCGTGGAGATCTATTCAATGGTCACGCTGAGCATCGAGGACCTCCACATAAGCGGAGCGGTGCCGAAATCGATGAGCTGTTGAAAAACTGGAAGGAGTGCCCCGCGCCGGGAAAGACGATGAGAAAGGCGCCGGAGCCGCTGCTGAAGGTATGGAAGACGAGGTCTGTGTTTTGGGACTTGGAGTACTGGCACAAACTCGATACACCTCATTGCCTTGATCAAATGCATATCTGTAAGAATGTCCTTGAGAGCTTGCTCGCAACACTGATGAACATGCCGGATAAGACCAAGGATGGGCCGAAGGCAAGAAAAGACATGCAAGATTTGAAAATCAGGGAAGATCTACACATGCCGCCCCGTAAAATGTCAGATGAGACAGAGACGGAGACAGAGGCACGGGAGAAGAAGGGCAAGAAAATAAAGAAAGAGGATTATTGCCCCCCTTCTTGCTTCACCTTAAGTCAGGCTGAGATCAATCAATTCTTACCGGAGTCAAAGTTAGTTCCGGTTACTGTGGCAAGATAAGCAGATATCTAGACACGGACAAGAAAAGGTTCAGCGGGATGAAGTCTCATGACTGTCATGTGATGATGACGCAGATACTACCTGTTGCCCTTCGAGGGATAATGGACAAGCACGTCCGTGACACGCTTATTGGTCTCTGCAACTTTTTCGACGTCATCTCTCGAAAGTCGATCAATGTGAAGCAGCTCCGAAGGCTACAGGAAGAGATCGTTGTGATACTGAATGAGCTTGAGATGTACTTCCCGCCCGCGTTCTTTGACGTGATGGTGCATCTGTGTGTCCATATTGTGGATGACATAATAGACCTGGGGCCGTCATTCCTGCACAACATGATGTCGTTTGAGAGGATGAATGGGATCATCAAAGGATTCGTTCGTAACATGTCCCGTCCGGATGGAAGCCTCATCCAGGGCTATTTGACACAAGAGTGCATCTCTTTCTGTGAGAATTTTCTATATGGCGCAGAGCAGCCGCCTGGTGTTAGTGTTGGTTTGCCCGTTAACAAGCACGATGGGAGGCTCGAAGGAGATGGTCAACGCAACGGTCGCAGGAACTGCACGTGGCATACTCAGATCGACGCAATGACTTTGACAGAGCAAACTTGGTAGTGCTACAACACCTAGACGAGGTAGATCCTTTCGTGGCAATCGCACAAAGAAATTATCGCAAAGAAGTATCGTGATCGGGGTGTATGCAGGTTGAACGCCGAAGTTACTAGAGAGCACAACTCCTCTTTCCTGCATTGGTTCAAAGAGCATATTATTGCTAATCCCCAGGAGGAGGGATCTAAGGACGGTTTGCTCATATACGCCTTAGCACATGGCCCTCGCCCAACCTCGTAACCTATCGTGCATATGATATCAACGGATACACATTCTACACGGAGGCCAAAGATATGGACAGTGATGATCGTAACTTAGGGGTGACGATGGAATGCATGACCCGGCAGCGACAACGGCAAGAATCGAACGATTTTATGGAAGGGTCGAGGAGATCTGGGAGCTTGACTACTCGACTGCACAACGCGACGATGTTCCGTGTCGGATGGGCTAAGAATGTCGAAGAGAAAACCGGATTTTCACTACCATGACTATACCCGACGCCAAGAGCGCTACCGTGAACGCTATCGCAAAAACGAGCCATGGGTACACGCTAAGCACGTGACACAATGCTTCTTCATAACCGACCCATGCAATCCCAGTCGTGTTGTCATGAGGAGAGGCAAAAGGAACATCATTGGAATGGATGGAGTCGCCAACGAGGAAGACTATGAACAGTACAACAACCCAATGAGGGAAGATGACGATGATGATGAAGTATACGTCAAAAGAAGAATCAATACTACATTACCTAAGAAAAATCGTACTCCATGGAAAAGGCAAAGTCACAATGAGCGCTCAATTATTCTTCGACGAACAAGAAGGGAAAGAAGCTGACTCAAAAACGGAAACGTCAGCACTGAGGAACCGTATGCTATCGGTCAAATGATGTAATATATATCGCCCTCCCTTCGTTCACTGCTCTCGGGAAATAAAAGTGGAAGAAAATAAAGGAAAAGAAAAAGGAAAACTGGCAGTAGCGAAGGTAGTAGCAGTGCATTTTGTCTAAACCGCTACAGCTACTGAAGGTAGTAGTAGTGCATTTCGTATAAACCGCTACAGCTACTGAAGGTAGTAGCAGCGCGTTTTGTCCAAACGCGCTACTGCTACGTCCACTTAACCCAAAATTCTCACTCTCCCTGCTTCATCCCGCCTTTTCCCCCCAAATCCCCACTCTCTCTTCCCCGTCGCTGCCGCTGACCAGTGGCAGCTGCTCGCCCGACCAGCGCTCGACCACGACCCAGCGCTCGCCCCGACCAGTGCGCTCGCCCCACGTCGGCCCTCGCCTCCTCCTGCTTCCTCCTCCCAACCTCGCCATCGTCGGGCCTGCCTCCTCGCCCCTGCACCTCTGTAAACCCCCTCTCTCTTTGCTAGGGTTCTTCGGTTAATTTACTTAGGTTTTAGTTCGGGCACTATGTTAATTAGGTTATCTATTTAGTTATGAATTTAGCTAGGTTTCAAAATTAGCTGAATTTATATGCAAATTTGAACTGGACATGTGATATGTGGATATGTCATGTTTGGAAAATGATCCGAGTGGCTTATGTTACGCCGGAATGTTGATTCATTTCCGTTCCAGTGAATTTCAGGTGCTCGATATGTCCATTTTTTAGCAAAGGTCATGCCGAAATTTCCCATGAATAAAGGCATGATTTGTGCTATAGTTGGCATATCGAGTGCTAGCACATAGATTTCTTTTTATGTCATTTCTCATTTATTCATACTTTTAGAAATAAATGAGGACACTTAATCATAGGAAACATGTCGAACAACGAAAAAACTGGGCCTTCTGACCAAGATGCAGGCGAGATGGATTATGAGGGTGAACAAGAGTACCTCGACTATTTGGCTGCTAAGCAAGGTTTGCAGGTCGGCCTCGATGATGGTACCGACGCCAACATCGACACTGACGGCACCGGCACCGATGGCGGCACCGAGACAGGTGGGGAAGGTACCGGCGGGGAAGGTACCGGCCCCGATGCCGCTACCAAAAAGAGGAAGCATAAGAAGCAGAGGATACGAAAACCTAACAAACTAGGGATTGGACGACTTGTGATCACAAAGATGGCACCTGGCAAGTTTGAGCCGTTAGAGCCGGAAGAACCTCGCAAGTGCTATGGGAACCAAGTAGGATGCATCCTACGGGAATGCGCGAGCATCAACGACGATGACTTAAGGAGTAAAGAACATTTGACGTATTTGCTCCTAACGAAGTTGCACAAGAGATTCAAGTTCCCCGACAGGGATGATAACATAGAACAACCGTGGGATGATTCGAAGATGAAAAAGATTAACAATCACGCCATGGGCATGTTCAGCAATGATTTGGCCTCCTGGAAAGGGAGGGTGAAACGAGCTATTGAGGCTGATGAACCCCTGTCCATGATTCTGGAGGAAAATCCGAAACTTACGGAAGAGGAGTTCGAAAAGTTCAAGGATACTTGAGCTACCGAGGCAGCCAAGGCTAAGGCTGCGAAATTCAAGAGCCTGCAGCAAAGGAACACGGCGAAGCATCGCCTCGGAAGCTATGGCTACCTCAGTAAAAGGCCCATATGGGATAAGGAGGACACGGAACATGAAGCCGCGGGTCTCCTGCACCCCTTCAAGGAAAGTTCACCAACCCCTTGGGCGTACTTCATCGTGGCCCGCTACAAGTGGGACAAGGAGAAAAAGGGTTTTTACACGGACAAGATCACGAGGAAATTGATTAGACTACTGGAGAAGCAACACCAGCTTGCAGCCGAAAGCCCTACTTCTCCGATGAGGCCCAAGTGGGACACCCCTCTCAACCGGGCCTTGAACGAACTTAAGGGACTCCCTTTGGGCCAGCGGCCGCAATATGGTCGTGTGCACGGCGCTGGAGACGGCGCCACGTGGAAGGTGTTTTACAACGAGGGCCCGGAGGCCAAGAAGCAGAAAAAGAAGTTTAGTCAGGCGGACATCGACGCGAAGGTGAAGCTTGCGGTCGAGAAAAAAGCAGCTGAGGACGCGAAAAAAGCAGCCGAGGACAAATATGAGTTGCTACAGCAGGCAGTCAATGCAGCTGTAACTGACTGCAGAAATGATTTCGCTACTAACTTGGTTCCAGTTATCATCAACTGGACGAAGGAAAATCCAGACAAGACGGTTCATGATTTCCCGTTGCCCAGTTTCGTCGGGAGCAACTCCATAAACAACAACACCATCGCACCATCACTTGCTCACGCAACCGGGCCTCCTCTCGCAGCCGCTCCCGCTCGTAGCAGCCCATCCTCAGTCTCTGGCGCTCTAGGTGGGCCTTCGTCTTTGGCTGAGCTCGACGCCGTCACGGTAATTACATGTCGCACCAACATATATATATAATATTCCATTTTGTTGCCTTTCGGTTTGTTTTATGCCACGGAACATATGTGTTTGCAGGCGAAAGAAACCCCGTGCACCATACTCTACTTGATCAAAGGCCGAAGGTGGGCGTGGGAAAGGGATGATAATGGACCCCTCGCAACCCACGTTCCACAACCAGCCGATCCCGCTGGGCACTTCAGGGTTAGCTTGACCGGTGTGAAATTGGGGCACGAGGATTTGCCTCCTCCAAGATACAGACGTGGGAGCGGACGGCGAGACCCCGCCATGATTGGAAGCTGCAAGGGTTGGGTGCTGCTATGGCGAAGAATCTTATTCGTCTGGAGCCGGCCGAGCACACCAATAACCACACATCAACAAGCATGTGCGGAGACCACCACCCCGCCCTACGCAATTACCAGCTCCTGTAATGCCGGGTGAGAGAGCGGCGGACGACATGATGAAGGGGTGCCATAGTAATCTTGGCTGATGTAATTTGTCCTCAGAGAATGTAGAGAATGGATGATGAGACGGAGGTCGACCCTATGGATTTCCTCAATACAAACGCCAGTATGACTGTGACATAGATATGATGAGTCAACCATATGACAAATCGGGCTATCGGGATATGGATGATATGCCCGGCAGGGTCGTAGCAGGGATTGCAAAAGTCTCTCTTCATGAAATCCTCACAGACACGCTGAAGATGCCGCCTCAACACAGGCTCAACTAGCCGGGTGTAGGGTCGTCTGATTTAGCCCGGGAACACTGGGGCAGGGGTTAAGGAAGGGTCTGGAAGGTGTGCCCAAGAAAAAGGAGAGGAAGAGATCGGGGAAGATAGCTGCCTCCAAACAAGCCAGAGCACATAACAGCCAGACGATGCATTCTGAAGAGTGTGTACCCGTGAAAGGTGCGGTCATGTTCCATCTCACGGGCGAGCCGATGCTACCGCCGAAACCGCTGGAGGCACTATCGAGGATCTCAGGAGGCTGCGACCATGTCTTTGTCGACCGAGAAAAGCCTACTAGCCTCAAAGGATCCAGGATATCCGACATACGCGGCTCGTGTGCACGAGGGAAGTGCTACGTCGAGACACGGCCATGGAGGTGTTCTTCCTGCGGTTTGACCATATCTTTGAGATGTTTCTGACAAGGCGGCTCGATTTTACAATCATCTGCCTTTTTGCGCTACATATGAGCTCCGTCATGAAGAGTGAAGAAGTCTCGCAAATCTGTGTGGCGGATCCGTACTACATGCACGAGTCTTTCTTGAGTCTCGGCGACTTTGAGCGTGAAACTGCTAGGGAGTACCTCCAAAACTTCATGGTACAGAATAAGGATCGGGAAACTGTCCTCGTGCCTTATCATCTAAAGTAAGTCAGTTTAGGACAACCCTTTCTAACATTTCAATCATTCCTTCTCTCTCATATGGGGAGTAATTTGAGGTGTCTTTTCCCCGCAGCAACGGGCACGCCGTCCTTATCGTTCTTTACCTGCAAGTCTCCCACGCCGTGTATTTTGACCCTTCCAGAGACTACGAGAAAAAAAGACTACACCCACATAATGAATATTCTAGATGATGCTCTCCAAGGCTTCAGCTTTAGAGGTGGCCACGTGCAAATCAGGAAACAAAGGAACAAGAAGATGGGTTTCGCACATAAAACTAACTTCTCCTGCATCCATGTCCCAAAACCAAGCAAGAAGGATGGATTCTACATCGTCCATCTCATGATTCAGTTCAACACGGATCACCAAAAGCTTCGCATGAGAAGCAGAAATGATGATCATATCCACAAGTGGCTAGAATCTCACGGAGAAGCGGATTATAAACTTAGAGATGACTTCTTTCGCATCCAAAGCGACATTGCGACGATCATCATGAAAGAAGTCGTCGATGAGAAGGGGATGTTCCAGCATGGCCCTATATCGCGAGCTGACGTCCGAACTCGCATAAGCATGCAACGTCTAGACCTCACGTCGTTCAAGAAGCTAGGGTCCAACCTCGATGATATGGAAGGATGGAACTTCTAGTGATTTATGATGCCGATGATGATGATATGTGTCGGTTGAACTTGTATGCTTTTTCTAGCGATGAAACTTTGTGATGTCCACGGTCCCCGCCGAACTTGCCTAACGCTACTTTGTTAGTTTGCGTACGATGACCTGCGTACCTCTAGTTAATTAATTTGCATACTGTATGTTGCATCTAGTTGCTAACCCTTTCTTTTTCGGTGTTGCTCTAGTATATTTTGTTGCATATATATGATTGTACATCTTCTTCATGAACATGCATCTCTAACAGGTACCTAGTTTCTTGATGGCGAGATGGAATTGCTATGTTGTGTACAAAGGGAAGGTTCCGGGGGTGTACAACGAGTGGCATGAGTGTCAGGCGCAAGTGAATGGGTTCACGGGCGCCAGCCATAAAGGCTTCAAAAGCAGACAAGAAGGAGAAGCTAGTTACTTGAGGTTCACGCTAGCACGAGAGAGGACTCAGAATCGCCACCTCATGTATTGCATAGTTCCGCTCTCACTCATAGTGATAGCTCTTCTTGCGTATACCTTTGTTTAGATGGATGACGTTGTTGTAGTTGCAAGTATTCGAGACTTGCATGTATCACTATTTTCAAGATGATGACAAGATACCACTTTGTGTTGGATGATGATTATGATGAGACTATTTGTATGTATATGCTATGATTACATTTGTGGTCTCGCAGGCATTTCTATGTGTATCATGATGACATTTGTATGTGCTAAAGATTCTTCTATAAAGCCTATTCAAATACAAAACAAATATGCTGGAAAAAAACAAAAAACTACTAAAATTAGCAGTAGCGAGTGTATAAAAGTTAGCAGCAGCGCCGCGATAGCAGTAGCGCGTCCAGGCAAAGCGCGCTAGAGCTACTAGCAGTAGCGAGCTTCCACTAAGCGCGCTGCTGCTACACTTGTGTAGCAGTAGCGCTGGTGAGCACGCGCTACTGCTATGTGTTAGCTGTAGCGCCTTATTAGTAGCGCCACTCCCCGCGCTACTGATACACCTAAAACCCGCGCTGCTGCTAGCCTTTTCCCTAGTAGTGGGAGAATGTCATGTGGAAGTTGAAATGGATTTTAGATGTTAGGATCGTAACAGATGTTATATTGTATATATGTAGTAGCGTCGAATAGATATACGAAAACTTGTTATTCGACCAATCTCGAAGAAAGAGATGTCACTTCTCTCTGAATATATTCATGACGATCTTGTGTAATTAATGGTTACTTTCTTTGCTTACTAACTAGCGTGTCGAGTTCTCTCTATACGTATAGTAGCTAGCATCGACCAAGCACGGGGAAAGAGATGTCACTTCTTTCTATTAGCTAGCTAACACAATATAAAACCCCTAAATGAAGCCTCCAAAACCCCTAACCCCCTCCCTCCCCCCTTTCAAAAGAACAAAAAAACCAGCGCTCCTTTTGGTCCCGGTTGGTGTTACCAACCGGGACTAAAGGTCCTCCTGCCTGGGCGCCCCGCAGTGGCCACGTGGAGCCCCTTCTGTCTCGGTTCGCAAGCAAACCGGGACTAAAGGTTTTGGGCTTTAGTCCCGGTTCTAGAACCAGGTCTAAAGGCCCTCTGAAACCGGGACTAGTTCCCTCTTTTCTACTAGTGTCTACAAGGCAAAATTTTAATGTGTTTGCAAAATTTCAGCATGCATTCTGAGGAGGAGGATCAGGCCAGGTTCAGCTAGCTTGCAGTGACTTGGATTCTAGATTCTAGGGGAAGTGGAGCCAACTTTCCTATATGCACTTCGCAGCAAAGTACTCAGACGGCTTGTGCCTGAACCCTAGATGCCTCCGCCGGCACATGGTAGCAACTGAAACCGAAACAGTAGCCGTGACGTGCTTGCTGAAACCGATAGCATGATTTTCACAGCGTGAGTGTGACTGGAAGTTGTCCAAGAAGTTCCCAATCCCTTCCATTTCTATTAGTTGTTTATCGGAACTAGACACAAATACAGTGAGTGTCGTTCTCTGTTAAGGTGGTAAGACGAAACACTCGGCTAGTCCGCTAGTGGCAGCTGAGGAGGAAGATACTATATATGAGAGTTATTGATACGGAGATCTTTTTTTATTATTTGCAGGTCATACTGGCATCTTTCATTATGTGGTAGCACCATGGCGTAGTTGAGCAGGCACTCTATCTCAAAAAAAAAAAAAGAGAGGCTGAATTCTGAAGTTTTTGTCATTGCAGAAGATATCAAAATAATTATTTGTTGGTCAAAGTATTTTAGTTACTACAGTAGTACACACAAATACAAATAAATTTAGTTCTCCAAATATTTAAAATATTTTGGTCACAAGATTGCAGAAACAATTACCACTAATGGGCCAAAAACGCATACAAGTGACGAGCAAGCCAGCCGTCTGGCAACAGCATACCATGGCCACATTATTTTGCATGCCAATGATGGACACACATGCTTGACATCTCACTGGTATTTTTTTTTTCAAGATTTTGGAAAATAAACTGAATTCCTACACATTTTTAGAAATTACCATGGCACATTACTTAAACCACCTTAGCACAGGTAAACGAAAAGGCTCAGCACAACATCAAAACGTGAGGTTGATTTGACCAACTTTAAATCGGATTGGCAACACGGTAGCACAATCCAGTTGACCATCTGTGGTTAGCATGATTTCAACAGAAGGCCCTGTCCTCGTCGCAAATACAGTGACCACAGAAGGCTAGGCTATTGAGTTTTTCCTTCACAAACAACAGGGCAAAGGGCCAGTCGCTTGCAGTGTTGGTTCACACCGTGGGCTTGATTAGACCAAACAGTGCGCACACACTTTTTTAGCATTTTCTTACATGAGGCAATCGGGTTTTTTAGTATTTGGTTTACTTTTTTACCTCACATTTGTCTTACTAAATTTTAGCATCAGATTTTTTTCAGATCAACCGACGAACATTCAGTTAGGTTCTTCCCCATCTCCTACTTGGCACTTCAGGCGCCGTTTAAGGAAATTTGGTACAACAGCACCCCACCCCCCTGCCTTTCCCGGATCTGGGAAGCTCCCAAAAGTTTCTTGGCCCGGTTTTGGGAAGCTTCTGGAAGCTTCCATTTGGTATTTCATTTTATGATTTTTCTTTTTGGGCTGGTTTTGTTTGGTCTCATTCGATTTTTTTTCTTTTCCTTTTGTTTTTCCTTTTTCTTCCGTTTCACTCAAATGAGTGAAACTTCTTTATTTGAAAACTTCTATCAAATTTGCGTACTTTTCTCACCCTCATGAACTTCTATCAAAACGTTTTCACAGAACCACGTGAACTCTTTTTAAAATCCATGAACTTTTTTTTAATCCACAAACTTTTTTTAAAAATTTTCACTAACTTTTATTCAAATCCATGAACTTTTTCGAAAAGGTTGAATTTTTTAATCCATTAAGCCAAGTGACTAAGGTCTCTTCTATTCAGAAAATTTCCTTACATCCTAGATGCATGCATATGTAAAAGATCGGGCACCAAACCAATATAAGATACTGTGGAGGATTCTAGATTTTACTTTGCTTAACTACTCCCTGCGATCCAAATAAGTACTGTGTATTTTGGATCAGAGGGAGTATCTGTCTACTTGTAAGCAAGAGGAGATTGTAAAGGAAGAAAAACCAGACGGTACAGTGTGAATATTCCATGAAGATATATAATTTTGGGTTGCTGTGGGTAATAGAGAACTCTTCCTGCTGATAATTCAAATATTTCCTTCATAACTCAAGTGCGTACTGTAGTTGTATCTCTTCATCATTCGCGATACCATCTGGGACAACATTAATTGGTTCAGGCCCCTGCAGTTCCTGTAGTAGGTTATGTTCAAACATGGCACACCGCTTCTTTTCTTGCATTTTTTCTTGCACTTTTCTGCTCGTATGTTTCTCATTGCATCACGCACCTCATTAGGAATACAATCACACGGCTTCACTTGATTTCCCAACCCATATTGATGTCGCACAAGCCGGGTAGCACCACCAGCACTGTATGTGATTCCACAATAATGGCACTTGAATCCTTGTTTGCGACGCTTCGGGCCGTGATTCCACACATAATTAATGTATCCTGTGTGCACATGCACTGCATTCCATATCTATCTATCTATTATATACTTAAAACAAAAGACAAATAAGACACCATGTTCTTCCACATAAGCTAAAATAATATAGATCGTTGATTTATAATATTTACGGTTGAGATTCAAATATATATCTATCTATATCTATCTATCTCTCTCTCTCTCTCTCTCTATATATATATATATATATATATATATATATATATATATATATATATATATATATATATATAGAGAGAGAGAGAGAGAGAGATCGTCTTGAATTAAAAAGAAAAAAGTTCAAAGGAAATTGGCGCCCAGAACAAGAAAACAAGAGACACACACGGACTCAACTTTCCTTTGCTGGGGACATACACGGGCTCTTCGACGTAAAGAAGAATAACATAAAAATATATTTAAGGATTAAATCACGAACTCTGCATGAGACAGATGGGGACTCACGAATCACAAAAATCAAGGCAAACCCAAAATCAAATCCCATGATGGCAAAAGATTAGCATATGTGTTACGTAGATTTTAAATACAATGGTTCATATTAAAAGATAGAAGGGATTACGCACAACAAAAGTTATGTACACAAAGCCTCTTATATGTCACGTAACGGAACTTGGGCTTTTTTGTTTTAAGGATAAAAGGAACTTGGAGTTGTACACGGATCTACACATGATTTTGACCGCTCAAACCAATCGTGACTGCACATGTGGCTATGTCGGGCTAGGAAAATAATTTGTACCTGCACACGTGTCCGGCTAGGCCGCATGTCCGGCTAGGAAAATAAGTTGTACCTAGACGCATGCCTTTGTCCGGCTAGGACTAGGATCAAACTAGCTAGCTTGTTTTTCTGAAACTGAAGGACCATGAACTACCTATCGTTAGCAATATACTCCCTCCTCTCCTTATTAGTCTGCATATTAGTTTTGTCCGAAGTCAAAATATCTTCAATTTGACCATACTTATAGATAAAGTTATCAACATTTAAAATGCTAAATCAATATTGCTAGATTCATAATGAAATGCAGTTTCATACTATATATGCATTTTCTATTGTAGATGTTGATATTTTTTGATATAAATTTGGTCAAACTTTGTAAATTTTGACTTGACAAAAATCTAAAACGCAGAGTAAAATAAACTAGAGGGAGTACATCAAAAAAGGAAATAATACCTCAAACATCGAAAAAAGCAAAAAAAAATATTGAACCAATATGTAGTCCCTGTAAATGGTCGCTCAATTCGAAGAAACATTCTCCAAGCACATTACAAGCTTGGTCTATTTTTAAACATTACATGCATGTGGCGAACATATCATGTCTCCTGTATGCATGCATTGCATAGGTGTCCAGTTGGTCGGCAGGCAACGTTTTCATACTAAATATTCATCTCTCTTTGAAAAGATATATTTATTTCCGTTGATTATATAATTGATCTTAATTGCGCAGACAATATTTAATGTTGAACATAACGCAATATATTTGTTTGTATTGGGTTTTTATCAGAATGGACCACAATAGATGTCCATCCGATCTCTGTGTGCTATATGGCATGTTAGCAGAATTTACTGATGTAGCACGTTAAAAAAAGCCCCCTCAAAAAAAAGCAAGTTAAAAAATAATAATTTACTGACGTTAGTAATAACAAACTTCAGTTAGTTGTGCATGTCATAGGATTAGCAAGTAAGTCACATGCCGACATACAGCCGATAAGATTTGTCCGGTTTACATTGATGATTATATTAGTATGTACTATCAACAGTTGAGAAAGAAACGACATAAAATATGTATCCATTATATCAGCAGAAGAAATTGTGTATATTAGTCAGAACGATCAAGTTGTGTATTAAAATATTTGTATAAATAATCTCAAACATTGACTAAAATCCCTATGCACAAGAATATATACGAAACATTTACCTATTCACGAGTATGCACGAGATACAAAGCATATCTTGGCAATTTACAATAAAAATACATGGAGAAAGCCCAAAGATAGTTATATTTAAGTGAGAAGACACGTAAATCCATATAAAGGCATCCGATTGTAAATCAAAAATAATAATTGTAATATATATACCTCCAGTGATTATATAATGAGATGTAGAGATTGTAAAGATTAGGTAACCCTTAGAACATTGTTAGTTAAATTTAACTTGATATAGCGGGACATTTAACTCTTAGAACAATGTAAATGCAAATAGAGGCATGTTGTGACATACAAACACTCTTACTAAAAATCTAATATACTGGATCAGTGGTTTCTACCAGAATCCAATTATGATTGCACCAGAGGGACATTTAGCGAAAATACTTTTTATATTCAAAATAAAATATTATAACAATGTAAACATAGCTTCAAGTTAAATGAAACAATAGTTGACCACACGTGAAATTTATAACCAATAATAGAAATGATAGGAATTTGTCAAAAGTATATAGTAAGTCTAGCCGCGCATTTGCACGGGACACAACGGTAGCTTCCATAAAAATAAAAATCCATTTTCACTGCAATAAAATCAAATGAAGATGAGAACCAAATACTCATATAGCTACTGATGTTAATTATTAACAAAACATCTATCTTTATAATAATGCAAAGACAGAGCTTTGTATTGATGATTTCATGGTGCTTAAAATAAATTAGAATATTTGAATATCTTGCACTACTATTGCAAGTTTACAATTCAGATCCGCAATATCCCAATTGATATCAACCTGTGTTCAAACAATTTGAATGGGTTCAAACAGGACCTCGATTTTCCCATTCATGACTCATCATGAGCTAATGATACACTATGAGATAGGTCCAACACATGCAACTCAAAATGTACAAGGAACTTCTGTTGTATTTGAGCGATGACGCAACAGACCTACTGATTGTTTTTGGCAGGACACTTTTTCCAGGTGCTGCATGGCATGCTTTATAAGATGCCTGAAGTTTCAGAGTTCAGAATTTCAGAGGTAGAGTTTCAGAACTTCAGAGTTACAGTTTCAGACCTGCTGATTCTTTATAATGACCTTTCTGTATGGTAAGCGTGATTCAGGAGGTAACTTATGTTGCTATCTTTTTCCTCCAACAATGGATCTCCAAATTAAATTGCCTTTGTCACGCATACTAAATTGGCCATCAGAAAATGCCAACTTCTAATTGTTATGTTGCCGAGATAACTGAGTGCTTGAAGCAAGCTAATATAGTTCTAGAGCAGTATCATAAGGTACTACTGCTGATGTAATCTAATCTACTCATGGACATGCAATTAATCTAATCTATTATTAGTATTGTGAACTGTAGTTGAAATCGGTTGTGCATTCTACAGCTGGATAGTGCTCACCTATTCCAGCAGGAACAGCTGAAGACCCTGCACCAGCAGCCGCCGATGCCGCTCCATCTCTGACGGCGCTTGCGCCATTCAGGCCATTGGCCTGAGCATCGTCGCCCCCAGCACATGCTGCCGCACTGATGGGCGAATGGGTCTTTGCGCCAGCCATCTTGTGCCGTCGCCAGTCACCAGAATCGAAGGATTGAGGTGGTGTAGCCGCCACGACCGTGCGTTTTTCTTGAAACGGAGACCACGAGAAAGTGGGCAATAGAAAACTCCCGAACGGAAGTCACGGGAAGTGGGAACTGCATGAAGCCATGAACTGGAGACGCATAGATGAAGGGGGGGGGGGGGGGCTTGTAGGTGTGGACTTTTGGGCTGGGCTTAAAATGTGGTCGGACATAAAATTTTGGCCAGTATACCAAAAATTCAAGGCCTAACGAAAATTCCGAAATTTCAGATATTTTGTTGAAATATTTTTCCCTGCAAGGAGACCACTAACCAGCGACCACGCTCGGCAAGTAGACTAACTAACCTCTAACAGCACTAACTAACCCCGTACTGACTACTCCTCGAATCACTCCACGATTAACAAGACCCGGCCGTGCAGCTAACAACCTATGCATGTCAAGAATATGGCTAATAGTTGTAGAACTACGTCTTTCCTGAGAAAATAGAGTCGACAATGTAGACACGCCCGCCTGTACGCCCAAGCATCAGTACAAGGACTTCACTTAGTACTAAGCACTAAATTCCCGATGTCTAATATTCTCAAGCAAGCGCCCTTTTTTCTTGCAATAATTTTGCTAATAGCTGATATAGGAGAGAACTTTGTTGAGACTTGAGAGTCCATGGGCTGTGTCCTAGTCATGAATCATAGGAACACAATCCATTGGTTATTGAATTTATAGAGATGATTTACCCACAAGATGATATACGGTTGCTCGTGACATTTATATGGGATAAATTTCACCAGATATTTGAACTCGGAAGGTCCTCGTATGTAATGAAAGTCTCCAATGATGTACAACAAGGGCATGTGCCATCATTTATTTGAACTTGGTTGATACATGTCCTTTCAAATTGGTACATCCACTTCTGAACTAGATGATTTCACGTGCTGCAGGAAAACTCAGATGTAGATATGAAATATTGTTACGGCACCGCAAGCACAAATTATTAAGTTAGCAATTTAATCATTCGAAAAATCTAGGCATTAAGTATTTAATGAGAAAATTACTGCATGTCTATTAATATTAGGTGTTCACTCACTTTTATTTGTTAGGAACATCTTTTTTGCAATCAATAGTGTCACATCCCAAAATTTTCAACTTTGGAATGGTAATTATTTGAGTATGTTAATTAAAAATTTACTTGTCTTGCTTGAATTTAGCTTGTTTTGGCTCTGGTTTCAGAACCATAAATTGATTATTAGGGAACCTTTATAAGACCCAAAATAGAGTTTATACATTATTATAATTATTAATTTAATATGTGTGCTGGAATATATTCCGTCAGTGAAATATTGCATCCGGATTTACTGTATTTTTGTAAAAAATTCTGAATTGGTTTGTATCGATTTTTAATCAAATTCAAATTCAATGCACCAAAAAAATAGGAACGAAGAATTCCCAATCCACCGAGTCAACCTGTGCGGCCCAACATGTACTTGTACATACTCCCTCCGGTCTTTCTTACTCTGCCTATAAGAATTGTCTGAAGTCAAACTTCATAAAGTTTGACCATATTTATATGAAAAAATATTGACATCTACAATGCTAAATTCATACAATATGAAAACTAAAGTCATGACACATCTAATACTATTGATTTCACATTCAGAATGTTGGCATTTCACATTCAGAACTAAAAAGGACCGGAGCGATGTATGATGTCCCTTGATGAAGTGGGTGGATCCCTTTGCCCATCCAAGTGGTCAGAATTCCGCAATCCGACTGGACAAAGAGATGTCCGAGGACATACACAGCATGTCCAGGAGCTCCGTGCCAGGAAGCGCGTGCTGCAGAAGTTTTTCAAGTCCCAGGTCGCTGAGCTTGGCGACGCCGAGATGCCTGAGGAGCCACCGAACCTCGATAGATATATGACAATGAGGACGAGGAGGAAATGGTTTATCTGGGGTTCGGTATCTACGATGAATAGAATAATTCTATTTCACGGATTCGAGCCATGGTTAATTGATACTCATGTGACTGAAATCAAATGTCTTTGGCCATTTTTTTCAATTATGTCTTGTAGTATGATGATTGCAATTCTATCTGCTGTGTTTCACGGCAACCATATAATTTGTTGTTGAGAAATTCGTAGAGGGGCGGGGGAGGGGGAGAAAGTAAACACTTTCAAGTGGACATCTATCAATGAGTACTAGATGAATTCAATTGTAAGCAGGCAACGGAAACCTGCCAGCGATGTTATTAAGAGTGTAAAGTGATCTTGTAAGGCTGTCATCAGAACCAGATAGCACAACCTGGAACATGCTGATGAACTCAATGACCAGCAAGATCTATCAATGTGTACTAGATGAATTCAATTGTAAGCAGGCAACGGAAACCTGCCAGCGATGTTATTAAGAGTGTAAAGTGATCTTGTAAGGCTGTCATCAGAACCAGATAGCACAACCTGGAACATGCTGATGAACTCAATGACCAGAAAGCACCAACTAAAACACCCTCATGCAGATGGGTTTGCCACTAACAACTAAGACATGGTTGTAGTATGCCAGCGGCAAAGCATGAAGAGTGTTGCCTGCGATAAATACACATTCGACATGTCCATATACTCATTCATAGATGAATGAAACGATAAGATGACAGCAGAGCAACATAAACTTGCCTTGAAGATGACAACATTCCAATAAATGATAGCTTGGGCATGCAACTATGTGAAGATCAACCACCAAACTGTAACACTCTTAATCAGTCCTTGCTGCCAATAAGTGGAACATGATAATGTGATGGTTCATCTCAACGACAGCAGACACAATAAAAAATTGTACTAAACATGAGATGACATTAATGTTTGGATCTCTATGCTTCTGCCAGATCTCAAGAAACATATGTTGGAGCAGATGGATCTGTTTTGTCTATATCTGCAAGATTTGCTGTAGAGGCCAGCACGAAACGAGTGGGATGCTGGCTCCCTCTTCTGCAATGCCGGCTTCTCCATCCCTTGATGTGATCAAGCGTGACACCGGGAATATTCAAAGTCCACTTCTATACACTGGACTGCCACTGGATGCCTGATCGCCAATTTGTCTGATTATGTGGCGCCTATGTTGTTGTTTTCATTTCAGTCTTTGTTGCATCTGTTAAGAGCTAGTGTACCTTTTTATTTACATAGACTACACATTGTCGTATTCTGCGTGTGTGATGCTGCCCCCAGTTTGTAATGTTTTTGTTTGAACCATGTACCACAACAGTAGACCTGTTGTATCAGGATTCTTTGTATGTAATGGAGCCGGAGAGCTTTCTGCCTGTTGATATGAAAAGATGTGAATAAGGATATCCTTTCAAGCTAAACTCTTGCAAAACAACTACAAAAACTCTTGTAATTAACATGGTAGGGCAATTTTTATTTGGGAAAGTAGTAGGAGGTGTTCCCTTAGCCTTTGGAACATGAAGAGCATATGGGACTAGAAGATGAGTGTTAACTCTGTAAATTTATTTAACCGCTATTCTGAGTGTCGCTAAGTGTCAAATTAATGTGTTTTAGTACAACCATCATTCAACTTAGCACCTGCGGGGACCATCACTGTGGGAAATTCCTGCCAGAATCAAACCACGATATGTACTTGCACGTTCCAACGAGATGGTGTTTGCATGCTTCCAGTCGACCAGGTTCCCTTCTTGCCGGCTACTAAGCCTGCCAGAGAAGAATAATCAGGCCAGGTTCAGCTAGCTCACAGTGACTTTGCAATCGAAGGGAGTGGAGACAAGCTTTCAAATATGCACTTTTGTCAGGAAGTTTTTTTTAAAGGAGGATATACCCCCGGCCTCTGCATCCGGACGATGCATGCAGCCATTTTATTAATTATTCACAAAGACCATAGAAAGCAATACCCTCAAGCCACCATCTAGGCAAGAAAGTACTACAATCTAGCGACGCTCAGCAGGAACATGACAGTTCACCGGTGAGGAATCCCTTCAGATAGAAAGGGAAATCTTGATGCTATTCGAGGTTCTACAATAGAAGGATTAGGAACGAAGTGCCAGGACGTTCTTGATGAAACCAAGACTATGATTTTCGTAGCTTCAGCTTTGGGAGATTGTGCCCAAGAAGTTCCCAACACGTTCCATTTTTATGAGTAGTTTTCATTATAACCAATTGTATAAATACAATGTGTGGCATTCTCTATTAGGATGGTAAGACGAAACACTAGGTTAGGGACATGTGAGGAGGAGGAAGATATATATCTGAGAACTATTGATACGTACATTTTTCACTATGATGAGGTAGCACCATAAATGTAGGTGAGTAGGTACTCTATCTCAAACAATATATGTTCAAATTCCAAAATTTTAGTCACCGCAGAATACACAAAAATAATTATTTGTTGGTCAAAGTATTTCCAGTGATTGTTTTTTACACCTATTTTTAGTTATTGTTTTTTGCCGAAAGAGTTTTTTTTGCGGGGTTAAAGGGATTTCATTGCTCAAACAGGAGGAAGATCCTCCATACACAGTTTAGGTACATTAGCAGGGCCTGACTTAAGCCACACCGCTGTCCTAGCTTCTACTTGACGAAACACAGCTAGTCTATGACTGATTGAATTTTGGAGCCTACTAATATGAGCAATAGAAGTTTCCCTTTCACTGAGACGAGACTTGACTTCATTGATCATCATCGCATGTTGCGATCTATCATCCCTTCGCGCCTGCATAGAGTTCACTGCAACCAAGCAATCCATCTCAACATCCACCGGGAGCATTGACCATTGCATGGCAAAGTTTAGTCCCTCCAAACAAGCCGAGAGTTCAGCTTGCAGTGAACTAACGCAATTGTGCAGGCTTCTACAGACCGAGAAGATGATGGCACCGCTACTGTCCCGCAAGATCATACCTGCTCTAGCATCCCCTGTAGCTTCACAAAATGAGCCATCAACATTCAGTTTGACAGGACCTGGGGCAGGAGACAGCCACCTGATCGGTGGAGACGTGGGATGCTCCACATGCGGTAGTGTAGCCGGTCGGGATTGAGCATTAATCACCATCTTGCCTTTTATAATGTCACCAGTTGGGCACCTCTGGATGGCAATGAGCAACGACTCATAGCTCAGCAGAAAGCGGTAAGAAGCTTCCACTGGGGGCGGTTTCTTGTTGTGGACGATCTCGTTTCGGACGTGCCAGGAGTGCCATAGGACCATCAGGACATGCGTGTGATCATACGTTTTCAAGGGATGCAGCACATCGAACAGCCATTCAACTCCCGTCAGCCGGACAATGTATAGGTTCGGTAAGTTCCAGTGCTTCACCAAGGCACGCCACAGTTCCACCGCTCGAGGGCACCTCCATAATACATGGAACGTATCCTCTCGCTCCATCGTGCACAGTAGGCATGTATCAGTAATCTCCAGTGTTCCACTTTTTTTGTTAGCCCAAGTGGCCAAAGAATTTGATGCAATCTTCCACCCAAATGTACGCTCTTTGGGAGGAGCAGCACACCTCCAAATAAATGCCCAGACAGCACGTCGCCCGTCCGGTGCCCTGCCCGCTGCGACCGAAGACGGCCGGAGGCGCTGGTCGAGCGCGAGACGGTAAGCTCTCCGTACTGAAAAGGTGCCATTACGCTCGGCCGCCCATGCGATGAAGTCACCAGCATGGCGTGGGGACACTTTGATCTTCGGAATTTCCGTAACATCCACGTGCATGAAATTCTGTCGTAACAACTCCAGTTTCCAGTTTCCATATTCATCAAGCAGTTGGCTCACTCTCCTCAGCCTAGAGCGACCCTGTAGGGATATTGGTCCATGAGCCACTGGGTGCGGGATCCACTGATCTCACACAAATGCGGACCGAAGCTCTGTCACCAATTCACCAGATTAATCCCTTCTTGAGGAGTTCGAGGCCATGTACAATGGACTGCCACATTGTCGAGACGTTGCCGGAGAAAACGGTGTTCTCTAGGCGACCATCCGGGTAGTACTGGGCCTCTAAAACCTGCTCACACAAACTGTAGGGGTTAGAGATTAACCGCCAATCTTGTCGGGTGAGCAGGGCCTGGTTGAACAGCCGGAGATCCCGAAAGCCCAGCCCACCCTGCTCCTTTGATTTGATCATGATGTCCCAAGCTGTCCAATGCGTCTTCCTTCTTCCTTCCTTGGCGCCCCACCAGTAGTTTCATACCATGCGAGTAAGGTCGTTACAAACACTTCTAGGGAGTCGGAACACTCCCATAAGGTACGTATGCAGGGATTAAGCCACGACTTTGATTAGTATTTCCTTCCCTCCCTATTAAGCACCTTCACCCCATGATAATATTCTCTTAGTCAATTGCTCCTGTAGGCTCTGGAAATGGCCCTTTGATATGTGACCGGTTGGAGTGGGCAACCCCAAATAGTATTCCTCAAACTGCAGGTTCTGAACCTAGAGAGCAAGGGTGACCGCAGCTTGGTCCTCACGCTGACACTTGTTACCGAATAATATGGAGCATTTCGATGGGTTGATGAATTGTCCCATAGTTCTCTCATAGATGGACAACGCATCGTTGATCTCCAAGACATTCGCTGCCATGGGACGAAAAAATAGTAAAGTGTCATCCACAAATAGTAAGTGCGACATGCCTAGCGCCCGTGGACACACACGCACTAGGGTAATACTTCCATTTTGCACCTTCTTCTTAAGAATAGCATCAAGCCCGCCAGCAACCAATAAGAAAAGGACATGTGACAAAGAGTCTCCCTGCCGCAACCCATGCGATGGTGCAAACAAATCTGAGCTGGCTCCATTAACTTTGACATTGTATGAAAAAAGCGTGAAGATATCTTCAATGGTATAGCTGGCTAAGCTGGGTGATCTCTTCATAGCTTAATTCGTTGGATGCCAGACAAAGCAGTTGGATTCTGTCCTTTCTTACCCTACCAGGCCACCACAGTTTGGCTCGTATATTGTGACGTGAGTGCAAGTTTAAGGTGCAAAATTCAAATGGTATTGTCTCGGTGTTTCATGCATGCTCTACTAAGAATATTTGAGTGTGTTTTCTTCAATTCAAAAATTGGTTTACCAAGATATATACAGTCACAGAGCCGGAAAGTGCAAAGACGGAACACTAGTGATGTAACTTGAACTGAAATTTCCGGATGAATTAGGACTTGGCAAGCAAAAATAAATTTATGAGTTTGATGTGGAAATCAAAGCCCATCCAGCACCACATGCTCCTCTCTCCTATGACGTATAAAATTGGCGATGGCTCGCATGCTGACGGACAAGCTGTTGAGCTCACACTTCCAACTAAGCTGGTCATGGCCGTGGTGCCCATGTGCCCGCTGCCAACCTACATGCTTATACTGTATCTCTTTGATGTGACATTATAGGCTAATAAAAGCTTCCTTTATCAGAAATCCCATTGTCGATCAAATCCTTTTGAGTACTACGCTTATGTCTCCTTTATGCGATGACATTATGTGTCAGAGAAAAACTCCCTTTACCAAAAAGCCCATTGCACTTGGTGCTTGTCACAACACGGGAGAGAGCTCGTGTGCGAGCTACTAATCTATAACCTTTGCTTGGTACGTAAACCGTCTAGATAGCTGGAGAAGGATCGATCAGGCTAGAAAAACTAATCCGCCTTATCAGTGTGCGCTGCTTCGAGCGTCATCGGGTTCTTGCACTTCGCTAACAACTAGTCGTGGGGTCAGGACTGCGCCAACAATGCCTTGATGCCTCTGCTGGTGGCTATGACAACAAAGCAGAAGTCCAGTGATTACTGCCCACAGAAAATAAGGGCACTCATGAAGCTGTGCGAGGTGCCAAGAAAGAAGGATGCATGTATCCAGTGACCGAGCAGCCGTTCCTGATGAAACCTAAAACATGATCGCCACAACTAGAGGTTCTCTTGACGTTGTCAGAAAAGTTCCCAATGCCTTCCATTTCTACAAGTAATTATTAGAACCAAACATACGAAGACAGATGCGGAATTGTTTGTTGGGGTGTGAAGGCCAGTGAGGACGAGGAAGATATATACGAGCACCTTCCATAATAAGGTACTCCTGTATGGTGGGTGAACACTCATTGTGTGTCCCTGGCGTCCTGCTCACAGGTACTTGAGACCAGCTCAACAACAATCCCTCCCATGTCGGTCTCGCGGGTGATCGAGAGGCCAAACCAAGCACCGTCGCCAGGGTCCCCTCCTCCCTCTCCTCACCCCCTCACCGCCGCCAAAGGGTGTGGCCAGGCGATGCCCGGTCTATACCAACGGAGGCGGGGTCTTCTACGTCTCCTCCGCGGGAGATCCGGCAGGCCAGATCTGATAGGCTGGGGTGCGACACTAGGTGACGAGCGCGACAACAAGGCGGTGTGCAGGAGTGGTCAGTGAAGACATCCTGGCGCCATGTGGTGGTGGTGCTCACTCCAGTTGGATTGGTTGCTACCGTGATGGTGCCAGATCCGATCTCGGGCGGAGCGGCGGTCAGGCCTTCACCTCCATGTCCAGCCAGATGTGGGTTTTGGTGTGCAACACTGCTTGGTGATGGCTGGTGGCGGCGGCCGTGGATCTAGTGCCCGTCCAATTGGAGGTGCGTGGAATGGCCGATGAGGGGCGGCTAGTGAATCCAGTCAGTTGCAGGGTCGGGATGTCATGATTATACTTTAAAATCGTACGCGCCGACCTCGGTCATGGTGGAAGATGGCTGCATATTGGGTGTCATCTCCTTATCGAAGGCATCATCAATTGCAATCATTGTCACCTTTGTCCGGTTGCTCCAAGGAAAACCATAAAAACGAGACTTCCGGATCGGACGATGACAAGGCCTTCAGGGCCGCTCTCCCTCTTTGGGGAATCGTCTCAGAGTAGACGTTGACTGGAGGGGACAAGAGGAAGAGCAGTGTTGCA
This sequence comes from Aegilops bicornis, assembly GCA_021605145.1. NCBI lineage: Eukaryota > Viridiplantae > Streptophyta > Magnoliopsida > Poales > Poaceae > Aegilops > Aegilops bicornis. Next base: position 650,168 of record JAHIAL010000069.1, read on the forward strand.
TATATCGCATCGATGACGATGGGTGTCAGCAACATGGCATATTAGAGCCTTGGTGATGGACACGTCTTGATGGATGCACACAGGTGGTGTCGTTGTTTGGCATCATGATGGCTTGGCAAGGTGAATGCGTTGACCATGCCTGCAGGTGGGATGGTTGAAGATGCCGATGGCTGATCCTAGAATGTATGCATGTGGTGCATGCTGAGGGTCTGGTAGAACAGTTGGTGCTCTCAGCTTGCTGGCGGGCGGCATGGTGAGGCCACCAATTAGATGTTGTGTGATGATGTGAGGTCAATCCAGCGACTATGGTTGCCACGAAGGTGACTTTGGGTTGATCCATGTATTTGTTTTCTCGGGTTCTGTTGAATAATATAGTGAAAATGATTATGCGCGTAAGCTTGATGCAGAGACGGTAGTAATTCTCCTTTTCAAAAAAATGCATGCACTGTATCTGAAATAAAATGGCCAAATTGATGCATTATGTTGATTTTACTATTGGGAAAATTCTTAAATTATGTGAAACAAATAATGTCAAGGAAATAGATAAATATATCTGCGGAGCTAGGCGCCTAGATGTTCACCCCAGTCTGAATAAATTTTGGATCTTGGGTGCCATGTTAATTTAATTATTTGGCATGGCTAGTACCGTGCGACCATTGTTAGACTGCTGATCGTTTGATGCTCTGCGTGTATATTTTATCATGTGAAATCATCAAACACCTTCTCATCCAGTGAGTTAGACCTAAACCTTAGTCATGGTGTTAACCATTTGGACGATTGGACTGAAGAGGAACACGCGCAGGACTGCCCTACTGCGACAATTCTTCAAGAGCTTTCGGCTCAATGGGATGCATGGTTAGCTCCTAGGACTCATGCCCACAGGTGATGTTGAGGTGGCGTGATAGTGAGTAATTCCAATTTTGTTGGGGGCTGATGTTGTGGACTTAAATGACGTGTCTTCTCTTTGAACTTTAACTCACTTTCTTCTAAATGCAATAGAATAATCTGAATAAGGTGGTGTCATTAACTTTAACTTCAACTTAACATAATCATTAACTACAGGGGGTGTCGCCTGTTTTCATTCCTGTTGTTTGGCTTCTTCCACCTAGAACACATATCTTTCTTTTGCTGGTTTCCTATAACAAGATGATGACCATGGATAACTTGGAAAAAGGAACAAGATCTTGCTCGTCTTTTCTCTCTATTTGTTAAGAGCTAGTGTACCTGTTAGTGTAAATAGACTGATATGTGTTTCAGCGTCAGTCATTTTTCAAGAGCATGAGCAAAGACTATTTAATTACAAAAACACATTCTGCTTGGTTCAGTCTTTGCTCTATCTGTTAGGAGTTAGTTTACCTTTTACTTTAAATAGACTGCACCTTTTCATATTTTGGGTGTGTGTGGGCCCCAAGTTTGTAACGTTTTAGTTCGAACCATGTACCATACCAGCCTTATGAGACTACTTTCTTTGTAATGGCTTCCCCCTGTTGATCTAAAAATGTGAATAAGGATATCCATTCGGACTAAATTCTTGCACAGCTCCTTCTGCAAATACTCTTGCTAGAAGTAGGGTTATTTTATTTGGGAAAGTAGTGGTTACTGGGAAGTGTTGCTAGCAGATGAGAGGGCAAACTCTGTAAGTTTATTTAATTCCTATTCTGCAAGTCGCTGCAGGTCAAATTAATGCATTTTAGTACCACCGTCATTCTCGGCACCTGCCGAAGCATCGCTGTGAGAAATGCGTGCTTGAATTAAACCAGTATCTGTACTTTCTACGTTTCTTTGTGCCCGTGTGTGCTAAGCTATCAATCGACCAGGGAGTTGAGCCAGCTTTTCTATATGCACTTTGTCGGTAAGTTACTCAGACGGGTCAAGCCTGATCCCTGCACGTTTCTGCTGGTGTTTGGCAGCAACACGGCAGATCGCCCTCGACGATTCCATTTAAATGAAATCGGAACTCTCGAGGCTATTCGAGTTGCCACCATAGAATGGCTCATGGAACCAAGTGCCGGGACGTTCTTGACGAAACGAAGACCGTGATTTTCCAAGCTTGAGCTACAACAGGCACTGTCAAAGAAGTTCCCAATACCTTCCATTTCTAGGGATGGCAATGGGTAGGGTATGGGCGGGTATGATCCTTTTTGCCAAAACCCATACCCGAATCTTTTTTCTGTACTCACCCATTTTAGTATCCATGGACACAAATTGGTACCCGTGCCCATACGCATCGGGTATCTTATACCTAATGGGTATTCGGTGGGTACAATATATAACATTGTCATGATAAAGGTAAGATAATAAAAGGTCTAAAACTAAAGTTAGGTACACGGCCATCACAATCTGGTAGTTTTTATCAGAACCAAACATATAAGTACAGTGTTTGGCATTCTCTATTAGGGTGGTAAACTCTAGAATAATGGCATGTGAGGAGGAGAGGATATATATGAGAACTATTGATACGGAGGTATGTCATTACGAGGTGCCTCATGGTAATGTAGGTGAGAGTCACTCTATCTCAAACAAAATATGGCCCAATTTGAAATTTTTATTAATTGCAGAATGTACCAAAATAATTATCAATTGGTCAAAGGATTTCAGGTATTCCATAATATACATACAAATACAAAGAAAAATATTTAATTTCAGCGACATTTAAAATATTCAGGTCACCCAATTGTAGAAGCAGTTACCATGGATGGGTCCAAAAGGCCTCCCAGTGAGCAGGCAGCCCGTCACTCGTCACTGGCAACACCGTACCAGTGACGAGCACATTATTGCCATGCCATCGAGGGGCACATATACTTAGCATGTCGTATTTGTTCCAAGATTTAATCCTAAACAAAGTATTTCTGCACATTTATAGAAATCACATTGGCACATTACTAAAACCACCTTAACACATTTACAAAAACCACCTCGGCACATATCACACATGTACACTTACATACATCTCACATTCATTGTTCTACATGCATCGCATATACAAACACATATAAGAAGATTCATCAGAGGTGACGTTCATAAGTTTCTTCTAACGAAATTTTAAGCACAACATTAAATTGTGCGGCTGATTTGACCAATTTTTTTTTATCAAAATGCCAACACAATAGCACCATCGAGTTGAATCAGACATGGCTTAGCACAATTTCAGCACAAAGCCATGTCCTAATTGCATATAGTGTGACCATAGAAGACTAAGCTATTACCAGTCTTTTCCTTCCCAAATTAATTAAACGAGACAATTTTGCGTGACCATAGTTGCAGGCGTGTCTTTAGACCGCAGCTGACGAAGAGCTTTACACTGACCTTTCCCTTTTCCAACCCAACCCCAGTGAGTCATTGAGGATTTTGATGCGGATACAAGTTTAATATGAGAAACTGGACATGTTTTTCACGGTGTTTTTCCGGATATACTGGGGAATATTTGAATGTGCTGCAATAGTTTGGCCTGCGTGTACACTTTTCACCAATGTACGAGTGGCTGATAAATGCAGAGTGGCTGATAAATGCAAAGACGGAGCACTATTGAATGCAGAGCAATCTCTAGTGCCAGCCGTTGCTGGTCAAATTAAATGTGTTTGAGTACCAGTGCTTTCAACTCGGTAGCTGCCAGAAGCCTGCGACCGGCAAGCATGCCTGGCTCCGGGACATGCATGTTCCCCTCTGCTGGCGCTTGGCAGTAGCATGGTAGATCGCCGGTGACGACTACCGTCCGGTAGAAATGGAGCCCTCGAGGCTATTTTAGGTGACACAATAGAACAATATGGGAGACTAGTGGCGGAGGCGTGCTTGATGAAACCAAGACCATGCCTCTCGTAGCATTAGTGTGAGTAGATGTTGTCCAACAAGTTCCCGGTGCCTTCCATTTCTATGAGTAGCTTACCTAACCATGTGTATAACTACAATGCCTGGCTTTCTCTATTAGGTATGTAAGATGGAACACTAGGTTGGTGGCATGTGAGAAGGGCGGAAGATATATATGAGAACTATTGATACGGAAATCTTTCATATGAGGTAGCACAGTAATGTAGGTGAGCAGACACTCCATCTCAAACGAAATACGACCGGATTCCGAAATTTTATTCATTGCAGAAGGTACCAATATAATTATCTGTTGGTCAAAGTATTCAATTTATTGCAGCCATTATATATAACAATACAAATAAATTTATTTATTTTCAGCGACATCTAAAACATTTAGGTCACCCTCTTGCAGAAGTAGTTACCAACCATGGGTCCAAGAGGCCTCGAAGTGCGGCCTATCAGTCGCCAATGGCAACACTGTACTGACATGCACATTATTTACATGCCAATGTGGGGAATATAAACTCAGCTTGTGACTGATATTTGTACCATAATTTTTTCTCAAAAATGATTTCTGCACATTTATAGAAATCACCTTGGCACATTACTAAAACCACCTCAACACATTTACAAAAACCACCTCGGTCCATATCACACATTCTAGGTTTACACACATCGCACATTCACAGTTTACATGCATCACATATGCAAACATATATAACAAGATTCAACAGAGACGACTTATATATGTTTCTTGTGACGAAATTGTCAACAAAACATCAAAATGCAAGGTCAATTTGACAATTATTTTTATCGAATTGGTAACACAATAGCACCGTCGAGTTGAATCAAGTGTGGTTAGCACGATTTTAGCAGAAGCCCTGTCCTAATTACATATACTGTGATCATAGAAGCCTAAGCTATTATCGGTCTTTTCCTTCCAAAAAGGAAATGCAAAGAGTCAGTTGCTGCATTAGTGTACACCATGGGCTTAATTGGACCAAACAGTAGGCACACATTTTTAAGCATTTTTTAGGGTAACTGTTTTATGGAAAATGCTATATGGCGCTTAAGAGTGCCATCTGGGATAACTTGCGTACCCACATCCCTTGGCTGGTTCCTCTCTTCGGGGGCCTATGTAGTAGTCTCTTATTCAGCGGTTCGCACCAGTTATTCGGGCCATATCTACAATGGCCCATATACTTATGGGTCATCACCATCCTCCTCTCCTTGAAATAAGGGGTGCTTCCGGTTCTGTGTGTGCTTCAAGTAGTTTTGTCTTCTATGTACTACCATATGTTAGAGTAAATAATTTTGTACGAGGAACTACTGAACTCAGTCACTTGCTGATGATACTCAACAGTTATCTGTTGAGGTCTATACCATGGAGGTAATCAAATTGGATCAGTGATTGATTTCTAGGTTTCGCCATAAATCTAATTGGTTACTTTCAGTTATATAATCAATAGTTCGAACGCAGTCAAAGGTAGGGTGAGTGTGCTATCAAATTAGATGGGAAGAGCATGTTGCACAGAGTTGGTTGAATACAATTTATTTGAAGTCTAATTTTTAAAAATTCAAAATTTTTTGAAAATTTCAGGCAAAGAAAACCTTTTTTATATATTTTTCAGAAACTGGATTTTCCATCCCGAACGAAAAAAAGCATAAATTGAAAGAAAAAAAACATACTCACATCCCATGAAACTGTCCTTTGCAGGCAGTTGTGTTTTATGTTGAATTATACCTATGCATGTGTTCTATACGTACGTCGGTCATCTAGTTTAATGATGTAATGCTTATTTTGGTCAACATAATGAAAGCAGTAAATAGATGCCCCGTGTGAGACTTGTGGTGAAGTGATGTGCCAGAAGGATAGGAAGTTCTTTATATATCTTCCGAATGACTACCTCACTTGGACGTTATATTTAGTTCAACATGTTCTGATTGAGTTTCATATGGTGTTCATGTCCAAATTGATTAATTAGTTATTTCTTTCAATTCTGCTCAGGTCCCTTGCAGGGCATGGCGTGACTTCTTAGAGAGGTTTCGAGTTCCGCTTGATGTAACCATCATATTCTAGTGCACCCACATGAAGATGCCCAACACTTGAATTGTCTTGTCACTAGTGAGCCAAGCCGCACCTATTTCGATTGTCCTGGTTGGACAACCCCTGCAACTTCTTATGACATGGAAGTTGGGGAGAGGGCCACATTCTACCTCGAGCATGATCGTGGCATATCATGGTCTACTACAGGCTTGTTGGCAGCAATAGTTCACTTACTCCAGACTATTTTTTTGCGGATACACTTACTCCAGACTATGACCCTGAGTCCGCCCATCGAAAATCCTAGTTACCTAGTAGGCATCCATGGCAGATCTGATATTGTTACCGTCTCTATTTAGTTGAACTTGTGTGTTACTTGCCTCTTTCTGGTACTTTGTTGAACTATGTCAATTACTACATTGTTGAACTTAATATGTTGTTATTTGCCTCTATTTAGTATTGCCAAAACTTCAATTAATTACTGTTGTTAAACTGGATTGTGGTGTTATTTCCAGCAGGATAGTGTTGTTGTACAATTTTAATTTCAAATCTGAAAACCAAATAGCTGGTCTTGCACCACATGGCATGGCACTAGTGATGAATATTGTTGCTTGTGTTGACCGCATGGCACGCTTTCAGTATGTAAAATACTGCTGACGTTGGCTCCAAACTCGCAAACACAATGATGTAAAAAATGCCATGTGATAAGTGAACTCATCACTGCTGTTTATACTACTACAATTGTCATGCTTCCATGACACATGAAAATCCTAGTGGCCTCCTCTTCCACAGATTGCACACAAATAAACAACAAAAATTGCCATGTGGAAATGAACTATCTAAATTTGATTGCAAACAGGAAATTTCAACTATCTAAATTACCATCTTCCACACAAATTTTTCATGTCGAAATGCATACTGAAAAAGTGCATGAAAAACAGGACTATAAAAACGACACCTGAGTTCGTGTGCACGACCTCGACTGCAGCCTCCCTGATGGCGCCCATGTTGGGCGTCTTGGCCTGCAGCGCCGCTCCTGCACGCCCTCGCCGTGGCCTCGCCCACCACCACGACTACTTCGAGGCCATCCCATCACTAGCCTCCACCACAAGTCGCCATAGACTAGTCTCCACCACAGCCTCCACCTCCATCTTCTCCCTCTCTGCTGCTGACGCGGGGCATAGCGCCGGATCTTGTTAACCACAACCACAGCATCAAGGCAGTTGCAGAACCCCTTGTTGTGAGGCAACCAGCGATGCGCGCTGCGGATGAGGTGGTCATCAGGGGAGTCGCGCACCTGCCGCAGACCTGCTGCTCTCCATTGTCTCCTTCGGGCTGCTGAGCTCACCTGTCGTGCACCTCCCACCGAGGCCGCTGCGGGACCTGAAGGAACCCTCTTCGTGTGGCAACCGGCGATGCGCGCCACGGATGAGGTGGTCGTCGGGCGGACTGGCGCGGCTGCCGCAGGACCTGATGGTGACCCACATGTATAGGGGATCAATCGTAGTCCTTTCGATAAGTAGGAGTGTCGAACCCAACGAGGAGCAGAAGGAAATGACAAGTTGTTTTCAGCATGGTATTCTTTGCAAGCACTGAAATTAGAAGTAACGAGTAGTTTGATAGCAAGATAGTTTGTAACGAGCAAGTGACGGCAACGGTAACAAAAGTGCTGCAAGGTAGCCCAATCCTTTTGAGGCAAAGGACAGGCAAAAAAGGTCTCTTATAAAAAGCAAAGCGTTCTTGAGGGTACACGGGAATTTCATCTAGTCACTTTCATCATGTTGATTCGATTCATGTTCGCTACTTTGGTAATTTGATATGTGGGTGGACCGGTGCTTATGTGTTGTTCTTAGTTGAACAAACCTCCTACTTATGATTAACCGCCTCGCAAGCATCCATAACTATGAGAAAAGTATTAAGATAAAATCTAACCATGGCATTAAACTTTTGGATCCAAATCAGTCCCTTACGAGGTAGCGCATAAACTAGGGTTTAAGTTTCTGTCACTCTCACAACCCATCATCTAATAACTACTCCACAATGCATTCCCGTAGGACCTAATAAGGTGAAGTGCCATGTTATCGACGTTCACATGACACCACTAAGGGAATCACAAAATACATATCATCAAAATATCAAACACATATCAAGTTCACATGATTACTTGCAACAAGGTTTCTACCGTGACTTCAAGAACAAAAGTAACTACTCACAAATGATAATCATGCTCAAGATCAAAGGGGTATTAAATAGCATAATGGATCTGAACATGTAACCTTCCACCAAATAAACCATATAGTAATCAACTATAAGATGTAATCAACACTACTAGTCACCCACAAGCACCAATCTAAGGTTTTGGTACAAAGATTGAACACAAGAGTTGAACTAGGGTTTGAGAGAAGATGGTGTTGTTCGAGATGTTGATGGAGATTGCCCTCCCCAAGTTCCGCCTCGAGACGGCGGCGCTTCATCCCGAAAGTCCTCTCCTGATTTTTCCTTGGTCAAAATGACTTATATACCAGAAGATGGACATCGAAGGTGGGCCGAGGAGGGCTCAACCCACAAGGGCGCCCCTGAGCTCCCTGACGTGCCTAGGTGGGTTGTGCCCACCAGGTGGGCTCCCTCTGGTAGTTATTTGCTCCAATAATTCTTAAATATTTCATAAAAAATCTCCTTGAAGTTTCAGCTTATTTGGAGTTGTGCAGAATAGGTAGCTCTGACGTGCTTTTTCAGGTCCAGAATTCCAGCTGCCGGTATTCTCCCTCTTTGTGTAAACCTTGCACATTATGAGAAAAAGGCATTAGAAATACTCACAAAAGCATTATTATGCATAAAAACATTATAAATGACAGTAGCAAAACATGATGTAGAATGGACGTATCACTTGCTGCTCTCCATGGCCGATCCCGACCTTCGGAGCACGTCCCCACGCAGTTGCCGCCCATGTGCACAGAGGATGGGGGGGGGGCGAGAGCTACGAGCGGGTGGAGAGGAAATTTGCAGGGAGATAAGGTGCTTTGACCATTTGCGGCCACCTCTTTACGTCCCAAACGAGAGAAAACGATTACATGGCTGTTTTTAGATGCGCTGATATTCGTGATTGTGCTGGACGGTGATAGCGGCGTTTGGGAAGAGATTATAAAACATGACACGTTCGGGATATATAGATTTCGTAAACATACCTACGAGAATACAAGAATTGGAAAGGGATCATGTTGCACAATACGCGGGGCTAAATCGCAGTTGGTCACTACCATCCCAGTTGTAGACACGAGCATTCCAGGATCGAAGCCACGATGAGGAAAGAGGCCTACATTAGGTACTTATTTTTTTTCAGGAAAACTTCCAATCTATTCATCTTCAATCATGGCAGTACGACAAACACTGGAAATAAAAATTACATCCAGATCCGTAGACCACCTTCCTGAAACGAGCCAAGGGCGCGCCGCTGCCATCACTCTTCCATCGCCGGAGTCGGGCACAACTTATTGTAGTAGACAGTCAGAAATTCGTCGTGCTAAGGCCCCATAGGACCAGCACCCCAGAACAGCAACCGCCATCGATGAAGAATAACGTAGATCGGAAGGATCCAAACCAAACAGACACGAACGTAGACGATCAACAACGAGATTCAAGCAAATCCACCAAAGATAAATCTGCTGGAGACACACCTCCACACGCCTACCAACGATGCTAGACGCACCGTCGTAACAGGGGCTAAGCGGGGAGACCTTTATTCCATCTTCAGGGAGCTGCCGCCGTCCCACCTTCCTGAGCAGGACACAAACCCTCCCGCCGGCCCTCGCCAGGATCCATCGTGCCTCCATGGCCCTAGAGCCACCGGAGACAAGGCGGACATGCGCCGGCGCTGGCGAGAGGCACGCACCCTATCTTTCTTTCTTGAAGGAGGAGTAGGCGGGTGCTATATATCAGGTACTTATTAAGGTTGTTGTATAACACTAGTAGAAAAGGGGGCAATGGCCCAGGCCGGGTCAGCCCATTAGTCTCGGTTCTGCCGCGAACCGGGACCAATGGAGGTATTTGTCCCAGTTCGTGATCCCAGGGGGCCGGCCGGGGCCCCGTGGGCATTGGTCCCGGTTCGTCTGGCCCTATTGGTCCCGGTTGGTGGGACGAACCGGGACCAATGGCCTCGCTCCTGGCCCACAACCATTGGTCCCAGTTGGTGGCTTGAATCGGGACCAAAGGCTCCCCTTTAGTCCTGGTTCATGCCACCAACCGGGACCAATGAGGTGCCTATATATACCCCCTCGCGTAAGAGCAGAGCACACTGCTCTGTTTTTTCTGGCCGCTGAGGGGGAGAGGGCTTAGTGGTGCTCTAGCTCACCTCCTATGCACACAAGGTGTTCGATGGAATGCCCGAGCCCTACTTAAGCTTTCTCCTCTCCAAACTCGACCTCCAAGCTCCATTTTCCTCAATATTTGTCTAGGTTTAGCGGTCCGTCACGCCCCGTCCCCGTCTTCACCGCCGTCGATCACCCGCGCCGATCTCATCGCCGGCACCACCGTGGTGAGCCTCTTGTTCTTATCTTCTTTCTGAAAGGAAAAATATTCTTACTTGTATGTTTAGATAGATACTTGTATTATTTTCTTACTTGTATTATTGCATCTTATATAGTGCGATGGTTTTGGTATCCGCCCCCGTCGGCCCTCGTCCTGTCTATGATTCGGATGTGGTATATATTATCTTTTCATAACTATTGGTTCATTTATTGTTTATGAAAATTATGCCGACCAACGTAACATAGATTTTATTTATCTAGGAGGTTGTTGAACCGGAAATTCCAACCGACCTTATTGTCGAGAGGTTAAATTTAGTTGAAGAAGAAAACAATTTCTTGAAGGAAAAAATAAAAAAACTTGAGGAGGAGAAGATGATATTGGAGTTGCATGTTGCGGATGTCGCCGATGATCACAAGATCAAGATGGATGCAATGCGCTTGAAGATTAGAAAGATTAGAAAATATGCCATTCATACCGAGGCTTGGTATCATTATGCCATTGGATCAGTTGTTACCTTGGTTGCGATTATGATCGCATTTGTTTTCGCATTGAAATGTTTTACATAGTTTCAATTTATGGTTTAATTAATTTAGATGCTCTGCAGAGCTTTATGTTGTTAGATGAGAACTATGTATGTACTTTGGTTTTTATGTGATGATGAACTTCTATTAATTTGGTCACTTAATTATCTATTCATGATGTTCTGTAATGATTTTTGACACACTTAATTATATATAATGCACGCAGATGAACCGGAAATGGATGTACGGTGACAGACACACCTCCGAGTACATTGAGGGCGTGCATGATTTTCTCGAAGTGGCTGAGGCAAACAAGCAGAATGGTTTTATGTGTTGTCCATGTCCTATATGTGGGAATATGAAGTCTTACTATGACCGGAAAATCCTTCAGACCCACCTACTTTACAAGGGTTTCATGCCACACTATAATGTTTGGACGAGGCACGGAGAAATAGGGGTTATGATGGAAGACGGCGAAGAAGAAGAGTACGATGACAACTATGTGCCCCCTGAATACGGTGATGCTACTGAACATCAAGAGGAACCAGACGATGTGCACGATGATGCTGCAACGGGCGAAGCTGCTGAAGATCAAGAGGAACCAGATGATGTGCCCGATGATGATGATCTCCGCCGGGTCATTGTCGATGCAAGGACGCAATCCGAAAGTCAATAGGAGAAGCTGAAGTTCGATCGCATGTTAGAGGATCACAAAAAAGGGTTGTACGCCAATTGCGAAGATGGCAACACAAAGCTCGGTACCGTACTGGAATTGCTGCAGTGGAAGGCAGAGAATGTTGTGCCTGATAAAGGATTTGAGAAGCTACTGAAAATATTGAAGAAGAAGCTTCCAAAGGATAACGAATTGCCCGACAATACATACGCAACAAAGAAGGTTGTATGCCCTCTAGGATTGGAGGTGCAGAAGATACATGCATGCCCTAATGATCGTGCATCCTCTCTCATGCGGTGCATACAAGGATCTGAACGCATGCCCGGTATGCGGTGCATTGCGGTATTAGATCAGACGAGATGACCACAGTGATGGTGACGGCGAGCCTCCCAGAAGAGGGTTCTGCGAAGGTGATGTGGTATGCTCCTATAATACCACGGTTGAAACGTCTGCTCAAAAGCGGAGAGCATGCCAAGTTGATGCGATGGCACGTGAAGACCATAAGAAAGACGGAAGTTGAGAGCACCCACGACGGGTCGCAGTGGAGAAAAATCGAGAGAAAGTACTGGGATGAGTTTGCAAAGGACCCAAGGAACGTATGGTTTGCTTTAAGCGCGGATGGCATTAATCCTTTCGGGAGCAGATCAGAAATCACAGCACCTGGCCCATGACTCTATGTATGTATAACCTTCCTCCTTGGATGTGCATGAAGCAGAAGTTCATTATGATGCCAGTTCTCATCCAAGGCCCTAAGCAACCCGGCAACGACATTGATGTGTACCTAAGGCCATTAGTTGAAGAACTTTTACAGCTGTGGAATGGAAACGGTGTACGTACGTGGGATGAGCACAAAAGGAGGAATTTTACCTAAAGGCGTTGCTGTTTGTGACCATCAACGATTGGCCCGCTCTCAAGAACCTTTCGTGACAGACAAACAAGGGATACCACGCATGCACGCATTGTTTACTTGACACCGATAGTATATACCTGGGAAGCTGCAGGAAGAATGTGTACCTGGGCCATCGTCGATTTCTTCCGACCAACCATCAATGTAGAAAGAAAGGCAAGCATTTCAAAGGCGAGGCAGATCACCGGAAGAAGCCCGCCATGCGTACCGGTGATCACACACTTGCTATGGTCAATGATTTACACGTAATCTTTGGAAAGGGTCCCGGCGGACTAGCTGTTCCGAATGACGCTGAGAATCACGCACCCATGTGGAAGAAGAAATCTATATTTTGGGACCTACCCTACTAGAAAGACCTAGAGGTCCACCCTTCGATCGACGTGATGCACGTGAAGAAGAACCTTTGCGTGAACCTGCTAGGCTTCTTGGGCGTGTATGGGAAGACAAAAGATACACCTGATGCACGGGAGGACCTGCAACGCTTGCACGAAAAAGAGGGCATGCCTCCGGCGCGTATGAAGGTCCTGCCACCTACGCTCTTACGAAGAAGAGAAAGAAATCTTCTTTGAATGCCTGCTCAAGATGAAGGTCCCGGCGGCTTCTCGTCGAATATAAAGGGAATAATAAATATGCCGGAGAAAAGTTCCGTAACCTAAAGTCTTATGACTGCCACGTGATTATGACGCATCTGCTTCCGGTTGCATTGAGGGGCTTCTACCGCAAACGCGTCTGATTAGCCATTGTGAAGCTATGTGCATTCCTCAATGCAATATCTCGAAGGTGATTGATCCAGAAATCGTACCAAGGCTAAGGAGTGATGTGGCTTAATGTCTTGTCAGATTCGAGCTGGTGTTCCCACCATCCTTCTTCAATATCATGACGCACGTCCTAGTTCATCTAGTCGACGAGATTGTCATTCTGGGGCCCGTATTTCTACACAATATGTTCCCCTTTGAGAGGTTCATGGGAGTCCTAAAGAAATATGTCTCAGAATCGCTAGGCCAGAAGGAAGCATCTCCATGGGCCATCAAACAGAGGATGTCATCGGGTTTTGTGTTGACTTCATTCCTGGCCTTAAGAAGATAGGTCTTCCTAAATCGCGGTATGAGGGGAGACTGACTGGAAAAGGCACGCTTGGAAGGGACTCAATAATATGCAGGGACAGATAATCTTGGTCTCAAGCACACTACACATGCTTCTCTGAGAACTCTACCTTGGTGACCCCATATGTCGATGAACACAAGAATACCGCGCTCCAAACACCCGGAGCGGGCGACATCGGATTACATGTGAACACATCAGACTTCCAAGAGTTGGTTCGAAACACGCCTCAGAGGTGACAGCACTGTTTGTGATGAGCTGTACTTGTTGTCCAGGGGACCATCTTCGGCTGTAATGATTTGGAAAGGATACGAGATAAATGGGAATACATTTTACACGATTGACCAAGATCAAAAGAGCACCAACCAAAACAGCGGTGTCCGCTTTGATGCAGCAACCGAGAGGGGAAAGGACACATATTATGGTTACATAGTGGACATATGGGAACTTGACTACGGAGTAGATTTTAAGGTCCCTTTGTTTAAGTGCAAATGGGTCAATCTGTCAGAGGCGAGAATGCAGTGTAGACCCACAAAGACGGAATGACAACAAGGATCTGAAAATTCTTGGGTACACCGACGAACCGTTCGTCCTAGCCAATGATTGTGCACAGGTTATCTATGTGAAGGACATGTCTACTGGACCGAGAAAAGAAAAGATAAGGAAGCGAATACATCATACGATGAGCCAAAGCGCCACATAGTTCTTTTCTGGGAAAAAGGGACATCTTGGGAGTGGAGGGCAAGACAGACATGTCTGAAGAATATGAAAACTCCCCTGAAATTCCTCCCTTCAACGTCAAGGCTGACCCAAGCATCCTGAGAAACGATGAAGATTATCCATGGTGACGGCGCAATATGCAAATGGCACAAGCGAAGAAAAAGTAAAGACTTTCTCCGCAACTATTATGATGATACCATGCCAACTTTGTAATGCATTTAGTATGATACCATTGTCCGTTTTGTACATGCACATGCTATGCCAACTTTTTCAGAGTTCATTTGAAAACTATGAATTTAGGTCGAATTTTGTCTATAGGTGCATCAATGTTCATTAGTCCCTGGCCCATGCGGCTCGCCCCTGGCCCATGACCATTAGTCCGGGACTAAAGGGTTGGTCCTAGTTGCGCTCAGAGTTTAGTCCAACCTCGCCAACCGAAGGGCGCTCACACCGGTTTATAAGCCCTTCCCTCTCTGCCTTGTTGAGCTCCTCTCAAAGTGAGAATAGATGCCCCTATACAGGGAATTTGACCTAAATTCATAGTGAATTTCTCTGAAATTTATAGAAATTGATTATAAATTTAGGTCGAATTTTCTCTATAGGTGCATCTATGTTTATTTTTTTAGTAAAGTTAATCACAAACTTGTGATCCACACAAATTTCAAAGAATTCAAATTTTAACTATTCAAATTTGAAAACTAATGGCACAAACAGAAAGTTTATAATTTTTCTAAAACTAATGGCACTAACAGAAAGTTTATAATTTTGCTGACCTAAAAGCAAAAAGAATTAAAAAATAAAGCAAAAAACCAAAAGAAAATAAATAATGCAGAAAACAAAACAAAAACTAGAAAAAAAATAAAAATAGCAACAATAAGTATTTTGTTGTAAGTAGAAACAAAATAAAATAAATAAAGCAACAATGAAAACAAAAAAGTGCTTTCAAATTTGAAAACTAATGGCACTAACAGAAAGTTTATAATTTTTCTAAAACTAAAAGCAAAAAGAATTAAAAATAAAGCAAAAAACAACAAAAATAAATAATGCAGAAAACAAAACAAAAAACTAGAAAAAAATAAAATAGCAACAATAAGTATTTTGTTGTAAGTAGAAACAAAATAAAATAAATAAAGCAACAAAGAAAACAAAAAAAGTGTTTTCAAATTTGAAAACTATGGCACTAACAGAAAGTTTATAATTTTTCTAAAACTAAAAGCAAAAAGAATTAAAAAATAAAGCAAAAAACAACAAAAAATAAATAATGCAGAAAACAAAACAAAAAAACTGGAAAAAAAATAAAAATAGTGCCGCCTACTGGGCCCCCACGGCCTGAATACGACTAAAACCCTACCATGGGCCAGGATTCAGGCCCACAGGCACATAGTGACAGATTAGGCCCGAAAGCCTGCAATTGAGAGGAGCTCGAGAGGGTGGGCGCAGCAGCGCTTATAAACCACCCTCGAGCCCTCTCAACTAGCGAGGTGGGACTAAAATTTTGGGCCAGGGCGGCACAAGGCCTTTGGTCCCGGTTGGTGGCACCAGCCGGGACTAAAGGGGGCATTGGTCCCAGTACGTGGCACAAACCGGGACCAATGCCCCCCTTTAGTCCCGGTTGGTGCCACCAACCGAAGCGAAGGTCGCTTCAGCCCTTTGGGCTGCTTAAAAGAGGTCTTTGGTCCCGGTTGGTGGCAACAACCGGGTCTAAAGGGGGCATTAGTCCCGGTTGGTTTCACGAACCGGGACCAATGGCTTTGCTATATAAGTAAAGACTTAGGAAATTTTCACATTTCCCTCGCAGTTGCCCCCGACGACGCCGAGCACATCGATGCCGCCAGTTGCCCGACGCCGCCCGCCACTGTCGCCGTCGCCCGCGCCCGTCGTCGCCGCCGCCCGCCGCTCGCCCGCTCGCCCGTCGCCGCTTCGCGCCAGCGCCCTCGACACTACTGCTGCGCCATACAGGGCCCCACCGCACGCCGCCCTGCCCGTCAGCTGCCGTGCCGCCCCTCCCGACGTGTCGCCCCTCTGTGAGCACCAGATCTGCCGCCCCGCCCGTCGTGCAATTTTTTAATTATACATGCTATTTTTTACATGTTTTTACATTTTCATATATATATATGTATGTATGTATTTTTTAGATATATGTATTTTTTGATGTATGTTCATATATGTATGTATGTATTTTTTACATGTTTTTTGTATGTATGTATGTATTTTTTCAATTGTAATGATGTTTTAAAAATACATATATGCAAAAGTTAGATTTTTTAATTAGAAAAGTTTTATCTATATATGTTCTCTGATTTAGTACATTTTAGGTTAGTTTTATATATTTAGGAAGAAGGAATAGAAGGAAGAAGAAGGAAGAAAAGGTTTTATGTATGACGAATCCGATATGACCAATGTCCCCCTCCGGTTAACTCGGGAACACTAACTCTCTCGGAGAAAAAAATGTTATCGGGGAAAAAAATGTTATCGGAGTCGAGGGTCGTCGAACATAAGAGGAAGAAGAGGATAAAAAAAGAAGAGGAAGAAGAAAAAAAAGAGGAGAAGAAAGAATAGAGGAGTTCTTCTTCTTCCTCTTTTTTTTTCTTCTTCCTCTTTTTTTAATCGGGAACGAGGGTCGTCGAGGGTCGCCGAGCGGTAGAGGAAACCCTAATTAAATAGCAAGTATCGTCGGTGTGAGATACATGTGGCCGTCGGTGTCGGACACTACATCCACGTCAAACAAGTGACGCGGGCGTCGATGCCCACGTCACTTGTGGGACATAGATGTAGTGTCGTCGTTGTTGTTGTCGATATACCCCCTCCCGATAGCTTCATGTATTTTTAAGAAGGAAAAAACAAGCATATTATTTTCCCATGTACGTATGTCGTCGTTGTCGATATACCCTCGCTCGATAGCTTCAACACGTTGGGGGTCGATATTAACCCTCCTTGAAGCGTTGTCGAGGCCAATTTCTAACCCTTGAAGCGTTGTCGAGGCCACCAAACCCTAGAGAAGCAGCGTCGAGGCCACTAATTAATATGATTCCTTATTGTGATTACCTAGCTAGTTCTACGTTTGCCACTAATATATCCATATCTGTCATGTTTTAATAATAATTGCCATGTTGTAAATATTTGTAGAAACTATGGACACCCCCCGAGACGAAGCACGAGAAGCGTTGTTGAGGGACATAATCGCAGAAGGAAGTGATGCCGTCTGCTCGTTGATGTTTCTCAACGACACCAATGGTCTGGAAGGAGAGGGTGAAGAAGCAGCTGTCTATGATTATGATGGCTCCGATGACCCAATGCTGGTGCAAGAAGATGTAGACCATGAGGACGGCTCCGGTGACCGAACCGAGTCCGGCCAGGTATATTTATTAGTTAAGCCTGTGCTCACTAGCTAATTGATGCATTCATTGTTTTGGTATGTACACATATTAATTAACTCTCATCTTTATTCTTTTTTCTAGATCGAGCACAACTTCGGTAAAGAGACGAGGCCTGAAGAAAAAGTTGAGCTCGGACGAAAGGTTTGAGATCATAGCAATCGCGCGCGACGGTCAACCGATTGAACCCATCCGGACAAACCAGGCATTTGTTGCTCAGTGCGGGGTTCTGGTTAGGGATAAGATCCCGATTAGCATCCAGCAATGGTATAAGCCTAAGAACGAAGACCCTGAGGTGTCTTATGTCAATGATATGCAGAAAAATGATCTTTGGACTGAGCTGAAGTCAAATTTCACCCTACCGCCAGAGGATGATCCGGAGAAGCCAGTTGAGCAATTAATCAAGTCTTTTGCTCTTAATAAGATGGCAGACCTATTCAGGAATTGGAAGAAAGACCTGAATAAGTTTGTCGATAAAAAAGAGACCCCAGAATTCAAGGGCAAATATGAGAAGATAAGAGATGACTGGCTAGCATTTCTGGCCCACAAGACATCGGAAAAGAGTAAGAAGATGTCGGCGACAAACAAGCAAAATGCTGCGAAGAAGAAGCTTCACCATCGCACGGGGTCAGGTGGCTACCTCAGAGCCCGGCCTAAGTGGGCCAAGGTTGAGAATGATCTGCTTGATAAAGGGATCGAACCAGAGACAATGAACTGGCCAGACCGTTGCCGGACTTGGTTCTTCGGGGCTGGCGGAACCTTGGACCCTGTATCAGGGAAGTGCATTTGGACGGATGATCAATTGGACATACCACCAAGAGGCTTCAAGAATATATCGAAGCAGCGCAGCAAGGGACGGTCTTTCCAGACAGAGAGAACGACAAGCTCACAATGGCCCTCGGGAATCCTGAGCACCCTGGGCGGACACGAGGCACGCCAGGCTCCATTTCGTCGAAGGCTGGGTTTCCGGTCGCAGGCGGTTACAAATGCCAGGAGAGGAGGAAGAAAGTGCAGCAGACCCGAATCGCAGGCGCTGCATGCAAGGGTACAAGCGATAGAGGAACGAGAAGCAAATCGCAGCAAACGACCTGCCGAAGCTTCCCCCGAAGCTGCCCCGCCATCTCAGCGGAGAAGAAGCGTGGCTTCCACCGAGCTGCTTCAGCCGGAGCATGCCTTGACGGCCCTCGCCACTATCCCGTGGATGCTATCACGGAGGTTCAAAATTGCCACCTTATGGCGCGCAATGGATGAATTTGAAGGTCAAGGCGGTTGTCGGCTCTGTTTATCCTCTTGAATCCGCGCAACTTTTCACCGCCGCCGATTTCGTATGATATGCTAGGTGATGGTAGATGAAATAACGGAGGGATTTGAGGACCTCCGGCTTGACCACCATACCGGTGAAGGCGAGACTCGGCTGGGATCTACTCTGAAGACTCCATGACTATGGAGGAAGGATCTCATCAACCTTCCGAACTGGACGCCTCCGCCTGCTCCTCCTCCTCCGGCGAGTCAGGGCACTCCGCCTCCTTCTTAAAATTAGATGTTTCGGATGCGGGATGAACTCCTAGCACCAGATCGCATGCGAGCAATTCAAGAGGAATTGGCGGCATTCTTTCTTGACCACGTGATCGCTGAAGACGGAGGATACTATGTGGACCACGCCATTCAGAGCATGTTAGGAGATTATATTTGTAAAAGATAATTATTGTATATATGTAGCCGGTAGTGTTTGGATAGATATACGAGAACTTGTTGTTCGACCAATCTCTCGGAGAAGGAGAGGTGGTCGATATCAATTCTCTTTGTATGCATATATGTTCATGACGATCTTACATTTCCTTCTTTGCTTACTAGCTAGCTAGCGTGTCTAGCTAGTCCTCTCTATACGTATGTATAGTACGTAAGGCCGACCAAGCATGGACAAAAGAGAGGACACTTCTCTCTATTAATTAGCTAGATAACACAATATATCAAACACCTAAATAAAACCCCCACAAACCCCAACACCCCCCCCCCCCTTTAAAAAAACCAAGCCACAGAAATGCTGACGCGTGGATGCCTATTGGTCCCGGTTGGTGCCACCAACCGGGACCAAAGGCCTCTGTTCGGGCTCGGCGCCAAGGCCACATGGAGGCCCATCTGTCCGGTTCGACTGAACCCGGGACTAAAGGGCCAGGGCATTAGTACCGACCCTTTAGTCGCGGTTCAGGAACCGGGACTAAAGGCCCTTACCAACTGGGACAATAGGCCCTTTTTCTACCAGTGTAAGTTTTCATTGACTAATTGAGATGTGCACTAATCCCAATTGCTATAAAAAATTGTGACCAACGATTTGCCTGTTTGAAGAGGGTAGATGAGGTCCACAACTACATGAGGTGATTTAGTTTTAACCAAACGGTTTTCTATATTATCCCACACCAATTAGTCCAGACACGTAGTCAAACCCTTGGCCGCCTTGCAGCTAGAGAAAGGGAAGTCGAGGGCAGAGCAGATCATCGAGATTGAGATGGCAGGTCTCATGGCCAGACGAGGCACCCAGCGGAGATGAGGCAAGTCAAGAAACGCGGATTGAAGGAACTGGGCGCCGACATGACCTGCCAGCAAGAAGAGAAGAAGACAAAGGCGATGACGACAAGGTACCCCCAGGAGTACATCGACTTCATGCTCTCCTAGAACACAGACTAGAAGATCCCGGATGCACGCACGGACAATGAACAGGTGTCTGAGGAGATCCGCAACATGTGCCTCCATGCCGTCTCGTACTTCACGGAGCTCCGTGCCAGGAAGCGTGCACTGCAGGAGTTGGTCAAGGCCCTGGTCGCTAACCTTGGCTATGTCGAGATGCCTGAGGAGGTGAGCGGAGCTATAAAGATATACGACGACGAGGACGGGAGGAATTGGTATATCTGGGGTTCGGTATCTATGATGAATAACTCCAGTGAATTAAATCAGATGTCCCTGGTCAATTTTTTCAGTCAACTATATAATTTGTTATTGAGAATTTCGTAGAGGGGGGACGAGAAAGTTGACACTTTCATGTGGACATCTATGAATGAGTACTAGACGAATTGTAAGTAGGCAACTGAAACCTGCTAGCGATGTCGGGAAGAGTGTAAAGTGATCTTGTAAGGCTATGAGCAGAACCAGATCGCACAACGTTCACAACCTGGAACATGCCGATGAAGTCAATAACCAGCAAGAACCAACCAAGACACCCGCATGCAGATGAGTTTACCACTAACAAATAAGACACGGCGGTAGCATGCCAGCGGCAAAGGATAAAGACGGTTCATCATGAACATCATCCAACGCAAAAAAAAAAACGATCCTCGTGTGTGAGTTGCCTGCCATATTAAGACACTTTCGACCGGCCCATTTACTCAATTGTAGATGAATGAAACGATAAGATGACAACAGAGCAACACAATCTTGCCTTGAAGATGACAAAATTCCTATAAATCATAGCTTGAGCATGTAACTACGTGAAGATCCGCCACCAAACTATACCATTCTTAATTAGTCCTTACTGCCAATATGTGGAACATGATAATGTGATGGTTCATCTCAACGACAGCAGACACAATAAAAAATTGTTCTAAACATGAGACAAAATCAGTGTTGGGATCTCTATGCTTCTGTCAGATCTCAAGGAACATATGCTGAAGCAGATGGATCTGTTTTGACTGTATCTGGAACATTTGCTGCAGAGACCAGCACGAAACGAATGGGGTGCTGGCTCCCTCTTGTGTCAACCTGGCAGTCGGGTGCCCATGGGTAGGGCGACCCATACCCTACCCACTCAGGTCGGGTGCCCATGGGCACGGTCGCCCGTGGGTCGGATTGCCAGGTTGACTCTTGTGCAATGCCGACTTCTCCATCCCTTGATGTGATCAAGCGTGACAAGGGGGACATTCAAAGCCTCTTCTACACACTGGACTACCACTGGATGCATGATCCCCAAGTTGTCTAATTATGTTTCGCCTATGTTCTTGTTTACATTTCAATCTTTGTTGTATCTATTAAGAGCTAGTGTACCTTTTTGTTTACATCCGACAGAGGGTGGATTTTATTCACTTAAAATGAAAAAGCACTCTCTCACATGCATGCAGAGGGTGGATTTTATTCACTTCAAATTACTACGTTACTTCTTTTAGACCAAGAAACGTAGTAATTTGCTCACATTAATTATTTCATTCCACTCTCAATGCACTCCCTCACATGCATGCAACCAATAAAAAAACACGTATGAAGTGTATTAATTTTCCAGCCATGGCACCAACAACAATGACTTTCAATGCAACTAATGAAATGGTTGTATGCATGCATCTTTCCAAAGCGACGCCTTATAAAAAGGGACATACTTGTGATGCTAAGAGGCCTAATAAACCCGGACAGAGGGAGTAGAGCGAGGAAAAATATCTCCTCTCTATCTCCATCCTCCCTCCTCATCTGGCTCCTCTTCCCCGTCCCTGACGGCAGCCTCGCCCCCTCCGCCTTCAACACCTCCTCCTCCCCTTTCTCTCCTCCCCTGCCTCCGGATCCAGACCAGTGAATTCTGGAGGAGACCAGCAGCAGCGACCTCGATCCGGAGAAGGGGAGCAGCAGCGCCCCTCTTCTTCACAAGTGCCCATCCGTCTCTCCTTCCCCCTCTCTCCTTCTCTACTCTCGATCTCCACGCTCGCCCTGCGTGTTCGTCGCCTCTTTCCGCCTTCTTCATCTGGCCAGAGCCGCCGCTCTCGTGGCTCCCGTGCCGGAGTTCAGCGGCAAGGGAAGAGGGAACGACGACGAGTAGCATGCTCCTGCTGCCGTGCGACCCCATCCTTCCTCCACTCCGCCCCGCCCTGCCCGCGCCTTGCCGCATCCTGTGCGACGCTGTGTCATCACACCATCTCCACTTCTGCCTTCGGTGCCCAGCTGTAGCCGCCTGCTGGTCGTCCTATTCTATATGGAGCTGCACATCGGCTTCAGCACGGCGACTTCATTGACGGCCGCCTCCTCTCCTCTTCGATCGGGACTCCCGCGAACTCATCACCACTAGCCCATCTTCAGGTATGCGCTCCTCCTCTTCTCTTAATACAAAAAGAAGAGGCTCAAATGGATTGTGTGGTACCCTCCTGATTCCTGGTACAGATCTGTGTAGCTTTCACGAGGCTACTGATCGATCCATACGTCATCCCTACGATTTAATTAGAGTGGGTGGGTGGCGGCGACATGGCGGGGACAGAGCTGGGGGTTATCTAGCTGGGCGAAAGCATCGATCCACTGTTAACTTTAGCTGTCAGGGGGAATTAAGGCTGGGTATTCTTTTTTGATAAGTTAATTGGGAAGTACATAATCAATTTATCTCTTCAGTGTACAACAATTTATCTCTTCAACGTACAAAACTGAGTGAACCATGTACCTTATTTTAATGACCCGTCAAGAATGCTAGGCTTAGTATGACACCATTGGTCTGGAAACAATATGCAGTAGATTTCTGTTGTTTCTTCCAACTTTTTGGAATCATTGATGTTAAATAACACTGTATAAAACTTAATTGGTGATATTTGCTTTGCTCATTCAAAATGTATGTCTTGGACAAGAGCCCGGCCGGAAGGATGATCCGCCTGATTGTCCTCCCATCAGATGCCGTGCATGCTGTGAAGGCAAAGATCCAGGAACAATTCTCCCTCGTCTTCAACGGGGTGCAGCTAGATAACAACCTTACACTGGCCGATTACAACATTCAACATGAATCCACCCTTGACCATCAGGAGAAAATGAAGATCTTCATGACCGAGACGGTGGCGGTCAGGACCATCACCATCGAGGTCAACAGGCTAGGCACCGTCAATGACTTAAAAGCCAAGTGTTTTCTGTATTTTGCATTTTGGCTGTTAACTGCATTGCTGGGTTCTTGTGTTAGCATCCTTGATAAAAGGTAGTCCAAAGTTTGTTGTCCTTGACAAATTAGATGGTAGATGTGTTTGATGCTATCATAGAAACTAATTTGGGCTAAGGGGTGGTTGTAGCGGCACTTTAATGGTGACCAAACGGAGTTTGATAGGTTGCAAATGCAGTTTCTTTTGGAATCTGAAACTTCGATTTGCTATGCTAGACAGTACTAATAAGATTTGAACAGACAACATGTCACTTCATCCTAATGAGTAATTTCATTTTGGGTTGCAGCAAGATTCCAACAATTTTAAGCAGCATATGGAAAAGAGTCTAAACGAGCTTGGCGTCATAGCGGAGTGGTGGGGAGAACTCGAAGCGAAGGAGATACAAAAGGTGGGTTAGTTGTTAACACAGAACTTATATTGATGTATTACTCATTTTGAAGATCTGTAGTATTTTGTTATAGAAGTAGAAGTATGTCATTTTGTTAATGTTGACAGTGGGCAAATGACCATACCGGGATCTTGTGACAATGCACTTTTTGAAGGCAATAACATCAGATCATAAAACTATGTTGAAGATTTAGATAACCATGGAGTGTTCCTCCTCACGTACAGAGCCAATATAATTTGAATATCAGATATTTAGACCCTGCTGAATGCAGACATACTCTTCCTTTCACCTGATTACAGCTCGTTGATGAGAATGCTGAAGAACACGACTCCGGCTCAGATGATGATGATTCAGCATCAGAACCAGAAATTGAGGGTGGCCAAGCTCTGTCTGCTGAAATCAATTTCTTAAAATAGTAGACCAGGTATTGATGATTGATCACCTACTAAATGTGTTGCGAGGTTTTGCACACTTTCAAGCTATCCAGATCAGTTTAATTTTCTCAAGTTACAAGCTTTTTAAGTACGTTTTGGTGCATATTGTTCTGGACTCCTTCTGTGTACATGTGCGGTATGCTTAGCTTTTTTTATCACACGTGCTTTAAAGATAAAATCACATTCGGCGAGAGGTTCCGAGGTGGTCAAGTACTCAAGTGCAGTCAATTCTGATAATTTTTCCAGCCAGTAGGCGATCTAGGAATTAGATCAGAAGAATTTTGTTGTTTTTCAAGCTCTTCTAAACATTTTCAGTTCTCATAAAGTTTGAGATGCATAGATTAAATGCCACGGATCAGTTGTAGGTGGGTATGTAGCATCCTTCTCTATTTCAGTTGCTTGATTCCACTTTCGTTTTCCTATGGTGTTTACACTGGGCTCACTCTACAACTAGCTTACAAAACTGTTGCGATTACTGTCGTTTATAAAATGTAGAGCTGTCTTATAGAACTGTTTAAAAATAGCTTTGGCTCTTTAGATGTGGGAGTAATAGGCCACTTTGCATTCCTATTTTTCTTTTCTCTGCCTATGCATACAGTTTCCAGATTCTATTCGTTTGCTACTGAAGATTATGTTTCCCTGTTTCAGAATTAAGTGCGTAGGTAGTGTTTAATTCCTAGAGCCTAATATGTTCTTTCGTTTTCCTTTTCCTGGTGATTACTCGAATGGATGTATATGAGCTATGAGGTAATAGAGCTAATACCTTTTGTTTATTCGTCGCTATCAATTGTTACTTCTAATTTCAAATGCTGAAAGTGATAAAATATATGCCTTAATCTCTGTTGGAGTTTTTCTATGTTGTGTTTTGTGCCAATTCATTGTCGATGGAGTGCCATTTGTTGAAAAATGGACTCTATTTCCTATTGTTTCAGTCATTCCTTCGGAAAATATTTGTATGGCTGCACTCTATTGCTTAGGCCTCGTGGCGCAGCTTTGCAGCTTCTTGCTGGTAGTATTGCTTAATAAGGAATAAATTGTTAAGAAAACCAAAGACAGTGAGTTGTATATCACATTTGTTAATTAATGTTCAAGTCATCCCATTCCAATTGAGTTAGAAAAATCAAGCTCCAGCCCATCATTTGGATGTTTTATCAATACTGTGCCCTCACTTATTGTTTTGTTTTCAATTCGATGTGCTGATCCTAGATGTACCAGTAACTGCAGATGTATGTAAGCGGGTATATATGCATGCTTACCTACATAGTATAGTATCCCTCCATTCTTAAATATTAGTCTTTCTAGAGATTTCAACAAGTGACTACATACGGAGCAAAATGAACGAATTTACGCTCTAAAATATGTCTATATACATCCATATGTTGTAGTCCATTTGAAAATCTCTAAAAAGACAAATATTTAGGAACGGAGGGAGTATATATGTACATACAGACATGCACACATTCAGAAACAGGATCATTTGTAGAAATTGTAGACATGACTGCTATCTGATACCCATTTCATGCATGGATTTGCTTTGGTGGTTTGGTCCTAAAGATTTAAATCACGACCATCTTTGATCCATGTGTGGCTATCAAGTGTCAATTCATGTAATGTATACTTACAAGCTGAAAAATTTAGTGCAAGCAGCCGCTGATCGGTCTAGAGTCTAGACCCTCAGTTGGTTATCAAGAATATTAATTTGAACACGAGCATGCACATGGACATGGATATTGGTAAGTAATTTACGTGAGCATTGACTTACATGAGAGGTGCCCCAGAGGTTGAGCCACAAGCATGTGCTTTGTTGTACTTCCTCTGTAATCTAATATAAGAGCATTTAGATCACTAAAGTAGTATTCTAAACGATCTTATATTAGTTTGACACTGCAGTTGACATAAACTTGGGAGGAAAGACAAACAAGACTAATCAGTGATTTATGGCCAAAGACAGATGGTTATAGATTGAGTATTAACCTGAGAAGGAGGTTCTGTTTGTTGTTAGTACACTAGTAGAAAAAGGGGCAAATTTGAGACATATTAGTGCCGGTTTGATTTTGAGCCGGCACTAATGTGTCCATTAGTGCCGGTTCCAACGGCTAGCCGGCCGTTCTCATTAGTACCGGTTCATGGCTAACCTTTAGCACCGGTTCGTGCCACGAACCGGTACTAAAGAGAGTGGTGGCAGGGTGTTGTCAGTCTGGGGCCCGTCCAGCACCTTTAGTACCGGTTCGTGGCACGAACCGGTACTAAAGGTCGACGTACATAAACCCTTCGTCCACCCGAGCCACTCTGTTCATCACCTTGCCCCTCACTTCCTCTGTTCTTCCCCTCTCTTCCTCGAGCTCCCCACAAAATTTGCCCAAAATTTGTCAAGATTTGAAGGCCCCCATCCATTCAAATGATCACAAAGGTTAGCAGCTTTGTCCTTTCAACTCTCATTGCTAGATTAGCTCTTGCAATGCTTTGTATAGTGATTAATTTGGGAGGAATTATAATTTGCTAGTATTTGATTTATATGCAATTTGAGGTCAAAAGTAACACTTAGTTTGCATATGTAGGTGTGGTTTACTTAGTGCCTTCTAAATCTCCATCGTAACCACCGTCGATCGCCCGCACCGTCCCGTCGCCGGCATCACCTTGTAGTGAGGCTCTTGTTCATGAATGTTTTACATTACCAAATTGATGTTTGTGTGATTTGGATATATAGTTACTCGTATAATTATCTTACCCGTACGTTGTTTGTTATACATAGTGCCATGGTTTTGATGTCCGTCCCCGTCGGCCCTCGTCCTTGTTATGATTCGGATGTGGTATGTTCTCTTTTAAAACTAGTTGTTGCATTTTGTGTTTATGACAAATTATGCCCATCAAGTTGACATAGATATTTTTATCTAGGAGGTATGCGAACCGGAAATTCCAACCGACCCTATTGTCGAGAGGTTAAATTTAGTTGAAAGAGAAAACGAGTATTTGAAAGAAAAATTGAAAAGAATTGAGGGGGAGAAGATGGAATTGGAGTTGCATGTTGCCGATGTCGTCGATGATCACAAGATCAAGATAGAGAAAATGAGGTTGAAGATTAGAAATATTAGAAAATATGCCATTGATAGTGTGGCTTGGTATCATTATGCTGTTGGATCAATTGTTACCTTAGTTGCGATCTTGATCGTATTTGTTGTTGCATTTAAATTCTTTAGCTAGAGAGTAATTTGTATGTTGCATTTAATTAAGTGCTGTATATGAACTTTATGTATGAACTTATATTAATTTGGTCTATTCGGTGTTGTGTAATGAAGATGAGCCGACAATGGATGTATGATGACCGATGCTCTCCCGACTTCATTAATGGTGTGCATACTTTTCTGCCTGCCGCTGAGGCAAACAAGCGGGCAGATGGTTTTATGCCTTGTCCATGTGCTGGCTGTAAGAATGGTCACAATTACTCTACGTCAAGAACCATTCACGTCCACCTATTTGAGTCCGGTTTCATGCCCCACTATAATGTTTGGACCAAGCATGGAGAAAGAGGGGTTATGATGGAAGACAATGAAGAAGAAGAGGAGGACGACGGCTATCCTGGCCATGGGTTCCCTGAATACGATGATACAACAATGGGGGAAGAAGCTGAGCCGGCAATGCGGGAAGAAGCTGAAGAAGAGGCATCAGATGAGCCCACTGATGATCTAGGTCGGGCCATTGCCGATGCAAAGAGAAACTGCGCAAGTGATCTGGAGAGGACGAAGTTGCAGCGCATGTTAGAGGATCACAAGAAAATGTTGTACCCGAATTGTGAAGCTGACAAAAAAGAGTTGGGCACCACACGTTAATTGCTGCAATGGAAGGCAGAGAATGGTGTATCTGACAAGGGATTTGGAAAGTTGCTGGTAATGGTAAAGAATATGCTTCCAAAGGACAACGAATTGCCCGAGAAGCAAAGAAGGTTGTCTGCCCTCTAGAGTTAGAGGTGCAGAAGATACGTGCATGCCCTAATGACTGCATCCTCTACCGCGGTGAGTACGAGGATTTGAACGCTTGCCCGGTATGCGGTGCATTGCGTTATAAGATCACCGCGATGACCTCGGTGATGTCGAGGGCGCGCCGCAGGAAGAAGATTCCTTCCAAGGTGATGTGGTATGCTCCTATAATACCACGGTTGAAACGTTTGTTCCAAAACAAAGAGCATGCGAAGGCGATGCGGTGGCACGCAGAAGACCGTAAGAAAGACGGAAAGTTGAGAGTACCACGACGGTTCGTAGTGGAGAAAAATCAAGAGAAAGTACTAGGAGGAGTTTGCAGGTGACCCAAGGAACGTATGGTTTGGTCTAAGCGCAGATGGCATTAATCCTTTTGGGGAGTAGAGCAGCAACCATAGCACGTGGCCTGTGACTCTATGTTTGTATAACCTTCCTCCTTGGTTGTGCATAAAGTGGAAGTTCATTATGATGGCAGTGCTCATCCAAAGCCCTAAGCAACCCGGCAATGGCATTGATGTGTACCTAAGGCCATTAGTTGAAGAACTATTACAGCTGTGGAATGGAACAGGTGTACGTGCGTGGGATGAGCATGACAGAAGAATTTGACCTAAAGGCGTTGCTGTTCGTGACCATCAATGATTGGCCTGCTCTCAAGAACCTTTCGTGACGGACAAACAAGGGATACCGCGGATGCACGCACTGTTTGGATGATACCGACAATATATATTTGGATAGTTGTAGGAAGAATGTGTACCTGGGACATCGTCGATTTCTTCCGACAAGGCATCCCGAAAGAAAGAAAGGCAAGCATTTCAAAGGTGAGGCAGATCACCGGACGAAGCCTCGCCACCGTATTGGTGCTGATGTACATGATATGGTCAAGGATTTGAAGGTAATCTTTGGAAAGGGTCCTGGCAGACAACTTGTTCCGAAGGACGCTGAGGACACGCACCCAAGTGGAAGAAGAAATCTATATTTTGGAACCTGCCATATTGGAAAGACCTAGAGGTCCGCTCCGCAATCGACGTGATGCACGTGATGAAGAATCTTTGCGTGACCCTGCTTGGCTTTTTGGGCGTGTATGGGAAGACAAAAGATACACCAGAGGCACGGGAGGACCAGCAACGTATGCACGGAAAAGACGGCATACATCAGGGTCAGGCCAGCTACGCTCTTACCAAAGAAGAGAAGGAAATCTTCTTCGAATGTCCGCTTTCGACATGAAGGTACCGTCTGGCTTCTCGTCGAATATAAAGGGAATAATAAATATGGCAGAGAAAAAGTTCCAGAACCTAAAGTCTCATGACTGCCACGTGATTAATTATGACGCAACTCCTTCCGGTTGCATTGAGGGGGCTTCTACCGGAAAACGTTCGATTAGCCATTGTGAAGCTATGTGCATTCCTCAATGCAATCTCTCAGAAGGTAATCGATCTAGAAATCATACCAAGGTTACAGAATGATTTGGTGCAATGTCTTGTCAGTTTCGAGTTGGTGTTCCCACCATCCTTCTTCAACATCATGATGCACGTCCTAGTTCACCTTTGTGAAGAGATTAACATTTTGGGCCATGTATTTCTACACAATATGTTCCCCTTTGAGAGGTTCATGGGAGTCTTGAAGAAATATGTTCATAACCGTGCTAGGCCAGAAGGAAGCATCTCGAAGGGCCATGAAAATGAGGAGGTCATTGAGTTTTGTATTGACTTTATTCCTGACCTTAGGTCGATTGGTGTTCCTGAATCGCGGCATAAGGGCAGATCGATGGAAAAGGCACGCTAGGAGGGATCAAATAATATGTATGGACGGGCATTCTCTCCTTTGAAGCACACTACACGCTTCTACAGAATTCCGCCTTGGTGGCTCCGTACATGGAGGAACACAAGAATTTTCTACACTCCAAACACCTGCAGAAGTCTCGACGATTTGCATTACACGTGAACAAACGAGGACTTTCGCCGGTTGGTTGCAGAAACGTGCCATACATGATGGAGATATTCAAGATGACCTGTACTCGCTGTCCCAGTTACCATCTTCGAATATAATGACTTTCAAAGGGTACCAGATAAATGGGAATACATTTTACACGATCGCCCAAGATAAGAAGAGCACCAACCAAAACAGTGGTGTCCGCTTTGATGCAACAACCAACACGGGAAAGGAGACATATTATGGTTACATAGTGGACATATGGGAACTTAACTATGGAGGTTATTTGAAGGTCCCTTTGTTTCGGTGCAAATGGGTCAATATGACATGAGGCGGGTAACGGAAGACCCGCAAAGACGGAATGACAACAAAGTGGATCTCAACAATCTTATGTGATGCGCATTTAAATCCATTCGTCCTAGCCAATGATGTGGCGCAGGTTTTTATGTGAAAGACATGTCTACCAGGCCGAGAAAAGAAAAGATAAGGAAGCGAATGGATCATACGAAGAGCCAAAGCGCCACATAGTTCTTTCAGGAAAAAGAAACATCATGGGAGTGGATGACAAGACAGACATGTCAGAAGATTATGAAAAGTTTGATGAAATTCCTGCATTCATAGTGAATATTGACCCGAGCATCCAGTTAAATGATGAAGATTTTCCATGGCTACGGCAAGAAAGGGACACGCTGAAGAAAAAGTTTCACACCCAAAGATCTCGGGATGTGATCGGCTTCACTATCATCATTTTCTTACGTGTTTCACACCCGTGAGGGAATCTCTGTAATAGTGAGGGTAGTTATGTGTTTTGGCATTTGAAACGCGAAGAAATTTTATGTGCAAACAAAAGTAGAGAGGGTTACGTCAAAAACTGGATGCACTTCGTGTACAAAATGGACAATCTCTTTCGAAGTATCAGGGTTTCCTAAAAACTCAACTGTTACAAAGGCATTTCAATTTTTAAATAACCTAAGCATTACCAAATTGAACATAATGATAAAACACACTAATATTAAACATAAGAAAAAAGAATCACTGAAAAATCTTTTTTCAAAGTTAAGTTATTCACAAACTAGTGATTCACACAAATTTCAAATAATTCAAAATTTAAACTATTCAAAAATGAAAACTACCGCACTAACAGAAAGTTTGTAATTTTTGTACCTAAAGCAAAAATATTCACAAATAAACTCTAAATACAGCAAAAAACAACTCATAAATAAATAAAACAAAAATAAATAAAGCGAAAAAATTAAGAAAATAAAAAAGCCCGCCTACTGGGCCAAAGCGGCCTACATACGACTAGGAACCCAACCTTTTGTTAGGCCAGGATGCAGGCCCGCAAAGGCCCAGTAGGCCCACTAGGCAGAAGAGAATAGGTAGGCCCAGTAGGCCTGCTTAGGAGAGGAGTTTCGAGAGCTACCGCCGGGCTTACAAACCAGTGCGGTAGCCCCTCGGCTAGCGAGGTGGGACTAAACTTGTCAAGCACCAAGATCAAGGCTGAATAAGACTTCTTTAGTATTGGTCGTGGCACCAACCGGTACTAAAGGGTGGGTCTTTAGTACCGGTTGGTGCCACGACCCAGTACTAAAGGGTGAGTGCTTCCCGCCGCTTGGGCTGGCTAAAACAGACCTTTAGTACCGGTTGGTGGCGCTAAAACAGACCTTTAGTACCGGTTGGTGCCACCAACCGGTACTAAAGGTCCATCCTATATACAACACTTGAAAAATTTCACTTCCCTCTGTTTCTCGCTCCGTCGCGCCGCCTTCTGCCCGATCGACGCCGCCTCCCGACGTTGCCGCCACGCCTCGTCACGAATTCGCCGTGCCCGCCGTCAGCTACTCGCCGACGTCGCCATCCCGTCCGTCCCCTGCCCCATCGTCGCCCCTGCTGCCCTGTCATGCCGCTTCGCCCGCCTGCGTTGCCGCCGTCAAGGTTCGCCGCCGTCCCAGCCCTGTCATTTGCCGCCCGTTGCCGCCTGGCCGGTGAGCTTGCCCCGGCCTCCATGTCCAGTTGTCCACACACACACACACTACATGTTTTCTGTTTTTTAGTTATAGAAATATTTATAGAAATGTTAGCAATTTTTCTGTTTTTTAGTTATATAAATAGCAGAATTGTTAGTTATATAGAAATGTTATAAATATTTTAAGTATTTTAGTTATAGAAATATTTATAGAAATGTTAGCAATTTTTCTGTTTTTTAGTTATATAAATATTAGAATTGTTAGTTATATAGAAATGTTATAAATGTTTTCTGTTTTTTAGTTATAGAAATATTTATAGAAATGTTAGCAATTTTTCTGTTTTTTAGTTATATAAATATTAGAATTGTTATAGAAATGTTAGTTATATAATCAGGAAATTTTAGAATTAGTTTTAGTTAGATGAATTAGATTAATGTCAAATTGTTAGAATTTGCATATATACAGAATTTTAGTTATCACAATCAAATCATTTAAAAATGTTACTTTTTATGGCATATAGTATTTGTTCTCGACGATATGCCCGCCCGATCCTCGCCGTCGACCCATTCATGCATTTATCGTCACCTTCAGAGGACCCATGTCCGGACTGGGCTCACGGGTGGCACTGGAGGTGCTACACGAGGGGCGCGCCCGCTTGGTGAGGAACCCGACCTCGGGTCCCGCTGCCGACCCTGATCTTCTTTGGTGGCGTTCACAGGCCACATTCGCGCAGAGGCAGCCGGCCCCGCCAGAGGTGGTGCGTCGCCGTGTCGTGGAGGAAGATGAGCACGCCCATCGCTACATGGCTGCTATGGACGACGCCAGGTTCTCCACTACTTGGCGGGTTCTTTGGGCAGATGACCGAGATATGATCCTGTGATGGTTCCTTCTCTTTGGGTGTGCACCGCCCGCTCCCCAGGAACCGTGAGTAGCGCCCTAGATTCTTCTGTAGAACTCGAACTGTATTAGGTACCTAGCCAGAGATGTATTAGATATACAATATTCGAGACGATGTATTTGAGAAAATATATATTAAGACGATGATGTATTCGAGATTATATATATTAAGACGATGTATTCGAGATTCAGTTTTTCCTTATTGATTGCACCCATGCATTGTAATTTGAATACTAATTAAATTGTTTTATATTTCTTCTCTATTAGTTAAGTAAAAGCTATGGCGGACAATAGCGGCAGAGAGAGAGAAGAGGAATTGTTCGACATCATACGCAGCCCTCACAGGCTAGATGATCTGAATGAAGCAGATGACGGCTCCCAATATCTGAACAATACCAGAGAGGGTGATGAAAAGATATTCGATCTCGACGACCGAGCTGATGAAGTCATGAACTATGATTATGATTATGATGACGCATACAATGTTTGTGGTGACACAGACAATGCTAATCTTCAAATAACAAAGACTACCGGCGAGGTATATTTATATAAGCAGGCATCATGGTGATCATCACATGTTTTTTTATTAAAGATATATTAATGAATCGGTCATTCTTCTTTCAGCCCTCTCGATCGAGCAAATCTGCTTCTCTGCAGACGGCCGGGACAAAGCGAGGCCCAGGCAGATTGTTGAAGGATGGTGTAAAGTACAACATCGAATCCATCAAACCTAGTGGTGAACCGCTCACGCCTAAGAACATTGCGTAACAAGTGGACTCGTCGGTCACGAAGTTCTTGTGAAGGACAAACTCCCGATCTCCATTCAAGACCTGAAAGAGCCAAAGACTAAACGTCCGTGTGTTACTTGGGTCGACGACAGAGCCAAAAAGTCCTTTGAAATCTCTCGATGGAACATTTCACCCTACCAGATCACTTCATCAAGCGAGATGTGGAGAAAGTCAAGGGCACCGCTCTTAAGAAGATGACAATTGCATTCAACACCCACAAGAAAACTGTATGGGCCAACTACCTCGCTAATGAAAGGAAGACTCTGAATTCACGGAACACCGGAGAAGCAAAGAGAGCACTGACGATTTCGTGACCTTCAAGGATTCAGAATTAGCTAAGGAACGGTCAATGAAAAACAAGGCAAATGCCGCAAAAAGACGCATTCCATAGGCTGGGTCCAGGTGGCTACGCTGTGGGATTTCCTAAGTGGGATAAGTCCGAGCAAGAGATGGAGGATGCAGGGTCACACCGGTTATTAGAACTGCCCCCAGTGTGCGTAACTTGGTTCTATGCGCATGGGGGCGTTGACCCAAGAGATGTATCGTTTCATGGAAGGCAAGTCTAAAAGGAGCCGAACAAAAGTAATTGACGCAATAAAAGAAGCTCGAAGGGGGTGTTCACGCACAATGTGAGAGAACGATTTAGCTTACGCGCAAGACTGAAATCTGAACACCGGGAAGAACACGAGGCAAGGGCGTTATTCCCTTGTATGAGGGCTTTTCAGAATGGAACGAGGACTACAGGACCCGTGCAAGAAGGAAGATGGAGGAGGAGAAGAAAAGGAAGCTGGAGGAGGAGCAGAGGAAGCAGGACGCAGAACGCCTTCAAGGCCTAGCAGCAGATCGACTCACTTAGCCGTGAAAGGGGTCTCAAAGAAGCAGCAAGAAGCGGATGATCGCCTAGCATTGATAGCACCATCCCATCCATGATTTATAAGCAGCATTGGTTCTGCCCAGGCGACAATCGCTGGATACATACCCGTGGATGACATAATAGAGAACACTAATCGTGAGCTACACTCCAAAATGAAGAACATATCCATGAAGGTGGCGACGGCGTTGCTTTTCCAGCTACTCCCAAGCAACCTTCCATTGCATCCCGATTCAAGAGGGTTATGCTCGTGTCATGGTTCATGAAGTGGTGGACCCATATTCGGGGCTACAGCTTGACATTCCTGGAGCTGAAGACGAGCGCACACTGGGAGAGGCCATACATCGTATCATCCCATGGAGAAAGGATTGCATCATCTTTCGAAGTCCACCGACACCGCGTCGTCTGCCGACTCCGCCACCGAGTCAGCAGACTCCCACTCCTCCAAGTCCACGAACGCGTGAGCCGACTCCTCCTCGAAGTCCGCCACCTCCTCCAAGTCCCCCAACGCATGAGCTGACTCCTCCGGTTTCAAGTCCCAAGACAGCGTCATGCCACTTCTCCGGTTTCAAGTCCGCACCGTGTCGTGCCACACCTCCCGCTTCAAGTCCGACATCGTCAGCTACTTCTCTGGTCCAACTCAGCCACGTCGGCCGTCTCCGCTGTCTCAAAGCAATCGCAGAAGAGACATGCCGCAGCTATGGTGCGTGGTGGTACGAGTCGAGGTAGTTCAGAAGTACAAAGCGGAGACAAGCGATATAAATATGGTCCAAGCCTCGCTCCTCTCCCTCGAAGGCCTTACGACATGACTAAGCAGAAAACGCAGCCATAGTGCAGGCCCAAGTGGACGCCCATTTTGGACCAAACTGCATCGCCGCCAAAGGAGAAAGTGCCTGAGAAAGTAATTGACTACTTCATTCATATGGCTAGAGAACCAGCTCCAAGCCTGTTGACTCGGACTATGAGCGCCAAATCAGGAAACTACATCGAGAACGGCTAAAGAAGGAAGCGAGCTCGAGCTCGAGCCAACAAGCAGCGGGCAAAAAATGCGGGAAAACCGTTCCCCAGCTGGGAGAACAGGCGGCGCAATCGATCTCCCCGCTTGTTGTGCCAACAACAACACATGAGAGGAGGCCGCGCCCAATATTGGGCAAACCGTTAAAGTTCCCCAGCTAGGCGATGTGGTAATAATGGATGAGCATATAATGCAGGCTGAAATGCTCAAGATCTCTGTTGGACAACTCCTCGAATTGAGCCCATGTCTCCGCTTAGAGAGGAGGAAATAAAATGGAAATATGCCCGGGGCAAACCTTTGGTCCACCTGCATAAGGTCAAGAACCTCCTAACGAGAATGTATGAATTGCATCAATGGTACATGAACATTACCAAGATTTCCAATCGAGAGTCCCTCATGGTGAATGTCAAGAAGGAGCATTACTACCATGAGAAAGCTCTGTCCGTTGAGTATTCAGAACTATATCAGTTATACAATCAAGACGCACTCGACAAATCTCTCGTCATTTGCTATTGTTTGTAAGTGATTTCTTTCTGTAATTTTTGATCAATCATTACATGTAATTATCCTCACTATATATTCTTTTCTGTGGTATTATATGCAGGATGAAGATGTATGAAATGAAAAAATCTGGACGCTATGCCACTGGATTCATTGACCCAAATATCATTAATGAGTACACATGGAATCTTGCAACTTCTAGAGCAGGTGTAGAGGAAAGCATGCTAGAGTTCTTTAAGTGCCTCAATACCAATGAAGATATACTACTTCCTTACAACTTCACGTGAGTTAATACAAATTTTGTTTTTGCTTACTAGCTAGCTAGATGTTAATAACTAAGTGTATACGGTTTACGATATATAGTTGATTAATTTTACGCACATGCCTGCTTAATTAAGACATGCAAACGTGTGCGCATGCAGTTTCCACTGGATCTTGTTAGTCATTAAAGTTGACAAAGCAACAGTTGAAGTACTCGACTCGCTACTTAAAGAAGATAAAGACTACACCATCATGAAAGGGATAGTCAACAGGTAATTTCAATCATTATTAACTATATCTCGGCCTATTATTAGTTCCTCATTTCCTGATATGAACTATTTAATAACCCCTTTATTGATTTTCTTTGCCGGCGGGCAGGGCTTGGGCAAAGTTCATCAAGGTCACTCCAGGCAATTGGCCAAAAAAGTTGTTTTGGCATCGACCAAGGGTAAGTAATTAAGTAGTACTAGCTAACTAGCCATCTCTTTAATTCTTGTTTCAATACCATTAATTAATTATCATTCTTGATTAATCATTATTTGATTCAATTCCATTCTCGTAAAGGCCCTGAAGTAGGCGTCGGGGAATGATTTGTGTGCATTCTACGCTTATGAGAACATTCGCATGATGACGCAAGTAAAGGAGCAGATCTCAAAGACAGGAATGGGTACGTTGTCGTAACTCTATTCACACCATTATCGATATCTTGTAACACAACTAATACACATGCATATTGATCTCCTTCTTAACAGTTCCGAGAGGTGCGGGATAAGCTCATACCCGAGGAGCGCATACTAGCACTTCAAGAGGAAATAGCCGGATTTTTGCTCGACCAGGTCATAGATCCCAAAGGAGAATACTATTACCCGCTACCGCCCTCATGAATCACTTGTCATCGTGCATGCTCCGAAGGCACCAAGGCAACATGTAGGAGAAATTATATATGTATATACATGTATATGTGTGAATAGTTAATGGTGTTGGCTGTGAGACATTCGATGATATATATATATATATATATATATATATATATATATATATATATACTACATACGAGAAAATCTATTTATATATATGCCTAACGTGTACAATTTGTAGTATCGTGAAATACCAGCAAACAAAAAAGAATTAAATGGAAAATAAAGCCAAATTGAAAACACAAAATTAAAGCAAAAACTAAAAAAAAACACCCAAACATTTAGTACTAAAGACCTACGCGCACACGGGCCTGACTCGTGCCACGAGTTTGCACTTTAGCACCGGTTCGTGACGAACCCATTTAAGGGGACCTTAGTCCCCACTCTTTAGTGCCGTTGGCTTAATCAGCACTAAAGGTCGTCACGAACCGCCACTAAAGGCCGGTTTTGCACTAGTGGTACACGACCCATGAGCTGGGGAAAGTCGGTCATATACTTCTTCAATATCCGTCAGACTGTGTTCTCACAATAGTAACGAGTGGCAGTTAAAGTATGCCCTTGATATTAATCCCTCGTTTCTGGCTTCCTCTAGCTATACTTGCTCTGAAGCATGTAGAGGCTACGGAGGAATACATCTACAGTCAACAAAGGGATAGTCTTTGCTAAAAAAACAAAGGGATAGTCTTTGTTGTCGAAAAGATTATGAACTACTCAATGATTAAACCATGATAAAAAATAACAACAAGAGCTTAACATCATGACGCAGTAGGTAATAACAGTGGCAATTAAGCAAGTATCTGAAGAATGGTGATTAATAAATAGTCGCATCTATCATTACGAATTTTTTTTGATCACTTCCGCTTCGGTACAACCCCCTAAACACATCAATGGATGAGATTTATATATATGCCTAACGTGTACAATTTGTAGTATCGTGAAATACCAGCAAACAAAAAAGAATTAAATGGAAAATAAAGCCAAATTGAAAACACAAAATTAAAGCAAAAACTAAAAAAAAACACCCAAACATTTAGTACTAAAGACCTACGCGCACACGGGCCTGACTCGTGCCACGAGTTTGCACTTTAGCACCGGTTCGTGACGAACCGGTACTAAGGGGGGACCTTTAGTCCCCACTCTTTAGTGCCGGTTGGCGAACCAGCACTAAAGGCCGTCACGAACCGCCACTAAAGGCCGGTTTTGCACTAGTGGTACACGACCCATGAGCTGGGGAAAGTCGGTCATATACTTCTTCAATATCCGTCAGACTGTGTTCTCACAATAGTAACGAGTGGCAGTTAAAGTATGCCCTTGATATTAATCCCTGCTCTCTGGCTTCCTCTAGCTATACTTGCTCTGAAGCATGTAGAGGCTACGGAGGGAATACATCTACAGTCAACAAAGGGATAGTCTTTGCTAAAAAAACAAAGGGATAGTCTTTGTTGTCGAAAAGATTATGAACTACTCAATGATTAAACCATGATAAAAAATAACAACAAGAGCTTAACATCATGACGCAGTAGGTAATAACAGTGGCAATTAAGCAAGTATCTGAAGAATGGTGATTAATAAATAGTCGCATCTATCATTACGAATTTTTTTTGATCACTTCCGCTTCGGTACAACCCCCTAAACACATCAATGGATGAGATTTATCCATACCCCTTCATTAGAAAGGGTAGGATGGCCTTTTTTTCTAAAATACGTCGCCCGCCCGCCGATAAGTATACGCCGTACGCCTATTGGGCCGGCCCATTGATGACGGCTGTAGGGGGTGTAGTGTTCACAGGATGTAAAAGGTATCGAACCCGGGACCTCTTGCTCGTGTGGTTAAGAGGCATACCACTTGAGCTGTACAATGTTTGTCAAAAGTAAAAAGCGTACGGATTTAAGAATTAGTCCTTCCGGATTTATTGGGCAGACAGGGTTGCCAAGACCAAGGCGCATCGGGGGCAGTTTTGGGTATTGAATCTGCCCAATTAGAGAGCAGGATTGAAGGATATTAACTATCATAAATTAATTGCCAAATTGCCTCGCATCTCCCATTGCTCTCGCATGCATTGCTTTTTTTTTACCATGCGCATATATATATTGGCTGCATGGCCCATGGCCCAATCATAGCTCAACTTTCGCTTAGCAATTTGCAGTGACTGACAAATTGCCTATTAATTAAGGCCTAGGGAATAGCAACCTGCCTTACAAAAACCGACTTCAACCGGTGGCTTTCCAGCCTAAAAATCCCGTACAGAGGTAACACCAACGCAGAATTCAGGCACCTTTTCAAAAATATTAACATTTCTTCGAAATTCTTTAAAAAATACGATAATTTTCTAAAATTCAACAAATTTTTTAACAACCTGAACACATTTTGAATAATTCACTTTTAAAAAAAGCATGAACATTTTTTGAAATTTTTGAACAATATTTTTAAAAGCATGAACATTCAAAAAATTTTAAAGAGATATCTTAGTTTAATAACATTTTTTTCAAACAAATTTTTTAATAATTTTAAAGAGAGATATGAAGCGTGCAAATTTTAAAGAACCAAAAATTTGAACAATTTTCTGAACACGAGGGCTTTCTTTTTGGCCTCTTATGTGGCAAATGTAGCCTTTTGAATTTTCATGCCGATTTTTTAGTGTTTTTAAAACTGATTTTGTTCTGTTATATTCTGTATTTTTGTTTCTTTTTATTAATTTTTTCCTCTTTTTTCAAATGCGTGAAATTTTCATAAATTTGAAAATGGTTGTGTTTCCAAAAAAGTTCATGTTGATCGATAATGCCAAAAATCGTACATAACAGAAGGACCCAGTTTTTTGACAATTTTCAAGAAATGGCTAGCACATAAAAAATATTCATGTTGATTTATAATGACAGAAATTTCAAATAATAGAAGCATTAAAATTAGAAAAAAAAACTATATGCTCATGAATGCATTCGTGTCGCTAGTGTGGCCCACTCCTCTCAACTGGTGGTTTTTTGGACTATGGATAAATGACCCTAACTTCTTGCTGCTGCAAGACATATGATGTATCAATGCCAGTTTGAACGACTTCCGACATTGTTTGCACGTTCCGATACGTCCGGCCATTTAGCGATCCTTTTTCACCGAGAAAACTCCAGAAAATGCAAAAGTTGTCAAAAAATCGAACAACCATGATGTCTTGAATTGGTCATAGAAGCTGGTGAAAAAAAATTGAGGCCAATCGACGAATGTCAAAAAACAACATGCTTTCAAACGGAACCTTCTCGCGATTCGAACACCCTCTCGCTGAACATGGTCTATTTTAAGACATCCTTGAAATGATCATAACTTTTGCAAGTAGGTGTGCATGCCCATGGTAGGCATCCTTGCCTGTTTTGAACGACTTTCAACGCCGTATGCAAG
Source organism: Aegilops bicornis (assembly GCA_021605145.1). Taxonomy (NCBI): domain Eukaryota; kingdom Viridiplantae; phylum Streptophyta; class Magnoliopsida; order Poales; family Poaceae; genus Aegilops; species Aegilops bicornis. Next base: position 691,048 of record JAHIAL010000069.1, read on the forward strand.
TTGTGCCATGTCCTGCCATTTATCGGTCTTTTTTAACCAAGGGAACTCCAGAAAGTGCAAAAAAATTCGAAAACGAAATCAACTTGGCATGGTGCCTTGAATTGATCATACAAGCACATGAAAAAAATTGGGGCGTTTCAAGGATATAGAGAAACAACATGCTCCCAAACAGAGCCGTCTAGCTTACCTGTACACCCTTCGTTGAACATGGTCTATTTTTTGGATATTCTTGAAATGACCCTAATTTTTGCAGTAGACAGGCACGCTCATGGTAAGCATCCATGCCAGGTTTGAACGACGTTTGACAATATATGCATGTTGCCGCACGTCCGGTCATTTATCAACTATTTTTCATCGAGAAAACTACAGAAAATGCAAGAATTATCGAAAGGTTGAACAACTTCGAATGGTGCTTTTAATTGGTCACATGAGCTCGTGGAAAAGTTTTGAGGTCATTTATGGATACCCGAAAAAACATGCTCGCATACGGATCCTTCTGGCACCCGAACACCCTACGCTAAAGATGGTCTATTTTTTGACATAAATGAAATGACCCCAACTTTTTCCATCTGACGGGCGTGCCCATGGTAGACATCCATGTCAGGTTTGAACAATTTTCAACGTTGTATGCAAGTTGTGTCACCGTCAACCATTTATCAGCCATTTTCACCAAGAGAACTCTAGAAAATGCAAGAATTGTCGAAAACTCGAACAACTTGGCATGGTGCCTTAATTGGTCATATAAGCTCATGGTAGGCATCCATTTGAAGTTTGAACGATTTCTGACATCGTACGGAAGTTGCGTCACATCTGACCATTTATCAGCCATTTTTCGCCGATAGACTCTAGAAAATGCAAGATTTATTGAAAACTCAAACAACTTGGCATGATGCCTTAAATTTGTCATATAAACTCATGGAAAAATTTTGGGGTCATTCGACGGATGGAAAAAAAGATGCCCTTCTAGCCTACTCGAATACACTGTGATGAACATGGTCTATCTTTAGACATGCATAAAATGACCACAACTTTTGCTAGCTGGTGGGTATGCCCATGGTAGACATTCATCACAGGTTTGAAGGAAAAAAATATATAAAATCATAATTTAAGCAGGTCCTTAAAATTATTATTTTAAGTTTTTAAAATAACTTATAAATACACATGGATAAAATTTAAAACAACAAATGATTTTTAAAGAATTTAATAATTATTTCATGGGAAGAATTTAAAATCATAATTTAAAACATTTATCAAAAACTGTTATTTTCGTATTTCAAAAAATATTTCAATTTTTTGTAACTGGTTTCAAAAAGAATAATAAAGTTTGAAAAGGAGTAACCAATCAAAAAGAGAAGACTAACAAATAACCAGAAAAAAATGTTTAGTCCTTGGCTCAACTATCGCTTTGCCAGGTGCATTTTGGGAATTTCTAAAACCGTTTGCATTTTTGGAAATTTTTCACGTTTTGGTAAAATGTTTCGACATATTAAAAATTGTTCATGTCATATTTTGTTTTCAAATTTTAAAAATGTTCATGTTTTCAAATTTCGTACATAATATAAAAAAGGTTTAGGAATATAAAAAATGTTCACGCATTTCAAAAAGTAAGTTACAAAAATTCTTATTTTCATTTCTTGTTCACAAATTAATAATAGTAATAATTTCCAAAACTGTTCCTCCTTTCAAAAATTCTTCAGAGATCTATTTTTTTAATTTTCCAAGAGTTTCAAGAAATGTTTATTTTTTCGTAAAAAAAATCATGTTTTCAAATTTTCCGTGTTTTTCAAATAATGTTGGAATTTTGATATTTTTTGCATTTTTATAAATTGTCAGGGTTACAAAAGTTGTTCACATTTATTTAAAAAGAATTGGATTCCTGATTTGTTTTCACTTTTTTGGAAAATGTCTTGGAATTTCAACAAATGTTTGGAGTTTCATGTATAATTTACCTTTTCCCAAAATATTTCACATTTCCCAGATTTTCACATTTGAATAGTTTCATTTTTTTTTTCACAAATGTTATATATATATAAACACCGTTCTTTGTTCTTATAGTGTTGTTTTCTACATAAATACTGGACGTGACTTGGGCCGGGCCAGCCACTCGCCAGTGAGGCCAATTAGAGCCTCATACCGTGATGACCCATTATACGTATGAAAGTGAATACGGCTGTGAAAGGTCGATACTGCCCTTTATACGTTTTGTGAGGGGGGGGGGGGGGGGGTGTACCGAAGCGGAACTATTTTTTGAGTGCGTGAAAGCAAGACACTTTCCCATCGTAAGAAATGAACAAAAGAAAACAAAGATAAGCATCTGAAGGAAACTTTATAGTCGGGTCAACGCCCGAAGACAACGATCTAAACCACTCGGTTGCAAATAAGATATGTTGCGGATCATCCTAATGATATGACTACAATCATAGGACAATGATATGGAAGGCGTTTCAGCTTTAGGCAATGGCTGCCCACCGCGCACACACCCAACATGAAGAGATGCTTAGACGGTGAAGTCATTTTCGACACCGATGGCACATGAAGCGATGATTCTACCTGATGTTCACCAGTGCAACCAAAGCTATCTATATTATGCATCTCTACCTATGTGGCTTGCTTCTTAAACACATTGGAAGTAAGCTATCGTCATACCTAAGTATCTATTTCCTTATGCTCCAATTGGTGACTAAATATTTTTATGTTCATTGTTTAAATGCTTGGTTTACTTTCGCCCTTTGCGCCATGGGCGCAACGGGTCATCTAGAGGGACTAGCAGATGAGAGTGCTAACTCTGTACATTTATTTAACCGCTATTCTGCGTGTCGCTACTGGTCAAATTAATGTGTTTTAGTACAACAGTCATTCAACTTAGCACCTGCGGGAAGCATGGCTGTGAGAAATTCCTGTTAGAATCAAACCACTATATGTACTTGTATGTTCCAACATGCTGTTGCGTGCTAGCTTCAAATCAACCGGGTTCCCTTCGTGCTGGCTAGTAAGCCTGCGAGAGAAAGATAATCAGGCAAGGTTCAGCTAGCTCGCAGTGGCGCCAAGCTTCCCAATATGCACTTCGTTGGAAAGTACTGTGATGAGTTGGGCCCGATCCCTGTACACCTCTGCCGGCGCTCAGCAGGAACATGACAGTTCATCGGTGAGGACTCCCTCCAGATACAAAAGGAAATCTTGATGATCGTCGAGGTGGTACTGTAGAAGGATTCACGGAGCCAAGTGCCTAGACGTGATTGATGAAACCAAGACTATGATTTTTGTATCTTGAGTTTACCCAGATGGTGCCCAATATGTTCCCAATACCTTCCATTTCCATGAGTAGTTTTTATCAGAACCAAACGTATAAATACGGTGTGTGGCATTCTCTGTTAGGATGGTAAGATGAAATTCTAGGTTAGGGGCATGTGAGAAGCGCAAGATATATATGAGAACTATTGATAGGGGCGTCTTTCATTGTGGTGAGGTAGCACGATAAATGTAGGTGGGTACGTACTCTATCTCAAACAATCTATGCTCAAATTCCAAAATTTAATGCAGAATATGCCACAATAATTATTGTTGGTTACAACTATTATTATTGTGTGTGTATGTCAGAGATGGAACACATGATTCCATAAATCACACCGGCGGAGCAAACTCGCTGGCCCACTAAATGCATACATCTGCAGGTTGGTCCTCAAACCACAGCGAAGAGCCTAACTAGCCTTTCCAACCCAACTATGGTTTGGCTTGGGGATTGTGATGATGCAGGTACAAGTTTAGGTTTACTATACACCATATCAGCCTCCTTTTTCCTTGGTCCTGAAAAAAGAGGATCTTACTCTTGGGCAGCACTGGGGCGTCCTCAGCTTTAGCCGCTTGTCTCTTGCACATCGTCCGCCACTCCTCGCTGTTGGGACAAACCTCGGATTAGCTCGCCGCTCATCTCCTTTCCCACTCGCTCCGAGAAGGTAGAAAAATAAGTACAATGGACACAAGTTTTTCCAGTGCACAAACACCCTGCCGCACAAACTGCTCCTCGATTGCACGAACGGCCTTACATTATTGGGCACAAACCCCGACTCGGCAACTTACCAGCGCAACCCACAACCAGTGCACTGGGGCATTTTATACCCATGCTAGTGCACACACCTAGCTAGCTACCACACCACGCACGCACGCCCGCCGGCCACTAACCAGCTAACTACTTGCAACTGACTCCTACATGAATGCACGTATAGCACCCGCGCATCATTCCCTCAATGGCAACGACACGGCCAACCATGTGATGCGCTGCAACTAACTACTTGCATGCATCTAGCCAACTTGGCCAGCATAGTTGACAACGGCTCCGCCCTATGCGCCGGACTCGAGTGTACCCTCACAACGTGGCCCGAGCCGCACCCGACATACACGGCGCGCGCACACACACGCACCCAACGGGATCGCCGTAGCTTATTACGCCAACAATTACCCCCTAAGCCACGGCTTACAGCAGGCCCGTCTCATCAATGACGGAACAACCGCGGACTTGACCTGGCACGCTGACACCGATCGCCACCTTCACGGACACGACCTGATGCGCTGACGCCGGTCGCCACCGCCACGGACTCGACCTGGTGCGCTGGCACCTGTCACCACCATGCTTGCTTCTTCCTCTTTGGCGCCACATGCCTGGCATTCCTCAGAGACAAACGCCGAGCTCCTTTTCCTCCGGCAGCACACGCCTTGCGTTCCGGTAACATACGTCGTTGATGCAGTCGCACTCAAACGTGAGACTTCTTCGACGCCACTTTATGGCGTCGCACTGCGCCGCCGTGCTCGCAGCGGACTCACTACGCGCCACAGCCCCGAATCTTGAGGCTCTGATACCAATTGTTGGCATAAACCCCGGACCAGCTTGCCGCTCATCTCCTCTCCCACTCACTCCAACGAAGGTAGAAGGAGGAGCACAATAGACACAAGTTTTTCCGGCGCACAAACGCCCCGCCGCACAAACGACAGCTTCGGCTGCACGAAAGGCCTTACTTTACTGGGCACAAACCCCGGCTCGGCAACTCACCTGTGCAACCCACAACCAGTATAGTGGGTATTTTATACCCATGCTAGCACACACACCTAGCTAGCTACCTCATCACGCATGCACGCCGGCCACTAACCAGCTAACTACTTGCAACTGACTCCTACATGGATGCACATACAACTCCCGCGCATCATCCCCTCAAAGGTAACGACCCGGCCGACCATGTGATGCGCTCTAACTAACTACTTGCATGCATCTAGCAAACTTCGCCGGCACACTTGCCAACGGCTCTGCTCTACGCGCCAGACTTGAGTGTACACAGATGCTAAACACTCGACACGGCCCGGACCACACCTGACATGCCTGGTGTGCGCACGCACACGCACCCGACGCAGTTGCCGTGGCATATTACGCCGGCGAGTGCGGTGGCGGCGGGGCCTGGTTATCTAGGTCGCGGCTGTGGGCACGCGTGCTGATGTGCGTCTTCCCCACAACAAGTGATCTTAGTGGTGGTGGTTGCGAGCGGGTTTTCTGCGACGCGACTCTTTGTTCCTCGCGATTCTTGCTGCCATGGCAAGCTCAAACATGGAGGGAGCCACATATCACTGTTGTTGATACTACTACAATTGTCATGCTTCCATGACACATGAAAATCCTAGGGGACTCGTCTTCCATAGATTGCACACAAATGAACAACATAAATTTCCGTGTGGAAATGAACTATCTAAATTTAGTTGCAAACTGGAATTTAAACTATCTAAATTACCATCCTCTACACATATTTGCCCTGTCGAAATGCATACTGAAATATTGCACGAAGAGAGGACCGTAAAAATGACACCTGAATTCGTGTGCACGACCACGACGGCAGCCTCCCTGACGGCGCCCATGTTGGGCGTCTTGGCCTGCAGCGCCGCTCCTGCCACGGCCTCGTCGGCCACCACCGCCGCCTCGAGACTATCCCATAGCCAGCCTCCATCGCAACTCGTCATAGGCTCGTCTCCACATCCATCCTTCTATATCGTCCCAGTGATGCCGAACGCGGCGCCGGATCACGTGAGCCACCACCCCAGCGTCAAGGCCGCTGCTGGACCTGCACGACACCTTGTCATGAGGCAACCGGCGATGCGCGCCGCGGATGAGGTGATCGTCAGGCGTAGTCATGGGGCTACCGCAGACCTACCACTCTCTGTGGTCGCCACCGGGCTGCTGAGCTCGGCAGCCGTGCACCTCCCACCAAGGCCGCTGCGGGACCTGCGAGTGCCCTCTTCATGCGGGAACCAGCGATGCATGCCGCGGATGAGGTGGTCGTCGAGCGAAGTGGCGCACTGCCGCTCTCCATGGCCGATGCCGGGCTGAGGAGCACGTCGCCACATGGTCGCCGCCGATGCGTGCACATCGGATGCGGGAGGGGGGGGGGGTGGGTGCTACCAAGTGGGTGTAGAGGAAATCTGCAGGGAGATAAGGTGCTTTGATTGTTCGGGACCACCTCTTTTCATCCTGAACGGATAGAAACGATGACATTGCTGATCGTGATGAACGGCGATAGCAGCATTCGGGACGGGGTTATAAAACATGACATGTTCGGGATTTATAGATTCCATAAACATATCGGCGAGAATACAAGAATGGGAAAGGGACAAGTTGCAAAATATGGGGTTGAATCACAGTTGGTCTATACCATCACAGTTGTCGACGACAAGGGCATTCCAGGATCAAAGCCACGATGAGGAAAGAGGCGTGCCTTGAACTAATCCCAATTGCTGAGTTTTTATTTTTTTGTGACCTACGATTTGCTTGTTCAAAGAGGGTATAGGTCTACAACGACATGAGGTGATTTAGTCTCTGCCTCCAAACTATTTTGGTCCTTACTATGCACGGTTGGTTTCAGTCCGAATACGAGTCGGAGAGGAAGATGGCCTCCTGACTGCTGGCTGGGCGGAATCTATATCAACCCACACCAATCAGTCCAGGCACCGTCAAATCCCTAGGCTGGCCTTGCTGTTAGAGAAAGGTAAGTTGAGGGCAGAGCAGATCATCGAGGTTGAGATGGCAGGTCTCATCGCGGACGAGGCTCCGGCGGAGACGAGCCAAGTAGAGAAACGTGGATTGAAGGAACTGCGCCGACGTGACCAGCCAGGAAGAAGAGAAGAAGATGAAGACGACGAGGACAAGATACTCGCCCGAGTACATCGACTTCATACTCTCCTAGAACACCGACTGGAAGATCCCGGACCCGCCCATGGACGACGAAGAGATGTCTGAGGAGATCCGTAGCATGCGCCTCCATGCCATCTCCTTCTTCACGGAGCTCCGTGCCCGGAAGCGCGCGCTGCAGGTGTTCGTCAAGGCCCAGGTTGCCGTCCGTGGCTACGCCGAGATGCCTGAGGAGGCCAGCGAAACCTCGAAAGTTATACGACGACGAGGACGCGGAGGAATTAGTTTATCTGGGGTTCGGTATCTATGATGGATAGCCTAATTCTATTTGTCGGTTCGGAGCCGTGGTTAGTCGATACTCCAGTGACTCAAATCAGATGTCCCTGGTCAATTTTTTTAACCAAATGTTGTAGTATGATGATTGCAATTCTATCAGCTGTGTTTCACGGCAACCATATAATTTGTTGTTGACAAATTCATAGAAGGTGACGAGAAAGTTTGACACTTTGAAGTGGATACTTATTCGCCCTATTAGGCGACTTGGCTTTTGTCCTTGGTTGAGTTAAGCAATAGTTCCTAGATATTTCATGGTCTCCGCTTCTCTCCCCATCTCTCCCTTGAAGAATCCCATTTCGCCCCTCGACCGCCGTAAAGCCTCCATGCAATGTTCCCAAATCCTCACCATGTGCTCCATCCAACGGCTAGAACAACCAATTCGATGTTGCTCTCGTCATTCCCTTCCCCTGCTCCACGATCTAGCCCCTCAACCCCCGATGTGTCTGCCCCCCTTATCTTCCGGCAGCAGATGATCTCATATTCTGGATGTCTCCCAATCCATAATAACATCTTCAAGACAATCATTAGGTTGTTTAAATTATCTAGTGGCCTATTCTACGCCTAGTTATCTGTTTCCCAACCTATCTAGCTAGTTATCTTTGAAAGTCCGAGTTCTCTGCACTCTCGCCTGCACTATATATTGGCTTTCTTTTGCTAACTCAGCATTGCTTTCCAGCTGCCTCATAGTGGTGCCTTTTAACTTCCGAGGACAAGAGGATGATGTGCATGTGCAGCAATTCAAGCATTGCGCCATCAGGCTCGGTATGCACATGGACTGCAGATCAGGTTAATTGCATTTATACTATGTCCTAGCCTATTGCTGTCACAGCAGATACTCTTACTACTTGTTAAAACGGAAAGGTGCAATAGCATCCGGGGGTCCCGACACCCCCTTATCTGTCCGTCCAACGATTATAAGATTCGTGTTGGGGACCGGTCAGCAGCAGTTCCTTTTGGGGTGGCATGCAGAGTAGGCTTACTCAGGGTTTTCTCCCTGATGACACCTCACTATTCAGTTTGAACATTAGATTTACAAAGTTGCTTGAGAATTCCACTACAAGGCTAGAACTAAAAATCAATTTTCCTCTTGTAGCGAAACAGAATTTGTGCCCTTGTAGCTTGCCTTTCTCGCACTGGAAGGCCCTCCTATCTTTGCCGTGCTGCGTGAGCGAGCTATGCAAATATAATATAGTACTTTGGAAATACATGTCTTCCCAGAAAGTGTGAGACCAAGCATGTTCTATCTATGAATGCTAATATATCGACATATATTTTGCTTGCAAAGGTGAGAATGGTTTCATTAGATCTGACATGAAAATACTTTCAGAATACATACTTCATAAATTCTCAGTAAAATAGAAAATCATATCAATGTTCAGCAATTTCCCAACGGATAGCAGTTAAAGATTAATCCCACTAAAATATCTATGTATTGGAATTAACCTCAGATGTATAGGTTTCTTGCCCTGGTCTGGTGATGTCTACTAGTCCTAGCCTCCTAGGTCCCTATGGCATCATAGTAACTAACCATTTACTCATCTACTTACGGTTGTCATTTCTGATCAAATGGTTAACTACATTTCAATTACTGAAAAGGGGGAACTCTCCGTCCTCTGGAACGGGTCAATACAGCGTGTGTTCTTTGTATTCAGGCATTTAGGCGCACTCCGGTTCGTGACCACATTGGAAAGCGCCTGGCCACGATCTTCCCTTGGTGCTTAGAGCATCTCCAGCCATTGGCCCCCCAGGGGGCGCGTAAAATCACCGCCTGGGGACGAGCTGGTGCTAAAAATCGGCGTGGGGGCGAGTGAGTTCCCAGCCGCAGACCCAGGGCCACCCCCCAGACGCCGTTTATGTTTAAAAAAAGGTATTCGGCAAAGTTCGGTAAATTGGACAAATTATTCGGCTAAAATTCGGCAAACTGGGCATATATTCGACATGTTCGACATTACATAGCAAAATTATTTAAAAAAGGCCGCAACTACAACTTAAGGGCCGAAGAAGTCACAGAGCGCGGCGATCCACGCCGTCGTCGTCGGCGGCCTTCCCCAACTTGACGTGGCCGCCCTTGCTGGACCCCTACCCGGCGTCGCCCTCGCGGACCGGTGGCGGCGGCGGCGCGTCGTCGTCGCTGTCGTCGAGAACGACGACACCTCCACTACTAGGGAAAAGCTTAAACACATGCGCTTACTATTAGAGCGGGTTTATACCCCTCGCTACTGCTACTTACTAGTAGCGCGGGTTTTTACCCCTCACTACTACTAAGTTGATAGTAGTAGCGCGGGTTTTTAACCCTCGCTACTACTAAGCAGTCTCTACCATGACCCCGGGAACATGCCATAGTAGTAGCGAGGGTTATAAACCCGCGCTACTACTAAGTTGATAGTAGTAGCGCGGGTTTTTATCCCTCGCTACTACTAAGCGGTCTCTACCATGCCCCCTGGGACATGCCATAGTAGTAGCAAGGGGTAAAAACGCACACTACTACTAAGTACTGGGTATTTTAACATCCCTAAAATCCCCATCTGCTCATCCAAATCACTCCTCTCCCCCGTCCCTCTCCTCCTCCTCTCTCTCTCTATGATGCTCCTGCACATGCGCGTCTCCTCCTCCACGGCAACTACCGGTCTCGCGCCGTGATGTGTCCCTCAAATCCGGCGACCTCCTCTTCCACCGTAGCCCCTCCTCCCTCCTCCTCCTCCTCCGCCTCCTCCTCATGCTCCACTGCTGGAAGGAGAGGAAGATCCAGCAGAGCGCCGCCCATGAAGATGGCCAGATCTCTCTTGGACGCAACCCATGGCGTCATCTAGGGGTTTGGCTCCAGCTCCTCTCTATCTCTCTCTTCCTCTTCTAATCGTTATCTCTTTTTTTGCAGCAGCAGCAAAGGAGAGGTGTTGAGAAGAGTTGGATGGGGAAGCACCATCTCCATGGATGACTTCATCCCCCCAGGATCAGCATCAGCCATGGATGAAGAGGACGATGACGCCTAGCAGTAGCAGCCATGGCTGGAATTTATTTTTTTTATTTCCTAATTAGCTAGCAGTAGCGAGGGTCCAGAACCACGCTACTACTAGTTAGTAGTAGCGCGGGTGGTATCCACTCTACTACTAACGGACGTAGTAGTAGCGCTGGTGGCACCCGTGCTACACACTACTAGAAAAAGGGCTATAGATGAAATGGATACTAATGGCACACCTGTCATGTGGTGCGCCACTACTATATAGCGATGGCGCACCATGTGCAAATGCGCCATTAGTGTAAGACACTAATGGCGCACTGTGAACACGGTGCGCCACTAGTAACAATTTTTTTCCAAACATACTAATGGCGCAGCGAGCACGATCTTATTACTAGTGCTAATTAGTAATGGCGCACTGGCTACACAGTGCGCCACTACTGTTGTTTTTTTAATTCTTTTTATTTTGCAAAACTACTAATGGCGCACCGTGGCACACTGCGCCATTACTAGTTTAAACTAGTAATGGCGCACTATGCCACGGTGCGCCATTAGTGTATATATTTTTATTTTATTTTTTTGCAAAACTACTAATGGCGCACCACCAGCAGGTGCGCCATTAGTAACCAACAAGATATTTTGGACAGCCCACACCTACCCACTCACTTTCCGCACTTCATTCTCTCCACCTCCTCCTCCAAGCTTGTCTCGGCTGCCTCCTCTTCCTCACCTCATTTGCACCATAAATTCATCCAAATTAAGTGGTTAAATTACCTTTTTTTGATAGGTAAGTAAGGGGAAGCTATCTTTATGTTGTTCTCCCGCTCCAACAACGTGCACATGCACTTTTTGTGGCCTAGCTAGATCTATGTATGTTAAATGCGTGTTGCATATGTTTGTGGTGTTGCATATATGTTTGTGTTTGCAGGTACCAGTATTTGAAATGCGATAGTTGCCAATATTTTGCCGGAATGTTGATTCATTTCCGTTTCGGCGAGAATTTTGGCACTATGCATTCTTTTTGGTCCTATTTTTAGGGAAAGTCATGCCAAATTTTTCTTGGTTCTAAAATATCGTTTTGCTCTGCCCCGCAGGCGACCATGGTCCACACGATGATCAAGGCATCGTGAATAGGTTTTTGAGCTCGCTGGCCGAGATGCTTCAAAAGAACGAGGCGGAGATAAGATGTTCGTGTCGAAGATGCAAGTCAAGAGCCTTATTGCGGACCCGGATTCCGGGCAGGTGCGGGACCACCTACTCTTGCGTGGTTTCATGGATGGCTATCGGTGGCAAGGTGATGAAGATGACTATGAAGTCGTCCATGGGGGCCGGGCAAGAAATGAGCAAGACTCCGGCGGGCGAGAAGACGAAGAATCTCCAGGACATGATCACGACGGTGATGCTGTACACAGTCATCATGTAGAAGATCCTCGGGCGGCCCATCAACAGGCACCTCGGCAGGCTCGCTGGATGGGGTCACCGTGAGGGTCGCCGCGAAATGCATGTCGAATTCGAGGGTCAACTCGCCGACTTTGAAAGAGCAAACCTAGTCGCGGTACAACACATAGACGTGGTCGATCCTTGGGTGGTAGAGCACAAAACCTTTATTGAGAAGACGTACAATGACCGAGGCCAACAAAGGACGGACGAAGATATAATCAAAGAGCACAACTCATGTTTCACGCGTTGGTTCAAGCAGAAGTTTTTGTCGTACCCTTTACATGAGGATTCTTCCGCGGAAGAACAACTCATATTCGCCTTGTCACAGGGCGCCGAGCACAACCTCGATGACGCGTATGAGGCGTCACGATATCAACGGCTACACTACACCGAGGAAAGGACATGAAGAGCGATGGTTATCAGAACTCCGGGGTAACGATGGAATCCTACACGGTAACGACAAGGGCAGATACTACGGAAGGATCGAGGAGATCTGGGAGCTGATCTCTGGCGGAGAGAAGGTCCCGATGTTCCGTGTCAGATGGGCCAAGAGCGTCATAAAAGAAGATCGGTATTTCACCACCATGGTTATACCCGAAGCCAAATCCAAGACTGCGGGCGCAAACGTCACCGTGAAAAAGGAGCCATGGGTACTGGCTTCCCAAGTGGACCAATGCTTCTTCATTACCGACCCGGCAAAGCCCAGTCGTGTTGTCGTGCGGAGAGGCAAGAGGAAGATCATCGGAATGGATGGAGTTGCCAATGAGCAAGACTTCGACAAATCTGGCGACCGAAGATGGAACATGGCGACAATGAAGTATCAAAGATACACCACAAGAAGAAGCAGGACCACCCTACCTAAAGGGCGATACATTCAAGAGAAGAACTCCATTTACGAAAAATAAGGGTAAGAAGTTTGTGAACAGATAGCTAGCTAAGATCGACTGTATTTAAATTGTAGCCTTCATTTCTCGATTGTATTTCATGGGCACTTTAATTTTGAACTCATGAATATTTTTTAAATTTCATGGACACTCGATCCTGATCCCACTCCATCTCGATCGCTATCCCACCTCACCAGATTCAGTCCCCCTCGCTGCCGAGGACCCCCGTGATCCTCTCCCTGCTCCACCAGGCCTTGCCACGACCCCGACCCCGCACCCTACCCGCTCCACCGCCGCCCGACGGCCCCCAGACCTCCCGCTCCATCGCCACGACGCCCACCGCACCCTCCCGGCCACTCCATCGTCACAAATACAAATGAATGCAACTAAAATTGCAAAAAAAAATTTGATTATATTTTCAAATAACAAATTTGATGATATTTTCAAACAATAATTTGATGATATTTTTTCATATTCATAAATATTTTCAAATAACAAATTTGATGATATTTTTAAAAAAATTATTACTGTTTTTATAGAAAATTATTACTGTTTCATATTCATATTCATTTTCTTAAAAATTATTAGATGCAAAAAAAAAATAATAAAAATTACTTATGGCGCACCTATGGCTGGTGCGCCATTGCTATACATAAAAATAAGATTACTAATGGCGCGCCTCTGGACGGTGCGCCTAAAAAAAAGATTACTAATGGCGCACCTTCTGGGGGTGAGCGATTGCTATCTAAAAAATTCATACTAATGGCGCACCCGGCTAAGTGCGCCATTAGTAAGCTTCCCACACTAAATCCCCAATCTCTCTAATCTCTCCCTGCCTCATCGATCTCACCCGCTGCCCCCAGTGCTCTCACTGTCCCGAGCCGAGCGCCGCCTCCCATGCCGCCTCCCTCGCCCGTCCACAGGCCGAGCACCGCCTCCTCGCCGTCCCGAGCAGCGCCCTCGGCGTCCTCCCGCCTCAGCGCCCCTCGCGGCCCGCTGCGCCCTCGGCGTGCTCGCCGTCCAACACCCTTGACCTGCCGGAGGGCCGCCGCCGTCTTCCTCTTCGACTACGAGGACCTGGACGAGCTCGGACGCCCTCGAGCCATCCCTTCGACGCCCGCCGATTTCCTCCGCCTCGGCCACCATCGCCACCGCTCGACACCGAATTCGCGCCGCCTCGACTAGCTCCGGCTACCCCGAGTCCCCATCGACCTCCCTAGTGAGCACCCGAGCCGCTTCCCCCTCTTCCCCCTCTTGATTTCCTTATGATGTGTTCTAGGGTTGGGGGTTGAAGAAATTTGGACAAGGAAAGGGGGTTGGAGAATTAAGTAGCTAGGGTTTGACGAGCTGCTGCCGCTGTCGACCGAAACCAAGATGAGATTTTAGCAGACCTATGGCAGATAATTAACCTCCCTAGCTAGACTTCAAATCTTCAGGCTTACTCACTGTTCAATTTGTTGCTGTGAGTTTGAATTTGCTGTTCTCAGTACAATAGTTTCATTTTCAGATGCGTTTGGTTTAGGAGTTTGCTAGGACGGTTAATTGTAGACGCTTAAGTAATGCGTGTTTGATCTGACTATGGTAAGAAGGCAAAATCTAGTCTAAGTGGTGCCTTTGCTGATTCAAAGACTTTGTCCCACAACGCACAACGATGATCATGGGCCTGCCCGTCTTTGGATATTTTTATGTGCAGTTCATCTTTTGTTTCAAGTCAATTCTTGAGCAGCATTCTTCTCATTGCTTATGCTTTTACCTACATATGACCTGCTGCAGTGCAGCCAAATGTTCAAATCTCTGAGCTTGCTGCAGTGCAACCAAGATGATATTTAGATGCATTTTACTAGATCAAGTTGTAGTGCATTGTTTTTAATTGTTAAGTAATATCTTCTACTGAGTGTGAGCCCTTGAGCATCCATTTATGTGCTATGTACTCTAATTATGCTTTGATGTACTTTATCATCCACTTATCAAAATATGGATAAACAATTCTAATGGTAATTTATTGCAACAGATGAGAAAAAAAAAAGTTTGGAGGCATCAAGAGTGCCGGATGCCCCATCTCCCCACCCCACATGTGCTGCTAATCTTAGTTTTATCCAGCGACTTTAGGGTGCCAGATTGTCAGATTATGCTATGAGGATATTAGTCTAAGCCCAGTCTTGGATGCATTGTTTTATCCTGCGGTGGTCAGTACTACATGATTGTTCTCGTTTAATATTGGTTGATTTCTCAAATATATTCTATGCATGTCTTGTTTTCTGGTCTGATAATGCTTACCTAAGGTTTTTATTATTTTGCTGTTGTGATTGTTTTTTTGAGCTCTTTCTTTTTCATTTCCTACTATCCTTATCCTAATTATCTTAAATTGTTATGCTGTGTGTAACAGGATTAGATCTTGGATTTTCTAGTGGACTTTGGAAGTTTCTTAGCCAGCTTGGTGACTACATATTTTTCACTATTTCAGCAAGTCTTTTGTAAGCATTAAACTTTCAGCCAAGTGATTAGGCCCAACTTAGAATTCTCCTTAGCATCGATAAACCCTAGATGATAAACCCAACATAGGTGGCAATAGAGCCAAGTGATTAGTGCCAAGTGATTAGGCCCAACCTAGGGTGCCTCGGCATCGATACACCCTAAATGATGAAAACTTAACTTAGCATCTAGGGTGCCTCGGCGTCGACAAACCCTAAATGATGAAACCTTGGCTTTTAGGGTGCCTCGGTGTCGATGAGAACCTAAATGATGTACGCTTAGGCTTTTAGGGTGCCTCGGCGTCGACAAACGCTAAATGATAAAAGCTTAGCTTTTAGGATGCCTCAGTGTCGACAAACCCTAAATGATGAGACCATGATCTTGTTCCTTGACAATAACCAACTTTTTGACAAAACTTTTTTCCTATTTAGAAGCGAAACATGGCCCACAACGATGAGGCCGGCGGCTCGGCGGCAAGCAATTCTGGAGCTGTCCCAGAGTTGGAGGAAGAACCTCATCGCTATGAGGACGCCCGGAAGACATCGATCGACTACACAACCCCTAGTGGCGTCGGGGATGACAACACGATGGTGCCGCCGAGGATGCCACCATCGATGATGGCGGCGCGCCGCATTGATGGCAGCCAAATCAAGAGGCAGCGGAAGGACCGGCGCGGCGTGCTCGGCACCGTCAAGGAGGAATTTCATCAAGTGAACTCCGGCGGGCATCCGACGGCGCCCAAAGAAGTAGTCAAGGGGTACTCGGTTCAGCTCCGGTGCATTCTCCGGAGCACCGTCTCGATCAACACCGAGAACCTAAGGCATAAGGACCGAGGGAATTTGCGCAACCTCCTCATCACGAAGCTGCACGAATGATACAAGTTCCCCGCTGAATTTGCAAACACACGCCTCTCAGGGAACAAAGTGAACAGTGCCGCCCTCACGAGGATGAGCACGGCTCTGTCTACTTGGAGAAGCACAGTGAAGGCAATGATTGAAAAAGGTGATAGTTATGAGAAGATCAAGGCGAAATATCCTTTGATGAGCGAAGATTACTACAAGGAGTTCAAGATCAAGTGCGAGCAGCGTAACCTCCGAATCAAATCGATGGGGGAAAGAAATGCGGCAGTTGAACTTAGGGGTCCACCAACTCGGTCCCGGCGGTTCTGAGTGGCGGAGCCTATATGGGACAAGGAGGACGCGGAGGCGTGCCGAGCAAGGCCTACTGCCCGCTTTCTCGAGAAATACCGTGACAAGCAGACCAGGAACTTTCTCAGGGCCCGGTACAAGGAGGACCCGGTAACAAAGGAGCTTACTACGGATCCGAAGACCAGGGCGCTCGAGCTTGTTCTGGTAAGGAATACACCCCCGCTTAATTAGCTCCATATGGTTGCATTCTAATTAATCTCCAATGTTTCTAAATGGTTCACGTTCCTTCTGCAGGACACCGAAAAGCGAGCTTGGGGTCGCCTCGTAGCTCCCCTTCGACACCCCTTTAAATAGGGCGTTGAACGTAATGAAAAACAAGGATAAGCTCGATGGCCGACGTCGGCTGGTCGTGGTGGCCGGCAAAGGCTTGTCCACAAAATGGTCGTCATACTATACCGGTGGGTGAAAGGAGAAAAAGACCAGCTCGGAAAGCGGTCGCGAGGTTGAAGCACTCAAGGCACAAGTGGCGCGGATTCCAGAGATTGTCCAAGAGCAAGTGCAACAACAACTGGGAACGATGCTCACCGCCATGGTGCCTATGTTCATTCATGGGCTGACGACGTGGATTGCGGGCGGCCAACAGGGGCCTCCCGGTTTCCCGGCTTCACGGCTAATCAAGACTTCGCTAGCAGCGGTAGCGCCATTGGTGTCTCCGTGGCGCCATTGGAGTCCCGGCGGAGGCGGTATTCGTGTCTCCGGCGCCGCATCGGCATTGAGCTTAATGCACTAGGGTGTCGCGCCGGCGATGCGTCGCCCGACAAGCGACCCCTCCGTCGATTACGCGCCGCGTTGGCGGTGCCTCGACATCAGCCGAGCTCGAAGGCATCACGGTAACTAAGCCTCTCGGTCGATGACTTCATCTCCTTGCCTTTGACTGGGCATCCCTGACGCCCTAGCTACACGTTTTCGCAGGGCGCCGTCGACGTTCCTTGCACTCTCCTGCACTTCGTGGGCGGCGAGTTGGTCGATGTCGCCAAGGGCAGAATCGTTCAACTTGGCAACCCCGTGTTCCACGGTAATCCGATGCCACCCACCTTGTATAGGGTTGAAATGGTTCAGGTGCTGCCAGGCTGCGACGAGATGTTACCTCCGATTCGACCCGCTGGGGCCGACGAAGAAGATGAGATAACCCTCAGCGCTGCGTAAGCTGGCCCCTGCTGGCGAAGAGCGGATTCGTTTGGGGGCGGGGACACCACCCATAGACAAGACCGCCCGGTCGTCTGGCGTAAGCCATGGCAAGAACGCCGCAACGCTACCGGACATGCCGGACATCCCTATGGCACCGGATCCGGACATGCATATGGCACGGGATCCGGACGACGACGCATGACGATGGTACATTTACCAACGTCGATAAGTACTTTGCCGAACATGGGTACGCTGACGAGTTCCGCGGGCCTCCTTCTCAAGAACCAAACCAAGACGACCGTGATCTAGGTGGTACGGCGGAGAAATCCAATTGCAACAAGCGTCGCCTCTGCGGCGTTCGGTTCAGAGACGCCTCCGGCTCCGCTTTCACCGAGCCTCGAGATAGCTGAGGTGTGAAATATTATCAGCCCCAACACGCCAAGAAGGCGGTGCGTGAGCAGAACTTCGGTCCCATTATAGCAGATCAAGAAGAAGGGACGGAAGCGAAGACTAACAAAGGGCGCCGGTGCGAAGCGGCGAGGCACCGAAATGCGATCCGTGCTCAGGAGGGGCCACCTTCACCTAAGGATATCTCGTGGAGGGTGCATGTGGCGGGTAGGGCGATGCTACCGACAAATATGCTCAATGCTGCAACCGGTGCTATGCGGAGTCTGCATGACAGTGTTCTTTCTTTGGAGAAGCGGCGTCTCTCCCAGAATGATGTGGCATACCCAGTTTTCGTGGCCAAGGTGCCAGAGGGCAAGGGCTTTGTGGATGGCGCCGTCAGGGTAACGATCGCCCCTGATTTGATGACATCTTTGCTATGTTTAACCTTCATCCGCTGCACTACACCTTCGTTCGGCTGTTTTCGCTGAGTATGGAGATGCGGATCATTCGAGACAAGACCCCGGACATCGGGATAGTCGACCCCTTCTACATGCGTGCCAAGATCTTGGGCAGCGCTGGGGACCAAAGAAGTCGCGAAGTTCACACCTCGAAGGCGTCATTCGGCAAACCCAGATAAGGATAACTTCCTCGTGCCTTACTTTCCCGAGTAAGTCATCCCTCACCGCCCGTAACATATGATTTCTTAGATTTTGATCGTTCTTTTTTCTAACATTCCGTGTTACGTGAAGTGACACACATTGCACACTCATCCTCTTAAGCCCGAGATATTCCATGGCCACGTATTTCGATTCAACCGTGACTCCAAGATAGACTACACAAATATCAAGAAAGTTCTTGATGATGCTCTCTCGGCACGCCAAATCTGGAGGCACCTTTAAGAGGCCAGTTCAGAGGGTACGGCATGCACGTGTTCACCCACAATCTGACGTTCCCCTGCATCAAGCAGCACCGCTTTGTGATCGGAAAAGATGCCTACTACGCCCTCCATCACATGCGGGCTATCGTGCGGGACCATAATCACCTTCGCTGCAAATAATGTCAAAGATTGGGCCGCAAGCTTGGCGGCAATCTAGGGACGTGGACATCAGACAAGAATTCTTTCGCATCCGTCAGAGTTCGCAGAAATCATCCATCAAGATGTCCTTCGTACCTCGTGGCAGTTCTACCTCAGATATCAACCGTCCAATAGTGAGATAGACACAACGCTACAAATGCAGGCTGACAACGCCCGCGACATCATGACCATCACGAAAGACAGCGACTTTATCCATGCTCCGGTCCCATGAGTCGGGTCGAAAGTAGTGATGCTATTTGTAGTTCTGAAACATAGATTAGCTCATGTCGTAATTAAACTTTAATGAACTTGTATATTTCTTTGGTTTGGATAGTCGTTCAACTTAGATGTAATAGATGCTATTTATTAGTAGGACCATGAATCGTGCTATCAATGTCTTGCTTTTCTCTTCCGATCCTTTTGTTGCATACTTATATATTGCTTATGTATTGTCTTTTGTTTGGCTTGTGCATAGAGATGCCGTCGTATGTCGTGTACAAGGGTAAGGTTCCGAAGTCTACGACGACTGGGAGGAGTGTCGGAGACAGGTTCACCGTTTCAGCGGTAACAGTTACAAAGGGTACACCACTAGGGTGGAGGCGGAATCTAGATACGCCCGCTATCTAGCGGGAGAGAGGAGGGAGCATTGGAGGAACCGGATGAAGACCAGTTTCATCGCGATGATGCTCACTGTGATGACCGCAGCTCTCTTCTATGTGATGGTTGTTTAGATGATCGATATCGACTTGTAATGTGAAGACAAACTCGCTACTCGCGGTCTCCGAGACTTTTAATGTTCTGTCTTTGTTCGATCTTTTGAATTCGGAGACTAATATGATGAATTGTATTCGGAGACTAATCTTCTATTGTATTCGATGAATCTGCTGTTGCTGTGTGGTGCTGTCTATATTCTGTCCAATAATACATTTTGTAACTTGTGCAAAAATTAGAAAAGTAAAAAAAACCTAATATTCATACTAATGGCGCATCACCACGAAGTGCGCCACTAGTATGCCAAAGGATACTAATGGCGCATCACCCTACAGTGCGCCATTAGTGTGCCAAAGGATACTAATGTCGCATCGCACCACAGTGCGCAATTAGTATGCCAAAGCACCTGGATAAATATGGCCCCCTGGGAGACATACTAAGGGCGCACCGTGGGCTAGCGGTGCGCCATTAGTATACCAGATACTAATGGCGCACCATAGGTGCGCCATTAGTAAAAAATACTAGTGGCGTGGTACTAGTGGCGCACCAGTTGTGCGCCATTAGTAGGCAAAACTGGTGCGCCACTAGTAGGCCTTTTCCTAGTAGTGACACTACCTGCTAGCTGTAGCGCCGTATCAGTAGCGCGGGCACCCGCGCTACTGATATACCTAAAAACCGCGCTGCTGCTAGGCTTTTCCTTAGTAGTGCTCACTTGTCGCGGCCCCGGTGCCGAAGCTTGAATCGCTCTGAGCGCGGCGCCGGGCGCTCCATCTTCATGCGCGCACAGACATCACGCACCCATTTCAAGGCCGCCACGTCGTCGAGCTCCCCGCATGCGATCCCGGGCTCCGTCTTCACGGCGGCATGCATCGGCTCCATTTTCACGGCGGCGAGCCCCAGCTCCGTCTTCGGTTTGACGTAGCGCGGAGGAGCCGAGGAGGAGGCGCGCCGGCCTCCCTCATTGATGATGGTGCCGGCGCTGCGGCTGCGCCGGCCGAGCGGCGTCTCCGCTATGGGCTCAGCCTTGACGCCGAACATCGCCGCCGAGCCGGAAGAATTGGAAGAGGAGCGGGAGGAGGAGTGAGAGGAGGAAGTCGAGGAGGAGACGAATCTCCTGGGCATCCATTGCCCGGCGCTCCGACGGGGGACCGGAGCAGCCGCCACGGCAGGGTATGCTAGCGGCGGGTCATTGCCTCCCTCGAGGTACTCCAGCACGTCGTGGAGCATGCGGCCGGGGGCGCCCCACCATACGCGGAGCCCCTCGCTGTTCTTGACGCCCCCACCACCGGCGGCCCGTTGGTGGACGCCAGCCTATGCGCCTGGCGGTGCTGGAAGTACACCGCCCACGCGTGGTTGTCGGCGGCGTATTGGGGGAGGGCACACTGCTCCTCCATCAGGGACGCTCGCACGTGGTCGACCTCGGCGGCGAAGATGGCGGGGCGCGCTTCGACGCCGGGCACTGGGGGAATGGGGACGCCCCCGTTGCTGAGCCTCCACCCCGTCGGCGTGGTGTGCATGTCCGGTGGCATCAGGATGTTCGCCTTGAAGAGCAGCGAGGCCTCCCACTCGTGGAGCGAGCGGCGGCCTAAGTCGTTGGCCGCCGCCGCATTGCCGGGGAATCGCGCGGCCATCGAGCGGGCTTGGGAGAGAGGGGAGGGAATAAAATTCGGCGGGCGGCTGCACATGGGGAGAGAGAGAGAGCTCGGCGGCGGTCGGCGGGCGGCTGTGGGCTGGTGTGGCCAGAGGCAAGGGAGGCACTGGTTTATATAGCCCCATGCCGGGTGTATGGGTGGCGAGAGGGGAGGCGTCGCCACGCGGCCCGTGATGAGGAATCAATGGCAAGGCTGACCGGCGGTAGCGTTACCATTGATTCCACGCGGGAAACCGAGGCGTTCTGACGACGACGAGGCGCGATTTGCTGACTTGGCGGGCCCACGGCTCTTTCGCGCCAAAAATGCTTGCCCCAGCGCCACCCAGCGCGCCGGGTACGGCCTGGGCCCGCCGTGCTAATTTCGGCCCAAGCCGCCGAAAAACGGGCTCCTGGGGACGTGAATGGGCCGTTTTTCGGCGCCGCCAACACTAACGCCCAAAATGTCGTTTTTCTCTGCCTGCTTCCTGCCATCGTCGCTGCCAGTACTACCGCCGCCAAGGAGCCCCTAGACTCCACCGCCACCGCCATGCACTACTAGGGAAAACCTTATACACAGAACTTTAGCAGTAGCGCGCGTTAAAAAAGGCGTTAGTGCTAGATAGCAGTAGCGCGTGCGGGAAAAGGGCGCTACACATAAAAATGTAGCAGTAGCGCATGACTCTGTAAAAGCGCTATTACTAATATTTCCATTACTAAGCCGACAGGCTACACATAGTAGTAGCGGTCTTGTAAAAAGCGTGCTACCGCTAGTATTTATGTAGCAGCGCGTTTTCTATGAAAAACGCTACTGCTAATGGAAATAGAATAAAATGAAAAACAAATAGAAAAGTAAAAGAAAATGAAAGAAATAGAAAAATAAGAAAGGAAAAAATAAAATGTAAAGAAAAATAAATGAAAAAGGAAAAAAAAGGAGAAAGGCATAGCAGTAGCGTTTGTTCATAAAAGGCGCTATAGATAATATAGCAACACCGCATTTCTTAGACCCCCGCTATAGAAACAGAAAAGATAAGAAAATAAAAGGAAATTACATACCTATAGTAGTAGCGT
The DNA here is from genome assembly GCA_021605145.1 of Aegilops bicornis. NCBI lineage: Eukaryota > Viridiplantae > Streptophyta > Magnoliopsida > Poales > Poaceae > Aegilops > Aegilops bicornis. The sequence goes on from JAHIAL010000069.1 coordinate 713,505, forward strand.
GTTTCATAAAAATCGCTATAGCTAAGATAGCTAAGATAAACTTCTCCCCCAAATACCGCTAAGTTCTCCCCCAAATCGCTATAGTATCTTAGCTATAGCTATCTTAGATAAACTTCCCCCCCAAATTCCTTGCTCCACTTCGCCGTCGTCTCCCCAATTCACCATCGCCCCACTCACTACAAGAAATATGTCAACTAGTGACCACCACTATTGGTCACTAAATGGTCAATGTTTTCAATTTGTGACCTTTTTGTGACCAAAAACATAAGGTCAAAAGCTGGGGTCGTTAATCGACTATAGCGACCTTTGTTCTGGAATGGTCGTAGACGTTTATGACCAAAAAAAGGTCGTAGATTTTACGACCAATTATTTTGGTCACTAGCAATCCGAGCACACCACGTCAGATCCACCATGGCAAGCTGACGTGGCAGAATTACGACGAAATGAAAATGTCGTAAAATAGAATCAGCCCGGTCCATTTCAGCCGTCTACATGGGCCAAGCCTAATAATTCGGCCCGTTTAATTTATTTTTTTCTCTTTATTTTGCTTATGTGTATGGGCCTGGCCCAATAATTTGGCCTTTTATTTTCTGGGAATGGAGCCTTTTTCTGATGAATTTTCTTTATAGTCCACTATTGTTTTGGGCCACGACCTTTTGGTCTAGTTCAATTTGGGCCTTGGCCTTTTTATTATCTGCTATGCAACCTTTTATAAATTTTTTCTTACAGTCATATCTTTTTAGGCCCAAGCCTTTTTGGTCTAATTCTTGTTTGGGCTTTGGCCTTTTAGAGCCCAAGTTCTCATTTTGCATAACTATAAATGTAAAGGCCCGGTGCACAAGTGATCCACCTAACTTCACGGAAAATAAACAAAATGATCCACAAAATGATCCACATAACTTCACATAACTTCCACGGGTTCACAAGATCACATAACTTCACAGTGCTCAAAATGCAACAAAATGCAACAGCTCTCTCACCAAATAGTTCAAAATGCAACAACCTTAGCTCAACTCAAAGACAAAGAGGGCCATCAAACTACCTTAGCTCAACCACAACACAACCATCAAACTACCTTAGCTCCAAAGAGAGCCATCAAGTGGGCTAACTTCTCTTCTTGTTCTTGAGACATCTGCCGCAGCAGCTCAAGTTCCTTGTCGCGTCGCGACTTGATTCTTCCGCCTTCATCTTGATTGCCGTCAATTCTTCTTGCACCAGTTCAGCTTGAAGCTCGGACCTCTCCAAACTTCTGCTCAAGGTCACGAACATGAGCAAACACTTCAGCAGCTTGCTTTATGGAGTTGTTCCTAGATGATCGGAGCCCAACATTCGTGAGGAATGTGCTTTGCTTGACAAATTTCGACGACTTCTTCGACAATTTGAACAGTGAACTTTGGCTCTTCACCTTATTGTACCGGCTCGTCCTTCATTTCTTCCATCTCAAGCTAGCATATGGAGGAAAATGATAGGCATTAGTGGAGAAACCAAACCATCGCACAAATGGATTATTTGAAGTAACCAAACCAGCACACAAAATCTATACAAGATGATGACTAGTGACCTGGAGACATGCAATTGGAACAATATGATCGCTTCATTAAGCCTAGAATGGTGGTTCTATATAAGATGGCTTCTTGACTAGCATTCAGATCAAATTTCATCATGTCATAAAAAATGCAACAAATAGCATCAAAGCATGGAACACAGCGTGTGTGAATCAAACAGCATGGAACTATCTTCATTAAGCCTAGCATGGAACTATAAGCATGGAACTATCAAACAGCATCAAAGCATGGAACTGGCTCCGAATCAAAGCGACATCAAAGCATCAAGCAGCATCAAAGTTGGCTGTGAATCAAGCAGGGCATGGACAAAGCATGGAGTGACTTACTATAGCAGCCTTGACCGGCTCAAAACCCGTGCTTCTTCTTTGTTGTGGGTGGCCTTAAACAAGTCAATCGCAGACAGCTCCTCACCCTTACGCTCTTATTTCTGAAATGTTTTGCAACAAAAATCAAAATGTTATTCAGCAAGAATCAGAAATGTTATCCAACGAGGATCAAACGATAAGGTCTCTAGAGAAAAGTTCTCACAGTGGCAAAAATGTGTGTTGTGTAGTGCTTGGAACCTATTCTCTGATTGTACACGACTTTTCCTCGATTCATCTTGTTCGACACAGGTTCCCTACAAAAAAGCATCTGTCGGCATGATCTAGCACTAGCATATCATGTGTAGAACATAAAGCATCAAACAAAGCGAGACAAACCTTGTGTCTTGGGGTAGACCACATCTCCACCGTAGCTTGCCATTCACCATCAGGATCAGTCTGCAGGAGACTTGATGCTGACTTTATTTGCGGCTACGGTATCAAAACACTTCTTCTTGATCTGATGGCATCTGTTCTTTGAAATTTTCTGCAGAATATCTTTGCACGCGGTCTTGAGGGTCTCTGAGTCCGTGTTCATCTCAAAATTTGCCTACCAAGACAGCAAACAAGGTAGGAACAATATTAGTGATCATGCATAGGTGTAACAGAAAATAGATAGCACATTAACTATGAAACAAGTAGCTTACAGCAACTTTCCCAATGTAGTTCTCCAATAGACTAGCATTTTTTTGTATAGCTTGAAGTGAGGAAGAACTGGAAGATGGCTTCTTGCAACGAGTCCACACTCAGAAGCAAGCTTTGCTGACTGCAGAGGCTTCTCTGGACGCTTCATCCCTTCAGCAATTTGGATAGGCACCTTGCTACCAAGCGACTTGGTGATCCTCTCTAGCCCTTTGCCCTTTCTAAGTCTAGTCTTGGTAGTCATTGCATCTAAAATGAAATTGAACTCAAAATTAGAATAGAAATCGAAAAAAGCATACATGAACATACCATAAGGAAAAAGCAATAGTAAAAGATAGCATTGCAAAGGTCAACTTGCTGATTGAAGCACAAGCTCTTGTTCTTCTTCATTGATGACAAAGCATTCCTGTCAATAGAAGGTGCAACAGGGTTGAGGTGCTGTGGGACGATTACTGCTTCATCAATGCAGATGGTTCCTCCTTCATCTAGGGAGACAGTGCCACTTCCATCCATGCTGAGAGTGGTTCCTTCATCCATGGGCGGCAACTCATCACCCATTTGCACCGAGGTCTCAGAGTCCATGCGCAGCAGACTTTCCTGATGGTCCGTCGCAGTCGCCATATTTGCTTTCTGCCTTGTGACTCTATCAAGGGCAGGTTCATCAGGTTCCAGGATCCTCTTTTTTTGTACTGGAGATGGGGCCATCACCCTTCCTGGAGGCATTGCAGCAGATGTTTACGAGCTCTTCTTCTTCTTGTTGTCTTCTTAACACCAGGCCTCTTCGTCCTAGATTCCTTAAGTGCCTCGTATAAACAAAGAGAAAAAGCATTAGATCACAAGAGAAATATGTGAGCACAAGGAATAACATAGCATAAAAGAACCCCAGCCCTCCAAGCAAGATGTAGTTTGCACCTTAACAGTCTTTCTCACTACAACATCATCCACTTCCTCTCCATCAATAACTTCATCCTCCTTAGGATTGTACTCACAGGTCATCATTGATAACTCCACTACCTTCTTGAACCTCATCACTTCTACCTTCTCGTACATCATTTGTTTTCCTAATCATCGACGCTATTGCACCGATGCCAAGGGTCTGGAACAACCGATTGTTCCTCATGATATTTCTAGCCCTAACCTTCTCGTACTTTCGGTGAGAGGCTCTTCTTTGCATGATAAAGGAAACATAACTATTAGGTGAATGTTTGGAATGTTTGGAATGCATGAATGTTTGGAATACATATCTTATGAAATTTTATTATAATTTAATCCTAGTTATTCAGGTAAGGAAGACTAACAGCACACAGGCACAATTAAGCCAGCTTATTCAGATTGCAGCAGTACATTTCACTTAGCATATTAAGACACCGATTTTATGAACCGACAAGATAACCACAAGGAGCAAGTTGCATACCAACGGTTGGCCTCACGTTTGACCTTGTCATCCTTGCCATGGATGATCTTGAGGTGGTGCTTGCAAAATAGAATAAACAACAATCAGATACAACAGGGATAAAGTAAAATCATGCACTTGTATCAATAAAGGAAAGCATTTGGACCATCATGCACATACATGTAATACATGTGAAACAAACTTGATGGATCAACAATACAGTGATCTAGTGTTATTAATTAAGCAAACATGTAAGTGCACTAAACAAGCATGCATGTACACTGGAAAGATATGAAGCATCTCTTAATATCTTCACTACATCAAGCAGAGGTAGTAATGTACATCAAGAAATCTTCTTAGTGCCTCATATAAAGTACACAACAAGCAAGCAAAGTGCTAGTAGTATCATGATGCAAACCCTAACCATATGTATGCTAGCAAGCAACTGAATTGAAGCAAACTATATATGTGAAGCAATGCATTAGCGATAGTATATGTGAAGCAAACTACATCAAGCTAAGTGAATAAAGGTTGTGGTACCGGAGACAAGAATGTAACTCACATGTATTACAATTATATATAGTTGGATACAAATACAAAGGCACCATGAATTATACTTCAGTAATGTGGATTAGCAAAAACAACTATTTACAACAATTACTTTTATGTTTTAACTTGCAATTTTATCCATGTACCTGCAATCATCTATAAGCAAATGAATTACTCAATTGTTTTCCCTAATGGAGGCAAGCTTATGCATTCAGAGCAACTGATTGCCCAACAGTTGATGAATAAGGAAGCAAGCAGTGTTAACAATAATACTACCTCCGTTTCAGTTTACAAGTCATGCGCGTATACCTAGGTTGCCAATTTTATCACCCTAATATAAACTATATAACACAAAAATTATATCTTTTGAAAGTAGAAACTCCGAAGTTTATGTTGGTATATTTTTTGTAATATATGAATTGTAGTAGGTTGGTCAAATTGACGACCTAAAGGATCTGTATACGCCTATAAACTGAGAGAGAGGTAGTAGTAGGCCTTGAAATCATGCTTATGCAGGCAATTTAGAAGAGTATATTAAAACACCAAAAATTATCTAGCACCAATATGGTATATATTAAAACTAGTCATCTTGCCTTAACACACCAGGAATTCCAATACCACAGTAAGTACTAAGCATTCTCTTTTTCACTGGAAAGAAGAACACAAGCTTCATGCACATATCATAAAAGAAGAACACTGCTACAAACCCCATGGGCACAACATAAAAGAAGTCTTCTACTTGAACAATCAAGATGGGCGTGCAACAAGAACCCTAACCCCATCATGTTCTAGCCATGAACCAGAGGAGATCATCCCCACGAACCCCATGAAACCTAACCCTGACCCCATGAACCCCTAACCCTAACCCCATGAACCAGACGGAGATCCTAACCCTAGAAGATCCTAACCCTAGAAGATCCACCGAACCGGAGGGAGGGATTACGTCGTCGAGGGAGGCGGACAGCGACTTTGGCGGCACATGAACAAGGGAGGGAGGGAGTGGGCGTGAGGCTGTGGCGAGGAGGGAGGAGGAGTGAGTGGGCATGAGCGGGGAGGAGTGGGGGAGTGGGCGTCAGGGGCGGAGGCGGGCGAGGAGGAGAAGCGGGAGGGAATGGAATGGGGAAATTTTGGGGAGTGGGAGGGAGGATCCAGCGTGTTTAGTGGGAGAGGGTGGTGGGTCCCGAATGGTAGTGGGAGAGAAGTGGTGGGAAATTTTCGTGGGGTGGGAGGGAAAATTTGGTGCTAGGAGGGAAATTTTCACCAGTTTTTAGAGGTTTTGAGGCAGAAAAAATAGGGTTTTTTTGTAAACTTTGTAGAAATCATGGTTAAAATCATACCGAGTAGCTCAAGAAAACATCCGTATTGCAAGTTTAGTATTTTTGCTAGTTGGTAGGCCACATTTGATGATGTGACGCGGAGGTCTCCCATTTTTTTGAATTTTTTTGAATTTTTTACGGTGTTTTCAAAAACCGGCCGATTTCGTCGCGGCGGCCGTCCGTGGCTAGGGTTTGATCCATGCCAATCTGTTGTCGATTCTGTGATGAAATGCCTACCTGTGAAGCTAAAAAGCATTTTGTCAAAATAAGCGGCAAGCTATGGAGGACCCGCAGTTCAAATTCGGCCCGGTTCGGTGAATCGGCCGAAGGTGGTCTGAATTGCCGGGAGTAGCTACGAGGGTCGGAAATGCATGCTTTCTGGCGACCGTCCGTAAAATAGGGTGTACTTTGAGATAGACATGGAATGGCTCCGTTAGGGGTGACCCTCCTTGTAGCCGCTTCACGAAAAACGCATGTCTCTAGCATTCAAAAAAATGAAAAACGGTTTTTCTTGTTAAACAAGTTGGAACCTCTCTTTTGAAACATTGTTTGCCATCACAAGACGGAGGCATGCACCAAATTTGGGCATATTATCAGAAACTATTCATCGGATGCGGCCATATCATTGCTAGTTTGGCTTGAAAGCCATGAATCTTCATTCATGGTAGGTCGTTTTTAGAACACTTTTTCAAGAAAACATCCGTATTGCAAGTTTAGTATTTTTGCTAGTTGGTAGGCCACATTTGATGATGTGACGCGGAGGTCTCCCATTTTTTTGAATTTTTTTGAATTTTTTACGGTGTTTTCAAAAACTGGGCGATTTCGTCGCGGCGGCCGTCCGTGGCTAGGGTTTGATCCATGCCAATCTATTGTCGATTCTGTGATGAAATGCCTACCTGTGAAGCTAAAAAGCATTTTTGGCAAAAATAACGGGCAAGCTATGGAGGACCCATGATTCAAATTCCAGCCGGTTCAATTTGAATCGTAGAAGGTGGTCTGAATTACCGGGAGTAGCTACGAGGGTCGAAAATGCATGCTTTTTGGCGACCGTCTTTAAAATAGGGTCTACTTTGAGATAGACATGGAATGGCGCCGTTAGGGGTGACCCTCCTTGTAGCCGCTTCACGAAAAATGCATGTCTTTAGCATTCAAAAAATGAAAAACGGTTTTTCTTGTTAAACAAGTTGGAACCTCGCTTTGGCAACATTTTTTGCCATCACAAGACGGAGGCATGCACCAAATTTCGGCATATTATCAAAAACTATTCATCGGATGCGGCCATATCATTGCTAGTTTGGCTTGAAAGCCATGAATCTTCGTTCATGGTGGGTCGTTTTTGAGAACACTTTTTCAAGAAAACATCCGTATTGCAAGTTTAGTATTTTTGCTAGTTGGTAGGCCACATTTGATGATGTGACGCGGAGGTCTCCCATTTTTTTGAATTTTTTACGGTGTTTTCAAAAACCGGCCGATTACGTCGCGGCGACCGTCCGTGGCTAGGGTTTGATCCATGCCAATCTATTGTTGATTTTGTGATGAAATGCCTACCTGTGAAGCTAAAAAGTATTTTTGGCAAAAATAACGGGCAAGCTATGAAGGACCCGCAGTTCAAATTCCAGCAGTTCCGGTGAATCGGCCGAAGGTGGTCTGAATTGCCGGGAGTAGCTACGAGTGTCGGAAATGCATGCTTTTTGGCGACCGTCCGTAAAATAGGGTCTACTTTGAGATAGACATGGAATGGCGCCGTTAGGGGTGACCCTCCTTGAAGCCGCTTCACGAAAAACGAATCTCTTTAGCATTCAAAAAATGAAAAACGGTTTTTCTTGTTAAACAAGTAAGAACCTCGCTTTAGCAACATTGTTTGCCATCACAAGACGGAGGCATGCACCAAATTTGGGCATATTATCAGAAACTATTCATCGGATGCGGCCATATCATTGCTAGTTTGGCTTGAAAGCCACGAATCTTCGTTCATGGTAGGTAGTTTTTGAGAACACTTTTTCAAGAAAACATCCGTATTGCAAGTTTAGTATTTTTGCTAGTTGGTAGGCCACATTTGATGATGTGACGCGGAGGTCTCCCATTTTTTTGAATTTTTTAGGTGTTTCCAAAAACCGGCCGATTTCGTCGCGGCGGCCGTCCGTGGCTAGGGTTTGATCCATGCCAATCTGTTGTCGATTCTGTGATGAAATGCCTACCTTCTAGCCGCTTCATGAAAAAACGCATGTCTTTAGCATTCAAAAATGAAAAACGGTTTTGAATTTTTACGGTGTTTTAAAAACCGTCGGATTTCGTCACGTGATGCGTCCATTAACTAGGTTTTGAGTCATGTTTTAGCATTCAAAAATGAAACTTATATTGTTTCATACATGAGCATGCACAAAACCGATAATTTTATCTTTCATCCATGAGCATGCATAAAAATTTCAATTCCCATAAATTACCGAACTAAATATTCATTGTTAAGAAATTGACATGTTTAGATGATATCACATACAAACATCCATGAGCATGCACAAAATTAAACCTGACATACTTAACATTGACAAGCTTAAACCCAACATGCTTAACATTGCCACTTCATTTGATTAACATCTTCACTCCTCCTTCTTCTCCTTCATCAACCTGATGCGCTCAGAGTTGTGAATCCCAACGCGGATGTACTCCTCTACCACAATTGGCATGGTCCTGTCGCCCAGCTGTGGAATCGCCGGCGCCACTACCATCGCGAGGTCATCGTTAGGCACCACCATCGCGAGGTCAGCGTCAGGCACCACAATCGCGAGGTCGTCGTCAGCCACCACCATAGCAGGGTCGTCGTCAGCCACCACCATAGCAAGGTCGTCGTCAGCCACCACCATAGCAAGGTCGTCATCCCCGCTCTGCTCGTCTTCTTGCCCACTCTGCTCCTCGTCATCCCCGCTGCTGCTCCCACTGCCTGGCCAAATGCAACAAAGTGTGAACATCGTGTTGTCGTCCTGCTGGTAGAGGAAGCCAAAAGGACAGGAAGAAGAGAGGCAGAGAGCTTACTGGCATCATCGTCGTGCTGGTAGTACATGCGGCACATGGTGTTGTCGAACATCTTCACGGTGAACATGGCGTCGCCGTCGTAGCGGAAGACAAGGAAGTACCCGAGCTGTAGCTCATGGGCGCGGGCGAAATGCTCCCGGCTAGGCCCTAGGTACATGTTGCCTTCACCATCGAACACCACTGACACGTCCCACAGCCTGTGAAGCCCGCTGCCGGCCTCCCGCAGCTTCACTTTGTGGGGCTCACGGCCGTAGCATCTTCGCAAGCGTAATGAGGCAGCCTCTGAGCGAGGGTCAAGCGGTGGTTAATTGTGGCAATCAAGCACTAGACATCGAGTGATAATAAAGAAATGAGTGATGATAAGCATACCGCCTCTGCAAGATTTCTCAATTACGATCTCGAAGAACTCGAAACCTTCCAAGCCAGCCATCTCACTTCTCTGAAAAGCAGCATTGTAAATTAAACAACAGGACTGGACAGAAATAGGAAACAAGCACTTCAAAGTAGAATAATTACTACATGTGGCAAAAACATCAACAGCAACAACAACAGCACTAAAATCTACTATAAAAGGACCAGAACACAACTAGAAGCATATCTACTATAAATGGACATTGTTGCATATCTATAAATGAACATATCTGAACACTGACATAAATGACAGAAAATATCCCTATCTAAACCCAACCAAAAATGTGCCAGCAGACAACCTAAACCATGATGGTATATCAAAATGTAACCCCAATCGATCAAAATAACCTAGTGCATCAAATCTAGCCCCACTCATCAAATCTAGCCCCACTCATCAAATACATCCTTTGAGCATCATCAAATCATCACTGAGCATTCACGATACTTTAATTAAACACAACCTAGTGCATCTAACCCCAACCAAAAATAACAAAAATTCCTCATGGCAAGTCAAACCTACACTCCACTAATGCAAGATTACATGGAAACCAAGCTAGGCGCCCAAAATTAAGATCAGAAACACCAATTAGCTACTCCAGCTCATACTAAAAGAACCCTAATCTGTAGAGGGGGGGACGGCGACTGCAAAGGGTGTCATGGATCTCGTGGTTCTTTAGGAAGAGGAACCCTAATCGATGCCACGAACCCTAATCTAATCAATAGGAAGAGGAACAGAAGGAGTCGGTGATTCATACCTTAGGAGGCCGTCGCCGTCACCGTCGATGGAGGAGTGGGTCGCCGTCGATGGAGGTTGTCGCTGTCGATGGAGGAGAAGGGGATGCCGGCGGCGGAGAGGAGGAGTGGGTCCAGTGGATAATGGAGAGGAGGAGTGGGTCAAGTGGAGGAGTGGGTCAAGTGGAGGAGTGGGTCCACTTGTCAGCGAGTTCTGTATTTGATATATTAAAAAGTGTGGCATAGAGTACAAAACCAACAACCTCTTCCTAGCCCAGTGGTCGAAACACAGTGAAATAAGAGGGCACTCGTGAGTTCAGTCCCAGGCGCATAATTTTTTTGCTCACAATGAAAATGGGTTCAGTTAAAGCAAAATTCAGTTAAAATAGCATCTTCAGTTCTGACCAAAATTCAGTTAAAACAGTATGATCACAACAACTACTAAATGATCACAACAACATTTTGTATGATCAAAACAGCAAGCATAACATCTCAATTCTGTATTTTTTTGCAATCTTTTGCATTACAAGACAACATTCATAATAGCTACTAAATGATCACAAAACTTCTAGACAACGATTCTGTATGATCGACCAAAACTTGATCACCAAAACTTGAAGGATTTTGCATCACATCACAACCATAACAATCATAACAAGTGTTACGCACCAGCATCATAACAATCTCATAACAAAAGCAAACTTGTTCATCATTACAAAAAGCAAACTTGTTCAACATAAGAAAAGCAAACTTGTTCATCATTACAAAAGCAAACTTGTTCAACATAACAAAAGCAAACTTGTTCAACCACATAACTACAAACTGAGACATAGTAGTAGGGGTCATCCCAATACCACAAACAACTCAATATCCCCAGTAGTAGGGGTCATCCCAATGATCCTCCGCCTCTTGCCAGAGCTCCAATCCTTCTTTGATGGTTTCTCTTTTCTTACATGCCTCGTAGGTGACGTACGCATCTTTCGCGGCGTACTCGATGAGCTTGTTTGGCAGTGGGCTGTCCCCCCATAGTAGGTGGTCCGATTTCTTGTCGATCTTCTGCTTCATTTCCTTGTAGGATGGGTGGATGATGCTGGGTGCAAACTCAGCCAAAGACTACCACTTCTTTCCATTGTTTGCAACTCTCCATTCGCGCTGCAAGTCGACGTACTTGTCGGGGTTGATCTCCAAACCAGACAACTTCAGCTTCTCCTTGTCACCTCCAATGCAGAAGCCAACAAAGGTGTACAACTTCTTCTCCTGCAGGAGCGGGCGGAGTTCCTTGGGCCTGCATCAAATTAATCTGGTGCATCAAATTCATCTACTTCATAAACTTCAGAAACTACTAATTAGATAGAAACTTCAGAACTTCAGAACTAGTATTGCATCTACTTGAACTTGAACTATTGCATCTACTTGAAACTTGAAACTACTAATTAGGCGAAACTTCAACTTGAAACTTGAGACTTCGTAACTAGTATTGCATCTACTTGAACTTCATAACTATTGCATCTACTTGAAACTTGAAACTACTAATTAGACAGAAACTTGAACTTGTAAACTTCAGAATTGGATGTTTTTACCATTTGGTTGCCGCGGTGATGTGGTATACCAGGACGAGATCCTCCAAGCATAACTGCAGAACTGCAGCCATTTGTGGAGGTTCGTCTTCCCTGGTATACTCGACATCAACGCCGATCGACCGAGAAAGCATGCCGCCGAGCCTCCTCCTCATCTGGCGGATCCTCTTGTCGGCTTAAACCCGTGCGGATTCTTTGGTGCATACGACATCCAATGACTCCTTGGTGGATATCAACCTTGAGCGCGGCAGTAGTCCGGCTTACGCCCGAGGACCGGAGCGTCGCTGCCGACCACCGCCGGCTCCTTGCGACGCCTCACCACGGTGATGCTTGGCGACGGAGGGAGTTGCTCACGATGCCTCCGCCATTCTCTTGGCAGAGCGGAGGAGTCGCTCCACGATTCCTCCGCCATTGCCCTCTGGCCAGCGATGGTGGAGGCGAGAGGTAGAGGGGCGAAGATGGAGCGACAATGGAATGAGGAGGGAGGCGGAGGGAGGAAGATGGGCGGCAATGGAATAGGAGGAGTTACACGGGCGTGGGAAAACCCCTCTGCGTCGTGGGGAGTTGCCAGTGGAGGGGAGATGTGGGGAGTTGCCTCGAAAACTCAAACGTCCAGGAGGGGAGACGTGGGCCCTCGAAAAATCTGGAGGGGAGACGTGGGCCCTTTGGTTTCTCCTATTTCTGAAACAAAACAAAAAAATAACAGCCATATTTTGCTCTAAAATTAATGAACACTGCAAACATATTAAGAGATCAATCTTCAAGCATTAAAACAACACCAAAGTATGGCACCAAAACAGCACCAAAACAACACCAGCCAAAAAAGCAAAAAATGCCACAAAAATGGCACCAAAGTATCAGCCAAAATGGCACCAGAGTTTTAGTGCATTGTATCTTCACCATCAGCCAAAATGGCACCAAAATGGCACCAGATTTTGCATTGTATCTTGACCATCTGCCTCTTCATCACCAAAGTCTGATGCATTTTGCTACATGGAGAGAATTGTAGTAGAAAAACTACAGAGAAGGTTGATCACCAATCAAAACAAGGAACATGCAGTAATAGTATAACCTTCATGTCCATTCGCTACTCATCGTCGTTGATACGAAAACAAGGAACTCTATGCCCACTCTGTTTTCCTCATCATCACTACAATATTGCAGCATAGTATGATCAGTCCGGTCTTCCTCATCCTCGCTCTCATGTCCATCCGCTACCACCTTTCTTCTTTTCTTGATGCCTTCAAATGTTGCAGCACCAACGATCACACGTTCCCGGTCCCTTCGCACTCTGCTTTGCACGGAACTTCCATAGAGTCATCATCGACTTGCGGCCGGAACTTCCGTAGAGTCATCATCTTGGTATGTTAGTCCACCATCACGGGGCCCTTTTCCACTTCAGTTTCAGTCCACACTCCACAAGTGTACATGCTTTGGAAAGTTTTGCACAGCTTCGCCATTTTCCGTGCAAAAGAGTGTACCGCAGATAAAACACCATTGTTGCTTGTGTTGTTAGAATAAACGGATCACTCTTATACCAGCACCTTGCAGTGTTGATGCTTTTGAAGTGGACATCATACTTGACAAAAGAGTCTCTCTTCTTCTTGCTACCAAGCTCAAACCAGCCACAGCGAAATAAGACTACCGAGAGATGGATGCCTCCACTAGAGTTGTCTTGCAACTCTACGATGCTTCTCAATGACCATAGAAGTCAATGATCTCACCATCATGTGACCCCTCGGTGACGCATTCCACTATTCATGTCTTCCTTTTTTCCTCGCGGCCAACGGTGTGGTACCGAACACCGTCAGCAATGCATGCTGAATACACTCTCCCTCGCTTATCCGGTAAACATGCCAAAGCAAATAGATCATCACTGACCTTCTTCTCCTCATGCAACTTTCCAATCAGCACAAATAAACCATTTAGAAAACAATGGTATTTAACAATTTGTGAATAACACAGAAAACATAAAACATGTGGCTAAATATCTCACATGATTCTTAAACCACTTAGAAAACCCCTTGGCAACCCTTTTATCAACATGGATATTGCTTTCTTCCTGATTTAACTCTTCCTTGCATTTCCTGCAATGCCAACAAAACATGTGAATTAAAACATTAGGCTGGTGCCAACCCAAGCAAAAAAATATATATATAATGAGTGCACAAGATATAACGCATTACTCGATATATGGTAGAATCTCTAAAGGCGCAATTCTTTGAGCACAAACCAAACCATCTTGTCATACTCATCACCAGCCTCCAAGTATTGTGAGGCTCCAAGAAAGTTCACACCATGGTTGGAAACAGAGACATCACCACTTTCCAAATCAGACCGCTCTCTATTTCTGCCCGGCCAGTTCCATCTTGTTTCCACATCGCCAAAGTATCTAGAGCAAAGTCAAGCACTCATCAGCGACATATGCTTCAACAATAGAACCTTCAGTTCTTGCCGTGTTTTAGCACATAACGCTTACAAGTAAGCAGCCTTCTTTCGATTGGGTACATCCAACCGTATTGCACAGGGCCTCTAAGCATTGCCTCTTTTGGTAAGTGCACCGCCAAATGGACCATCACGGTGAAGAAAACACGGAGGGAAAATCTTCTCGAGCTTGCAAAGAATAATTGGGATTTCTTTTCAAGTCTTTCCGGAATGAGTTAACTTGAGTGTTTTGCAGCACAGTTCCCTAAAGAAATTTCCCAGCTCAGCAACCGCTTCATATACATCCTTGTGCATGATTCTCGGAGGCCCGCTGGTAAAATCCTTTGGAGGAGGATGTGACAATCATGAGTTTTCAATACTGAAAGCTTGAATCCATCAGAAGTAACACACTTTGCTAGGTTAGCACCATAACCATCTGGAAATTTCACCGCTCTTAGGAATTCACAGAATGCAAGCTTTTGTTCTTTACTCATTGTATACCATGCTCGTGGCATTTCAAATGAATCTTCATCTTCATTGTGCTGTAGATGCAAATCTTCTCTTATGCCCATGTCCTCCAAATCAAGCCTAGAACTAACCGTGTCCTTTGTCTTCCCTTCAATGTTCAGAAATGTCCCTAGCAGATTCTCGCATATGTTTTTCTCAATGTGCATTACATCGAGATTATGCCTTAATTTCAGATCAGCCCAGTATGGCAGGTCCCACAAACAAGACCTCCGGTCCCAACATTGACCTTCCTCACGCTTTCTTTTCTTCGCCAGCTTTCCTGCTCTCACATCTTTCACCTTTTCAAGTTGCGGCTCTAGCTCTTCTTTAGTGAATTCAACTGGCTTGTCACGGGTTTCATTCTCACCATTAAAATCTTTGCTTCTTCGCCAGCGATGGTTTCAGGGAAGAAAGCGGCGGTGCCCAATATAGCAGATCTTGCTCCTTATTCTCTTTGAGCAAGGGTCTTTGTCACAATGGACACAAGCACGATAACCCCGCGATCCTCCCAGACAGAGTGTGCAGAGCCGGGAAATCATGGATGGACCATATGATTGCAGCATGTAGATTGAACTTTTCTTCCGGACTCAAGGCATTGTATGTAGGTACACCAGTCCAGAGCTGGAGTAGTTCTTCTACGTGGGGCTCCATAAAGACATCAAAATCCTTTCCTGGAGACTCTGCACCCGGGATAAGCAATGACATCATGAAGTTGGACTGATCCATGCATGCCCATGGTGGCAGGTTATGCAGCACCACAAAAACTGGCCACATGCTATAAGACATGCTCATGTTCCCAAGCGGATTAAACCCATCTGTGGCAATGCCAAGTTTTATGTTCCGTGGATCAGTAATCTTGTCAAACTCTTTCCATGCCTCTCCATCCATTTGGATGACTCAGCTCATTGTCCACAAAGTGTTGCCGCTTGACAGCTTGTGCCCTTTGTACCTCACGCGATGATTCGCTTCGAGATGAACATCCGCTGCAGCCTTGGTATCAAGGGAAAGTGCCTCGATACCTTCTCCGGTATTGACTTCTTCCCATCAAGATCTTTCCACCTAGATGCATTGCATTTTGGACAGTTGTCATGCTTTGCTAAATCCTTAGAAACAAGATACAATTATTTGGGCACACATGTATTGACACATAACCTAACCCCAACTGCGGATTATGCTCAATGCTTCATCATATGATGCAGGAACACAACTATCGAGAATTGCAAGCTCAAAAGGCGGAGTATTGCGTTGAATGCGGCATTGCTAATCCGGTAGAAAAGACTTGATGTGGAGTAACTTCATGGTGAAGGTAAATCTTGAAAATTTACCCCTTCATGAGCTGCGGCTTCGCCTCCTCTAACACCTCGGCAAACAACGACTTACATCCATCAAAGACGATCTTGACATCATACAAATCCTTCAATAGGTCGGGAATCCTATCATCTTCATGCCCATCCTCTTCCTCCAAAACAGCATTATCTCGCAAAACCTTTTCCATGAAATCAATGCCAGCATCACCACCACCCATCATATGAGGGGCCTCTGTATCAGCTTCAAAATGTTGAGGTTGACTGTCCAAAGGTTCTCCATGATATATCCATCTATCATATGTGCTGGACATCCCATTAAGAAGCAGATGATCTTCCACTCTTCCTTGAGCCATTCTTGGGCCGGTTGAGGCATTACGTAGCATGGGCAAAGAATTTGAGCATCGTTGGCAAAATTTGCCGAACAAATGCCATGAAATCATCAACTCCTTTCATATGTTCTTTCGAAAACTTTCTAACTCCTTTTCTAATCCAGCTTCTGTCCATCTGCCAAAGACAACAAATTGTTGCAACTTAGCAAATAAATCTAAGTGCATCAACATTAATTAATGAAAATGGATGGAAGTAATGGAAGCTAAAATTCCAGAAAATTTTATATGCTAATTGCCTAACCACAACATTGAAACAAACCAAACTATAAATAAAACCAACACTGAAATTGGCATGAATTTATGTTGCAGAGAAGGCTAATTCAAATTAAACCAAACTAGCTAGCTAGATCCTAACAAATACTATGCTGTTTCTATCAATTACAATTACAATTATCCTAACAATCTGTAGACAAACAATTGAAAACCAAGGCCTTGTTTCTAGCCTTGATAAATGAGAGGGGTTAACAGATATTGGCAGGGAATAAATCCCATCTAGCTGAAATTCCCCCCAAATCATAACCGAACAAGGCCTGAACAATTCTTAACAAACAAGCTGAAGAACTCCCAACAGTACATCAAGAAAATTCATCTATGGAATATCTACCAAACAAGCAAGCTATCTCCTAATTCCTAACAGTGCATCAACAAAATTCATCTATGCTGAAGAACATCTGACAAAATTCATCAACAAAATTCATCTATGCTCGGCGACGAGGTGCGAGATAGTGAGAGAGGAGAGGGGTGCATCAGGAGGTGTCCTTGCGGCGTGGCCGAAGTCCCCATGCTCGGCGAGCCTCTCCTTGCGTGGCCGTCAGTTCCTCGCCCGCCCCCACTGCCAGTGGCCCACGACCCTATTTGAGTCGCTTGACGGCCAGCCCCGCCTCCACACTCCGCCTCGGTTGCTTCCACTTGCCCATTCTGCTGCCCCCGCCGAGGACAAAGGCGGCGGTGAGGTTGTGGCGAGGTCACCTGTGAGGCTGATGGCCGAGTCACTGCTGACGAGGCCGTTCCTGCCCGCCCCACCACCGGTCGCCCCTGCCTTTGCTGGTCACTTGACCATGGCCCCTTCCCTCGTCCGCCCGGCCACGCCTGCCACGCCTGACCCGCCGCCACTGGAAGACCTAGAAATTTTTGGCTAAGTGTTGGCTCTGCCCGCAGCCCGCCGCCACCTGGTCCCACTTGTCAATGACTTAGATTTGGCGCTATAATATAATATATAGAGCCATTCCGCTAGATGGGCAGCAATCCCTCTCTAGCCCAGTGGTAGCGAACAAGTTAAACAGCGCGAGGTCATGGGTTCTAGTCCCCGCTAGTGCATATTTTGTAAGAATTAAAGCGCGCATTTTTTAGGGAATTAAACGCTCGCTTACCCACCTGTCAGTGGCTCACCCACCTGTCAACTGGTTCCTGCCTGTCAGTGTTGCTCTATTCGATGCCACCTGGTCAGAAGGCCCCACTTGTCAGTGATAGGAGAGAGCCGTGGTTTTATATAATGTATAGATTAGTTCCCATACGTAGCAACAATCCCTCTCTAGCCCAGTGATGCCGAACAAGCAAAGCAAGCGAGGTCGTGGGTTCGAGTCCCGATTAAGCGCACATTTTTTGGGAGAATTAAGCACTCGGCCCCTCTGTCAAATGGGTCCCGCATGTCGGTGTGTGCCCGTCATTGTTGAATATTAATATTTAACCAAAATGACACCTAGACAATGACACATAAGCGAGGTTCTTGAGGTGGCTGCCTAATCATCCTAATTCATTCAAAATCAAGTGTAGTGACCATGTTATATTGGTGATTATCAAGCTAGGCATGAGGCGATGGACGGTGCTTCCCGCTTTATGACCATTTCCTGTAATGACATTATGACCTTTCTAACCGTAATGATCGTTATAGGTTAAGTCCGAGCCCCCAACACCTTTTGACCTATTGGTCTAAAATGGTCATAAATTTATGACCAATTCTTCCAGGGTCACTGACAAAAGGTCACTAGTTGACATATTTCTTGTAGTGACTCCGCCGCCGTCTCCTGCGAACGTCGATGCCTCCGGAGCCACTAGAGCCGCGCGCCGTCGACGTCAGCGGAGCCGCCCCCAACGCCACCGGATCAGCCCAGCCTCATTAACGCCACCGGAGCCGCCGTCGATGCCACCGGAGTCTCCTTCGCCACAACTACCTCCCTCACCGTCACCGGAGACGGCCCCGCCTCCCTCGCCACCACCAGAGCCATCCTCGTAAACCCTCACCATCTTCTCTCTCTCATGCATAGCACAAACACTGGACAGAGATCTAGCTAGCTAGGTTAACTAGTTTGATTAGGTTAATTATCTAGGTTAGTGCAAAAATTTAGGGCTTTGACAGAGAACTAGTTAGGTTAACTAATTTAATTATCTAGGTTAGTGCAAAAATTTAGTTAGGTCTTTGACAGAGAACTAGTTAGGTTAACTAGTTTAATTAGGTTAATTATCTAGGTTAGTGCAAAAATTTATTTAGGGCTTTGACAGAGAACTAGCTAGGTTAACTAGTTTAATTAGGTTAATTATCTAGGTAAACTAGGTTAACTAACTAGGTTAAATAACTAAGTTAATTAGGTTCGTTAGGTTAACAAGCTAGGTTAAGTGGGTTGGCTAGGTTAGAGCAAAAATTTATTTTAGAGCATTAGGTCAGAAGGGTTAGTGAAATTGAGTTCCTTTGCAATTTAATTGGGTTTTGTCCTAGGCACAGAAGGGTTAGAGAAAGTAATGTGTGTGTGTGTGTGAGAGAGGAATAGCTGGATCAACATAATTTGGTTTTGTCTTAGGCATAGACGTGTTTAGTAAGGTCATTTTGCAAAGGTTTTTTTTAAAAGACCACTTTTTTTCAAGGAAAAGAATTTAGGCAAGTTTTATTTTAAAGATGATCCCTTCCTAGACTTTTTATTGTTGATTATATCTTTTCATTAAAGTGGTCATGTTATATCTTTTCATTGAAGTGGTTCGATTGTGCCCAAGTGGCCTTTTGTTGTTTCTGTGAATGAAGCCGAGTGTCCTATGTTTTGTTTAATGTTGATTCATTTTCGCTCCAGCATATTTCGTGTGCTCGATTTGTCCACTTTTTAGCAAAGGTCATGCTGGAATTTTCCATGAATTTCGGGATGACTTGTGCTACAAATTAGGACATATCGAGGCCCGGGATTTGCCGCACCAGGAAGGAATCAACGTTCCTGCAAAACATAGGCATTTTTTTATTTCATTATTCATTTTATTAGGTCTATAATTAATTGACTAGATTTAATCATAGGAAATATGGCTAGCAACAATGAAGGACAGGGTTCTGGTGATTGCGACGACATCTACCTGGCGGCACACGAATATTTGAGCCTTGCCAACGATCAACGGTTGTTGTTGCTGGGCCCACCTGTCTCATCCGAGACCGACATTGAGACCGGCGCCGAGACTGGCGTTGAGACCCAGACCTGCATCGAGCCCGGCACTGAGACCGACACCGAGACTTTCAAAGCCATAAAACTGAAATCGAAGAGGAGATTTCGATGCCTAAACCAGCTCCTCACTACTAAACTAGTGGTCACGGAGGTGGATGACGGCAATTTTGAGCCAAAACTGCCTGTGGAAGTGCGCTCCTGCTACGGCAATCAGATAGGCTGCATCGTACGGGCGTGCGCCACCATCAATGATGAGAAACTAAAGAAGAGGTCAAATATGAAGAAACCCATCCTATCCCTGCTACACCAGATATTCTTGTTCCCAGGCAGGGATGAAATCCAATATATGGATCCACAGAAAGACCCGTCAATGAAGCGGATAAACAAACGCGCCATGACCAAGTGTAGCGACGCATTGGCTTCCTGGAAAGGATGTGTGAAACGCGCCATCGACAAAAAGGAACCCTACTCCAAGATTGTGAAGAAAAATTCGACAATCACGTTAGAGCAGTTTGAACTATTCAAGGCGGCTTGCGATGCCAAAGATGCCAAAAAAATGCAAAGTACATGAAGGGGCATCAACAGAGGAACATGGGGCACCACCACCTCGGAAGCCGAGGTAACGCGTGGAAGAGGTCCATATGGGCCAAGGAGGACGCGAACGCCAAAGTATGGGCATCCCAGACCCTTGGCGGAGTTCACCGTCCCCGCAGAGTATGGCGTCCTCGGGGCCCGATGCATTGGGACCCAGTCAAGAAGGTTTTTGAGACGGACCCAGTCACGACGGAGTTCATGAGACTGCTGGTAATTTTAGTTTCTGATCAATTCGACTGCACGTTTAGTCATATTTGTAAACGATCCTTGTTCCTTTTGTAGAGAGAGCAAGACAAGATTATGCGTCGAAAGCGACATTCGCCGCCTAAGGCGACGATAATGAATCTGAAGGAACAATTGTTCCACAGTGGCTCTGGCCGCCCCTGCACGTCTTGAGGTTTCCGTGGCGGTGTCAAACCGGCCACGAATTTGGTTCCTCCGGCACTAGGGGGAGATGACGACAAGACCCCGCGGCGGCTTTGCGATTGCAAGACGTGGGTCCTGTTGTGGCCAAAGAGTCTGCTTCGTCTGGAGGCGGCCGGGAGCACAACCACGACCACTACTAGGAAAAACCTTACCAGTAGCATCGGTTTTTTCATACCAGTAGCGTGGGTGTCGGCGCTACTGCTATGGTGCTACAGCTAAATATTAGCAGTAACGCATTTTCTATCCCACGCTGCAGATATGCTAAGTACTAGTAGTGTTTCTTTCTACACACACGCTACTACTATCGTATGTACTAGTAGCGCCGCTTTCTCCACCCCACGCTACAGCTAATTAATTAGAAATTCATGGATGGAAATTCAGATGCATTTGCTTCACCAACAATGATTAGTAGTAGCATCAACATAGCCTCTAATTCAGGATAGGAGTTGCAAGTAAGGGAAAATTACCACCGACACTACTAGCTAATAATCATCATAGCTAGTCATTACCACCAACATTGTCTAATCATCATAGCCACATAGTGTAGCACATCATCATCATCTTGAAATTCATTCTAGCTTGCTAATCACTGCTACTGCTCTCTCACAGGTAATATAGCATAGAACATGTGGAGCGCTCCTGATTCATCATATTGAAGCATGCAGATAAACCTGTCTCCTAATTGTGGGCTACGCTTCTGATTGCTGCCCCCTAGTACTTCTCTGCGATCCTTCACAATTTTGTTCCAGTCTTTGACTATTAAGACTTGCTCGTTTCTAAAAATCCTGAATGCACTCATGTGCAATTTAGGAAGTCTTGGCTGTATGCTAACCATGGACATGCGACCTTTAGCTTCATTCCACTGAGGCACAACTATCATCGGGAGTCCCTGTTGAAGAACATCGTAGTAACATACTTATCAATGAAGTTTATCTTAAAAAATAATGTATGCAAAAGATGCACTGAGGACAAATAGTAAAAATCTTACCATCTTTCATAAATAGATGTGACCATAGTTCAGTACGAACACTACTGGTTGCACGTTTTGAGTACTAACATTTCTAAGTCCACGAAAATAATTTGTCTTGACAGTATGAAGATCCTCAGGCCATGAAACATAATGACTTGTCTCCTCGCAGTTTCGTTCAGCCCCGGGACAGTAGTAGGTCATGTCTACCAACTGCCGAACATGTTTGCTTGAATGGAAATAAGCTGTCAATAGAAATTAGTTGTCAACTATTTTTGAATAAACAATATCCAAGACATAAATATGGTTGATAAACTTACATAAAGGTAGAACTGGAGGCATCTGCACATCGACCCAGATGTCAATATTATTTTCAATATCATCTTCCGGACGAATATTAAATGTGATAAGCATATCAGGCTCAAATGCATAAGCCTTGCATAGTGCTCTGCATTGTTTGCATTCAAAATGGGTGTAGGTGTCTGTATTGTATAATTTTGCGAGAAAACTATAACCATGCTCGATCCTCAAGTTAACTATTTTTACCTCCATTGTTTCCGTAGTACTGAAACCAATCTTATCCAAGACATATATTCTTGCATGGTCGGGGATACACTAGTAGAATAGTAAAAATTAAATTATAAGTTGAAGCAAAAGAAGCGTAAGTCATGGTTAATTACTGAAAAAGACTTGTCATTGTGACTTCATCAGATGCACTTCAACGCCTCTTCCAGCTTGGTCTTGAAGTGCCTATCACCAACTAGGTGAGGCCTCACAGACCGGTCAATTGCCGTCTTCGCAGCATTCGCACATACCGAATTCCCTTTCGCTATCGTCATCAGACATTTCCTATGTTCATATAGTTGAAACAGACGTGCATTCAATAAGCAAAACTAAATCATAAAACGAATTAGTATTAAAATGAGCATGCATTCAATAAGAAAACTAAATCATGTATTGTGTCCGTACATCGTCGAATATTATCACTAATACATCTCGAATTGTATCATACATATAACATCACTAATGCAGCTAGAACCCTAGCGAACGATGGGTATCGGCGCGGGCAGTGGACACCCAAAGAGAAGGAACCATCAGAGGATCATAGCTCCAGTTAGATCCCTGAAGAACCATCTAGGTACTGTCGGACCTGCCCTCCAACGCAACCATGTAGCGACGGACATGCTCATCCTCCTCGCTGACAAGGTGAGATACCACCTGTGCGGTGGACGAAGGCCTCCCCACCGTCACTGGCCCACGCGACCGCCACCAAATAAGGTCCGGGTTGACGACGGGCTACCTCCTCACCAAGCTGCGCGCCTCGGAAGGTAGCACACCTCCTAGTACTGACCAGCCAAAGTGAGCCTGGTTCGGACATGGCCCCTATAATCAAGCAAGCCTCCTCCACCGAGTCGACGACGAGGATGCTGGCCAGGCATCATCGACGTTGATAACAAATGCTTAAATACGAAAACAAAATTAATAAACACTTAGCAAAATTTGGCATGACCTTTGCTAAAAACAGGACATATCGAGTGCCTGTAATTTGCCATAACGTGAAAATATGGCCAAACATAGGCCACTTGGAAAAATATGACATGTCCAAAATGTGACATCTTCAAAATATGACATGTCCACTGCAAATTTGCATATAACAGGAAAAATTGCTTTAATTCAAAAAATAACAACAATTGCTTTAACTAAATAAATACCTAGAATTTGTTAACTACACCTAAAACAACTAAATTATATTAACTACACCTAATTAAAAACCTAGATAAATTTCTATCCTAATTTAAAAACCTAGATAAATTTCTGTCCTAGTTTCAAAACCTAGCTAATTTAAAAACGTAGGGTTCATACAAATTAACTATGGTCCATACTACCTAATCTGTCCTAGCTAGGGTTCGATCATAACCTACATTATTCTAAGAACCTACATTTTTCAACTATATAGGATTCAAAATAACTACTCTCTAATAATTATAACTAGGGAGGTAGGGAGGAGGAGGAGGAGGAAGGAGAGGAGTACCTCTCGGTGGAAGAGGGCCGACGTGGGGGGTGAGGATGGCCGGCACGGGGAGGGCGGCTTGCGGGGAGGAGGGCCGACGCGGGAGGGTGGCCATGGGAGGAGGGCCACATGGCGGAGGGCGTGCATAGGACAACAAGGGGGCTGACGAGCGGGATTGTGGGGGGCGCGTGGAGTGTGAGCGCAGTGAGTGTGAGAGTGAGTGAGAGAGACAAGACGGGCCGGAGGGAGGAAGCAGAGGTGGGCTTAGCAGCAGCGTGGGGGAGGAGGCCCAGCACAATAGCTAAAGCTGCAACAGTGGGCCGAGTGCATGGCCCACTAACAGCAACGCTGGCCTGGAAAACAAGCGCTACTGCTAACGTGCGCTTGCAGCGCTGGTTTTGGCCGGTGCTACTGCTAAGTAGCAGTAGCGTGGGCTATATAACCAACGCTACTGCTAAATGTCTACCTACAAGCATTTTCCTAGTAGTGGACCACGCAGCCTCCGCAAGGTATGAACATCGGTACCCCACCTACCCTATTAGCGTCGCCTGTCGTGCTGGGTGATAGCGGACTGGGTGAGGAAGAGGCTCCATTAGTCGCTGATGATGTCACCATAGATGAGGATGAGGATGATGATGATAGTCAACAGTATCTCAATACTGGCGCCACTGATGATGGAGGATCAATGGCTCAGCAGTATGGGTACTCAGGGTTTGAGCCTGAACGTACTGTAGATGATCTTCCACCAAAGAAGCAATGGAAGAGAGCGAGGAAAGGCAGCAATAAAGCTGTTTCTATGATCCAGCCGCCTCCTTAGCATAGGGTTCAAGACAGTATACTTGTCCCTGGTGCGGCGAAATACCATATCGCCGGTGAAGGAATCCTACCTAAGGCATTGGTACAGGCCATACACGGCAATCTAAGGAGACTTCATGACGATGTGCTGCGAAGAGAGAAAAGCCTAATCGCCTCGGAAAATCCAGGATACCCACTCTACGTGGATAACGTGCCGCGGCAAAGGTGGTACGTTTGACACAATCCCCGCGGAGAAGTTCTTCCTTCGATTCGATTACATCTTTGACATATTTCACTTGAAGAAGCTAGATTTCACGTTTGTCCGCCTTTATGCCTTGTACATGAACTACATCATCGGGATTGAGTAGATACCTTATATTTGTGTCGCTGACCCATACTTCATTGCACGAGAGCTTCTTGGCAGTCTGCGCAGAGCACCGTGCATACGCAAGGGACTACCTCGTCAATTTCATGGTTGCCAATAAGGACAAGGAGATGATTCTCGTGCCTTATCATCCCCTGTAACTCATCCGCGCGGATATCCTTCCTTCAATTTCAATCATACATTTGCATGATGGAGGCTAATTAATTTGAGGTGTACTTATTTTGCGCAGCAACGGGCGCGCCGTCCTCATCATCCTTTACCCCCGATACTCCCACGCTCTTTACTTGGACTCATCGAAGAACATTAACAAAAAGGATTACGCCCACATCAAGTCTGCTCTCGAGTGCTATCTTTTCTCACGGGCGACGGGTGGAGAGAGGTCAAGATCAAGAATTCTAGGAATGGCGGGCCGCCTTTGGCCATAAGACCGACTTCTGCTGCATCCAAACAACGGTGATAGTCTTAATGATGGATTCTATGTCGTACATCAGATGCTGGAGTACAGACGGGATCGGCAGAACCATCGCATGTCACCTACAGCCGGGGATATCAATGATCATCGGATTCGAGCTGAGTTCTATCGCATCCAGCATGAACTTTCCCAAATCATCATGAAGGAGGTCCTCGAAAAAACAGGGTTGTTCTACAAGGAAGGGGAAATGTCGAGGCAAGACGTCCGAACACGCGTGGCGGCTCAGCGTCTCGACCTGAAGCCTTTCAGTAAGCTCGGGGACTATCTCCCTGACTTGGATGGATGGCACGACATGCTTTAGTGATTGTCGATATATGACAATGTGTCCGTTTAGTCCATACTTTATGTATGACGAAACTTTGAGTTATGCACGATGAAACTTTATTTCTGATGTAATTAAACCGTCCTCCTCGACTAGTGAAGATCACTCTAGTTAGCGCATTTTGGGTACGATGAACTTTGTTATTTATGCTTATGATATGTTGCTTCTATTTTTGCCAAGTCTGTCTCTTTCTATTGCTCAACTATATATGTTGCATATCATCGACTCATGTGACGATGCAGGTGCATAGATCATCGATGGCGAAGAAGTGCTACCCCAGGAGTATACGACGAGTGCCGGAGAGTCAGGCCCAGGTGTACCTGTTTCCGAGCGCAGCCAATAATTAGTTTAGGTTCACGCTAGTGCGAGAGAGGGATACGAACTCATGTACTGCATTACTCATACTGATAGCTCTTCTCGCGTATATCGTTGTTTAGATGGATGACGATGTAGTTGCAAGAACTTGTATCGCTATTTTGAGATGATGACGATTATGATAATGACATGATTTGATGCTATGATTACATCTGTATGTGTATGATGCTAAAGATTATTATATAAAGCTTGTTCATATACAAAACAAATATGCAGAAAAAAACTAATAAAACTAACAGTAGCGAGGGGAGTAGAGTTAGCAGCAGCGCGCCCTTACCAGTAGCGCGTCCTGAACTAAAGCGCTGCAGATATTAGCAGTAGCGAGTTGCCCAAAAGCCCGCTGCTGCTAGTCATGCATAGCAGTAGCGTGGGTGATCACGCGCTACTGATACATGTTAACTGTAGCACCATATCAGTATCGCGGCACCCCGCGCTACTGATACACTTAATACACGCGTTACTGGCAGACTTTTCCCTAGTAGTGATGGACCATCCAGGCCCATTATCTCCGTCTCCGTCTTGTCCAACGCCACCACCACCAAGGATACACGACTCTGTCATCTTCCTTGTTGTCTTCTCCGGACGGTGGGCATTGGTGTGAGGGTAAATTAGCCATGGCAGTAAAAGTTAAAAATTAGCCATCTCAATGAGGGTAAATTTCCCATGGCAAAATA
Organism: Aegilops bicornis; assembly: GCA_021605145.1. NCBI lineage: Eukaryota > Viridiplantae > Streptophyta > Magnoliopsida > Poales > Poaceae > Aegilops > Aegilops bicornis. Next base: position 740,146 of record JAHIAL010000069.1, read on the forward strand.
AAATTTTAATTTTGACATGCCAATAAAGTATTTTGTGCCATGCTACAAAGCAAAAATAGATGTGTTCTTAAAAGGTAAAAAAATGTTATGATGACCAGATTTTCATACATTTATCATGTGGCTACTACCAAAACATGTTTGAAAATTTGCTATAATGTATGAGACACACTTTTCAAAAAACAATTCCATGTGACCGATGCTAACAATTTTTGCCACGATATGATCAATGAACTAGAAGATGAAGGGCAATAATTAAAAATAAACAAAAACTCCCATTTCATATGCATATTAAAAAAGGTGGCATTTTAAGTAAATAATTTAGCCTTGGCACAATAAAGCAAAGTAACCATGGTAATTGTATTTTACTTGTCATGGTTTGTAAACTAAGTTTTCCATGGCAGATATATATTAAAATTTTCCATGCTATTTTAATTTAAATTGCATTTTTGTTTGAGAAATTTGCCATGTACGTAAAGAACACAAAAATAAATAAAATGTCATGGCATATGCAAATTGCGAAGATGCCATGGTCTATTAGCTATAGTTTGCATGCTTTGTATAAGAAACATGGCATAGCAAAATAAAAGTTGCCACGGTGTTCTTGGCAACAATTTTCCAAGGTATTTGTCGTTTGTGTACAATTGTCATGCTTCCGTGAACTTAAATAGCCATGATACATGAAAATCTTAAGGAATTCTTCTTCTACAGCTTGCAAACACAGTGAACACACCAAAAAAATGCCATGTGAAAAGTGAGCGTTGTTTATACTACTGCAATTGTCATGCTTCCATGACAGATAAAAATCCTAGGGGGCTGGTGTTCCACAGATTGCACAACAATGAACAACGAAAATTGCCATGCGGAAATGAACTATCTAAATTTGATTGCAAACTGAAATTTCAACTATCTAAATTACCATCTTCCACACAGATTTGCTATGTCGAGATGCATACTGAAAAATGCACGATGAGAGCAGTGGCCGGACCCAGAACCAGATTATAAAACATGACACGCGTTCGGGATTTATAGATTCCATAAACGTGTCGGCGAGAGTACAAGAATTGGAAACGGTTCAAGTTGCAAAATACGGGTCTGAATCGCAGTTGGTCTCTAACATCGCAGTTGTAGACAAGTGCATTCCAGGACCGGCAACTTGAACTTTCTTTGAACTTTGGCAATTTGCCACCGCTTAGATTGTAATTGACCTGAGAACCCTCTCGCCGCTTCTCCCTCATGAAAGTAATCGAGGGCAACCCTAGCCGCCGGGCGCGTCAGTCCCCCCAGCACCTTCTTCTCTCCTCCCACCGCCGGTTACGCGCTGCCGGGCAAAGCCCGCAGGTGCTGGCGGCGGGCCCCATTTCTCCTCGCCGAAGGCTCGGCGCGGGCAAGGCCTCGGGCGGCGCGGCGTCGCTCATCCGGGCGCGGTGCCGCGGTCAGGTCCGGCGCGTGCTGCGGTGCCTGGTCCTGTGCATGGAAGGCCCGTGAACACGGCGGGGCCTGCGGGATCACCCGGAGAAGGCGGCGGGCGACTCCGTGTTGGATCCGCGAGTAGCAGGTAGGGCGGCGCCCTGCCTAATCCGGGCGGCGTGCCAGATCCATGGCCTGCATGGTGCTCTTCGCCTCGGTGGAGTCTTTGCCTGAAGATGGGCGACGTAAGCCGTGGATCTGGCATCCCGTCCAAATCCGCCCCGGCGTGGCAACCGGTGGCACGTGGAGGACCGGTGAGGGGTGGCTGGAGGAATCCTGCCGGTGTGCCGACGGCGGCTTTGGTCTTCACGGCGAAGCTCCGTTCGGTTTTTCGATTTCCAGACTCCCGCAAACCACCCCCCCCCCGTCCCCACTTTGTCTCCAATTTGCGGGAGAAATCACGTTCGGACTGCCCCGTGAACCGATACAGGTTGACATTGCATGGCTTCCATGGTCCGGACAGCGCGGTCCGGACGGATGCGGGCGATTAGCGAGTCCGCCTTGGAGATGGCCTAAAATAACATAATGGTAAAAATAGGAAAACACCTGGTGAAGGTGGTGGGCACTTATTCCCGTCCACCTCACTAGTGAGGGAAGGGAGATGGTTCTCTTTGTCGAGTGTCCGTAGCGTATATTTATACTCAGAAAGGGGATGACACCACACTTGGTAAAAATGGAAAACCTTTTAATTTTCTTCCTTTTTCTAATTCTTTATCGTGTGTCTCAAGACACCTGGCAAAGATTTTTCTTACTTTTCTATTTTTTTGTCTTCCATATTTATCTTTTGCCGAGTGTGGTTTGAAAACATTTGGCAGAGATTTTTTTTTGACCCCGATAACACCCGAACATTTGATCTGGAGGGCCTTCCCATCGAACAAAAGGTTCGTACCAAAGTGATCGCTCCAGTGAAAGAAAATGTTCGGGGCGAAAAACGCTCCAGACTGCACCCCAACACGATCACTACAACAAAAAGGAACGTCCTCCCACAGTAAACCAAGTGGGCCAAAGACAAAAAAAAGTTCCAACTTTCTCACAAAAAGCACCAGGTTTTCAATAAAAGGCTAACAATTTGCACAAGGGCTAAAAAACATATACAGAGTAAGTTGTCATTCCTTTTTGAAATAAAACAACAGCCTAGATATGGATTCGAAGAATACATGTATGCATGTAATTTGACGTCCATAATATAGCCACAAACTGTTACAAACTAAAAAGTTTAGATGCTTCTAAGTGGCCAAACTACCACTTATTCATTGTGAGTATTTGCATTTTCAATTGTCAAGCTACAAAAATTGTGCTATGGCAACTACCATCCATTGAAGCTGCTTGAAAACGCCATCCATACCCCCAAAAAGGAGAAAGCGCTCTTACTTGAAATATATTCCTGATCATTTGCAAGTAAAACTGCCACCATGATTTTCAACAAAAACAGCAGAAAAAGAAATAGTTTCAATGAAATAGATAGTTATATTTTTCAGAACTAGAGGCTAGATATTCTTCCCAATCTTAAGATTTTTGGTATGTTGGGTGCCATCAAAATATATTATTTGGCATGGCTGGTACCATGTAACCATTGTTAGTCTGTTAATTGTTTGAAGCTCAGCATGCATCTTTTTATTATGTGAACCTGACCTTAGTCATAGTGTTAACCGTTTGGACGGTTTGATCGAAGAGAAGTGCACACATATTCCACCATTAGGACTGCCTTACTGCGACAAATCTTCAAGGGCTTTCTGCTCAATTGGATGTAGAATTAGCTCCTAGGACTCATCAGCACAAACCTGTTTGCCACGTTGACATGGGGTGAGGGTGAGTAATTCAAATGTTGTTGGTGATTGATGTTGTGGACCTGAATGACGATGTGCATTCTCTTGCAGCTTTTAACTTATTTTCTTCTTAATGGAATAGAATAATGTGAATAAGGGGGTGTTATTAACTTTATCTTTAAGTTAATGCAATCATTAACTACATGGTGACATGGTGTCACCTATTTTCATTCATGTAGTTTGGAGACTGCTTGTTCCACCTATAAAACATATCTGTCATTGTCTGGTTTCCTATAACAAGATCATGACCAGAGGTAATTTGAACAGAAAAATGAGCAAAGCCTGATGACTGTGTTTTCTGTGCAGAGCATCGAAGTGTTCAACACCTGTTGATCTCAAAGAATGTGAATAAGGATATGCTTTCAGACTACATTCTTGCACGACTCCTTGTACAAAAACTCTTGCCACAGAATATTACAAATTTTATTTGGGAAAGTAGTAGGAGCTGCTCCATTAGCCTTTGAAACATGCAGAGCATATGAAGCTAGCAGATCGATTTAGGTACTATTCATGTCATGACTTACAGAAATGTGCAACCAAATGTCTCTAATCTGATTACATCAGTGGTGCGTGAAATTGCCATGGGTGTTCACTTTAGTGCATGAACTTGAAAAGTATGCCAAACTTGTTCTAAAACTTGGCATGAACGTGCAAATATGGTGATAATCCATTTCTAGACGTAAAGTGTGCTGACGTGGCATTGTATTGCTGAAGTAGTATGGGTCTCACTTGCAGCGGCGAGACTGAATTACTTGAGTAATATTTCACTACGAGTAGTGGGTCCAGCCTGTCAGTATAGATCAAACATGATTCATGGCATGCCTTAAGAATGCCTTTCTGATTGCAGACTTTCTGATGCCTACCATGCCTTAAAAATGCATGAGAAGGTGGAATGAACGTGAACGATGAATGCACGAGAAAAGGTCAATGGCATCTAGGATCAATAAACTATTACAAATACTAATAGAATGTCCGTGCATTGCTGCGGGCCTTTTAATTATTATTTTGTGAATCCATACTTACCGCTGAATAGTTTTTGTATTATATAAAGGAAAACGCTTTTAGCCGACAATACACCGGCCGAAAACTGTTCCGGTCCGGCGCGAGACGTGCAATCTGTTAGGATCGTGTGTCTCCGCGCGCCTCTCTTATCTGTTATTGTCCCTCTCCATCCACTTGTTTTCTTCTTCTCCCCCAAAGTCAGCGCCGCATCTCTCTCACCACAGCTAGCCGCACAATGAGAGAAGCAAAGGGTCGAGGGACGCCACACAGATGGTAAACCCCGCTGATGCGTCGAAGCGCACCAGCCGCCGTGTGGCAAGCTCGGCAGCCACATGTTTCCCATTATGCAATGCCGGCCATGATGTTCTTGCAACCTGGGGCACGGCAGCTGCAACTGCAATTCTAAGATGCTACTATAACAATCGTGGTGTTGCAACCGGCTAGTGAAGCAGCTACAACTGGACGCACGTCGGGCGGAGCCGGCAAGTGTTTTTGTTGCAACCATGAAGAGGCACGGCTAGAACCGTTCATGCCAAGAGCTTCAACTGGCAATGCCGAGAGCTGCATCTGCCACATCCGCTAGGTAATGACGGGCGACGACGCAGACACGACGGTTTTTGCTGCAACCGGTCGACGACTTGTTCGACGGCATGAAGTGGTGCTAGGACCCGTCGGTGTAGAAGCTACAACCTGTCAGCGAAGAGCTTCCATGGTGGTGACTACGAGCTGGACGTTTTGCTGGAACCGACTCTCTGGATGCTCGAACCAGCGGCCAGGGATGCTGGAACCAACTTCTTCTAAGCTGCGATGATTGAGGAATGGTGATCTCTTTGTTGAACCAGCAATTCTTTTAGCTGCAACCGGCTGTTTGGTTTGCTACTACCCTGCATGATGGCAAGTTGTGGCTTCGTGACATCTACGATGGGCGTGGAGGAAAGCTGCGCCACCAAGAGAAAAGCTACAACCAGTGATTTTTTCTTTGATGGAACCGGTGGCGGTTTTTGTTAGAATCCGCGATGGCTAGAACTATTTTATCTGTGACCGTGTGAGATATTGCTATGATCGGCCATGATTTATGCTGCAACGGGCGCTAACTCCGCTCTGCAAGGTGAAGGTGGCGCCCTATCGAAGGGCGAGCACCGGAGACCAGGAGGACCGCGCGACCAAAGTGATGCAGTGCATGCGCCGATAGTCGATATGTGTCGGCGACTTAGGTTGAGAGAGCGGCGGGTGGTCGGGAAGACAATGTCTCCCACATCAACGGTTACGCCGCTGCATAAATCAGATTGCGCCGAAAGTGACCGGGCGGAAGCCTTGGCCGGTCAACATTTGTGAATAGTAATCAGTACACGCAGGGTACCTTCAGGATGGCATCCCTCCCCCATGGGCCACATTTGTGAAAATAATCCCATGTCCTTGTCGCAACAAGATATCCCACTTTGCCATGTGTCAAGAGTCAAAAAGGAAGGATGTTGAGAGAGCTTTCAGTGTGCCAAGCGCTTTGCCACTGTTCATGGCCCTGCCGAGAATTGTAACCCAAAGGTATTGTGGCAAACAATGACATTTGCATCGTCTTGCATAACATGATCATTGAATATGAGAGAGGCATGCGAGAGAACTTTTGGTGTCACCAATGTGGATTTTGTTGAGCTAGAACACAATACAAATAGGATACAGAGATTCCTCACAACACATCGAAGCATCGAGAATCATGAAGTTCATACATAGCTCCAAGATGATCTTGTTGACCATCAGTGGCTTCCATAGAACGAGTTGTTTGTTGTGCTTCTATCATGCTCCTTACATCATTTGGACCTTTTCGTGTGTTTGAATTTTAATAATTTTGAATTGTGAACTACAAATTTGCAATATACGTGAATTGTGTGAACTTTGATTATTAAATTTGGATTTACTATGTGTGCAAATATATAGTTGAAACAGAAAACTTAGAAGAAGTTTGGCAAATAATTGTTTTAGGGAGTTAACTTTTAGGTGTTCTGCTAGGGACCACTTTTTAGTGGATCATATATATGAAGTTAAGGTATAACATGAAGTTGGAGGGGCTAAATTATAACGGGTCGGCTAGAAATGTCCTAATTAGCTAGCCTTATCTTCCATGTGCGGTTCTCCCGATGGATTGGCTCATGAAAGGTACACAGCCAGCTGCTTTGCAAGTAGCACCGCGCCATAAGGTACTGAGCTAGTCAGGCCTTGACTCCTCTTCCAATGTCTTGGCAACAAGAATGCAGATGGAGGTGACAGAACACAAGGATTCATTGATCTAGTTGCCGAGCAGACATGCTTGATGAAACCACAAATATGTTTCTCGTAGCTTGAACTTTGCTAGATGTTGCCAAAAAGATTTCCAGTACCTTCCATTTCCATTAGTAACTTATCAAAACCAAACATATGAAGTTAATGCGTGCCATTGTATGTTAACTTCCTAGGAGGAACATATATGTGGGACATACTGATACTTACATATTCCATTGTAATTATGGTAGCACGTTAGCACAGTGAGCATGCACTCTATCTTCAATCTCCAACGACCACTGCATCACTTTAACTCGTTAAAAGTTCCACCACAATCTTTCCACTTTATATCTTAATGGAAAGTATGTGCTTGTAGTGTCTGAGCCGGCTACTTCCTAGAATTTATAGTTATAAGAGGGTAGAAATAGATCCTATATGTGCATGTTCATGAGCATCCTAGATATAACCGTGGTTATATAGCAGTTGGATATGTAAATGGGTGTGAAGACAACATCGTTCGACCTGCGTCTACTAGATTGTCACTATTGAGCAAGCATTTTCCATGTTTGCATGGTTAGAGGAGAAATTTCTATACGGATGAAACTAGTTTTGAGTAGATCTTAAGAATGAGTGGCATCAAAATATTGTTCTTTCTAGGTCACCATTCCAACTTTGAGAAGATACTTTCAACATGCCATGACTATGAAATGCCTTTGCTACTTTTGTGCAAGGCCTTCCTGTCATAAGACCATGGATCGGGCATCCCCCCTTAAAAATGCAAAAAAAAAAAAAAACAGCATGATTGCTCAACTATATCAAAATATGCCTAACTGCTCTCAAAGAATATTTTGAATTTGTTTGTTCGAACTATGATGATTTTATAACATATCAAAATATATTTATTGCATTTTCATGAATTTTGAACAGATATTGAATATGTGATGCTCATAGTTACAATCAGATTTTACATGTGAAGGCACCCATATTTAAATTCCTAGATCCGTTGCTGGGATCGTCGTATTTTTCTTTATGTGTTGAGGTTGGTTGTTACCATGAAGAATGGATTCAGCTCTTTGACTCCACCCATGAATAGCGGATCTTTTTACATCTTTTACCAGGTTACTTTCTATAATGCTATAGATACTGCAATGCATACTATCATTTGCCACTCACATATATCTTAATTCAGTATCAACTATACATCAACAACATTCTTTTTCAATTACAAAGTGCATGCCTTCGGGTTCCGCTTACAAAAGGATAATGAAATAGAGTTCATTGATACACCCTACTCGTGGACAACAGGAACATGGTCTAGCATGTAACCGAAAGGACTCGAGTCATGCATCCACCGCCAATTTGTTCATTTCATTATATTGCCTTGTTTGGTAAGGACTTTAATCCATCAACACACTGTGGCTGAGATACGGTGAACTACTTTGGAGGGTCATCCTAGAGAGAGAGTACATAAAATAATTAGACCAGGCTAGTTGGGTGGTGTTAGCACCTGGGCTGGGATGGCCACAATCTAGGTTGGCCTCATTGTAGCTCCATCATTCTGTATGTGGCATGTGTAGCAACACCCGAGAGAACAAAATAGCAAATTAAGTGCCCCGGCGAAAAGTGCAAAATAATAATAATAATGCAAATACAATATTTTAAACAAAATCACAAGCTGTCTAACTGCTCAAAGCCTACCTTGAATCTATATGTTGGAATTTGATGATTTTAGAACATATCAAAATATATTTATTTCAACGTTCACAAATTTTGAACTGATGTCGAATGGATGATATCCGGCAATTGTAAAATGTGAAAGAAGCCAGAAGATGTCTTCAAAGGACTAACTGATTGATCTCACCATAACTTAATTGGATGGATTCCAGACAAAACAATTGGATTCTAACCTATATAACCCAACCAGGCTACCACATTTTGGCCTGCATATTGCAATATGTGGTGTTTCACGGTGTTCCAATCATTTTGTACTGAATATTTGATTGTTTTCTTCTTTAATTCAGAAATCGGTTCAACAAATATACACAGAGCTGAAAAGTGTGAAGACGGAACAGTAGTGAAGTACTGAACTTGAACCGAACTTTTCCAGATGAATTAGGACTTCACAAGCCAAATTGATGAGTTTGATGTGTGAATTAAAGTCCATCCAGCACCATGCACTCCTCACACTTCAAGCTAAGTTGGTCATGGCAATGTCGTGCATGTGCCAAGTGGAAACAACCTACATGCTTATATTGTATCTCTTGGATGTGACATTATAAGTCAATAAAAACATCCTTTATCGAAATTCCATTGTAAATCAATCCATTTGAGTAATATACTTCACTAGTAGAAAACAGGGCTTTGCACTAGTAGAAAACATGGCTTTGGTTTGGGCCTGGCCAGCCCATTAGTCCCGGTTCTTCACGAACCGGGACCCATGGGGGGCATTAGTCCCGGTTCAAGAGCCTGTGGCCGGGCCGGGCCTCGTGGGCATTGTTCCTGCACGTTCGACCTATTTGTCCCGGTTCTAGGCATCGAACCGTGACCAATGGTCCTCTCTCCTCGCCCACAACAATTGGTCCCGGTTTGTGGCTTGAACCGAAAGATTATCATTTTAGTCCCGGTTTCTACCATGAACCGGGACAAATGAGTTGCCTATATATACCCCATCGCCACAGCAAAGCACTCCACAGTGCTCTATTTTTTCTGGCCGGCGAGGGGAGGGCATTTGGGTGCTCTAGCTCACCTCCTATGCACATGAGGTGTTCGATGAAACGTCCGAGCCACACTAGTTAATCTTTCTCCTCCCAAAACTCGACCTCCGAGCTCCATTTTCCCCGAGATTTGTCTAGGTTTAGCGGTCTACATCACGTCCCGTCAGATTCACTGGGCCGTCGATCGCCTCGCCGATCTCGATGCTGGCACCACCGTGGTGAGCCTATTCTTATCTTCTTTCTGAAAGAACAAAAAATTCTTACTTCAGATAGATACTTGTCTAATTTTCTTACTTTTATTTTTCCTTATTATTATATAGTGCGATGGTTTTGGTATCCGCCCCCGTCGGCCCTCGTCCTGTCTATGATTCAGATGAGGTATACATTATCTTTTCATAACTATTTGGTTCATTTATTGTTTATGACAATTACGCCGACTAACGTGACATAGATTTTATTTATCTAGGAGGTTGTTGAACCGGAAATTCCAACCGACCCTATTGTCGAGAGCTTAAATTTAGTTGAAGAAGAAAACAATTACTTGAAGGAAAAAATAATAAAAATTGAGGAGGAGAAGTTGATATTGGAGTTGCATGTTGCGGATGTCGTCGATGATCACAAGATCAAGATGGATGCAACGCGGTTGAAGATTAAAAAGATTAGAAAATATGCCATTCATATCGAGGCTTGGTATCATTATGCAGTTGGATCAGTTGTTACCTTTGTTGCCATTAATATCGCATTTGTTGTTGCATTGAAATGTTTTACATTGTTTCAATGTATGGTTTAATTAGATGCTCTGGAGAGCTATATGTTATTCAATGAGAACTATGTATGTACTTTGGTTTTAATGTGATGATGAACTTCTATTAATTTGATCACTTATGTATTCATGAGAGGGTTGAAAATTGATGATGTGGCTTTGAATGTTGCATTTTGAACACAGAAAAACTATGGAGTTCAAATAAGATCAAAAAAATGAAATCCCTTTGTAACAGATGAGTTCCCATATGAAACCCTGATACTTCGAAAGAGATTGTCCGTTTTGTACACGAAGTGCATCCAGTTTTTGCCGTAGCCCTCTCTACTTTGTTTCACATGCTATGTGGGTGAAATGATGATACCATGCCAACTTTCAACCTTTTCAGAGTTCATTTCAAATGCTTTTCAATTTCATGGTCTTATAGCTCAAAATAATCAGTAAATGCATGAAAAATAACAAATGTAGTCTGAAAGGGTTGTAAATTGATGATGTGGCTTTGAATGGTGCATTTTGAACACAGAAATACTATGGAGTTCAAAAAAATGCAATCCCTTTGTAAATGCATTTAGTTTCGTGATGAAACCCCGATACTGAAAGAGATTTTCCGCTTTGTACACGGCAGTGCATCCAGTTTTTGTCGTAACCCTCTCTACTTTCTTGCACATGCTATGTGGGTGAAATGATGATACCATGCCAACTTTCAACCTTTTCAGAGTTCATTTCTAATGCTTTTCAATTTCATGGTCTTATAGCTCAAAATAATCAGTAAATGCATGAAAAATAACAAATGAAGTCAAAAAGGGTTATAAATTGATGATGTGGCTTTGAATGTTGCATTTTGAACACAGAAAAACTATGGAGTTCAAATAAGCTCAAAAAATGAAATCCCATTGTAACAGACGAGTTTCCGTATGAAACCCTGATACTTCGAAAGAGATTGTCCGTTTTGTACATGAAGTGCATCCAGTTTTTGCCATAACCCTCTCTACTTTCTCGCACATGCTATGTGGGTGAAATGATGTGTCGGTGGGAAATGACACCTATGGGATCACTGGAATCCCTTCTGCGGTTGCGGGGCGCGGAATTGTGAGAAGAGTGGGACTAGGAGATGGCACATGTGGATTTACCCACGCTTGGGGCCGCAAAGATGCGTGAAAACCCAACGATCCTGCTTTGGTGGTTGTATTAGTGTTCTTGAGCTCTCGAAGTAGCTTTGGGTGCTGCGGGGTTCAAAAGAGACGAATCCCTTCTCAGTATGCCAAGGGCCTCCTTTTATAGGCGAAAGGGGCTGCCACAGTGGCACACAGGAGGTGGAAAGTGCTACAGCGTTGCGAGGTTATCGCTAGTATTACAGGAGAAGACGCATTAAATGTGGGGCTTAGGTGTCCGTAGCTTTATTGGGGGATGGGGGTCAGGCCCGTCCAGTCCGTCGCCGCCCCTCCTGGCTTCGACACGCGCCTCGGCCAGCAACGCATGCAGCACCATGTAGGCAGGCAGGCAGCTCAGGTGGCGCGGTGTTGGAGCCTCCACGAAGGGTTGCCTGTTGCCACGCAGGTGCCTGCCCAGCTGGTTGGGTCGGCAGCTGCATGCGAATGGCGGTGAAGAGTTGACTGGCGGGGGCCTGGCAGTCTAGCCTGTCGACGCTTTTGGCGATGGTCTTGCAGGGTCTTGCCGTGGCGCGCCGGCTCCCCCGGCAAGGATCTTGCCAGGGGTCTTGTCGGTTTCTTCGGTGGGGATGGTTGCCTCCCCATCTTCATTTGATCTTGATCATTCTTGGTCTTCACAAAGATCTGCATGCCACCACTGAGGTGCCTCCCGAGCCTCGTCCCAATGCTTTTGTCTAGCGTTGGTGGGCTCAAGGGTGGCTCACTCCGGCTGGCATGGGCGAGCTGCCCCGGCAAGGGTCTTGCCGGGGCTGCTGAGGCCGCCCCCGGCAAGGGTCCTTGCCGGCGGGAAACCTGCTTCGGCCATTCAATCTTCGTGGCCTTGGTCCTTGTCGTTGCTCTGTTTTCCTTGTGGCTTCGGCTTCTCTTCGGCTTCCCTTTCTTGCCATGCCTATGCGTTGCCGTGGCGGGAGGCTCTGACTGCCCGTGCACAAGTAAAGTGGTCAAAAGGAGAGCCCCTACTTTCGTACACCGACCGGAGCCACCGGGCCTGGTCCACACATAAGCCCAGCACGTTGTTGGGCTAGGCCCAGAACGGTGCGCGGGCAGTTGGGGCGGATTTTTACCGCGGCCATCGTTCTGCTCGCCGCGCTTCCTATGACCCGCGTTGAACGCGTGACGTGGGGGTCGTGCGCGCGTATGGCGTGGGAGGCATGCTGGAACAGCGCTCGCACGCATGCGTCGCGTCGCAGTTAATGGGAAAGGAGGCGGCCCGCGCTTTCCCCATAAAAAAGGAATAACCGCGGCGCGTTACGCTGCTCACTTTGCCCCTTCCTCGCTTCTTCCTCCAATCTTAGAACCGCCGCCTCTTCTTCTCGGGCCTCTTCGCTGGCCCACCGCCGCCGCTGGCCATCTCCTGCTTTTTCGCCTCCCGCAGCCTCCATGGCGCCTAAGTCCACCAAGAGCAAGGGAGCGGTGAAGGATGCCGGCGTGTCGGAGCAGCCGGAGAGCGAGCTGGTGGCGCGGCGGGCGCAGTCCGCCTACTTCCCCTCGACGGTTGGCGTGCCCGAGCTTCGGGAGATGTTCAAGTGTTTGTGGGGCGTGAAGACGGGGGGAGAGGAGACGGGGCACCCGGCCACGACCGTCTTCCCTGCCATCGCCGGGCCCTCCCGCAAGACTGCACCCCTTCTTCTTCGTCGACTATTTCTCTTGCGGGCTCTGTCCCCCCTTCTCTGATTCCTTCAAGGACATCATGCACACCTATGGCTTCTGCCTATTAGATTTTACTCCGAATGCCGTGGCGTGCATGGCCCTCTTCGCCCATCTCTCCGAGGGCTTCGTTGGGGTGCATCCCAGCACGGCGCTCTTCCGCCATTACTTCTCTCCTCGGATCCAGAAAGGGGGCGCCATTGCTGGCAGCGTCACCTGGATCCCGAGGGCCAAGGGGGCATACCCGGATGGCGCTATGAGGGAGAGGTGGGAAGAGTGGCGGGGCCGATGGTGCTGGATTGAGGAGAAGGACCCGACTGCGTTCTGCGAGGTTCGCCAGGAGCCGCCGGTCCGTGGCGGCTATTGGGGCGACGTTGACGCTGACGACGCGAAGCTCACGATCGCCACCACCAGGATTCTTCGGCTTACCTAGGCCGGGCTCACCCTCGAGATGATCGGGGCGGACTTCATCCGCCGCCGGATCACCCCTCTACACGACAAGGGGAGGCCGGCCTGGCTCTTCGTGAATGCCGCCGATATCATGTGGCTTCATCCCGGCCTTGACAACAACCTTACGGTGATGCAGCAGGCCCACCTTTGCCAGCGAATCTTCAAGCTTGATGTGGACGGCGTGGGCGAGGTCGAGCGGTCTGGCAAGCTTGCCAAGGCCGCTGCGAAGGCTGGCAAGGTCGATAAGGAGCCTGTTTTCGAGCTGCCGGCGGGAGTGGTCCCACTGAGCAACAACTCTCGTCGGAACGAGATCATCGCAATGATGCCGCTCTTCAACGCGCACGGCCTTGACCCGAACTGGGTCGAGCCGAGCGAGCTCGTGGTGCAGGAGTTCTTCGATACTCTGCACGAGAGATACATCACTGACGAGCCGCGGCTCATCCAGGACACCTCCCCAGCAGAGCTCGACTACATCGCCGCCAGGGTGGAGGAGGCGAGGCTAGCCGAGGAGGAGGCGAAGCTCGTCAAGGAGGCCGGCAGCACCGGCGGCGTGGTGGAAAAGGCCGCGGCGGAAGCGGAGGAGGGGGAGCTCGCCCGGTGGGAACCAGCTGCTGGGGAGGCCAGCGGCGCCGACATCGGGGCTCCCCTCGTCGAAGACGCCGTCGATGGGTCGTCGTCGGAGGAGGGCGACGAGGGGAGGACCGCGACCGCTGATCCCCCGGTCACCGGAAAGGGGCGGGTCCTGCGGTGGGCCTCCTCCGGCGAGCCGGTCCGCCTCGACTGGGCCGTGCAGCTGCGGCAAGCCCAGGAGGCACCCGTGCGCCAGACTAGGGCGGTGGCGATGAAGAAGGCGGTGAAAGCCGTGGCGTCGAGGAAGAGGACATCTGCTTCTTCGTTGTCCAAGCGCGCCCGGACGCCATCGCCTCCTCCCTCGCCGACAAACATTGGCGCGGGATCGGGGTTGAATTGTTTGACTTCGGGCCTCTTAGCCCGGAGAGAGAGCTCGGGCCTCTCAGCCCGGAGCGGAAGAGGAAAACAACGGAGTAAAGGAGGAAGAGAATGAAGAGTAAGTCTCTGCTTTTTCTCCCTCGCTTACACTCCTCGATAGCGTTGCTTACTTGTCTCCATTTGCAGGGATGTGGAGACGCTGGCCCAGAGGATAAAGAGGGCCAGGACTTCGGCGAGTGGCCAGCCCCCGGCAGGCACCTCCAGTACGCCACTGGTGGTGTCGAGCAGCCCGGACAGCAGCCCCCAGCCCAGCCCCCAAGTAAGTCCGCCGTCTCCCTCTATCAACGTATGCGTTGTGGTTTATGCCAGTGTTAACCGCGCCATAGATGCAGGAGAGGAGCAACACCAAGGGGAGCCCCGGAGGGCTTCTCCGATCGTGCCGCCCCCGTCGACTGCACCACCCCAAGGGGCGTCCCCGGCCCGGACACCAAGCATCGAGGCCGTGCACACGGAGGAGGGGGAGGAGAATGCAGGCACCGGCGGCTTTGCCTCGATGCCAGACCTTGGCGGAGAAGGGGCTTCCGCCTCTCGGCCCGGCACGGGTAGGCTACTCGCTCTTCTCTTCTGCTCGCATTCTTCTTTTCCTCTTTGATCTTCGATCTTGGCTCCGTCTCATCCCTTTCATGGCGTCCAGACCTCTCCTCAGAGGACATCGATGATACCATCAAGGACGTCGCCGCTGATGCCGAGGCGGAGGCGGAGAAGATTGCTGCCGAGGAGGGCGCGAGGGGCGCCGCCGAGGATGCCACCGAGGAGCCCGCCGAAGAGCCCGGCAAGGGGCCTACCGAGGGAGCCGGCAAGGCCACTACCGAGGAGGGGGCGTTTGACGACCTGCCCTCCTCCTCCGCTGCCTCGGGCTCCGACAGGTACCTGAGGGTCAGCGACGACCTCTTCTTCCGTCTCCTTGGTGTGTCGAGCACCAGGGCTCCCTTTGAGGGGGAGGTGTTCGAGGAGGAGACACTTGCCGCGGCCGGGCTTGAGGTTGTTGATGAGCCGGGGCCGGCGGGCGCTGCTCCCTGTGGAGGAGCAGCTGCTCCAGGCCATGGGGGCCAGCTTTCGGAAGCTCCAGGCGCTCCATAGCGCTCGCCTGGACAAGGCCAAGTCCAGGACGGCGGTGGTGGAGAAGATGGAGGAGGACTTTGGGGGGCGCGTCACCGAGGCGCAGGACTGGTTCCGCCAGGCCCAGGACAAACTGAAGGCCGCCCAGGGAGAGCTGGCCAACCGTGAGGTGGAGCTCGCCCTGAAGCTGGCTGACATCGAGAATGCCCAGGAGACGGCGAAGAGGTTGGCCGATGAAGCTGAAGCCGTCCGGTCCCAAAGACGAGGCCGCCTCAAGACCCAGAGGAGGACCTCGCCGAGCGCGAGGAGAAGCTTGCTGCCACGCCCGCGGCAAGGACGAGGAGGTGGACAGGTCTGCCCCACAATGACCTGTGGAGCTGGAGCGGAGGCATCAAGAGGCACTCAACGCCTGCCTCGTGCCCATGCCGCAAGGTGAAGGGAGCTGGAGGAGCAAGCTCAAGCTGGCCCAGGAGAAGCACTGCAGCTCAATGGTGCTCTGACAAAGGCGCAAGGCGAGGTCATCAGCAAGTCTGGAGAGCTCTCCGAGGCAAACATCTCCATCAAAGATCTCAAGCTGAAGCTGGGAGAGCTCGAGGAGATGCTGTCGGCCACTACGTCTTGATCTTGCGTTGGTTTTCCTCGAAGAGGAGAGGGTGATGCAGCAAAGTGTAGTGTAAGTATTTCCCTCAGTTTTGAGAACCAAGGTATCAATCCAAAGAGGAGGCTCCTCAAAAGTCCCACGCACCTACACAAACAAACTGAGAACTCGCAACCAACGCAATAAAGGGGTTGTCAATCCCTTCACGGCTACTTGCGAATGTGAGATCTAATAAAGATAGTATGATAAGATAAATATATTTTTGGTATTTTGTAATATAGATACAAAAAGTAAAGATGCAAATAAAAGTAGATTGAAAGAAAATATGATAAGAGATAGACCCGAGGGCCATAGGTTTCACTAGAGGCTTCTCTCAAGATAGCATAAGTATTACGGTGGGTGAACAAATTACTGTCGAGCAATTGATAGAAAAGCGCATAGTTATGAGATTATCTAGGCATGATCATGTATATAGGCATCACATCCGCAACAAGTAGAACGACTCCTGCCTGCATCTACTACTATTACTCCACACATTGACGGACTACTGCCTGCATATAGAGTATTAAGTTCATAAGAACAGAGTAATGCATTAAGCATGATGACATGATGTAGAGGGATAAACGCATGCAATATGATATAAACCCCATCTTGTTATCCTCGATGGCAACAATACAATACGTGCCTTGCAACCCTTTCTCACATCGAAAGGACACCGCAAGATTGAACCCAAAGCTAAGCACTTCTCCCATGGCAAGAAGAACCAATCTAGTAGGCCAAACCAAACTGATAATTCGAAGATACTTGCAAAGATAACTCAATCATACATAAAAGAATTCAGAGAAGATTCAATTATTATTCATAGATAAATTTGATCATAAACCCACAATTCATCGGATCTTGACAAACACACCGCAAAAAGATATTACATCGAATAGATCTCCAGAAGAGAGGGGGAGAACATTGTATTGAGATCCAAAAAGAGAGAAGAAGCCATCTAGCTAATAACTATGGACCGTAGGTCTGTGGTAAACTACTCACAACTCGTCGGAGGGGCAAGGATGTTGATGTAGAAGCCCTCCGTGGTCGATTCCTCCGCAGAAAGTGCCGCGAAGGCTCCAAGATGATATCTCACGGATACGTAAGGTTACCAAGGTGGAAATTGTGTTTCGTGGTGCTCTGGATGTTTTCGGGCACGTAGGTATAGGAGGAAGAAGCACGTCGGTGCCCACTGAGGGGCCCATGAGACAGGGGCGCGCCTACAGGGGGCGCGCCTATCTCGTGGGGCCCTCGGAAGCTTCTTGACTTGCACTCCAAGCTCTCCAGATCACGCTCGCTCCAAAAATCACGCCTCCAAGGTTTCATTCTGCTTTGGACCCCTGCTTGATATTCCTTTTCTTCAAATACTGAAATAGGCAAAAAAAACAGCAATATGGGCTGGGCCTCCGGTTAGTAGGTTAGTCCCAAAATGATATAAATGTGTAAAATAAAGCCCATAAACATCCAAAAGGGGTAATATAATAGCATGGAACAATAAAAAATTATAGATACGTTGGAGACGTATCAAGCATCCCCAAGCTTAATTCCTGCTCGTCCTCGAGTAGGTAAATGATAAAAAGAGAATTTTTTATGTGGAATGCTACATAGCATAATTCATAATGTAATTTTATTGATTGTGGCATGAATGTTCAGATCCAAATGAATACAAAATAAAAGTTCATATTGACATAAGAAATAGTAACACTTCAAGCATACTAATCAAAGTAATCATGTCTTCACAAAATAACATGGCTAAAGAAAGTTATCCCTACAAAATCATGCACAACCCCGTTGACAAGCCAAGCAATTGTTTCATACTTTAATAATCTCAAACTCTTTCAACTTTCACGCAATACATGAGCGTGAGACATGGACATAGCACTATATGTGGAATAGAATGGTGGTTGTGGAGAAGACAAAAAGAAGAAGATAGTCTCACATCAACTAGGCGTATCAATGGGCTATGGAGATGCCCATTTATAGATATCAATGTGAGTGAGTAGGGATTGCCATGCAACGGATGCACTAGAGCTATAAATATATGAAAGCTCAACAAAAGGAACTCAGTGGGTGTGCATCCAACTCGCTTGCTCACGAAGACCTAGGGCACTTTTTAGGAAGCCCATCATTGGAATATACAGGCCAAGTTCTATAATGAAAAATTCCCACTAGTATATGAAAGTGACAACATAGGAGACTCTCTATCATGAAGATCATGGTGCTACTTTAAAGACAAGTGTGGAAAAAGAGATAGTAGCATTGTCCCTTCTCTCTTTTTCTCTCATTTTATTTTTTTCCTTTTTTTCTTTTTCTTTTTTTTCTTTGGCCTTCCCTTTTTCTTTTCTTTTTGGCCTTTCTCATTTTTTTTCTTTTTTTTGTAAATTCCGAAGTCTCATCCCGACTTGTGGGGGAATCATAGCCTTCATCATCCTTTCCTCACTAGGACAATGCTCTAATAATGAAGATCATCACACTTTTATGGATTTACAACTCAAAGCTTGAACAAGATATGACTCTATATGAATGCCTTCGGCGGTGTACCGGGATATGCAATGAATCAAGAGTGACATGTATGAAAATTATGAAGGTGGCCTTGCCACAAATACGATGTCAACCACATGATCATGCAAAGAGAAATATGAAAAAGGTAATGCGTGTCATATGAACGGAACGGTGGAAAGTTGCATGGCCGGAATGGCTATGGAAATGCCATAATAGGTAGGTATGGTGGCTGTTTTGAGGAAGGTATATGGTGGGTGTATGGTACCGGCGAAAGTTGCGCGCCACAAGAGAGGCTAGCAATGATGGAAGGGTGAAAGGGTGCGTATAATCCATGGACTCAACATTAACCAAAAGAACCCATGCACTTATTGCAAAAATTTAGAAGTCATCAAAAACAAAAGCACTACGCACATGCTCCTAGGCGGATAGATTGGTAGGAAAAAACCATCGTTCGTCCCCGACCGACGCTCATAAGGAAGACAATCAATAAATAAAATTGTGCTCCAACTTCATCACAAAGTAGTTCACCATACGTGCATGCTACGGGAATCACAAACTTCAACACAAGCATTCTTTAAATTCATAATCACCCAACTAGCATCACTTTAATATCACTACCTCCATATCTCAAAACAATTATCAAGCATCAAATTGATCATAGCATCCAATTCACTTCCTATGATAGTTTTTATTATAACCAACTTGGATGCTCATCATTCTAGGACCAACTTTATGATAATAGCAAAAACCATGCTGTTCTAAAAGACTCTCAAAATAATATAAGTGTAGCATGAGAGGCTAGAAATTTCTTCAAAATTAAGACACCACCGTGCTCTAAAAGATATAAGTGAAGCACTAGAGCAAAAACTATCAAGCTCAAAAGATATAAGTGAAGCACATAGAGTATTCTAGCAAATTCTAATCAAATAGGCTTCTCCCAAAAGGTGTGTACAGCAAGGATGATTGTGGTAAACTAAAAGCAAAGACTAATATAATACACGACGCTCCAAGCAAAACACATATCATGTGGCGAATAAAAATATAGCTCCAAGTAAAGTTACCAATGAACGAAGATTAAAGAGGATGCCTTCCCGGCATCCCCAAGCTTAGGCTTTTATTATTCTTGAATATCTTGGGGTGCCATGGGCATCCCAAAGCTTAGGCTCTTGCCAACCTTTATTCCGTAGTCAATAAAAGCTTTACCCAAAACTTGGAAACTTCACAACACAAAACTCAACAGGAAATCTTATAAGCTTCGTTAGTGAAATAAAACAAAACCACCACATAATGTACTGCAATGAACTCATTATTTATTTAGTTTGGTGTTAGACCTACATTATTCCAACTCCCTTATGGTTTATAAACTAAATTACTAGCCATAGATGCATTGAAATAAGCAAACAACACACGAAAAACAGAATCTGTCAAAAACAGAACAGTCTGTAGCAATCTGTAACTAACGCAAACTTCTGGAACTCTAAAAATCCTACCAAAATAGGAAATCCTGGAAAATTTGTTTATTGAACAGCAGCAAAAAGAATCAACGCAAAATCACGTTGCTGTGATTTAATAAAATTATATTCGTGCGCGCAAAGTTTCTGTTTCTCAGCAGAATCAAATGAACTATCATCATAGGTTATCCCATAGGTTCTACTTGGCACAAACACTAATTAAAAGATAAAAACACATCTAAACAGAAGGTAGATGCAAGATTTATTACTAAGCAGCAAGGAAAAATATTGGGTTGTCTCCCAACAAGCGCTTTTCTTTAAAGCCTTTTTAGCTAGGCATTGAGATTTCAATGATGCTCACAGGAAAGACAAGAATTGAGGCACAAAGAGAGCATCATAAAACATGTGACAAACACACTTAAGTCTAACATACTTCCTATGCATAGGCATATTATAGGCAAACAAATTATCGTGAGCAAGCAAAAACTAGCATATGCAAGGAAGCGGAAAGGAACAATAGCAATCTCAACATAACGAGAGGTAATTTAGTAACATGAAAATTTCTATAACCATATTTTCCTCTCTCATAATAATTACATGTAGGATCATAAGAAAATTCAAAAATATAGCTATCACATAACATATTCTCAACACGATCCACATGCATGCGAAGTTGACACTCTTCCAAAATAGTGGGATTATCATTAACTAAAGTCATGATTTCTCCAAGCCCACTTTTATCAAAATTTCATAAGATTGAATGTTATCCAAATATGTGGGATCTAAAGTTGAAACTCTTCCAAACCCACTTTCAATATTATTGCAAACACTATTATCAATCTTATATTCATCATGGGGCTTAAATAAATTTTCAAGATCTTAAGAAGAATCTCCCCAATCATGACTATTGGACATAGCAAAACTAGCATCCCCAAGCTTAGGGTTTTGCATATTATTAGCATAATTCAAATCAATAGAATTTATAATAAAATCATTGCAATCATGTTTTTTATTCAAAGATCTATCGTGAAGCACTTCATCACAATTTTTAGATTTACGGATCTTAGGCAAAAGCTTATAAAGATAATCTAGTGCATCCAAATCACTAGGAATTGGTTCATCATAATTGGATCTCTTAAAAAGCGGATGAGGATCCATTGATATTAGCTTCTCTGTTTAGGAATAAATACTCAACTATTTCAACCAAGCGAGAAAACGAGCCAAGAAAGACATAAAGGCGAACGGAAAAGAGGGGGCGAATAAAACGGCAAGGGTGAAGTCGGGGAGAGGAAAACGAGAGGCAAATGGCAAATAATGTAAATGCGAGGGAGATGGGTTTGTGATGGGTACTTGGTATGTCTTGAATTGAGCAAAGACCTCCCCGACAACGGCGCCAGAAATCCTTCTTGCTACGTCTTGAGCTTGCGTTGCTTTTCCTCGAAGAGGATAGGGTGATGCAGCAAAGTGTAGCGTAAGTATTTCCCTCAGTTTTGAGAACCAAGGTAGCAATCTAGTAGGAGGCTCCTCAAAAGTCCCATGCACCTACACAAACAAACGGAGAACTCGCAACCAACGCAATAAAGGGGTTGTCAATCCCTTCACGGCCACTTCATGTAAAGTGAGATCTAATAAAAATAGTATGATAATATAAATTTATTTTTGGTATTTTGTAATATAGATGAAAAAAGTAAAGATGAAAATAAAAGTAGATTTAAAGCAAATATGATAAGAAATAGACCCGGGGGCCATAGGTTTCACTAGAGGCTTCTCTCAAGATAGCATAAGTATTACGGTGGGTGAACAAATTACTGTCGAGCAATTGATAGAAAAGCGCATAGTTATGAGATTATCTAGGCATGATCATGTATATAGGCATCACGTCCGCAACAAGTAGACCGACTCCTGCCTGCATCTACTACTATTACTACACACATCGACCGACTCCTGCCTGCATCTAGAGTATTACGTTCATAAGAACAGAGTAACGCATTAAGCAAGATGACATGATGTAGAGGGATAAACTCATGCAATATGATATAAACACCATCTTGTTATCCTTGATGAAAACAATACAATACGTGCCTTGCAACCCTTTCTGTCACTGGGTAAGGACACCGCAAGATTGAACCGAAAGATAAGCACTTCTCCCATGGCAAGAAGAACCAATATAGTAGGCCAAACCAAACTGATAATTCGAAGAGACTTGCAAAGATAACTCAATCATACATAAAAGAATTCAGAGAAGATTCAAATATTATTCATAGATAAACTTGATCATAAACCCACAATTCATCGGATCTCGACAAACACACCGCAAAAAGAGATTACATCGAATGGATCTCCACAAGAGAGGGGGAGAACATTGTATTGAGATCCAAAAAGAGAGAAGAAGCCATCTAGCTAATAACTATGGACCCATAGGTCCGTGGTAAACTACTCACAACTCATCGGAGGGGCAAGGATGTAGATGTAGAAGCCCTCCGTGGTCGATTCCCCCTCCGGCAGAGTGCGGTGAAGGCTCCAAGATGAGATCTCGCGGATACAGTAGGTTACGGTGGTGGAAATTGTGTTTCGTGGTGCTCCTGGATGTTTTCAGGGTACGTAGGTATATATAGGAGGAAGAAGTACGTCGGTGGTCGCCGAGGGGCCCATGAAGAAGATGGGGCGCGCCTTTATAGGGGGCGCGCCCCTATCTCGTGGGGGCCCTGAAGCTTCTTGACTTGCACTCCAAGTTTCTCCGGATCACGCTCGCTCCAAAAATCACGGTCCCAAGGTTTCATTCCGCTTTGGACTCCGTTTGATATTCCTTTTCTTCGAAATACGAAAATAGGCAAAAAAACAGCAATATGGGCTGGGCCTCCGGTTAGTAGGTTAGTCCCAAAAATGATATAAATGTGTAAAATAGAGCCCATAATTATCCAAAAGGGGTAATATAATAGCATGGAACAATCAAAAGTTATAGATACGTTGGAGACGTATCATCGGCGGCCACAACCCGGGAGGGGATCCTGGCCAAGGAGCTGGAGACGGAGAGGCAGCTGCTGAAAAACGAGACCGCCAACCTCAACGACCTCAAGGCGGGCGAGAAATGCTGGCTCGGGCGCCTTGCCGCCGTGGCGAACTCGGCCGCAGATCAGCTGGCCATTATGGGGATGCTGGAGATGAGGTATGCCCCAGAAGCGAGCCTGAGCCCCAACGCCAACCTGACCATATACTTCGAGAAGGTCGTCGGTGCGCTAAAGCGGCTTCACTCCAACCGGGCGACCTCCCTGGCCGAGGAATCCCGGATACTTTGCCGGGGGACCATGACCAGGGTGCTCACCAAGCTCGCGCATTGGCACCCCGACCTCGACTTTGGAGCTGTGCTAAAGAGCTTGCCGGAGGGTGTCGACACCGCGGCGCTCAATGAGCGCGATCCAAATTTATCCTCACCGCATCGACAAAATCAAGATGGTGGAGGGCCAGCGCCGGGACTAGGCATCCCGTTCTCCGTCGCCGCTGCAGGTTCATGACCAAGACAGAGCTATCTTTAGTTAGAACCGCGGCGGCAATTTGTGTAACATAACTCTGTAGCGCCCCCCTGAAACTATGCATGTTATTTTCCTGTTCGATTTTCCTTTGTATGTCCACCCCATGCTAACTGGGCACGCATGCCAGCACGTAAACCCTGGGCGGCGCCTTGAGGACGGATCCTCATTAGCCTGCCGGGTGTGCTTGTTGCCGGGCAAAGCACCTTACCGCCTTTATGCTGCCGCCGATCTATCGAAGCTTGACTCGAGTCGTAACCGAGAGCAGGCTGATGGCGGAAGGCTACCCTGCCGCTCTCGACGCGGCTGCTTGGACTGTTGAGCGGACTCGAAACAGAACAAGGGAATTGCCGATCGCAGGAGGGCCCCTCTGCGTTCAGGCTTCCCATACGTAGGCCGAACCGTCGAGGACAATAACTCTATATTTAAGGAAAAGAACTCAAAATTCAGCATGACTTAGCTCTCTCGTCGCCGCTTCGGCGTCCTTCGTGCCAATGGGCAGCGCTGGCTTCTTGGCTACCTTCTCCGCAGGAGCCGTGGCGATGGAGAACGGCCAGGTCAACTACTAGACCAGATCCTCACAATTGTGCCCCCTACCTGGCGCGCCAAAATGTTGGTGGGAAACGACACCTATGGGATCACTGGAATCCCTTCTGCGGTTGCGGGGCGCGGAATCGTGAGAACAGCGGGACTAGGAGATGGCACACAGGGGATTTACCCAGGTTCGAGCCGCAAAGATGCGTAAAACCCTACGATCCTGCTTTGGTGGTTGTATTAGTGTTCTTGAGCTCTTGAACTAGCTCTAGGTGTTGCGGGGTTCAAAAGAGCCGAATCCCTTCTCAGTACGCCATGGGCCTCCTTTTATAGGCAAAAGGGGCTGCCACAGTGGCACACAGGAGGTGGAAAGTGCTACAGTGTTGCGAGGTTATCACTAGTATTACAAGACAAGACGCATTAAATGCGGGGCTTAGGTGTCCATCACCTTATTGGGGGACGGGGGTGAGGCCCGTCCCGTCCGTCGCCGCCCCTCCTTGCTTCGACACGCGCCCCGGCCAGCAACGCATGCAGCACCATGTAGGAAGGCAGGCAGCTGAGGTGGCGCGGTGGTGGAGCCTCCACGAAGGGTTGCATGTTGCCACGCAGGTGCCTGCCCAGCTGATTGGGTTGGCAGCTTCATGCGAATGGCGGTGAAGACTTGATTGGCGGGGGCCTAGCAAAGATCTCCGCCGGACGCTTTGGTGATGGTCTTCAGGGCGACCCGCAAGGGTCTTGCCGTGGCGAAAGTTAGCTCCCCCAAAGAAGGATCTTGTCGGGGTCTTGTGGGTTTCTTCGGTGGGGATGGTTGCCTCCCCATCCTCATTTGATCTTGATCATTCTTGGTATTCACAAAGATCTGCATGCCACCACGGAGGTGCCTCCCGAGCCTCGTCCCAACGCTTTTGTCTAGCGTTGGTGGGACCAAGGGTGGCTCACTCCGGCTGACGTGGGTGAGCTGCCCCGACAAGGGTTTTGCCGGGGCTGCTGAGGCCGCCCCCGGCAAGGGTCCTTGCCGGGGAAACCTGCTTCGCCCATTCGATCTTCATGGCCTTGGTCCTTGTCATTGCTCTGTTTTCCTTGTGGCTTCGGCTTCTCTCCGGCTTCCCTTTCCTGCCATGCATGTGCGTGGCCGTGGCGGGAGGCACTGACTGCCCGTGCACAAGTAAAGGGGTCAAAAGGAGAGCCCCTACTTTTGTACACCGAAATGATGATACCATGCCAACTTTCAACCTTGTCAGAGTTCATTGCAAATGCTTTTCAATTTCATGGTCTTATAGCTCAAAATAATCAGTAAATGCATGAAAAATAACAAATGAAGTCAGAAAGGGTTGTAAATTGATGATGTCGCTATGAATGGTGCATTTTGAACACAGAAAAACTATGGAGTTCAAATAAGTTCAAAAATTAAATCCCTTTGTAATGCATTTAGTTTCCAGATGAAACCCTGATACTTCGGAAAAGATTGTCCGTTTTGTACACGAAGTGCATCCAGTTTTTGCATTAACCCTCTCTAATTTCTTGCACATGCTATGTGGGTGAAATGATGATACCATGCCAACTTTCAACCTTGTCAGAGTTCATTTCAAATGCTTTTTAATTTCATGGTCTTATAGCTCAAAATAATCAGTAAATGCGTGAAAAATAACAAATGAAGTCAGAAAGGGTTGTAAATTGATGATGTGGCTATAATAGCAAAAAGTATTATCATAAAATAAAATAAATAAGTAATTTGAAACAAAATAATATAAACTGGAATAAAATATATAAGCAGAAACAAAATAAAATAAAATACAATAATATTTAATAACATAAATAAATTTATGAAACTAAAATTATCAAAGTATTTTCTATTCAAAATCATTAAAAGCAAAAAGAATATTCATAAAGAACTTTTTTGGTAGAAACTTTTATAGCAAAAAGAATTATCATAAAATAAAATAAATAAGTAATTATAAACAAAACAAAACAAAATAGAATAAAATAAAACAAAATAAATAAAGCAAAAAAGAAAACAAAAAACTGGGAAAAAATAAAAAAAATGCCACCTACTAGGCCACCACGGCCTGAATACGACTAGAAACCCTATTGGGCTGTGATTCAGCCCAGAGATTTGCCCAAAGCAGCCCACAGCAGAGACACAAGTTTAGGCCAGTCAGCCTGCAATGGTGAGGAGTTCAAATGGGTGGACAGAGTCGCGCTTATAAACAGGTGCGACCCCTCTTCAGCTAGCGAGGTGGGACTAAACATTGGCCGCGACGCTGGCAGCACAGGTGCCTTTGGTCCCGGTTGGTGGCACCAACCGAGACTAAAGGTGCATTTAGTATTAAAATTGGCACTAACCGGTACTAATACCCCACTTTGTCAGTTGGTGAAAGTTAATTAACCGACCAAAGGCCTCGCTTCCCACCCTTTGGGCTGCTGAAAGAGACCTTTGGTCCCAAGCCAGGCACCAACCGGGATTAAAGGGGTTCATTGGTCCCAGTTTGTGCCAACAACCAGGACTAAAGGGTGTGGTATAAAACAAACACTTGTGAAAATTTCTTTAGTCTGCCTTCCCATCGCTCGACGCCTGGGCCACTCCTCGTCGTCAGCTGCCGCTCGCCTCACGCTTCGAGCCCCTGCCCGCTGATCGCCTCACAAGGCCGGGCGCCTCGCCGCTTCGCCTCCGACGCTGCCATTGCCGTCTCCTGCCTCCGACGCTGCCGCCACGCTTGCCCTGCCTCGACCACGCTGCCGCTGGCGCCAAGACTGTCCCTCGCCTCACGCCTCGAGCCTCCTGCCCACGGCCCGCCTCAAGCCTCGCCGCCGTCTGCCGTCACCAGCCTGCCCCACCGTCGCCGTCGCCAGCCACCCCCGGTTAAATTTTAGTAGATTAATTCTGTTTTTTTAATTTTTATTAGATTTTTTTACATGTTTTTAGATTTTCATATATGTATGTATGTATTTTTTAGATATATGTATTTTTTACATGTTGTTTGTATGTATGTATGTATGTATTTTTTTCAATTGTAATGATGTTTTAAAGTATACATATATGCAAGTTAGATTTCTAGAAAAGTTTGTTCTATATATGTTCTTTGATTTAGTACATTTTAGATTAGTTTAATTTTTAGAAATTTTTTAAATATCTAGCTAGGAAAGGAAGAAGAAGAAAAAGAATGAGAGGAAAAGGGAAAATAAGAAGAGGAAGAAAGGAGCAGAAGAGGAGAGGAAGAAGAGGAGAAATAAATAAGAAGAGGAAAAAAGAAGAAAAAGAAGAGGAGAAGAAGAAAGGAATAGAGGAGAAGAATAGAAAATAGAATATTTTCTATTTTTATTCTTCTTCTCTATTCCTTTCTTCTTCTCCTTTTTTTCTTCTTTTTTTTCTTCGATCGCTTCTCATCTATTCCTTTCTTCTTCTCCTGTTTTTATTTCTTCTTTTCTCTTCTTTTTTTTTATCGGGTATGTCGTTGTTGATATACCCCCTCCCGGATAACTTCGACATGAGGGGTGGTCGATATATATATACCCTCTCCGTTGGGGGAACGCTGCAGAATATAAATTTTTTCCTACGGTTTCACCAAGATCCATCTATGAGTTCATCTAGCAACGAGTGATAGGAGTGCATCTACATACCTTTGTAGATCACGAGCGGAAGCGTTCAAGAGAACGGGGTTGAGGGAGTCGTACTCGTCGTGATCCAAATTACCGGAGATCCTAGCGCCGAATGGACGGCATATCCGCGTTCAACACACGTACGGTCAGCGTGACGTCTCCTCCTTCTTGATCCAGCAAGGGGGAAGGAGAGGTTGATGGAGATCCAGCAGCACGCAGCTTAGACTACCCGTGCACAGTTAGAGGGGTACAAAAAGTGTACCCCTCTTTTTGTACACCGACAGGAGCCCCCGGGCCTGGGCCACACGTAAGCGCAATCGCGTCGTTGGGCTAGGCCCAAAAACGGTGCGCGGGCAGGCGGGGGGTTTTTTACCGCGGTAAGTCTCTTCACAAGATTGCGCTTCCTATGCCTCCCACGCTGGCTCGGCGTGGGAGGCGTGGCGTGACATGGGCTGCATGCGTGGGGCTGAGCTCTGCGCAAGATGCGCCACGTCAGCAGTTAATGTGAAAGGAGGCGCCCGCTTTTCCCCATAAGAAGGAATAACCATGGCCGCTTGCTCACTTTCTCCTCTTCTCTCGCACCTTTTCCAATCTCGTAGCCGCCGCTTTCCTCTCTTCCTTCCTTCCTAAGCTGCTTATCGCTCATTGCCGCTGCTTCGCCACCCTCTTCCTCAATCCTTCTCGACCTCTCGGTCGGCATGGCGCCCAAATCCGCCAAGGGCAAGGGGGTGGCTAAGGGCTCTGGGACCGTGGAGCCGCCGGAGAGCGCGCTGTCGGGGGACCGGACGAAGTCCGCCTTCTTCTTCCCCTTGTCGGTTGATGTTCATGAGCTCCGGGCCTCCTTCAAGCCCTTATGGGGAGTGAAGACGGGGGGAGAGAATTCGGGGCACCCGGCGACGCGTGTGATTCCTGCCGCTATGGCGATCCTGCCCAAATCGGTATCCTTTTTTGTCGACACCTTCTTTATGGTTATGGCCCTTTTTCCGATTTCTTCATGGCGACATCATGCACACCTTCGCCTTCGCCTCTTGTATTTCACTCCGACGCGGTGGCGCTCGCTCTCTTCACAAGATCTTTATGGAAGGCTTTTGCCGAGTGCAGCCCAACACGGCACTCTTTCGCCATTATTTCTCCCCTCGAATTCAGCCTCGAGGCGCCCGCTCGGATAAGCGCCGCCTGGATCCCAAGATCCAAGGGGGCGATCTCGACGGTGCCATGAAGGAGAGGTGGAGGAATGGCGTGGCCGGTGGTGCCGGATTGAAGACTTAAGACCCGCCGGAATTCTGCAAGGTTCCGGCCGAGCGCCGCCGGTCCGCGGCAGCGATTGGAGTGATGTCGATGCTGCCGACGGGAGGCTTACTGTCGCCACCACCAGGATCCTCCGGCTGACCCGGGCTGGGCTCACCCTGGAGATGATCGGGGCGGACTTCATTCGCCGCCGGATCGCCCCGTTGCATAATAAGGGGAGGCCAGCCTGGCGTTTTACTAACCCGGCTGACATTATGCGGCCTTCGCCCGCCTCACCACAACTTCACGGTGATGGCGCATGCCCACTTTCGCCGCCGCTTTTTCCAGCTTGATGTGGGTCGCGATGGCGAGGTCGAACGGACCGGCAAGGCCGCGAGGGCTGCCGCAAAGGTCGGCAAGGCCGTCAAGGGGCCGTTCTTCAAGTTGCCAGCGGAAGAGGGCGAGTCCTGCGGCGGTCTAGCTCCGGCGAGCCGGTCCGGCCCGGCAGGGCTACGTGGCCTCAATTGACCCTGGAGGGGTCCGGGCGCCACACGAGGGCCACGGCAGCGAAGGGGCTGACGAAGGTCAGCCGAGAAGAAGAAGGCGACAGCCACTTCTCACCCGGCACGCACAAACCCCGCCACCTTCTTCGCCTCCTCCGCAGGCGCGCCGACTGGATCATGATGTGGAGCTCCTTGATCTCGGCCTCAGCCCGGAGAGGAAAATGAAACTGGTGGAAGAGGAGGAGACGGATGACGAGTAAGTACTCTGTTCCTTGCTGTCATTTCCATTTCCCCGAATCGGGTCGCTTGTCTGGATCCATTTTTTCTTTTGCAGGGAGGCAGAGACGTTGGCCCAGAGGGTGAAGAGGGCGAGGACCTCGGCGAGCAGTCAGTCCTCAGCTGGGGATTCAAAGACACCACTGGTGGTGCTGAGCAGCCCGGACAGCAGCCCCCGGCGCAGCCTCTAGCGTAAGTTTGTCACCCTCTTCTTACTCGACATGTGGTAGGCGCTCGATGCTATGATGCTGACCTTGCCGGGTTTGGTGAGGGGAGCGGCAGCAGGAGGAGCCACAGAGGGCTACTTCCCAACACACCACCCCATCGACCACGCCACGCCGCTGGGGGCGCCCTGCAAGGGCATCGTGCACGGAGCCCACACCCATGGAGGAAGAGGGGAACTTGGGCATTGGTGACTTGCCACGGGCGCCAAATGTCAAGCGGAGAGGGGACTTGCTTCACAGCCTGCACTGTGAGTCGCCTGCCCTTCGCCTCTGCTTTTCCCTTATTCTTTTCTTGGCTTCATTGCTCCCATTGCTGCCCATGCCCTCCTTCAATGTGACATGGAAGATGTGGACACTGCTGTTGGAGACATTGCCGAGGAGGCCGCCAAGCGGAGCCCAGAGGATTGCCGCCGAGGAGGCCGCCAAAGATGCCGATGAGGCCACCGCCGATTTAAACCGCCAAGGGTGCTGCCGAGGACGCCGCTATGGGGGGCTGCCAAGGCGATCGGGCGAGGCTTCGCCGAGGGCGCTTAGCGGTGGACCTGCCGGGTGAGGCTGCAAGGCCTCCGCCGAGGAAGAGGAGGCGGTGACCACCTCCCTCCTCCTCAACCTCGGGTCCCGCAGATATCTCAAGGTGGGCGACGATCTTTTCGCCCATCTTCCGTGGGCTGTTTAGCGCCCGCCAAAGGGGAAGCCTTTGACGGCGAGGTGCTTGCTGCCACCGGGCTTGAGGTGGTTGATGAGCCTAGCGTTGGCGGCGACGATTCTCCAGAAGAGCAGCTTTTCCGTGCCATGGGGGCCGATTTCCGGAAGCTCCAAGTGCTCTACCATGCCCGCATGAACAAGTTCAAGTCTAGGATGGCAACAGTGGACAACGCGGAGGTGGACTTCAAGGCGCGCGTCGCTGAGATGCAGACCTGGTACCACCAGACTCGCGAGGAGTAGAGGGCCTTTCAGGAGGAATTGGCCAAGCGCGATGTGGAGCTCACCATGAAGAGGGCCGACATCGAGAAGGCCCAGGAAAAGGCGGCGAACTTATTGCCATGGAAGCTGCCCGAACTGCATCAAGCCGCCTTTGGATTTCCAGAAGAGGACCTCTCCGCTGCGTGAAGCTTAAGCCATCGAACGCCCGCGCCAGGATGAGGAGCTCGAGGCTCTTGTCGCGCTGACGGACTCGGGCGAGCTGGAGCAGAGGCACAAAGAGGCACTCGATGCCCAAGCTCTGGCCCATGCCGGCAAGGTGAAGGACTTGGAAGCAGAGCGGGATGAGCTGAAGGAGCAGGCCCTCAAGCTGTCCGGCGAGAAGAGCACGCTCAACCGCACCTTGGTAGAGGTGCAAGGAGCAGTCATCAAGAGATCGGGAGCCCGACGCAGAACTCCATCAGAGACCTCAAGCTGAAGCTGGAGGATCTCGAGAAGATGTTGTCGGAGAGCAGGGCTCGGGAGGAGACCTTGACCAGGAGCCTCAAGGAGGAGAAGCAGCTGCGGGCAAACGAGGCCGCCTCCCACCAAGAATATGTGGTGGGTGAGAACAGGTGGATCAGCCATCTGGAGGTCGTTGCCGGCAGGGTCACCTCGCAATTGGCCACCATGAGGATGCCAAACGCGAGGTACGCCCCCGAGCGCAGCTGGACTGGCTAACGCCAAGCTGACCCAGTTCTTCGAGGGCGCCCTCGAGCCTTTGGCCTATCTTCACTCCAACAGGACGGCCACGCTGGCCGAGGAGGCCCGCGACATTGCCGGAGGGTCGTGTCCAAGGTCCTCACCAAGATGGCGACCGAATCCCGACCTTTGACTTCATGGGTCAGCTGATGAAGAGCTTGCCGGATGGTGTTGACCTCACGGTGCTCAAGGAGCGATCAAGCCCATCACCGAATCGCATCGACGTAAATCAAGAGGGTGGAAGGCCGCCGCCAGATTAGGCATCCCGCTCTTCTTCGTGCTGCGGGTTCCCCTACCAAGACAAATTTTATCTTTAGTTAGAAGCGCAACTATGACGTGGTGTAATATAACTTTGAAGTACTCTTAATTATCATGCATGTTATTTCCTGCTCAATTCCTCTTTGTATGCGTTCCCACGCCGATCGGGTAGGCTTGCCGGCGCTGAAGCCCCTAGCGGCGCTTTTGGGGACGGATCCTCGTGGCCTGCCGGCACGCCAGAAAGCCTTTGACGAGCCACCTTCCCATTCCGAAAAGGTTGCTCGGGCGTTGTTGATCGTGGAAGGTTACTCTGCCATTCTCGACGCAGCCGCTTGAGCTGTTGAGCGGACTCGAAACAGGGCAAGGGCGTTGCTGATCGTGGGAGAGTTTCGCGTGCAGGTTTCTCATACAAAGGCGTGACATCTCCGGGGAATAACCTCAAATAAGAAGGGTAGTATAAATAAGGGTTCAAAGGTAACTTAGCTTCGCTTATGATCACCGAGTGTCGATCTTCCGCCTCCTTTCTTCTTCAAGGGTCACGAAGATGAAGGAGTGCCGGGCTAATCGCAAAGCCGATTCTCACAACCGCGCCCCTACCTAGCGCTACCAAATATGTCGGTGGGAACGACACCTATGGGATCACAAGAATCCTTTACTACGGTCAAGGGGCGCGGGTCGTGAGAAGAGAGGATCAAATAGATAGCACACGGTTTCCTTATCCAGGTTCGGTCATGGGATGCGAAACCGCATTCCTGCTTTGGTGGTTTGTTTATCTGTTCTTGAACTAGCAATGGGGCGTGAGGAGCTCCAATAGTTTAATCCTCCTCCCGTCACCTTGGGCCTCCTTTTATAGGGAAAGGGTTGCCACAAAGGGCACACATGAGGTGGAAAGGGTACAGGATGCGAAGTTTATCCTCGTGATTACATGACAAGGCGCCTTTAATGCGCTCTTGCTTAGGTGTCCCTGCTTTATCGGGACGGGAGAGCCCTGTCTCGTCCGTCGCCGCTCCCTTTCATGTCGACACGCGCCCTGGCCAGCGGTGCACGTGGTGCCATGTAGGCAGGCTGGCAGCTGAGGTGGCACAATGGTGGGTCTCCACGAAGATCGGCTTGCCGCCACACAGGTGCCTGCCCGACTGGTTGGGTCGGCAGCAGCATGCGAACGGTGGTGGAGGTTTGATTGGCTTGGGCCTAATGGTGGCCCTATGGGTGTTCTTGGCAAGGGCCTCGGCCAGAGTCTCAAAGAAGGGTCTTGTTTGGGGCCCGGCAAGGGTCTTGCTGGCGCCGTCACTGCCATCCCCAAGAAGGCTCTTGCCGGAGGCCTTGTGGTCCTCCTCGGCTGGGATCCCGCCAAGGGTCCTGATCTTCTATAGTGTGTATCTGATCTTGAATGTCTTCACAAAGATCTGCATGCCACCACGGGGATGTCTCCCGAATCCTTGCCCCATGGGGGCAGTGGACTCAAGGGTGACTCGCCCGTAGGTGTGGGGCGAGCTGCCACGGCAAGGGTCTTTCCGAAGTTTGTTAAACCGCCCCGCAAGGATCTTGCCGGGAGTCCGCTTGCCCCTTTGCTCTTTGTGGTCCTGGTCTTGGCTGCTCGCTTCTTTTCGAAGCTTTGGCCTTACCTTGGCTCACCTCCCTTGCCTTGCTCAAGGCGGTGGTGCTCATGCCTCGCATCTCCGTGGCACAGTTATAGGGGTACAAAAAGTGTACCCCTCTTTTTGTATACCGACAATCCGTGCCGTGCGTACATAATTACACATTGAAAAAACCATGGGCATAGGTGGGGGCACGACCACAGCACGTCCCACAGTGCAGCTCAACCACCCTAGGGGTTGAATACCTTTATCATTTTCTCTCTTTCGGGACCTTACTCCTTGGAAGCCCTATCCGGCAGTGCGATTGCCGGACACATAATACAACAACCAAGGAGGCAGGAAGCTACCTCGTACAATGGAATCCCCAGGTGGTCTCTGATAACGAGTGAAATACCTACTTTAAATACCAGTCCGTTAGCTTGTCTTTGGATAGACATGTCAAATAGTCCTATTTTTTGCTTATTCCACTACTTGTATGAGTACGCTTCAACGTATTCTTTAAATAACAATGCATAGCGTTAGTCTATTATTGCATTATCTATTCTTTTTTATATGTTTATTTACAACAATCAAAGATCCGTGACATTCTGTACGGTAATACCTGTCACGCCGAGGGCTTTCGTATACCCCATAATATGGCGTGAGTAGTCCGAACACTTTCGACAGTGCGGCACCCCGAACTTATAGCATTATATGCATCAGCTCCGAATCATGTCTTGGGTCAATAGTTGGGTTTGCCCAACTCCCATGTTTTGATACCTTAGGTTCCGCTATATCGGCTAAGGTAGCACTGGAGAACTATCATGATTGTGTCCCTGGTTCTTCCGGACGAGCACCTCAAAGAGAGAAAGCTAAAACTGACTGTCATGATGAGGCGAGAGCTGGTCGCTATTCGAGAGGTCTCAAGTCCTTAAAGACTTTTTCCGCTTCGGGCGAGGAGTCGGCCTTGTCCGACTTAGGCATATATAGCGCCCCAAATTCAGTCTTCCGAATACTAGGGGCTTCGCCAAAATTTAAAATTGTAGACTTCTATAGCTAAGTGAGAGTGATAAAGCATTATAGTCCGATTGCCTGATTCGTTGCGCTGAGCACCTCCCTCGAAGGACTCAAAAATGGGAAAAAGAGTGCTCAGATTTATCGCAAACACCCTAGTACTAGCTGGATGGGGGCAGAGTTTACCGACCGCCAACTCTCGGATTTGATAAACGCCGCATGTAAGGTAATATTTTAAATTCAAAAAGCGTTGCATAGGGCAAATGAACTAGTTTTCACATTGAGTAAAGTTCATTCAAAAATCACATCTTTGGTACACTCCTCCGCCACAAGGCGGGCACCCTTCAGGACACCGTCATAATACATTTCGGGGTGGCGATGCTCCTTGCCCTGCGGTGGCCCCTCCTTAGCTAGCTTCTCGGCGTCCATCTTCGCCAAAGGCACTTTCAAGACGGGCAAAGGCCCTGCGTGCACCTTCGATGCAGACGGACCGCTTGATGACTTCAAACTGGGGGCAGGCATCCACAAGCCACCTCACCAGACTGAAGTAGCTGTTGGGAAGGGGATCGCCAGGACACATCTGGACTATAAGGCCCTTCATGGCCTGCTCGGATGCCTTGTGGAGCTCGACCAGTTGCTTCAGCTAGTCGCTCAAAGGCATCGGGTGTTCGGTCCCAGTATACTGAGACCAGAACAACTTCTCCGTCGAGCTCCCCTCCTCAGCCCGTAGAACTCCGCGCCATCGTATTAACACCGCGGGCAGATCTGTGAACGCTCTTGGAGAGCTCCGAACTCGGGTTAGTAAAAAGAAATTTTATTTCACGTGCTTGCTTTGCATAATGAATGCCTTACCCGCTTCTATCTTCTTAACCGCCTCAATTTCCTGGAGGGCCTTTTGGGCTTCGGCCTTGGCATGTTTTGCGCCTTCGAGGGCCTTTGCAAGCTCGGACTCTCGCGTCCTAGAGTCATTGAGGGAGTCCTGGATTAGGGGGTGCCCGGATAGCCGGACTATAACCTTTGGCCGGACTCCTGGACTATGAAGATACAAGATTGAAGATTTCGTCCCGTGTCCGGATGGGACTTTCCTTGGCGTGGAAGGCAAGCTTGGCGATACAGATATGTAGATCTCCTCCCATTGTAACCGACTCTGTGTAACCCTAGCCCTCTCCGTGTCTATATAAACCGGAGGGTTTTAGTCCGAGAGGACAAACAACAATCATACCAATAAAAGTTAGCTTCTAGGTTTTAGCCTCTCTGATCTCATGGTAGATCTACTCTTGTACTACCCATATCATCAATATTAATCAAGCAGGAGTAGGGTTTTACCTCCATCGAGAGGGCCCGAACCTGGGTAAAAACATCGTGTTCCTTGTCTCCCTGTTACCATCCGCCTAGACGCACAGCCTCGGGACCCCTACCCGAGATCCGCCGGTTTTGACACCGACATTGGTGCTTTCATTGAGAGTTCCTCGTAGTCGCCATCTTTAGGCCCGATGGCTCCTCCGATCATCAACAACGATGCGGTCCAGGTGAGACTTTTCTCCCCGACAGATCTTCGTGATTCGGGCGGCTTTGGCACTGTGGGGCCAATTCGCTGGGCCATCCGAGTAGATCGAAGCTACGCCTAGCCATCAGGTCAGATTTGAAAGTTTGAACTACACGGCCGACGCCCACAGAGACTTGATCTTCGACGGGTTCGAGCCGCAAAGCCGCAGACCGCAGACTTTCACGATGGGCATGATCTAGCTCGCCATCAACAGTGCCCTCGAGGCCGCACCTGCGGTCCGCTCGACCTTAGCTCGAGCCGATCACGCTTAATCGAGGACGGGTGGCTGGACACCGCCTCGGGGGCTGCAACCTTTACGGCGATCCACCCGAACACCAGCCTTGTCCTCTGTGAAGCTCGTGACTCCAAGGTGCCGGACTCCTCTACGGACTCCGAACCTTCCTCGCCCCTGCCGATCGAATCCGATTGGGCGCCGATCATGGAGTTCGCCGCCGCGGACATCTTTCAGCACTCGCCCTTCGGCGACATTCTGAATTCACTAAAGTCTCTCTTTATCAGGAGAGCCCTGGCCGGACTATGGTCAGCAAGGTTGGGATGCGGATGACGAAGAAATTCAAAGCCCACCCACCACCCACTTCGTAGCCACTGTCGATGATTTAACCGACATGCTCGACTTCGACTCAAGACATCGACGGTATGGACGATGAGTTAGGAGATGAACAGGAACCAGCGCCTATAGGGCATCGACAACCACCTCATCTCACGATGTATACATGGTGGACACACCTAAAAGAAACGACGACGAGGAACAAAGGGACACAACAAGGGATCGTTCCCTCAAAAAGCAGCCAAAGCGGCGGCATAAGCGCCGCTCTAAACCCCACCTTGACAGAGACCCAGCCACAGAGCAGGGCGAATCAAGGACGATTTAACAAGCCATCGAGCAACCGTCCGAACAGGGAAACTTGGATAAACAAACTGAACAACCTGGCCCCTCGGCGAAGATAACAGTCCGACGACCTCACACCGGACAAGTTGTTGGAGCAGAAGAACCTCCACAAAAGGCTCGCCACTGCCATCAAGTAAGCTCCTGAAAAAGGTAAGCGGAAGCTCAAAACAGCAGAAGATGCACTCAGAATTAGATAGAGCAAAGTACTCAACACCGCAGACAAATACGGCGACAGTCGCCACACAAAGAGCTATCCGAAGCGAAATTTACTGCCGAAATTGGATGAAGAGGCCTTAGAGCCCCCGTAATCAAAAAATAAGGAAGCCACCTGGTCGGATACACAACCCCATGGCCAACATAGAGCGGCAAACGGCGCCGCACACAAGCCGGCACGCGATCCGCACAAGGATTCGCATCAAAAAGATGGCCCAGCCAGATCTATCTACGGGCCAAGAAAGCAAGCTTTAGTAAGCAATGCAACGCAACAAGTATCCGAACATCGCGGCACACCCAAATATAGGGGTGCCGCACACCCCCTATGTTTCACCGATGAGGTGCTGGACCATGAATTTCCAGCGGGATTCAAGCCCGTAAACATAGAGGCGTACGACGGAACAACAGACCCTGGAGTCTGGATTGAGGATTATATCCTCCACACCATAAAATACTTACCCCTCAAGCTCAAAGGGCCAGCCCGGCATTGGCTTAAAAGCCTTCCCGAAAACACCATTGGAAGTTGGGAAGAGCTCGAGGATGCTTTTCGGGCAAATTTTCAAGGGACCTATGTCCGACCTCCGGATGCAGACGATTTAAGTCATATAACTCAACAACCCGGAGAGTCAGCCCGGAAACACTGGAACATATTTCTTACTAAAAAGAACCAGATAGTCAACTGTTCGGACGCCGAAGCCTTAGCAGCTTTCAAACACAGTGTTTGAGACGAATGGCTCGCCAGACACCTCGGCCAAGAAAAGCCAAGAACAATGGCCGCATTAACAAGCCTCATGACCCGCTTTTGCGCAGGAGAGGATAGCTGGTTGGCAAGATGCAGTACCAGCGACCCAAGTACATCCGAAGTTAGGGATGGAAACGGGAAACCGCGACGCAGCAAGGACCAGCGCCGGACCAAGGGAAACAGTCCGAAGAGCACGGCAGTCAACGCCGGATTCAAAAGCTCTCGGCAAAATCAGAAAAAGCTGCCCCTCAAGGATAGCAGGGACGAGCTATCTAACCTAAACAAAATCTTGGACAAGATATGCCAAATCCACAAGATTTCGGAAACCTGCAAACCATACCCACAGAGATTGTTGGGTCTTCAAGCAATCCGGCAAACTTAACGCCGAACACAAGGGGCTCGACACACCAAGCGAGGACGATGACGAACCCCACAAGCAGAGCACCGGAAAACAAAAGAATTTCCCACAAGAAGTCAAAACAGTAAACTCACTTCACGTGACAAAAGGGAAAAACAGAGTGGCGCCTATAGAGATACGCGCCATACGGCCTGCCTTGATATTATATCCGATATCCGAAATGCCTTGATATTATCCGAAATGCAGGCTGGACTGCCTTGATATTATATCCGATAATTGACGGACTCCACTTTACACAAGTCCTAATGGACGGTGGCAGGGATCTAAACCTGCTATATCAGGACACAATCCGCAAAATGGGGATAGAACCAACAAAAATTCGCCATAGCAACACTTCCTTTCAAGGGGTAACGCCAGCCAGATGCCCATTGTAATGGGTTCTCTCCTCGCTAGAAGTTATGTTCGCTCCCCGACAACTTCCGCCGCTAAAAGCTAACCTTCCACATCGCCCCATTTACAAGTAGCTATCAAGCACTACTGGACGCCTTGAAGTTTCATCCCGCTTTTAACGCAATACCGCATTATGCATCTCTTACGCATTAAAATGCCCGGTCCGCGAGGCATCATGTCATTAAAGGAAACATCGAGTGTTCCTCGAGCTGGAAGACTGTCAGGCGGCTGCCTTGACAACCACACACTAAACCGCTTCACTAATCAAAGCACCTAAACAGGTCGCTCAGACTCCCGGACATGGCTAGACGAGTCCGGCGTAAACATACAAGGGCTTACTAGCCGCCTACCCATACAAAGGGAGCTCCGCGCGTGTACAACGAGAGACAATAAAGCTCAACTTTACCCCTTTTTTGAATTATACTTCGTTTATTTAATATAACTTACATTTTCGCACGATCTTTTTCAACTAAGTTCCTCTCTTTTACAGATGAACACGGTGCTACACCCTCCAGGATACGGCACAATTGAGACATAAAGTGCGTGCGCAAGAGGGACCCGTTCCAAGGATTCTTTTTAGATTAAGACCTTGTGTAAACCTTTTTCACTGTCTCTTGTTGATACACATCCCCCGGGTTTTTTTTGGTATAAACGAGGAGGAGGCTGGCGTCTTGGCATGTGGCCACGTCAGAATTTTATGCTGCACTGGACACCAGGGCTTATTACCAAGGGCGTTGTTCAGCCTGCTTTCATAAAGACCGAATACCTTAGGGAGTGTTCAAGCGTCATGAAGTTTGGCCTTATATGCATCAGCTCCGAATCATATCTTTGGTCAAATGTTGGGTTTTCCTGCCTCGTGTTTTGCTGCCTTACGCTATGCGCCATCGGCTAAGGCGGCACCAGAGAACTATCGCGATTGTGCCCGGTTCGCCAGTGAGCACCCCAAAGAGAGAAAGCTGAAACTGACTGTCATGATATAGCGTGAGATTGGTCAACCACTGATGACCCACCGGAATCTTTTAGGATTCCTCCGCATTAATGAAGGGTCGCTTTCGCCAGCACACACGCCGCCCAATTCGGGCGAAAAGGGTGCCCCTAGGGGCTATATAGTAGCCCCACTGTCTAACTCCTATGACTAAGTGAAAGTGATAAAGCATTATAGTCTGGTTACCTAGTTCGCTGTGCTATCACCTCCTTAATATTACCAAGACGTTGGATCAAATGTGAAAATGCGCCTTCTGCGAACACCCCCGCATTATATGCGTGGGCCAGTCAAGACTGCCATCTTCAGGTTATATATGATATACATTAACGGCCGCATGTGGTATTTTAATTCTTGAAGGCACAAGTATAAAAAGCTTTTATATTCCCTCAAAACATTGTTTTACAATAATACATGTTATTCGAACATAATGTCCTTCGAAAGCATCGCTGCCTCTATTAAACGAGCGCCTACGTAACTTCCCGAAAATAGTGCTCGGAGGTACTGGCCCTGTCCGAATCTTTGGGATGCAACAGCGATGGCATTCATCTCCGCCAAGATGTTTTGACACGGGCAAGAGCCATCCGCGCACCCTCTATGCACGCTGACCTCTTCATTGCATTGATATGCGGCACCGCACCAAGGAACTGCTGCACCAAGCTAAAATAACTCTTCGGCTCGGGCCTTTCCAGCCACAGATGACACGCGACATACCTCATGGCGAGTCCGGATAAACTATTCAGCTCCGCCCATGCGGCCAAACGATCGGTTAATGGGAGCGGATGCTCTGGATTGTGGAACTACGACCAAAAAAGCTTTTCCAATTCGTGATCCTTTTGATCTCGGAATTGTTCGGCCGCGTCCACGGCACTCACCGCCAAGTCCAGATAAGTGTCCGCCGCACTCCACAGCCGGTGCAACGGAGCATATTTAGGATCCCCGAACTTCATCCGCAGCATAAAGGGCTTTCCAGCCGCGATATCTTGGGCCTGACGTAGCTCCTCCTTCATAGCTCTCATCGCAGAGCGAGTATCCTTGGCCTCGATAGTGGCCTTCTCCAGGTCCTTCTGTTCCGCCCGATCTTCTTTTTCAAGAAGCTTGCAGCAGTCGGCAGCATTTTTCAACTTCACAGCCATCTCGGCCATTTCCTTCTTGCTTCGGCAGTGAGCAGCCTGTTCGGCTTTCAGCTCTTCAGCCGCCTTTAAGGCAGCCGCATCGCTTTTCATGGCCTGCTCCTTGGCTCGGGCAAGTTCCGCCGGAAGTTTCTCCATGGCATCGGCACCATCTGCGTCAAGCACACATGTTGTAAGATACGGGCATCAACCTCCTCTTACCAGGTGTCTTCGGAGAAATTACATACCTTGTGCCTCGTCAAGCCACTTGTTGACAAGCGCGATGTCGGCATCTGCCATGTCAAGTTGCCGCTTTAGCTCGGCAAATTCATCAGTCCGGCTAGCCATCAACACTTCGCCACCTACATACGAAGGGCTTACATATTATACCTGGATTATGATCCTCGGTGCGCCATCATTTTTGACAACGCACCGAAGTCTTAGGGGCTACTATCTACAAAGGGCGATCTTATATATGCGGAACTGTCAAAAGGTACATCACTGCTGCATTCTCAAAACCTGTGAGTAAACTCCTAACGGCTTCGTACAACCCGCTCTCCGCGGATGATATCCTTTCAATCACCGTACCCATCAACGCACGGTGTTCTTCTGAGATAGACGGTCATCCTTCAGCTCCTCCGACCGTGCACCAGACGGTGCCGGACTCGTCCGATGGCCTTTTTCGAAGGTCGGACACGGAGGGCTTTGGGGGGCCATACAACTGCCCTCCGGCTCTGCGGATTCGGAGAAGCCCTCCGTGACGACACCTCAGGGTCCCCCGCCTCGCAAGGCGATACGGCAGGAGGAGGCGTTCCGCTCTCCATCATCTCCGGACGAAGATCCCCTGAAGATGAGCTCTGCTGAGAAGGGCTGAGATCCGAACTACAAGGTAAAATTTCGGTTATCTTCCTCGTAAATAGAACAGGGATGTCTCTCATCTTAAAACTCCTCTCTACCTACCGGTCGGTGGAGGGCTGATCCCTTGGGGACACAAGGCGCCGAGGCATCCTCCAGCGTAGGACCCTCTGACGAAGATTTCTTCCCCCGCTTTGAGACCATGGTCTCCGGGTCTTCAGAGGCGGTCCTCTTCTTCCCCTGGGTAGAGGAATTCTCGATTCCTCCTTTCCTGACAGCCTCCTTCAGGGAGGTGGTAGCTTCCTTGTCCCCCCCTTCGCCTTCTTTCAAATGCCAACCTCCAGCATCCTGGTTAACACGGGATCCGGCGTGGTCTCAGGGAGGGGGGCTGGGCACCTGATTAGCTTTGCTTTCGCTATCCACTCCTGTTTAAGGGACAACTCTTTTAAGGGAAATTTTATGATAAATATACGGATAGCGTGTCCGGGTACTGGGCTACTTACTTGAGTATCCGGGCGATTGCAGCTCAGACCTGTGTCCTCGGTCGAGTCGGGACACATAGCTTGTGATCCGAAGAATGTTGATGGCTCGTGGTCCCTCCGGATTAAACTCCCACAGGCGGAGGGGGCGACGTTTGCAGGGCAGGGTGCGGCGAATCAACATGACCTGCGTCACTACGACCAGATTGATGTCTCTTTCTAGGAGATCTCGAATGCGGCCCTGCAACAAGGGCACGCCCTTGGACGGCCCCCAGTCAAACCCTTTATTGACCCATGACACTAGCTATGGTGGGGAACCCGAGCGAAAGGTAGGTGGCGCCACCCACTTGGTGCCCCCTGGGAGCTGTGATATAAAACCACTCTCGTTGCCATAAGCTGAACTCCTGTCGAAAAGAGCCCTCGGGCCATGGAGCGTCAGCATTCTTGCTTATAACAGCACCTCCGCACTCTGTGTGCTGCCCCTCGATCATCTTCGGCTCTACTTTGAAGGTATTAAGCCACAATCCGAAGTGAGGAGTAATACGGAGGAAGGCTTCGCACACGACAATGAACGATGAGATGTGGAGGATGGATTCCGAAGCCAAGTCATGAAATTCCAACCCATAATAAAACATGAGCCCCCTCACGAAGGGGTCCGTCGGGAAACCAAGTCCCCGAAGGAAGTGAGACGCAAACACCATGCTCTCACCAGGCTTAGGAGTGGGAATAACCTACCCTTGTGCAGGCAACCTATGCGAGATTTCGCCGGTCAGATACCTGGCATCTCTTAGCTTTAGCACGTCTTCTTCCGTAACGGAGGAAGGCATCCACCGGCCTTGAAGGTCGGGACCGGACATCATCGAAGTTCCGAAGTGCCCGAATTTGGAGCTTTGGGTGTTGGAACTCAAGGTGAGAGGCGGATTCGATTAAGATTGAAAGAAAGGAGTCGAGCCTTTGTCTCTTTATAAAGAGGTTGAATACCAAGAGCCCTCCCCGTGACCGTTCGGGACTCACCTTCGATGGAGGAGACGTACCAACGGGCGCGATTGGGTTACCCACGCCCGTATCGATGAGAATCCCGAAATAAGGGGACACGATCTCTGCTTCGACAAGACGTGCCAAGGAAACCGCCACGCTAAGTGCGCTGAGGTGGGACAGTAAAAACGATTCGGATAAAGGCTTGGCCGTGGTGTGATGTCACGCTGTGGAATACGTCAGCAGATTGGATTTGTGTAAATATTATTCTCTCTACGGTGATATGTGGAACTTATTTTGCAGAGCCTGACACTATCCTTGTGTTCAAAATCTTCTATGAAGTATTCGGAGGAGGAACCTGCCTTGCAATGCCGAAGACAATCTGCGCGCCGGACTCGTCGTCATTGAAGCCTGGTTCAGGGGCTACTGAGGGAGTCCTGGATTAGGGGGTGTCCGGATAGCCGGACTATAACATTCGGCCGAACTCCTGGACTATGAAGATACAAGATTGAAGACATCGTCCCGTGTCCGGATGGGACTTTCCTTGGCGTGGAAGGCAAGCTTGGCGATACGGATATGTAGATCTCCTCCCATAGTAACCGACTCTGTGTAACCCTAGCCCTCCCCGGTGTCTATATAAACCGGAGGGTTTTAGTCCGTAGGGACTAACAACAATCATACCATAGGCTAGCTTCTAGGGTTTAGCCTCTCCGATCTCGGGTCAGAGATCTACTCTTGTACTACCCA
The DNA here is from genome assembly GCA_021605145.1 of Aegilops bicornis. NCBI lineage: Eukaryota > Viridiplantae > Streptophyta > Magnoliopsida > Poales > Poaceae > Aegilops > Aegilops bicornis. The sequence goes on from JAHIAL010000069.1 coordinate 783,859, forward strand.
TATCATCAATAGTAATCAAGCAGGAGTAGGGTTTTACCTCCATCGAGAGGGCCCGAACCTAGGTAAAAACATCGTGTCCCTTGTCTCCTCTTACCATCCGCCTATACGCACAGTTCGGGACCCCCTACCCGAGATCCGTCGGTTTTGATACCGACAGTCATGCTCCAAGGACTCGTGCTTCTTCAGGAGAGCCTGGAGTTTTGCTGCACCTCGCCTACTCGGGCCTCTTGTTTTTCTCGCTGGTGTGCTCCTTGGCCGCTTTGTTTTCGGCCTCGACAGCGCCTTTTTCAGTGGTCGCCACTTCGCTGTGGCCCCCGCACATTCATGATGATCGTATTATTTTGCAACCAACTTTCTTTCTAATATATAGACAAGGTATTGCATACCTTTGCTCTCCTCGAGCTGCCTCTTGGTGAGGCCCAGCTCTTCTCCGGACCGTTCAAGGTCCTGCTTCAGGGCATTGACCTCTGCAGTACATGCGGCGGTGGCCAGCAGCGACGCCTGCATACGCATATAGACATGTTCGGATTAGACTCCTGTGGTCATTATTTGATCCTCTATTCGGCTTTTCTCCGTGAACGCCAAACAGAGCATCAGGGGCTACTTTCTATGCGGTAATATTTTCCTATATTTCGATTACTTACCTTAAAGCTTGTTAGAAGGCTGGCGAAGCTCGGCCAGTCCGTCCCTGGCGGATCGAACCTTCTCGATCACCACACTCATAATAGTGCGGTGCTCTTCGTCGATGGAAGCACCGCGAAGCGCTTCCAGCAAGTTGTCCGGCGCCTCTGGATGGACAGGGGCCACCGGCATGGGCGGCTTGCCCCTCTTAACAGGGGGTCGCCTGCTAGAGTCTGGAGCCAGTCGAGGTTCCGGCGCAGGGTCCGGCTGGGGGGGAAGACTTGGAGCCCACGGGAGGTTTGCCCCCCTTTCGCCCAGGGTCCGGAAGGTCGCCTCGTGGCGCCTACCTCCCCTTCACTTAGTGCCTTCTGAGACAACACCTCGGCATTGTCTGTAGGACGAGGGGAAGAGGCGGTCAGAAGTGAATCGCTATTCGTATCCGACGAGTCCAAAGAACCATCCGACGAAGATACGTCGATGCGGGCTCGGGGCGGACTGCACGATCATGTTCGGTGTGATGAGAAGCAGTGCAATAAAACATACCATGAATTACAATGGAATTCGGATAATTACGAATTCGCCAGGGGCTTGTCCCTGGGCAGCCACTCGTCTTCGCAAGAAGCGGCGGTTGTGGAACAGTCCAGAGGGAGAGTCCTTCCCTTCTTGGACCTATCGGCCTCCCCGGTTGGGGCGGCCTTCCTTTTCTTGTCTCCCCCGGCTGGAGGGGGAGAACCTTCCTCTTCCTCCTCCTCGTTTTCACAAGAGGAGTGTGTCCCGGAGTTATCGGACGATGGGCCCGACATTTGTTTGATGCCGAGACCCTTCGGGTCCCCGTGGCCTTCTTCTTGGTCTTCTTCTCGGCACCTCATAAGGTGTCGGAGTCAAAGATCTCCGCTAGGAGAGCGCCGCTTACCGATCTTTCGAGCTGGGGGGCCGATACCAATCTGCTCTGCTGTCTCCACCCAGTACTGTTAAAGGCATGGAGGCTTAGATCCCGCACATGATTAAACTGGGGATTATAAATACCCTATAAGGTATAAAGAGCTTACCGGACTGGCATGGCGCTGTGCGCTGAGTCCGCGGTCTTCGTTAAGGGAAGGAGGCACCTCAGCGCCCTTGAACAGCACCTTCCAGACTTCCTTGTGCATCGTGTCAAAAGCTCACAGAGAGTCCGGTGCTTGGCCGGGTTGAACTCCCACAAATTGAATGCCCGTTGTTGACACGGGAGGATCCGGCGGAAGAGCATGACTTGGACCACGTTGACGAGCTTGATTTTCTTGTTCATCATGTTCTTGATGCAGGTCTGAAGTCCGGCCTGCTCTACCAGATTACCCCAGGACAGGCCCTTCTCTTTCCAGGAGGTGAGCTGCATGGGGATTCCGGATCGAAACTCGGGGGCCGCCACCCAGGGTGTGTCGCGCGGCTCGGTGATGTAGAACCACCCCGATTGCCACCCCTTTATGGTCTGCACATAGGAGCCCTCGAGCCATGTGACATTGGGCACTTTTCCCACCATGGCGCCTCCACATTCCGCTTGCTGCCCTCCTACTACCTTCGGTTTCACATTGATGGTCTTCAGCCACAGGCCGAAGTGGGGCCGGATGCGGAGGAAGGCCTCGCACACGACGATAAACGCTGAGATGTTGAGGATGAAGTTTGGGGCCAGATCATGGAAGTCCAGCCTGTAGTAGAACATGAGGCCGCAGACGAATGGGTGGAGAGGAAATCCCAGTCCATGGACGGCGGGTGAGAAAAACTACCCTCTCATGAGATTCCGGTAGGGACGATCTGCCCGCTGCTGGGCAGCCGATGCGCGATATCCGCGGCCAAGTATCCGGCTCCCCGCAGCTTTTTGATGTCCTCCTCCGTGACGGAGGATTTCATCCACTTGCCTCCCGCTCCGGACATGCTGGGAATTGTTTCAGGAGAAAGACGCAAACTTAGGTGTTGGAGCTCGAGTGCGCGAGAATGGATGAGCAAGGAGGAAGAAGGCGTGGGTGAAAAGGGTGAACCCTTATCCCTTTATGAGGGCGGACGAAACTGCATGCCCTCACCTGCCTAGTAAACTCGCTTGTTCCCCAAGCGCCATAATTGATGGCGCGGTTGGGTTACCCACGTCCGTATTGATGAGAATCCCGTAATAAAGGGACACGATCTCTGCTTCGACAAGACATGCCAAGGAAACCACCTCGCAATATGTGCCGAGGCTGGTTGAGAAAAATGGTTCGAATAATGACCGGGCCGTGGTGTGATGTCATGCTACCGAATGCGTCAGCAGATTAGATTTGTGTAATATTATTCTCTTTACGGTGGTATGTGGTACTTGTTTTGCAGAGCCGGACACTATCATTGTGTTCAAAATCTTCCATGGAGTATTCGGAGGAGGAACCCGCCTTGCAATGTCGAAGACAAACTGTGCGCCGGACTCATCGTCATTGAAGCCTGGTTCAGGGGCTACTGAGGGAGTCCTGGATTAAGGGGTATCCGGACAGCCGGACTATATCCTTTGGCCGGACTGTTGGACTATGAAGATACAAGATTGAAGACTTCACCCGTGTCCGGATGGGACTCTCCTTGGATGGAAGGCAAGCTTGGCAAATACGGATATGCATGTAGATCTCCTCCCTTGTAACCGACTCTTTCTAACCCTAGCCCCCTCCGATGTCTATATAAACCGAGGGTTTAGTCCGTAGGACAACAACAATCATATCATAGGCTAGCTTCTAGGGTTTAGCCTCTACGATCTTATGGTAGATCAACTCTTGTAATACTCATATCATCAAGATCAATCAAGCAGGAAGTAGGGTATTACCTCCATCGAGAGGGCTCAAACCTGGGTAAACATTGTGTCCCCCGCCTCCTATTACCATCGGCCTTAGATGCACAGTTCGGGACCCCCTACCCGAGATCCACCGGTTTTGACACAGACAATCACCAAGCTACTAGAACTTCGTGCTGAACTCGGTGAAGGTAGAAATCAAGAAAGAGCATCAAGTGTTGATGGTTGACAAGACTACTAGTTTCAAGTAAAAGCTCTGTTGGAAAAGGCAGTGCCAAGGAGCCTCCTAGGCACGCCTAGGCGCTAGGCAATGGCCAAATGCCTCGCATAGGGCATAAATGGAGGTCTAGGCAGGGTAAGCAAAGAATTGCCTACGCAAGCAAGAAATCATGCCACATATAGCACTTATAGGCCAAATGGGTTATATTCCAATGGCAATAGACGGTAATTAACTTATTTATAAACCCTAAACTAATATCAATATCCATATAATAAACACAAATACACTACGAGTAAAAACTATATCACCGTCTAGGCCGCGCCTTGGGCGCTTAGGCACCGCCTAGGCACTAGGCGAAGGCCAACCGCCTCGCTTACTCCTACCGCTTTTTCCATCCTTGAGTAAAAGGTCAAGGGAAAGAAAAGGGAACTTCAAGAAGAATGGCAAGCAAGTTGCCACTCCCATGAAGAAGCCCAAAGCTGGACCCAAGCCTAAAATTGAGTGCTTACACTACAAAAAAAGACACATCCGCAACATTTTGGGCCGAACGAAATTTTTTTCTGTCATACATATGACACTTCTATGAGTATAATTGTGACAAAACCCGGTATCATCATAGCTGTGGTGGGCACCTACTTCTATGAGAAAAAATCATGATAGAAAATGGGCCTTTCGTCCTGGGCGGGCCGGAGACGCAGCTGCATGACATTCTTCGGGCCGTCCATGACCGAAAAAACCGTGGTAGAAGCGAGGGGGAGGAAAATTTCGGGGAGTTCCCGGTTACGGTCGGAGGTCGGGGGCCGAGCGATGCGCTGCTTTCTTCCGTAGACATCGACGCTGCGCATGTGTGCAAGCGTTATGCTATTCTAATCGAACCTGAGCAAGGCGTTGGGCTCTAACTTGAACCCGAGCAATTGTAATTGCAAGAGGCTACGCTACATCGAACCCGAGCGATCGATCGCTATTGTTAATCGAACCCGTCAAGCGATTCCTTCACTACTGCTGCTAATCAAGCCGATCGATTGATGAACAGGGCGCCATGGGGGGAGGTGGATGAACAATGAGCAGTGGAAGGTTTCTTCGGGATGAACATGACCCCGTGGTGTGGAGGGCTGGATAAACAGTAGACGGTGGAGGAGTGGCCGTGGAGGGGTGGTTGAACAGGACCCCGTGGTGCGGAGGGCTGGATGAACAGTAGATGGTGGAGGGCTGCCCGTGGAGGGGTGGTTGAACAATAGCTGGTGGAGTAGCGCACGGTGGAGGCTGGATGAAGAGGAGCCCGTGGAGGCTGGAGGAGGTCGACGGTAGCCCGTGGAGGCCGGAGGAGGTCAACGGTGAGATGAGCAAGATCCCGTGGAGTCCTGCTTTGGCGGCACGCCACACCCCTCCCGGCGAATAGGACCCCTGCTTTCGAATTTTAGCGCTTCCAACACAAGTCCGCTTTCATCCTTTGCGGTATGCCACACCCTCCCCGATCAATAGGACCCCTGCTTCGACCGTAGGGAGGTCCGCTTGGCCCGCTTTATGGGTACGCCACACCCTCCCGATCAACAGACCCCTGCTTTCGACCGTAGGAGGTCCGCTTCGTCTGCTTTGCGGTACACCACACCCTCCCGATCAACAGGACTTCTGCTTCGACCGTAGGAGGTCCGCTTCCTCCATTTTGTGGTACGCCACACCCCTCCCGATCAACAGTACTCCGGTCCGAAAGCGTGAGCAGGTCCGCTTCTCCGCCAGCAGACGCCAGCCTCGCTTCATCGCCGTTTCTATCTAAGCCGTTGGCTCTCACGCTGGCTCCGCTGCTCTCCCGATGAACACGAGGCATTCCGCTGCCTCCCGGCGAACACGACGATTCCGCTGCATTCTCCCCATGAACACGATGACGACGCTGTTTCTCCATTCCGACTCCAGCCATGTACACGAGCCCCGGCCGCACGATGCGCCGAAAGAGGCGCTCGAGACCGCCTGTATAAAAATAACATGGTCAGATTTACTTTGTTGCACCCTCCCGCTGTAATGACGTACATGCTACGCGGCGCGCTTACTACGACACGCGGCGCGCTTCTACAACGACTAAAGATGTACGCATATCGTCACCAGTAATGACAATGCTACGCGGCGCTCGACCAGGTGGGTCCCGATCGCCGTGCACTTCCGTTGCTCGCGAAGATGTAGCTGGTGGGTCCCAGCACAAGGGGGGCTAATCGCTTTTTTGCCCGGACGCACTTCCTTATGCGTATAAGATGTAGCCGGTGGATCCCAGCAGCCAGGGGAAACTTTTTTCATGAAATACGGTGGTCCGCTCGTGGGTCCCCACCGCCGTGGAGGAATAATTATTTTGCACGTAATAAGTGAGGCACTTCCTTGTCAGCGGCCAGGACTCCAGTCATACCAGCTCTCCACGCATAATCCACGTCCGATGGAAGCCATTCCTTGACCACGCTGACCATGCCGCCGCCGAGAGCACCAGGGCGGTGGATGACGCATGAGGCCTAGGAAGGGGACGATGCGGAGTCGGGAAGACGCCAGCGGATGCCCACGCCAGAGGAGTACGATTGTTCACCGGTTCGGCTGCAAGGTGTGAGGCTGCCGCCGCCGCAGAATAACATGGGGTGTGGGTGAGTAGAGGGATGGCCCTGCTAGCGTGGGAGTAGTAGGGGGCGGTGAGGCCTCCGCCGCGATCGCAGCCGCCACGGAGGCGTGGAGCATGAGGCACGACCGACGCTGGTTTGGATGGCTGGAGCAAGAAGACCAGAGGTTGAAGAAGCACTACGGCCGTTGGATGGACATCGTACGGTCACTGGAGCTAGAATCGTGATATGGACTAAGTTGACAAAGCCCTCCGCCCCTCACAACTTAGTAGGCCCACAAGTCAGCCTCGCCGCCACTATACCGGGTCCCAGCCCAATGTGGGGAGTATTCATTTTTTGTGCGTATTAAGGAGGCACTTTCATGCGGCGAAGATATAACTGGTGGGTCCGGAAATGTCAACGGGCGGTAACGCTTTTTTTTCATGAAATACAGAGGTCTCTTTCGGTGGGTCCCTCGATGTCGTGGAGGAATCATTATTTTGCGCGTAATAAGGAGGCATTTCCTTGCGGCGGCCGTCAGGACCCAGCTGTCGGCCTGGCTCCACGCAGACAATCCACTTCGTGATGCATGTCGCTCGCTGACCATTTGCTGACCAAAGGTCACCGAGAGCACCAGTATGCGGTGGACAACGGCAAGGCCTAGGAAGGGAACGGCACGGAGGCGTGGAAGACTCGGCAGCTTGTTTCACATGGAGGGGAGTACGACCGTAAGAGGGTTTATCGGTTCGCCCCGTCAGCCGAGAATAACAACAGGTGTGGGTGAGTAGAGGGATGGCTAGGCCAGCAATGGGAGTATGGTGGGGCGGTGAGGCCTGTGCGGTAGCACAGCCGGCCGCGGGAGGAGGGAGCAGGCAGTCCTGGCCGGGCGCTTGTTTGTGCGGCCGAGCAGAAGAGCAGAGATTAAAGAAGACAATGGCCGTGGATGGACATCCAACAAAGCCGCTTGTAAAGGCCAACCTTTTTTAGGAAAGCCTCAAATCTGTGGAAAACAACATACAACCCATCTTCCATTATTTCTAATAATTTACAGCTCATTTGCTAATTCTTAAGGTTTTTGTTGGAGCCCATATTCTTTTGTTAGCATTACAGCCCATATTATGGGCCACATTAAAAATTATAATGAAATTTTGCATATTTCTAATGCTCCTAACTGTTTTTAATCCCTAAATTTCGACTCACATCCAAACTGATTTTAAAAAATATATGTATATCAATATAAAGTCCAACAAATTCTCCATGCATAAAAATTAATGTAATTTAAAAATCTCAAATGAAAAAAGATATTTGAAACTAATTGCCGGTTTGATGTGTTTTAAAATGTACAACCCATTTCTCATTACCGATAGGGCTATTTTCTCGGCCAGCCGAATGAAGCTCTCCTCGTTTTGAAAGATTTGCAGCCCAACAGCCCGACAAAGCGATTTACTTGGCAAATCACAAAAAATCGGTCAGGTGGGCTGGACCCAAACTGGCCACCGTCTCCACATACAAGATTTTCCGATGGAAGTCATTGCCGACCACATTGACCATGCCGCTACCGAGAGCACCAAGGAGTTGGACGACGGTGAGGCCTAGGAAGGGGATGACGCGGAGCCGGGGAAGAGACAACAGTGGATGCCCACGCAGAGATTAGTACGAGGGTTCACTGGTTCGGCTGCGGCGTGAGGCTGCTGTCGCCGCAGAATAACAGGGGGTGTGGGTGAGTAGAGCGATACCCTGGGCCAGCGGTGGGAGCAGTAGGGTGCGGTGAGGCCTCCGCGGCACCACAGCCGGCCACGAGAGGTAGGAGCACGCGGCACGACTGGCGCTGCTTTGGGCGGCTGGAGCAAGAAGACCAGAGGTTGAAGAAGCACTATGGCCGTTGGATGGACATCGTACGGTCACTTGAGCTGGAATCGTTCATATTGACTAAGTTGACAAAGCCCTGTCCTCGCCAACTTAGTAGGCCATTAAGTCAGCAACCCACTATGGTGGGTACTAGCTAGCAGGGGTATTCATTTTTGGTGCATAATAAGGAGGAAACTTCCTTGCGCGAAGATATAGCTGGTGGGTCCCACTCACCGGGGAATGTTTTTTTCGCGAAATACGTAAGCCCTTCCCACGCATAAAGGCGTAGTAAGGAGGAACTTTCCTTGCGTGCGACCATGGACCTCGTGGTCCCACCCACAGTTTCCACGCATAGTCCTCTTCCGATGACTCTCAGATATTGACCACGCTGCGCCGAGCGCACCGAGGTGGTGGACGACGGGCGCAGGCCCTGCATCGAACGAACCGAGATGGGGACGACGTGGCAGTAGAGTTGCGTACGGAGAGGAGTGGGAAACTTGACTAGTTCGGTGCAGGTGGGCCTACACTGCGCAGAATAACAGAGGTGCGGAGTGGAGGGATGGCCTGCCGTTTGCTGGGTAGCGTTTTCGAGGAGCAAGAAACAACGCTACCGACGCCGAAGGTCGGAGCAAAGCGGTTCCTAAGCATCGGGGAAGAAGATGAGAGATTGAAGAAGAATGTCGGTCGTTGATGTAAATCCAACGCCTTCTTAGGGTTTCTCACCCATCGCCCACATGTCAGCCACCCATTTGTTTTTTAGTCCATTTGGTGGGCTGGGTGAAACAATGATGTAGCATCTATGCAGCCCCTTTAAATCCCATTTGCATTTTTCTCAAATCATGGACTTGCCGGGTTGGGTGAAAATATCATGTTGGGCTAGACGGATAAATGTTATAAAAATATAAACACATGATTGCACGTCAAGAAAATCTTTTGCAAGCTTATGTACGCAATCACTAAGAGTTAACTTGGCAAGTTATATATAAACAATTATTATTGGGAGTATTATTTTGTAAGAACTTTCAACTTACGAAATAAAATATCATTGTAATTTGATGAGTTAATAGTACGTGGGGTATTATTATTTTTTATGCTAGACGTTGGACAGCTTGAGTTGGTTCTAGGGAAAGTACGGGAGAAAACTCAGTTTCATCGAAAAAGAAAGTGGGAGAAAATTCAGTGAGACCTCTGGGTCCACCGAGGAGAGGAATATGTTGTGAGGAAGGAGATTCAAAGCACGACAGCCGAAAGTGAACTAGTTCTTTTTACTGACAAGTGAACTAGTTTACATACATAAGCAAATAGCCACTAAAAAAGCAATCAAAGTTAATGGGTTCTTAAAAGAAATATTTAGACAAAACAGATAATTACGACACATAGGCTAATGCATGAAACACTCAGATGATAAAGGTGCTTATAAACAGATAAAGTACAACATCTAAACCTTCCTGGCACGCTTGATCATGACGCTGCGGATGTCCGTGTACTGCCGGTTACGGAAGCGTACACGCCTCATGTCCAAGATCTGCCTATACATGTCGTAGCATGCGTATGCGCTCTTGGTCACAGAGGTTATGTAGGCTAGATTCGTGAGGTACCACCCACGTGTTCAGTCGCCTTATTTCATGTTGGCGATCGGGGGTCGATGGTGGTCTCAGCCGAGGTCAACCACGGAGTCTTTCTCCCGCCCATTGTCGATGATCTTGTCATTGCTTGGATGTCGACAAGCTTGTTGCACCAGATGGCGGAATCATCGCTCTTCCTTCTCCATCGTAGCGAAGGTGCAGCAATGGCGCCGATGAAACGGGCGAATGCTCTAGAACCTGGTGCAGCCATAGGACTGAGGCGAGGCAGAGCTTCACCAAGTCCGTATCGTTGGTGTACATCACATTCAACTTGGTGCAGCCATAGGACTGAACGGCGAACTCCAAGGGGAACTCCTTGCTGATGTCCATATCCAAAGAAGCTCACCCCTGATCGCCATTGGAGTCTCTTCGAGAACAAGTGTGTAGGCGGCGACAACAGTTCGCTTTTTAAGCTCTTTGGGAACTGGATTCAACAAGAAGCTGAGTGTGTACATGCGACAACAAGAGTTACTACCCTCCTCGTCTGGCTGCACGCCCTGAAGCAGGCACCCTCGGCGATTCAAACGCCTCCATTAGGAAACCTACTCCGCCACACGCCGGTTCACGAGCTGGTCTCAGATTGGTACCGTGAATAACAGGAGTTAGTGGTCACTTTACTTAAATTTGATTAGCTTTAATAGAAATTTATATTTAAAACAAGCAATGCATTCGCTCGTTCTATCAGTGCCACAGGATCAACATGCACACCAATTAGAATTATTATTCTCAGGACGCACATGATCAGCACATTTGTCGCACTTTCACAAAGATAATACTACCACGTTTGAACTGTTTGTTATGGTTGTTATCCTCTGCATCATCATGTCGTGTTTCCCAGCTTGCAAGATTCAGAACCAACAAATAAGATCCAAATAATAAGTACAACAAAGATGCCAACACATCTCATTGATTCCCAGCTTGCAAGATTCAGAACCAATAAATAAGATCCAAATAATAAGTACAACAAAGATGCCTACACATCGCATTGATTCCCAACTAGCAAGATTCAGAACCAACAAATAAGATTCAAATAATAAGTACAACAAAGATGCCTACACATCTCACTCCATTCCCAACTTGCAAGATTTAGAACCAACCCATTAGAGCCTTTTGATAAAGTGAATATCGGGATTAAATCCATCTTGGCTAGCCATTTCATACAATCAAGAACTTGGCGAATGCTATCGACCGTCACAACATCTCATAGTTGAGCATTCCTGTTTGCACAACATGTTTGCACAAAGACAAACAAGGAGACAGGAGAGCATGATTTTCCCTTTAATAGCGGCCTCCTTGAACTCAACCTCCAGCTCTACTTGGATGAGGTCTCGCCTGGAGTTCCATGATTCAATTCATGCCTTTTTCATAGCTTCACTTGAAATGAAGCAAAGATTGCATCATTCACTAGCAAGAAGTACTTGCTCTTGTGAGTCAAGGTGTTCTTCTTTAGTAGTTGCACTAAAATTGAGGAACATTAAGGTTGGCTGTCCGGCTCATGTAAGGTGCAACTATAATTTTCTTTATCCTTTTGTGCAGCTCCACTAAAATAAAGTGCCATTGTGGTGACAAAGTGATTGCTCCATCTTGCAAAGGCTAATAAAATGTTGCACGAGATTACCAAAGTAACTTGATGGAGATTTTGGAAACTCCAATCACCATTTTGTGCAGTTCCACCAAAATTGAGAGATGTTGCCCACGTGACATTTTAGTTAAACTACACAAGACACCCATTCCAAAAAAAGTGTTTTGTGCAGTTCACCAAAAGGTCACAATAGCAACAAGGTGAAATGGATATCCCTATCTGCACAAAATGATAGAAAGTAAATAGTTGCTGGTCAATAAGAATATACGAAACATATACAAAATGAAAAGAAGCATCTTAATTATGTTCATAGCAATCACGCAAGGATAGTAGAAATTTTAAAATCGCCGCCAATGCTTCATGTTACCGTAAGCATTACGATCAACAATGAGATTCCTCAAATATGGGATTACTTTAATGGTGGCATTGCTTGTTTACTGCACAATAGAATCAACAAGCAGCTAAAGAGTTGGTTTAAGGGCATTGACCGTGGGGACACCAGACACTCAAGAACGTAAAGGAGCAACTTACTTATCATACATCTGGGAAAACAGCAGAGTGCCATTTGTAACACAGTTTAATTGCATTTTATCACTGGAGGCATTAGATTAACAATAACACCGGTTAGACATGTCCCTAAGGTAACAAAGGTGATCGCTTCATTTTACATGCTCCCTTACATTAACAACAGAAAAGGTTGGTATAAGGACATGCGATGCTGGGACGATCAAGACAATGTACCTACAAGGGGAGGCATAAAGTGGTGATGCCGATCTTGTTCATGCTATGTGAGGGCATCAAACCTAATCCTCGAGACCTTCTACTATGTGAGGGCAAGAAATCTAATCTCGAGAGACCTTTTTACTATGTGAGGGCAGCAAATCTAATCCTCGAGACCTTTTACTATGTGAGGGCAGCAAATCTAATCCTCGAGACCTTTTACTATTTGAGGGCATGAGAAATCTAATCCTTGAGACCTTTTACTATGTGAGGGCAAAGAATCTAATCCTCGAGACCTTTTACTATGTGAGGGCGGCAAATCTAATCTCGAGACCTTTTTAGTATGTGATGGCAGCAAATCTAATCCTCGACATACTCTATTGACTTGTCCACCAAATTACCACTTTCTATCCTTTTTCAACCAATAATAGATTTGTTCCTTATCCATTTTGTAATCGCTTTTCCCATTATTTCCCTTTTCAACCAAGAGACCGTTGGGTATCCGGGTCTCTACTACTTTCACCATATTATTTCCTCTTGAATCAAGTCCCAGATTCATGCTACAACTTTCCCTGCTTTCTTTGTTGTTTGAACAAAGCCCTAGATTGGAAATGCATGAAGTAGCATTACCTCTAATAATACTAAAAATTTAGGTGGCTTTGGAAGAGCTGATGGGAGTAGAAAAAGATGCACATGCGGTACATCGCGGGAATTTGGGGCAAGAGAAAGGCCGCTTCGAAGAACTTATACGCCCGGGATGTCGTAAGGGCGGCCGGTCGGATCTGCTATGGACAATGCGGCGAGGAAGAAGGGTCGAGGACCTCCCTGAGCCGGCGCCAGGTGTCGGAGAGAACGGCACGGGCAGAGGATCGGCCCTCCGGTAGCTGTGGGTTTCTCCTCAACAAGCGATGACCGCGTGAACGATGCACCTTTTAGTCCTCTACACACACCGCCGAGGGATCCGGCGGATCTGTGACCAGCGGTGAGCAGAGAGAAAATGTCGCCACCATTGCCTTGTTTATATCTGGAGAGGATGAGAGAATGAAGAGAGCAACCCTAGTAAAGCAAGCACTCAGGCCCCTCAAGGCCCATATATAGTGGAGTGATTATCTTTTTCTCTCCACAACAAGCGCTTTCAATTTGTGTACGTGGCATTAAAGAAAAGAAACTCTCTATTTAAGGTTCACTTGTGCTCCCCGCCTCCATTCATTGAACAACCCCACGGTGAATAAACATACAGTTAGCATCAGATTTATATAGAATGAACAAGCTTGAACTATTTTCGCGTAGTTAAAAGTTGAGGGCGGGCTTTTCCCGGGCAAGACGCACTGTGCAGTTTTCGGTAGGCGGATTTGACGTAGAGGCGAGGAGGGTGAGCGAAAAGTGGGGCTGTGCGATTTGACTGCGGCCATCACTGGAAAGACTTGTGATGTGACCACTCACTATAGTCATGATTTATCGCCGCCCAACCGGGTGATGCCCCTTCCGCTCCAAGGCCTAATTGCGTGCATGACACGCCACCTCGATGTCGCTCTCCCATATGTCGGAGTAGTAAGATGGAGCAAAGAATGATGTTGTATATACTAGTACTATACTACTCCCTCTGCTCCTAAATATAAGTCTTTTGGAGAGATTTCACTATGGACCACATACGGAGAAAAATGAGTGAATCTACACATAAAATGCATCTATATACATCCATATGTGGTCCACAAAGAAATATCTACGAAGACTTATATTTAGGAACGGAGGATTACTACTGTGTCGAGGAGTGCTAACCACTTGACAAATTTTGGAAGAGCCAAAGATAGGCGTAACCACGGTAGCCCAAAGGAACCAGCAAGAGAAAACAATGTGGTGATATGGCCTTAAAAAATAATGTGCTACAGTCCAGTTTGTATCATGTACATTAATACTCCTCTTTGTTTGGATCCCTGAGTTAGAGCTAGTTTGGGTTGAAATAGCCTCAAATTATCAAACAAGAGGGGTTAGTTTGAGCTAGTTTGCTCTAACCCAGCTAAAAAACTAGCCCGGTGGAGAGGTTCTAATTAAGAAGTTATCCTCGTGCCCACTAAAAGAGAACTAAAAAATCTCACCTCCGCCGCACTGCATCGCCCCCCTCCTCGCACGACTCCTCTCTCTGCTCACCATAGGGCCGCCCAAGCCGCCTCACTCTCTTCCGTCCGGCCTCCTCCTTCCGCCTCCGCCGCCTCTACTCCGCCGCCTCCCTCCAGCCTTCAAGGTCGCCCCACTCCCCTACACCACTGCTTTTCCCTCCTGTCGTGCAAGCAAATGGGCGCATCTACTGTGGAGGTCGCGAGAGGGGTGAGTTTGTTCGTTCCTTCACTGTCTCACGGCCATACCATTGATCTTGCTTGCTCTAGCGCTAATTCTGATTTGGAAAAGTAGATCATGATCAAACTTGCTATAGATCTATGGTGCATGCATGTAATTGTTTGATGCTTCTTGAGGAGGTAATAAATCTTTCTAGAGGCCCAAAGATTCAAGTCACCTTTCTAGGTATTTCAATTTCAGGCTTGCATTATTTGTAGAGGCCCAAAGATTCAGTTCACCTTTCTAGGTATTTCAATTTCAGGCTTGCATTATTTCTAGAGGCCCAAAGATTCAGTTGACCTTTCTAGGTATTTCAAGCTTTTTAGGCTTGCATTATTTCTAGAGGCCCAAAGATTCAGTTCACCTTTCTAGGTATTTCACTTTCAGGCTTGCATTATTTCTAGAGGCCCAAAGATTCAGTTCACCTTTCTAGGTATTTTAGTTTCTGTGCTTGCATTATTTCTAGAGGCCCAAAGATTCAGCCTCACCTTTTCTAGGTATTTCAATTTCAGTTTGCATTATTTCTAGAGGCCCAAAGATTCATTCACCTTTCTAGGTATTTTAGTTACAAGCTTGCATTATTTCTAGAGGTTCAAAGATTAAGTTCCCAAATACGGGCTAAGCAGCCCTGCTACGCATGCCGTGTCGACCTCAACTCGCAAGGGCCGCTTGGAGGGGTTCCCGGGGCTTGGGCTCTACAGAGCCTTCCTACAGAGCGACGATCGCGAGCTCCTCCCTCGGTGTGTGAGGGGTTCCGGGCTGCCTCCCTATCGTGAATGACTTCCGTGATGAGTTAGCTCATTCTTTGTTTCATGAAGTGTTTTTTTTTTTGTGAAGCTTGATTGACGACTTGTATGTTTAAGTGGCATATCTCATTTGTATGGACAAAGTAAAAATTACCAACCGGGTGTTTGGATCCAAGGGTCTTATTTTAGTCTGACTAAAAATAGGGTCCAAAGTAGTCAAATGGTTGAGATAGAGCATTTATTGTCAATCTAACCCTGCCATCCATACTCCTCTTTGGTTTAGGGTTAGTTCAGTGTTAGAATCTAACTCTAACCTCTAACTGAGTTAGAGTTCTCCTCGCCTTGGTTCATCGCCATCATACTTTCCCCATTCCCGTGTTTTCAGATCCTCATGTAATCAAAGAGGCCTTTTTATGGAAAAATCAAAGAGGCCTTTAGGACTGGTTTAGGTCCCGGCCATTTTTTTATAAACGCAGTTATGTCCAAATTTTAATGAACGTGTTCTGTTTCCACGAAATAATCCGCTTTCATGTAGTAATTCATTCATTTATTTATTCTTCATGGGGGGTTGTATGTAATTCGTGGAGGTCTCAAATGTAGCAAGTACCCAAGATATGCTCCATGTCATGCATGCACTACGCACCCAGATGTTTCTATGTCCCACATGTCGGCGAATGGGAGCACGTGGAAATAGCCTAGGAGTACATATAGGAGGACAAATGCGTGAAAAAATATGTACTGTGGAAGCGTAGCTGGGTTCGAAAAGGAGACCTAAATTGATGATGTTTATAGGTCGCATGCACCCAACTAGTGGTAGTAGACATACGACTAATTTTTCCCTCAAAAAAAAGAGGCACGAGTGCTCAATACTCCTATTCCATAAACACGAGTCCCATCTCGACAACAAAGGTACGTGCTACAGTCTAGCTCTCCTCCCTCGCTTTCTCTCTTCTAATTCTAAACTCGGCCGACGCTCGTGGGTGGGGTGGGTTTGCTCAATCATGACCCCACCTCACAAAGGAAAAGGTTACGACTGAATAATGTTGATATACTCCTCCGCTCATAAATATAAGCCTTTTAGATACTATTTCAAATGGAATACAACATACAAATATATGTAGACATAGTTTAGAGTGTAGATTCACTCATTTTGCTCGTATGTAGTAGTCACTTGGTCGGAATCTTTAGAAAGACTTATATTTGGGAAACGGAGGGAGTACTATACTAATAAAACATTAAGGCCACGAGGCGATGCAAAGGTCAAGGTTACAGGAGGCAAGAAGAAGAGATGCATCCATCGACGACGCCCACCTCCTCGACTCGTGGCGCCGCCCACCGGACGGGCGCCTAAGTAGCAGCTGACTTTCATGGCCGTGTCGACGTGCTTCAACAATGGCGCCCAAAGATTCCAGCCACCGGAAGAAGGCCAATGTCTTTCTCGTCCTCACTTGCCTTGTAGTGGCCTATGTAGAGGATTTCCCTCGTGAGACGAGTGGATGTGAAGGTCGACGGTTTCTTGCATGGCGAGAGGCGCCACGCCGGGCGAGCGCTGGCCTCGAGGTGCACATTCTTCGTCAGGACCTCCCAAGACCGCCGGGCCACTCAGGCTTGAAAGAGTTCGCTACCATGTAGGCCGATGAGGATGGTAGGCAACGAGGAGCCCGGGCGCTGCTGGCTGGAGCAAGACGGCAAGGTCGTCTGCCGCTTCTTGGACGGCGGTGAACTTATGGATGGAGTTGACCATCATGTCGTCCATGCGAGAGGCGGCCGGGCGCCGGCGTAGGGCTACTGACACGCTCATGGTCGCCAAGACTGTTCTCGAAATGCTGCGCTGGTGCGGGGTCAAGCCGGGCGCTCTTGGATGATTTGGCACAGCCGACCGCCACTCGCTGCCCATCGCCTCCATAGGTGCTTGTGGCTTCCGTCACTTGGTCTTGGATTGGAGTGAGCAAAGGTTATGCCAGAGACTTGGGAGTAGATGGATTGGAGTGGTCGGGGCTTTATTATATGATAGTCCAAACTCGCTGCATTCACATCGTGGTCGGCTCTATTCTCGCTTCTCCAATTAATTCCTCCGCATGTAATTGAGGATGCATCATTGACCATTCAACGCCTCGAACCGCTACCCTCTTCCTCCTTAGCATTCAAGCACCCATGGACCCGTCCGATGACGAGGTGCCTATGGTGACTTCAGAAATTTCAAGATGATAGTGCCGCGGCGTGTGTGCGCTCATAGGGGTGAGTGTATGCGCTGTATATGAGCGCTATGCCCCAGACCGGTGTAAAAAACGTAAATGCGTGTCAAAAGAGACTAGTCAAGATACTCAATATTGTGCACCTCGGAGAGGAAAACGATAGAACTAGTACATATTTATTTACGTGCAGATTCACTCATTTTGCTCCATATGTACTCCGGCCTTGGTGTAGTCTAGTCACTTGTTGAAATCTCTAGAAGGGCAAATACCCTTTCTGGTTTACAGTGGCTATACTAGCAAGTAGTTGTAATGCACTAGTACAATAGTGGGCTCACATAGCAATTTTGTCTCATGCAAGAGCCTCGCTATATGCGTGTTCCAATGTTCGCAGAACTGCAACGCTCGGTTTGCGCTTGGCTCTTCGCTTCTTCTCGAGAAGACAAACAATGATGTTACTACTATCGCTTCTACAAAGGTCGAATCCATCGCTGCATGTCCGTCCACCATGAAGCGGGACGGATAGCTTGTTGTAGAAGTACTACTAAGCAAAGCCTATCCTCGCTTACAAAGCAACCGCGCAGCATGGGCGTAGGGAGAAGGCGGTAGTAAAATCAAGCTTCTCCTCATTGTAATGAAGTTGACGCGACACATCATAGCACTAGCCCCACATGCTTGCCTCTAAACTTCAATGAAAGACCGGCAGCAGGTACAATATATTTGCTGCAACCTCTAACATTTACCCACCACAAATTAAAATATATGTGGCCGTATGCATCGCTCGATGAAGAGGTCAGAGTCCCCTTTCTAAAAAGAAAAAAACAAATTAAAATATATATTCTGTCTTGACCAGATGAGCAGCAAACTACAATCACCAGGTGTCGTGACGTAGTGCCGTAAGACTATTTTAATTTTTTTAAACTTCAAGACGGGCCACATAGCATGGAGCCGACCCCAACGATTTTAAGCTTACAGGCACGGTACACGCTATCATCGACTACTCTACACATGAAACTGCCCCACGAGCGTCCGGGCTGCGCTTGGCTCTTCGCCTCTTTGGGAAGTCGAACAATGATGGAGTACTATCAAGCACCGGAGGAGTACTACAGACGCTTCCGCCATCTCGACACCGATTGAACTGTTGCATGTCCACCGCGTGCGGAGGGAGAGAGCATGTAGTGAAAGCTTCTCCTAGTCTTGCCGCCCACCACGCCATGGGCGTAGGAGGGACGCCTCGCCTTTGCGTGTATGACAGGTGGGCCCGACAGGTGTGTGGCCAACCTTTCATATAGCCAAAGGCAGGTGTAGTTAAGTCCGCAAGGGAGAGGATAATCAAACTTCTCGTTGATGTACTAGTTGACGCGACACATCAAAGCACTGCACTCGATATATTTCAATAATTTATAAGCATCGATGCATTAATTACAACGCATGCATGCATGCCATGACTCTTCTTTCGATACTTGCATGTGTTGATTTAATGCACCTTGAAGTAGTACTATAAAATATGTGACGGTAAAGCTTTGTAATACCCCTCGCCCAAGTCGAGAGATGGTTGTGCACGAGGAGGGCGAGATCATGCGGACCGAACAGACCCGAGATGGAGCTCTCTAAGGTCTTGATGGACCTCACCGTGTTCAAACTCCCCTTGTGCCTCCGCACTTGACGCCCAAAGGTATGAGGTTCGAATACACCTCGTCTGCTCGCTGATTGAGCAAGGTGCAGGTTTCTTGATTGATGTGTTGTTCAATTGATTTCTGCAGTGCAAGGGAGGGCACCTGGCCTGCGCGGACTGCCACGTCGAGCGACCCCGGAACCAGCGGCAGCATGGCGGCGAAGCGCCGGGCGGTGGCTTTACGATCTGTGAACACGGCGGTGGACTCCGGCCCTTTCATCGGGTGAGGGTGGAGTGCCCGCAAGAAGGCTGTGGGCTCTCGTCACTTACCACAAGCTCGCCGATCACCGAGTATGTGTTCCGCCGCCCTACAAATGCCCGTGCCCGTCATGCGGCTACGAAGGCGCTCTGCCGCCGACGCTCTACCACCACATCAGCACCACGCATCCCATGCCCGCACAGGATCCAAGACGGCAAGGTGCTCCACTGCAAGTGCCACCGCCGGAGCCACGGCTCTTGTTGTTCGCGGAGGAGGACCGCCGCTTTTTCTTGGTCGGCGGCGTGCTCGACATCGGGCGCGCCTATCGCCGCTTGGCTGCGTCGACGTGAGCGGGCGCCCCACCGCCAAGACCACTTGGCCAAGCTGTGGCGAACGGCCCACTGGGGAGCCCATAGGCACGACCGACGCCATCGAGGTGGAAATGGAGGTGACAAGGAGCAAGGATCCCGGCGACGTTGACGCAAGTGCGGAGCCGACCTTTCTTGGTTCCGCCCAAGCTGTCGGGCCGGGCTAAGCTTGTGTCCCTCCACATTTAGATTGACAAGCTCACGCCCTAAATGTTTCTACAAAGGCCTTCGCTTATCTTAGTAATATGCTAATATAGGGATTCTTGGCGATGCAGCATTACTTGACATCAGATCAGTAATTTCCAACAATGAACGGATATTTTGTGTCTGCATTGGATATATAGTTCATTTGGGTAAGAAGTACTACTTGTAATCAAAATGGATAAAAGGAGATGTATGTAGACGTAGTTTAGTTCTAGATACGTCCCTTTTTATCCATTTTGATGACAAGCACTCCCTCTATTCCACAATACATGCCTTCCATTTGTCAAAATATAGATGTATCTAGACATGTTTTAGTATATAGGTACATCCATGATAGAGCTAATCGGATGGTTGAGAACACTACAATTCAGAGGCTACAGATGCGTGTGTGACTCCTGTGATGCAGAGGTCGGGGTCATCATCCTCCTTTTCGAGAAAAAAGCAGAAGCTGGTGTGTGAGAGGACGAGGCAGTGCGTGCACCTCTTCTCTTCCTCAGATAACGATTACTAAACTAAAAGTACAAGGTTTTGTGGGTGGCACGATGGTGCGCAAGTAGAAGTCCCGAGAGATAGGTTTAATGTGTCTGAAAAAGGACTAGCCTAGAGCTCGCCATGCGGCTATTCTGTCGCTTTAACGCCCCATTAACTGTGAAGATATGTATACGACGGTGCAGCTTATTGCACGCATACACAACAGATTCTCCTTTCCGGTTTATAGGGCTTAATTAAAAAATCTCACCAACCAAGATGGTGAGTGGTGGAATATTTTTTATAGTTTGCAAAAGCACCTAATTAATGCTCTTATTTTTCTCAAAAAAATTATGTTTATCAATGCATTAATTGCAATGCATGCATGCATAAAGTACATGCATTGGTCAATTTTCTCTTAATACTTGCATGCAATTATTTAATGCACCTTGGAATCTGAACATGCGTTGGGGAACAACCAAATTGAGCCTTATAAAATGGAAATACTACAATTTTGAGATAAGCCATATAAAACCGGAAAGGAGGGAGTAGAAAAGAAGTACTCCATCCTGAATAGTGCCGCACTTCAAACTAGAACCGCTCAATAAATGTTGAGCTTATGCCTCGTCACATTCCAAATTACTCCATGCTATATTGAATTGCAAACCTGTTCACACCGATCACAACCTAAATGGTTTCCCACTTAGGAGCGTATTAGTACCACGCCATATTGAATTCCAAACCTGCTCACACCGATCACAACCTAAAACGGTTTCCCACTTAGGAGCGTATTAGTACCGGTTATAAATACTAGTATGCCAAGATGACTGCACATTCCTCCTCAACTCCTCATCCACAAAAACAAACAAGTCATTCAACATCCTTAGAGATGTCCCGCCACCTTGGCTCGGGAAAATTTCTCGCTGGCAAAGCGACGACTATTAAAGCGCATGCATGCGATCGTCCATAGCCAGATGGATCATATCTCGGCTGGGCGAGGTTGCAGGATCGACATGAAAGCCTCATTTGAACAGGACTATCGCGCCATCCGCAACTAAGGGAGGGCAATGAGAGGCTCCGGGCCGAGCGACCTGCCGAGGGGAGAAGATCGTCCGGCGCGTACCAACGGGAGGAGACCAGTGCCTTGTTGAAGAGGACCCGGCGTCATCGTCAAGAAACTTATGGAAGAGAATGACATGCTCCGCAACGAGCGTCAAAGGCTGGTGGAGGAATCCATGGATGTTCTCAAGCAGCGTCTTGAGGATACGAAAGAGCTCATCGCCGCTCGCCGCGTAGACTAGTTCCCGCAGCCTGCAGCAACGCATTAAGAAAGTAGAGATCAGCGAGCCAGATCCTTGTCTTCCTTCTTCTTTTGCCCTTGTGTATTTCAGGCATAGCCACATGTGCCTTTTTTAATTATCTTTCTAATTATGTAAGACAATTGATCGTCCTTATCTTTCTGTGGAAGATCAATGTTGCGAGGCTGGAATGAAGAAAACTCTTGTTGTGGCGATCCTGGCGTTGCTATTCTTCTAGTTGTTGCTGGGCTTCCTTCAGTTTCCTGGTTTCATTTGATGTAATAATCGGTTTAGGATGTGGATTGTGTCGTCGGTTGTGAAATGTTGGGTTCTAGCGCGGATGTTTGGCCTTTGTTGGCCTCTTGGGATGTTGCAATTTCAATCTGGTAGCTTTTAGTCCTTCGTGTTAGGCTAGAGTTGTGCTGAACTTCTTGTGAATTGTGGTGGTTTTCAAGTAATGAAAATCGGAAGGCAAGCCCTTCTTTGATCAAAAAATTAATCATCCTTATATATTCATCGGCCTTGCTATAAGTTGCGGTAGATGCTATATAGGTCCATCGGATCTTACATCAAAATCCGTGCTTTCAGATTTTCTTTTTCTCTCTTAAATGTCGATGAGTGAGACATAGCCACGCCATTAAAATAGAGGCTCGGGTGCCATTAATGGAGACCTTGGGAGAGAGGTGGATGGCAGATGGAGGTCAAAGGGCTCTCCTCCCGATAAGCACGCGCATGGGGTGCGATCGCACGCCTCTCAGACTCAAATAGCTACCACAGACGGCGCCTCCTAGCTAATAAAAATGGGGACGCGTGGCGGCACGTAAGTGGTACTAGTAAGTAGAACACCCACGGTTTCAATAATACTTGTGTTTCGATGGTAGCAACGTGACACACTTGTTCCAAAATGACTTTGTTGATTGTTAATGTGTGTATGCAAGAATCGGACTGCAAATTTACCCATTAAGCATGTTGGTGCCATGTCATGGCACCAAGCCAAGTTTCATTATTTTCATGCGTGTTTTGGATTTGAGGAATTAAAAACTAAGTTTCTCAATGTTTCCAACACAACCACGACGCCTGTAATTTTGAATTTCATTCCCATTTCTTGCATGGAACCTAGAAATTTACCCGAGGACACACATGTGATTTTTCAACCAACTTTGGTGCACTTTGGAACATGTGCTTGTATTTCAAATTTGAATTATGCACACAAAGGTGACATCGCTCCTCCCGTAACCACGAGCCTTCTTGAGAGAAGCTCTGATTTGCAAGAAGCTTATACCACCAAATTTGTTCCTATTCGCCAATTTTTTTTTTACAACGGCATGGTACTACCATGAAATGACACAATGCCAAGTTTCATGATTTTAAAACCAAGTTTGTCAATGTTCTCGAACGAGCCACGATGCCTAGATGTTTGAATCTTATTCTCATTTTTTGAATGGGACCTACTCCTCCTTCCATCTATATAGGGCCTAATGTGTTTTCAAGACAGCCACTATTGACAAGATTAATATCACATGAGATGTATACTATGAAAATTATATTATTGGAAGCTCCTTTGACATACAAATTTGAAGGTCTGCTTTTGTGTAAGTTGCATGTCATATATTATTGCTCTAACGTTTGGTCAAAGTTAGCCTCGAAAAACGCATTAGGACCTATATAGATGGAAGGAGGGAGTAGAAATTCACCCGAGGACACAAATGTGATTTTTCAACCAACTTTGGTGCACGGGAGCATGTGCTTGTAGTTCAAATTTGAATTATGCACATTAAATGACCAAAAACTCAATTAATGTGTAAATAAGGCCAAACGGTCGGAATAATTCCAAAATTTAATCAGGCACTCATGTAGTTATATGTTGCCTTTGTAAATAAACTCAAGGGGACAACGTATATCGTTTAGCACTAAAAGGTGGCACGTTCCTCTCGTAACCACGAGCCTTCTTGAGAGAAGCTTCGGTTTGCAAGAAGCTTATACCAAAATCTGTTCCTATTCGGCCATTTTTTACCACAACATGGTAGTACCATGACATGACATTCATGCCAAGTTTCATGATTTTGGGGCGTGTTTTGGATTTACAAGAATTTTAAAACCAAGTTTATCAATGTTCTCGGCCGAGCCACGATGCCCAGATGTTTTAGTTTTATTCTCATTTCTTGCATGGGACCTAGAAATTCACCCAAGGACACAAATGTGATTTTTCAACCAACTTTGGTGCAGGAGAGCATGTGCTTGTAGTTCAAATTTGACTTATGCACATTAAATGACCAGAAACTCAATTCATGTATAAAAACGATAAACGAACCCGGAATAATTCCAAAATTTAACAGGGCACTAATGTAGTTCTATGTTGCCTTTGTTAAGAAATTCAAGGGGGGGCTAGTGATATCGCTTCACAATCGTAGGTGGCACGTTCCTCTTAGAACCACGAGCTTCCAAATCGGCCCACTTTTTACCACAACATGTTAGTGCCATGACATGACACCATGCCAAGTTTCATGATTTCCAAATGAGTTTTGGATTTACATGAATTTAAAATCAAAGTTTCTCGATGTTCTCGGCGAGTCATGACGCCTTGAGATGTTTGAATTTCATTCTCATTTCTTCCATGGACCTAGAAATTCAACCAAGGACACACATGTGATTTTTCAACCCACTTTGGTGCACCGAGCATGTGCATGCAATTCATATTTAGATTATGCACATTAAAAGTCCGAAACTCAATTAATGTATAAAAAGGCCAAATGAACCCGAAATAGTTCCAAAATTTAACAGGGCACTCATATAGTTCTATGTTGCCTCTAAATAAAATCAGGGGAGGCAGCGTATATCGTTTCACATTAATAAAGGTGACACGTTCCTCTCGAACCACGAGGCTTGTTGAGACAATCTCCGGTTTTGCAAGAGGCTTATACCAAAACTTATCCCAATTCAGCCAAAAACTATACGTATGAAAACAGGGTTTAGATTATCCCAAACATCTCGCTACCTAGACCAATAATGTACTATGATTTGAATTCAACATAAAATGGATACAGATATTTGAATTGGAGAGCGTATGGTACATGTAGTTCACAGTGAAATATGATAAATGCTATATGTATGTTATTTGTAATCAAGATAGTATTTAAATTATTGTATAACTTGACAACAATCATATTCAAATAAGGAAAATTGATTCAAATTTAGTCCATATGGTGAGCGACAATATATATGTTCACATGGTAGAGTAAAATGTTCATATATGATGGAAGATCAAAATGTACGACTACATCAATTATAAACCGCAAGGTCACCTAATGATATATTCGAAATCAACATAACGTGGATTCAAAAAATTGAAATTTGAGATCATGGCATCTGTAATCATATAAAAAGGGACATTAATCTTTCTTTGGTGGGAATTGATTTGTTTTTTGTTGTTGAGGGAAGTGCTTGAATCGATTTGGTATTGTGCAGGTAATCTTTGTTCTCCGATTTTTTTACATTTTTCTTGTAGTTTTTCAAGGGCATCTATAGCAATATAGTAAAAGGGGACATGACTCTCTTGTGTCTTGTATGAATTGTTTTTTTACATGTTAAGTTTGTTCTGCCGAACAAGGAATCCGCACCTTGTTATCCCGAAATTTTCAAGCTCGAGTATCTTTTGTCTCACCTGCTTTGAAACTCCTGCTTCTTCAACCCGCGCCGCACCTTGTTATCCCGAAATTTTCAAGCTCGAGTATCTTTTGTCTCACCTGCTTTGAAACTCCGCTTCTTCAACCCGCATCGCGCCTTGTTATCCCGAAATTTGGAC
The DNA here is from genome assembly GCA_021605145.1 of Aegilops bicornis. NCBI lineage: Eukaryota > Viridiplantae > Streptophyta > Magnoliopsida > Poales > Poaceae > Aegilops > Aegilops bicornis. The sequence goes on from JAHIAL010000069.1 coordinate 809,110, forward strand.
ACGCGCAAGAACTCCCTCCTCATCCGAAATCGCTCCCGTAGCCCAGACACACGAAATCCCCCTTCTACCCCTCAGCCGGAAATGAAGCTCCACGCCACGGTGTCAAAACCGGTGGGGGTATGCTGGTAACTTACCCTATATTTCGGACAAGCGCGTCCCTAAGCTTGGCTCCCCTCCCCTTCGCCCCCCCCATTATTCGTGCCTTTGAGGCCGCCAAAACCCGCGAAACCCCACGCTCCTCCCTCGGCCTCCCGACCGCCGCCCAGCCCGAGACTCTTCCCCGACTACATCGTCCATCGCAGCAGCTCGCCGCCCCTCATCCACCGCACCGGATGAGGATCTGTTGCCGATCTCGTTGTCCCGCCGGATCAGCCGCCCCGTCCTCCACCTCCAAGGAGATGCCCCGACGTTCGCCTCGTCTATTGCGCCACCTCAATCCCCACAGTGTCGTCTTGACCTGCCCCACCGTAACCGCAGCACCCTCACCAATTCCTCCGATGAAGCCGAGGCCAACTTCGGCGCCACCAAGGAGGTTCTGCACTCACCGCTGCATTTTATCTTTTATCCGATCTCACGGGGCTGCCGGTGCTCGATACCGAAAGCGTACATGGCGTGTCTCCATCGACGGCGCCGTCGCCGCCACATCATCCACGCGCCGCCTCCCCATGTCGTTGCTTCCTCGGCGGGCGACTTCCACAACGGCACTAAGCTGCGGTACTCCGGCTCTCGCTTCGTAGCTACCGCGGCTCGTTCTTGTTGTCGGTCCGGTCGTCTTCTTTGCCGCTCCTACTTTCGCTTCGCGGCCGCTGCTTCTGCTCTTGCTCGCTTGCTAGCTATTTCTTTCTTTGCATGACCTCCGGCGGCCTCTGAGAGTTCTCTGCTTTAGCACTCGTCATTGCCTCTTGCACGACTTGCTCTCTGCTAGTCGTTTCCACCTTTCGGCGTCTGCTGATTTAGATCATCGCTTTCTACGCTACTAGTGCTCGAACACCCTAAACATCTATTGCAATGCTCATTACTAGTCAATCGGTTTCGACGGTAAAATTCAGTTTCACTGTAGAAGTTCATTTTCTTGATTAAGTTCGGAGTGAACGATTACTTAGCATCTGTCGGAGCGTGGCGTAAGCGCTGATGCGTTTTACATCTAGCACTTTTTTGGTGATGTATTTTACGTCATCTATTGCAGATGATATTAGGGTCCCACTTCAGATTAACGTTATGCATCTTGTCATGCTTCACCTCGTCGCCGTACACCTTAGCGGAGCTGCTCCAACGATGGAACCGTCCATCACAAATGGTGACGCACCATCGGCGCCGCTTTCCAGAGGCCTCGGATCTTCTTCCCGCCTCCGATAAATACACCAGCATCATCACCATCCTCCACGTCCAACCCAATGATGTTGAGGTCCACAAGGATATGCCAAAGAGGTTGTACACTCGTCGCATCACTTTGTTTCTCCATTCCTCTGTTCTTCCAATTCATGTGAGCCAAACACCGAGTTGGCCCTGAAATCCTATGTTTCCAAATGCTCTGCTTTTGCACGTGCATTCCTATCCTATTCCCTGTGTTTTTCCGTCCCCTAGCTTATAGAATCCTCCAATTCTAAAGAGCCCTTACAGATTTACTTCATTTTCAGATCGGCGTCAAAGAAAACTACGTGTGTTATGTCTGCTCCTACCATACCGTCATCCACCCCACCGAGGTGCACCATCGAGCATTGCATTCACCGCGAGCAGATCCCCCCTGCAGACTTCCTTTCGCCGCCTCGAATCATCTTCCCATTGCCCGGCAGCCACATAACTGCATTACCATCATCGATCGGCGTATGAACCCGAGGACTACATGGGTTAGGAAGAGAGGTTGCGATCTTCGTGGTTTGCTTACGTTATACATCGGTTATTATTACCTGCTACTTTATCGTTCAATCTTGAGTTTTGAATTGCCCATGGGTCTCATATCGAGCCAAAGAACGAATAGTATCTATCTACTATCCGGTTCATCCTGGGTCTTCTATGTGGTTCATGTTGGGTGGGCAACAAACAATAGATGATCCATTGTCTATCTTTTTAAACCTGAAGCTATAATCTACACCGCTATCATTAGTTTTGGATCCATCCACTGCTTTGCTACCATCGGTCTTGATTTTTTGCATGCACCCTTAGGCCTTACAAAATCTAACTATTTTTTCATTATGCATGTCGATGTTGTACACAATCGTACTGAACATGTAGAGAAAAAGAGAAGGAATTAACGTCTTGAATATAATGTCATCTGGATGCCGCTCCATGGTGGGCGTGCCCCCGCCCCCCCTCTGCATTTCAGTTGTATTCCAGAGGAAGATAACTGCTCGAGATGGAGATTCGTATGAGCCGACCACGCCTGTTTACCACACGAGGTGTTTGCTCTAACTTGGCATCTTGATGTTGGTCATATCATGCATATGGCGCCTTGCATTGCTTACATTATACATCTTATATGTCATCACTTAGTTTAGATTTGCTTTGTGTGAATGCCACCTGTTTGGTTGCTATATCATACTCATTATTCCTAAATATTTGTCTTTTTAGAGATTTCAACAAGCGACTACACTCTGAGAACAAAATGAGTGAATCTACACTCTAAAATATGTCTATATACATCCGTCTGTGGTAGTCCATTTGAAATCTCTAAAAAGACAAATATTTAGGAATGGAGGGAGTATATGGGAATTATGCAATGCCATCTTCTTTAGCCAGGCATCATATACGTGAATCATGCAATGCCATCCTGTTTAGCCAAATCTCATCGTATATGTGAATTGTATCGTACTATATTTTTTCCATAATGTATTCCATTTGTCAACAATGTTTATACATTCATCTACTCTTCCGAGCATCAGCCATTTGAGTTGGTCATGGGAAAACTGCAGGTGAAAGAAAACAAGGTCTTCTGGCGAAGCTGCTACTGTCAATGCAGATTTCTTGCTGAATTCTGAATAGCTCCTCGAGGAGGATTCAGAGAGAGATGACCAACAGATTCCCCCGAGGTGCATGCTCTAACTTAGTCTGGGTTATATTGCTCATATCATGCATATGGTGTCTTGCATTGTCATGCCATCTGCTTAGATTAGACATGCTTTGTGTGAATGCCTCCTGTTTTGCTTTCTATATCGATATGTGAATTATGCAATGCCATGTTTTTCAGCCAGTTATCATATATGTGAGTTATGCACCGCCATGGAGCCGTGCATCATATATGTGAATTATCTCATACCATCTTTTTTCATTACGTATTCCATTTGTCAACAATCTGTATATTGAACTACTCTTCATGTGTATCAGCCATTTGAGACGGGTTATGGAAAAATCTGGAGGAAAACAAGGTCTTCAGAGCAAGCAATGGTACTGTTGAAGCATATATCTCGATAGTTCTGAGGAGCTCCTCAGAGGAGGATTAGAGGAGACAGGATGACCGATCCTATATCCCACGAGGTGTATGCTCTAAGTTGCAATGTTTATATTTCTCATGTGATGCATATGGTGTCTTGCATTGCTTAGTTTAGACATCATATGCACATTATTGAATTCTATCTTCTTAGTTTAGAGATCATACATGCGAGTGCCAGCTGCTTAGTATATGAATCAATTATGTCAATTATATCATGCCATCATGTATACTTAGACAACATGTATGTGAATTATTTCATCCCAACCTATTTTAGAAAGACATCATATAGTTTTGTCATGTCATCCTGCTTAGGTACTCATCATATGTTGAATTATGCCATTATATCCTGTTAAGTTATCCATCATATATCTGAAACTGTGTCATGCTATCCTGTTTAGTTAGGCATCATATATGTGAAATTGTGTCATGCTGTCCTGTTTGGTTAGACAACATATATGCGAATTACCACATCTGTCTATCATACAATGTCTGTACGTTCAATTTCTTTTCTTGTTTATCAACCATTTGAATTGGAGGGGGTGATGACAGTATCTAAGGGAGCAAAACCCGTTCTTCACAAAAGACAAGTGCTACATTGTCGATGCGAGATAGAACCATGGTTGTATTGGCCCTAAACTAGCCCAACCACACATAATCGAGACTCTTCCAGTTGCACACTTACACCATTGGGCGAGAACCAGCTACAACCCATCTAACCACAACCCCAGGATAGTAACCCACTTATAGTTGACAAAGCACCGTGTCCACCACAGTACCCCCACCTGGCAGTTTGTAAAGCTCTGCGGTGCCCAAAGCACGAAGACCACCACGACTACGGATGAACAACATCCGACTACGGATGAAACATAAGCGAAACTCAAAGCGACATCCACCACTGCTAGCCCGGGCTGCCACAGGACCTATCCCTTGATCGAAGAAAGCGAAGGAGAACTCCAAAACAAGCAAACATCGCTCTCGCGTCATGATCATCGCATAACACATACACCGCAACTGGCCCGGTGGTGTAGTAATCTTTGAGCCACGAGGACTTCGGCAATCCCATTACCATGGGTATCAAGACTAACAAAGCAATGGGTAAGGAAGGGGTAAGGTGATGAGGTTGCAGCAGCGACTAAGCATGATATGGTGGCTAACATACGCAAATAAGAGCGAAGAAGAGAAGCAAAAGGAACGTTCGTCAACTAGTAATGATCAAGAGGTGATCCTGAACTCCTACTTACGTCAGACATAACCCAAAACCGTGTTCACTTCCTGGACTCCGCCCGAAAAGAGCGATCGCAGTTCACGCGCACCACGGTTGATGCGTTTTAATTCGGATCTGGTGTCAAGTTATCTACAACCGACATTAACAAATTCCCATCTGCCACATAACCGCTGACACGGCTCTCGAAAGTTTATACCCTGCGGGGGTGTCCCAACTTAGCCCATGATAAGCTCTCGCGATCAACGAAGGATATTCCTTCTCCGGGAAGACCCGATCGGACTTCGGAATCCCGGTTTACAAGACATTTCGACAATGGTAAAACAAGACCAGCAAAGAAAGCCGCCCGATCGCCGAGCAATCCCGATAGGAGCTGCACATATCTCATTCTCGGGGCAACACCGGATAGGTCAGCCCTCTTAGTAAAACCAGCCCTCGAGTTGCCCCGAGGTGGCCCCATGATCTGCCGGTTCGAACCAGCACTTAGAGAAGCAATCGGCGGGGGGCTAAAATAAAGATGACCCTCGGGTTGGCCGACCCAAGGGAAAGGGTATAGGTGGTGGTGAGGCAAATGGTAAAACCAAGGTTGGGCCTTCTTTGGAGGAGTTTTATTCAAAGCGAACTGTCAAGGGGTCCCATAAATCACCCAACCGCGTTAGGGACGCCAAAATCCGGGAACATAATATCGATATGACGGAAACTAGGGCGGCAAGAGTGGAATAAAACACGAACTGCATAAGGCCGAGCCTTCCACCCTTTACCAAGTATATAGATGCATTAATAATATAAGAGATATTGTGATATCCCAACATAAACATAATCCAACATGGAGCAATCTTCATCTTCACCGCAACTAGCAACGCTTATAAGAGGGCTGAGCAAAAGCGGTAACATAGCCAAACAACGGTTTGCTAGGAAGGGTGACAAAGGTTAGGGCTATCATGCAATTTGGGAGGCTTGATAAGCAAGTGGTAGGTAACGCCGGCATAGCGAAAAGAACGAAGCAACTAGCATAGCAATGATAGTAATGAGATCCAAGGTGACAGTCATCTTGCACGAAATCCCGCTAGGAAGAAGAACGAGTCCATGAAGAAGACAACCGGACGTAGTCGAACGAATCCTCACAACTCCGCAGTAAACCCGAAGCTAACGAGAGAAACAAACCGGAAAGAAGGAAACAACATGGTAAACACACCAGCATAATCATGGCATGATGCACAATCAAGTATGATGCATGTCCGGTTTAAAGAGCATGGCATGGTAAAGTGCAACAAACAATACTACAAGTTAAGTGGAGCTCAATATGCAATGAGTTGCATATTGACGAAACACCACATCAATTATTTAGTTCTCTCTCGGTTTTGTACCCAACAATGTTAAATGTTATTAATCATGGCAAGGGGTGAAGCATAAGTAAACTACCTATCTAGGCAAGTTTAAATGAGGCCGGAATAAGAAACAACAATTCCAGAAAATCCTCATATGCATATTTCAAATTTGGTATTGTTCTGCCCTAAACCATATTTTAATGTTATTAAACAGCAAAATAAAGTGTAACATGTTAATCTGTGCATTTTTCTACCCCATTTACTTATAAAGTTTATTTAAAAGCAGAGCTACTAAGTTATTTAGTTATGAAATAAAACATTTTAGCATGGCATTTAAGCAAATTAATGAAAACAACAAGTTAAACATTTTAAACATGGATGAGGGTTGGAAAATATGAAACTAGATGAAATTCTAAGCATTTTACATATATGACATGTTTTATTTGGATGCATGGTTAAATAGTTATTAGCAGTTTAAAACAGGGGCATTTCTGTAATAAGCATGTCCAGGATTTAATGACAAAACCATGACTTAGGAAAAAAAACAAGTCACGGGCGAATAAGAGCTACAGGCGAAACAGGACATGGGCACTGGGAGTTTCTCACCAGCCTCATGGGCGATCCGGTGGAGAAGGTCACTGGGCCATGATCAGCAATCCAGCTAAGCGTGTGGCCCAGCCAATCGAAGGGAGGCGCTCGTACTCTAAGCAGAGGCTGATGCACGAAGGACGCCAGCAAGAGGCGCCTGCAGGCGCAGGGACGGCGGCGCGAAGTCGGCGGGGTCTGAACAACGGGAAGAAGGCAAGCGAGGTATTGGTGCGAGGATCTCCCAGTGCTTGATCCGTCAGGCGCCGTTTGTGAAGCTGCAAAGAGGCGGCATGGCGGGTAAATTCAGAGAGGAGCAGCGGGGAAAGGAGAAAACACAGGAAGGAGGAGGAGCGGGGGCGGCGACTGCGATGCTTTGCTTCGCTGCGGGACGACGGCGTAGGGCGGAGCAAGGCGTGGCGACGGCAGAGATGGAGGTTTGGGACGGCTCGGTGCGAGGCATCTCCTCTCGATGCCAGTGACTCCATGCAAAGCAAGAGGACGCAGGAATGTAGAAGAAGCGAGATGGTCGCGGGCACGGAGATGGCTTGAGACTCGAGGCTTCTTTGAGTCGAGGAGGAAGGGATCCAATGGCTCGCTTGAGGGAGCAGAAGGAGGCCTCAGCGGACGAGTGGCTCTGGCCAGCAATGGGACTGATCGTTAAAGCTTGTCTCTTAGACGAGGCCGAGGCGAAAGCGGCGCGGGGAGGAGGAGCTTCGGCATGGGGCTTCTCCGGGCACGAGGTTCAAAGGGATGGACGCCGGCACGCAGACGAAAGGCGAAGGCCTCCCATGAAAAGAAGCTCCAGCGGCGCCAAGAGATCGTGGATGCTGGCGTCCATGGCGTCAGTCCTTGCTAGAGAAGGGAGAGGCGTGAGAGATTAGAGAGGTTGAGAGAGAGGAGCACGAGGAGCAAAATGAAGAGAAGGCAGGAAGAAAAGGACCGACGAGGCCGGGCAGATGACCTCTTATTGTTGTTGTCGCCGGGCGTGCGTGACGCCACAGCGGCGGGAGGAAGGGCTGGTGCTCACGATCCACTCGGGATCGAGCGAAGGAGGGAAGAGGAGGCATCTTTGCGAGAGGATTTGGGCGGTGGATCTTTGCCGCCAGTCTGGTTGGGTGGATGGATCCCGAGGGGGATTTGGTGAGTGGGTGGCGGCGGTTGATCCGAGGAGGGGGAAGGCTGTAAGTGGCGGCGGCTAAGGGGGACAAATGTCCTAGGATTTAGGCTGCTCCTAATGGACCGATGCTTAGATGGGGTGCTAAGCATATTAAATAGCTTAGCAACCAAACCCCCCAATGCATAGGTGCTTAGCTTCTTGTAGCTAAGCTTCCTTCATTTAATGATTTAGCTACTAAACTCTCTCATGCATTGGTGAGTTTGCTTCATTTAAATGTTTTGTCTAGGTTCACGCGCTTAGCATAGGTTCTTCCTGGGTCACCAGACCCATCTTTCTCCTCTTAATTGCCTTGCCACATCAGATTTTTCGTCTACATGGCATGCTTAGCACCTGTACAAGGTGGAGCATTGGGAGGGGCCTTAGGGTTTGGTCTAGAAATGGACTAGGGGCTATATATATATGTATATATATATATATATACGAAAAAGGATGATTTGGATCCTCCGATCGCGATGGGGCGGTCCGGAATAAATGGGTTAGGGAGTCCTAAAGAGAAAACGAAGATGTTTTATAGATGTTTGGGGATGATCCGGATCCATCGGTCACAACAGCCCGGGTCGGGTACAGGGGAGTTTCGGACACGCGCGCAAAGGGGTTAGGCGGCCACGAAGACAAGGAGAGAAGCGACAAGTACGAACGACTGCGAGTTTTATGAAAACATGCAGATGCAATGAGCATGATGCTATGATATGAAATGCAAGACGTGAACAAAATGCAAAACAAAAGACAAAAACCCAACCACGGAGGAAATAATATATCGCATCTCCGGAAAAGGCAAGAGTTGGAGTTACGAATATGGAAAGTTGTATCCGGGGCGTTACAACACTCCACCACTACGAGAGGATCTCGTCCCGAGATCTAGGATGGCACCGAAGAGAAAACGGAAGAGGAAGAGAGGAGGTAAAACTAAGTTTCTTCTACGACAAACGAGTGAAACCACGAACCTTGAGAGGTTAAACAATTTAAAAGAAAGAGTACAACAGAGATGAACGAGATTGCAAACAATCCTTAGAAAAGAGGAACAAGAAACATTACGATAACTTGAAGGTTGCAAAGACATGAATCAAGAGTTTAATGGACAAGATAGAGTTCGAAACCACTCCGGTTAAAACAAGATGAGAGAGGAAGAATTCGGGTAGCACTCCGGTTGAACATGGAAGGAATAGAACATGAACTTGGCAAAATGAAAGCACTTGGATGAGACTCTGGTTAAAAGAGGAATGATAGCCACAACACTCCGGTTAAATGGATAAGCAATAAAAGAACATGATCTTGGCAAAACGAGATGATGGGACGAAGAGAGCAACATCACAATGTCTCCGGAAGAAAGAATAGAAGATAGATCATTGAAATAAAAGATTGGAGAAGAAAATGCCAACTTCTGCCACAAATGAGCTTGGAAAGCACCCTTCCAAGAAGGTTACAACGGAGTTGTTGGAAAACCAACAACGAAACGAATAAGCCTGTAGTGGGCTTATGGCAAACATCTCAAAATGATGAGGTGACAACCGGCCACCGATGGAAACAGTTAATTGGATTGAGATCAGCAAGGAGATGAAAACTCCTTTTAATGAGAGAATAGGAGGAAACTTGGATTATTGATAGGCATACACTTAGCAACAGTCCTTAGGGAAGGCTTTAGGTGTAACCTAAACCAAGATAACTCCAAGGAAGAAAGTGATGGGTTTAAAATAAGTCATTCTTGAAAACTTGTGAACCATGAAACACGAAGAGAATTGTCAAGAATGGCATAACACTGCCTCAAAAGATAAGGTAGGAAGAATTGCACTTTGGAATGCAAGATGAAGAATACTTGAACTCCTCAAATAAGTCATGTGTTGAACACCATGTTTATTTTAGAGTATAGCTTGGCGGATCATAACTTCGAGAGAAATCTTGAAGAACAATTGAAGAATGAAAAGAATCCTTGATTTAAACCACCATGTAGAGCCTCCATGAAGAACTCCGGTAATAAAAGGATGATAAAAAGAAAGAGAAGTTGAAAACACAGGGTGAAGCCTTGCGATGATTTAGAAGGAGCTTCACGATGAGATAATGCCGAAAACTTGGAACTCTGGAAAAGAAAGGTGAATCAACTCGAACCGAGAATGTGACATGATGAACAACTCTGGAAAGAAGAAACTAGATCACTAGGATGAAACAATAATAAGAATTACGTTATGCGTATCCTCACCAATTTAAATTGATGACAAGTAACAGATTTGGCATACTACTTATTCTTCTTGAGGGATTAAGGACAGAGATAGCGCAAACTTGAGAAGGTATTGATGGAACCACCGGTGGAATTTGGAAACAACGAATGAATTAATATGATAACGAAGGAAGTGAAATCTTGAACGAACCACCATAAGAATAGAAAATGAACGTAGCAAAGGCACAATTCACCGGGAAGAATTGGAAAACGAATGAAGATACTTGAGGGGATTTAGATACAAGAGAATGAAGAGATCATGAACTGATTAGAGGATATTTGAACGATTCACCGGTAGGATTTGGAGAACGGTAGCTACACGAGAATGAAGAATTATGACATGATGGCCTTGGAGGAAAGAAATGGAAACAACTCATGAAATGCTCCGGATGGGTGAAAAGAATTCCCACAACTGAAAACAATTATGAGAGGATGGCATCAAGCTAGAACCATGAATCTTGAAGAGAATGGAGCAAGATTCAAGAGAAATCCTTCTTCGGTCTTCAAAACCCGAGAATGACGAGGAGAAACACCACCCAATTGTTGAGACACTCCGGAAGGATTAAAAGAGGAAAGGTTGAGCCAAAGCTGAAACGAATTTGAAAGCGGCCTTGGAGAAGGCATGTGACTGATGAAAATTCATTCTTACGTCAAACTTTGAAATGAATTTGAGAATAGTTCCGGGAAAATTAGAAGAGTCAGGTAAGATCCTGGAAAAGACATGTGGGTTAGGGCCCACTCAAAAGAAAACACCGTTGAACAATTTTAAAGAGAGGTTGCACTGGTTGAATTAAATGGCTTGAATGAGATAACAACCTCGAAATATCTTGAACGGATTGAGAATGGAAACACAAGTCTTGTGAGATATCTTCAGCACTCCAGAACAAATGAAAAGCGAGAGGTGAATCATTAAGTGGTGCATTGGCATGAGAAAGCATTAGAAACGAGGAAAGGAATATGATGAATATTGAAAGCTTGAATTGGATCCACCGGAGAAGAAACAACAATGAAGGATGATGAACTTGAAACTGTTGAGCATCTTCATGGGAAATCACCGGATAAGAACATTGAAAGAAAAGAATGAAGAGACTTCCCACAAATAAAAGGATACATGATTAAGAAATCTGAGTCCTTGAAGAAAAAGGGTGGGAGGGCGGGAAAACAAAGACAACTTGGGAACGGATGAAACAAACACCGCTCAGAAAACTTAGAATTGAACTCGCAAATGCTGAAATGATCGGATCCACTTGAATAAAAGCACGCCGGTTGGAAAGAATTGACATCACAATCTCGATGATCAAAAGGATTAGTACTCCCATAGAAATATGAGAACACCGCTTGAAAGGTATAGAATCAACACTTGACATTGAAGCAACTCAAATACCACAACTTGAAACAAAACAAAGGATTGGCTTGCAGAAATAAGCTGGAACAAATACATATGATAGAGATTTACCCAATCCCATATCACGCATCATTTGAAAGATATTCTAGGAGCTACTTGAATTCCCACCTATAAACTCCGAAACTTTACGGTTATGCAATCTGGTGTTGGGGATACAGGGACACAAAATATATCACCCAAACTAACAATACCTAGATCCATTTGTATCCATCCATCAACACATAACCAAGAAAACTCCGAAAAATCATGTACCTCAACCTTCGAAAAGCATCCAGATTATCTGAGCTATGGCAATACTCGAACTCCCAGATCTTGGGTGGCGTCGAGGTTATCTCACCAACAACTGCATAAAAGAGATTTTCGATGTCGGCAAAACTCGTGTATTCCAGAATCGCAACGATAAAATTGTGACGACAACACCTCGGAGCTCAACTCCCGGGACAACCGCCACAACCCCTAAATGTTAGGAGGCACCAAGAACAATGTTCTCGTCACAAGAATATCGGAACAATCCCAAGATACCCGCGTGATCCTAAAAAAATTTCGTGAAATTTGAGGAGAGGAAAGACAAAACATTTACGTCAGAAGGCCTCACCAGAGCGACGAAGGGACTGAGGAGTAAAAACAATCCTACTCTCCGATATATATAAACCTAAGACTCAAAATAGTTTTCTTCTAGACTCAACAACGCCAACAATCAAGGGCTCCTATGATCGGTCGAGGCTCGATACCAACTTGAACACGCCCAATATGCGATACTATCCTAAAGAGACTCGAAGGCCCCACCAAGGATAGAACCGCATATTGAAACGCTTTTGCAAGGTGGATATTATTACATCAACATTACATAATAGTGGGGATACATCCAAGACATACAAATGCCGCAAGAATACAGCAATATACATGAGAACAACATCCGACTACGGATGAAACATAAACAGAAACTCAAACGACATCCACCCTGCTAGCCCAGGCTGCCGACCTGGAACCTATCCCTGATCGAAGAAGAAGCGAAGGAGAACTACAAAACAAGCAAACATCGCCTCGCGTCCATGATCATCGCATAACCTGTACAAGCAATCGGTGGTGTAGTAATCTGTGAGCCACGAGGACTCACCAATCCCATTACCATGGGTATCAAGACTAGCAAAGCTTAATGGGTAAGGAAGGGGTAAAGTGGTGAGGTTGGCGGCGACTAAGCATGATATGGTGGCTAACATACGCAAATAAGAGCGAGAAGAGAAGCAAAAGGAACGGTCGTCAACTAGTAATGATCAAGAGGTGATCCTGAACTCCTACTTACGTCAAACATAACCCAAAACCGTGTTCACTTCCCGGACTCCGCCGAAAAGAGACGATCACGGTTACGCACACGGTTGATGCGTTTTAATTCGGATCTGGTGTCAAGTTATCTACAACCGGACATTAACAAATTCCCATCTGCCACATAACCGCATGACACGGCTCTCGAAAGTTTATACCCTGCTGTGGGTGTCCCAACTTAGCCCATGATAAGCTCTCGCGATCAACGGCGAAGGATATTCCTTCTCCGGGAAGACCCGATCGCACTTAATCGGTTTACAAGACATTTCAACAATGGTAAAACAAGACCAAGCAAAGCCGCCCGATCTTGTCGGCTAATCCCGATAGGAGCTGCACATATCTCATTCTCGTGGCAACACCGGATAGGTCACCCTACGAGTAAACCAGCCCTCGAGTTGCCCAGAGGTGGCCCTGATCTGCCCGGTTCGAACCAAAGACTTAGAGAAGCTAATCGCCCGGGGCTAAAACAAAGAGGACCCGCGGGTTGGCCGACCCAAGGGAAAGGGTATAGGTGGTGGTGAGGCAAATGGTAAAACCAAGGTTGGGCCTTCTTTGGAGGTTTTATTCAAAGCGAACTGTCAAGGGGGTCCCATAAATCACCCAACCGCGTTAGGGACGCAAAATCCGGGAACATAATACCGATATGACAGAAACTAGGCGGCAAGAGTGGAACAAAACACTGTGCATAAAGGCCGAGCCTCCACCCTTTACCAAGTATATAGATGCATTAATAATATAAGAGATATTGTGATATCCCAACATAAACATAATCCAACATGGAGCAATCTTCATCTTCACCTGCAACTAGTAACGCTATAAGAGGGGCTGAGCAAAAGCGGTAACATAGCCAAACAACGGTTTGCTAGGAAGGGTGACAAAGGTTAGGGGCTATCATGCAATTTGGGAGGCTTGATAAGCAAGTGGTAGGTAACGCGGCATAGCGAAAGAATGAAGCAACTAACATAGCAATGATAGTAATGAGATCCAAGGTGACGGTCATCTTGCCTGAAATCCCGCTAGGAAGAAGAACGAGTCCATGAAGAAGACAACCGGACGTAGTCGAACGAATCCTCACAACTCCGGTACGAAACCGAAGCTAACGAGAGAAACAAACCGGAAAGAAGGAAACAACATGGTAAACACACCATCATAATCATGGCATGATGCACAATCAAGTATGATGCATGTCCGGTTTAAAGAGCATGGCATGGTAAAGTGCAACAAACAATACTACAAGTTAAGTGGAGCTCAATATGCAATGAGTTGCATATTGACGAAACACCTCATCAATTATTTAGTTCTCTCTTTGTTTTGTACCCAACAATGTTAAATGTTATTAATCATGGCATGGGGTGAAGCATAAGTAAACTACCTATCTAGACAAGTTTAAATGAGGCCGGAACAACAAACAACAATTCCAGAAAATCCTCATATGCATATTTCAAATTTGGTACTGTTCTGCCCTAAACCATATTTTAATGTTATTAAACAGCAAAATAAAGTGTAACATGTTAATCTATGCATTTTTTCACTACCCATTTACATATAAAGTTTATTTAAAGCAGACTACGGTTATTTCGTTATGAAATAAAACATTTTAGAATGGCATTTAAGAAAATTAATGCAAACAGCAAGTTAAACATTTTAAACATGGATGAGAGTTGGAAAATATGAAACTAGATGAAATTCTAAGCATTTTACATATATGACATGTTTTATTTGGATGCATGGTTAAATAGTTATTAGCGATTTAAAAGCGAGGGCATTTCTGTAATAAGCATGTCCAGTATTTAATGACAAAACCACAGCTTAGGAAAAAAAAACAAGTCACGGGCCGAATAAGAGCTACAGGCCGAAACAGGACATGGGCACTCGGGGGGGGAGTTTCTCACCAGGCCTCATGGGCCGGTCGGTGGAGAAGGTCAGCCTTGGTCATGGCCAACGAGCCAGGTGTGGCCCAAATGCAATAAGATCGAAGGAGGCGCCAGATTGCAGAATCGGGCGGGAGGCTTCGATGCGAGGACGCCGCAGCACGGGCGTGTATGCAGGACGGCGGCGCGAAGTCGGCGGGTCTGGAACAACGGGAAGAAGGCAACGACAGGGCTGGTGCAGGATCTCCGGTAGCTTGATTCCGTCAGCCAGCGTCCGGTGAACTGCAAAGAGGCGTGCCATGGCGGGAAAATTGAGAGAGGAGAGCGGCGAGGAAAGGAGAAACACAGGAAGGAGGAGGAGCGGGGCGGTGACCTATCGATGCTGCTTCGCCATCATGGACGACGGCGTAGGGCGGAGCAAGGCGGCGATGGGCGACGAGATGGAGGTCGAGGGACGGCTCGGTCGAGGGCATCTCCTTCGATGCCGCCGGGCTCGATGCAAAGCAAGAGCACGCGAGGAAAAAGACGGGCGGATGGTCGCGGCACGGAGATGGCTTGGACTCCGGCGAGGCTTGCCGAGTCGAGGAGGAAGGGATCCAACATGCTCGCTTATGGAGCAGAGGAGGCCTCATGACGAGTGGCTCGGGCCAATTCATGGGATCGATCGTTCGCTTGTCTCTTGGACGAGGCCGAGGCGAAGGCGTGGAGGAGGAGCTCGGCATGGGGCTCCTCGGCACGAGGTTCAAAGGGGATGGACGCCATGACGCGGACGAGGCGAAGGCTTCCGCAAGAAGCTACAGTGTGGCGGCGCACAAGAAGATCGTGGGACGCGAGTCCATGGTGTCGAGTCCCTGCTAGAGAAGGGGAGAGGCGAGAGAGATTAGAGAGGTTGAGAGAGAGAGAGGAGCACGGGAGCAAATGAAGAGAAGGCAGGGAAGAAAAGGAGCGGGACGAGGTCGGTGGCATGACTGTCATGCTGTTGTTGGCCGGGCGTGGACGCCATGAGCGGCGGGAGGCGGCCGGTGCTCACGATCCACTCGGGATCGAAAGCAGGAGGAGGCGAGGAGGCATGCTTTGCGAGGATTTGGGCAGGTGGATGCTCCAGTGATCTGGTTGGGTGGATGGATCCCAGGGTGATTTGGTGAGTGGGTGGCGCGGCCGATCCGAGGAGGGGAACGCCAGAGGTGGCGGCGGCTAGGGGGGACAAATGTCCTAGGATTGAGGGTTGGGTCTAGAAATGGACTTGGGGCTATATATATACGAAAAGGGATGATTTGGATCCTCCGATCGCGATCGGGCGGTCCGGAATAAATGGGTTAGGGAGTCCTAAAGAGAAAACGAAGATGTTTTATAGATGTTTGGGGATGATCCGGATCCATCGGTCACAATAGCCGAATTGGTCGGATGCAGGGGAGTTTGGACACGCTACAAGCAAAGGGGTTAAGCGGCCGAAGACAAGGAGAAAAGGCGACAAGTAATGAGCAATTGCGAGTTTTATGAAAACATGCAGATGCAATGCGCATGATGCTATGATATGAAATGCAAGACATGAACAAAATGCAAAACAAAAGACAAAAACCCAACCATGGAGGAAATAATATATCGCATCTCCGGAAAAGGCAAGAGTTGGAGTTACGAATATGGAAAGTTGTATCCGGGGCGTTACCATAGCTAACCCAAACTCCACGTTTAAAGCAGAAGAACAACTGTTCTCAGGTCAGATTTCGTAGCTATGGTCCATACTCCTTTGCTGTTGCATCACTGTATTTACTCATACCAACTACTTTCGAATTTGAAGGATCCAATTGAAACTCCAATGGCATAGCAGTATGTTTTAAACCTATTTCTTTAAGCTGGATTGCTATTCTAATTTCTTGCTCTATGTTGATTTCAGTTTAAGTTGTATAAGCAGTTATGTTCTCATGTGATGCACATTACAAGTGCTGCCAATGCTGTGTAGTTTCTCACACTTATATTCTCATCTATGCTTTGCTCACGTCTTAAAAAATATATGAGTTGAACTGTGTCTCTATCTTGATTAGGGAACATAAATTAGAATGATATGGACAATACTGATGACCATAGTACATAGATATATGTTTGTTTCATGTTGTTATCCTGTCCACCTTACTCTTGAACGGTTTACCAAAATGAGTTTCAGATACTACAAGCTAAATCATGATGTGTCTCGCTTGTTTCTCTTGTAGTATGCAAAGCAGAATATTGGAGAAGAGCACCCCACTATGCAATGGTAGAGAAAATAATACAGATAAGGTTCAAGATAGTGAGACAACCCTGTTGGTCTCCAAGAAAGGTGATAAAAACGATCTTGTAGACAATGAGAAAATCCCACAGTCCTGCGTTGATGTAGTGTTCGAAGTTCTTGGCGATTACCGGCAGCACAAGCTCTTCGAACTTCATTTGCTGAATCACTTGGCTTCTTGGTCTCACTACAAGTGAAAGGCATCGATCAGTTGTCTTTGCGGCAAGAAGCCAAGGACCGAGAAGTCCTACTTGGAATTCAGACAAGACTTTCTTGTGCAATGACAAAGCGCTAGAGGATTTAAGCGCCAAACAAGAGAAAGTTAATAAAGCTTGCTAAGCATCTTGCCGGCATTATGGGTACCGTGATATTGTTTCTTGAACTCTTCTAAAGTGGTTTGATTCTGGACTTGTTTTGTCTGCGGCGTTTATATGTCGCTTTGTTCCCTATATTTACCTTTGGTGGCGAACTTTGATGCCCAAAGTGGATGTAATATGTGTAATAGTTGTGATAGCCTAGCATAAGTTGCTTGCTTATTTATTTCCTTGTTGTCTTGTTTATTTTTTTGCTTGTAGTCGGTCGCAGTTCTTTTTCCGCGGTTTGCTAGTGGCTGCAATAACCTATTTTTTAAAACAGCCACAATAACCATGGGCTAATATTTCTTTGTAGTGGCCTTTGGGCCTCCTACGGCCGTAGAAAAGTGGGCCTTCTACGGGTCGTAGAAACAGTAGGCCTTCTACGGGCCGTAATAACAATGGGCCTTCTACGGGCCGTATCATCAATGGGCCTTATACGGGTCGTATGATCGATTGGCCAAACATGGGCCAATAACAGAGCGCTTATGGCCGTAAGCGGGCTAGAAGTTGGAATGCGTCCGTTCATGGGCCGACCATAGAGGGCCATCGTTAATAAGGCCGTGTTGATGACGCTATGAAAACGCTCAACGACATTAACGGATCACAAACGGGCCGATTGTAACCACGGGCTGAATTTGGCCCACAAGCGAAAAAATGACGATAACGGTCGTAAGTAAGCGAATGTTGGAAATGAGCCCAAGAATAAATGGGCTCGAGAAGGCCGAAAAGATAACATGGTGAAACGCCCAACGGAATAACGGGCCGTTAATGGGTATAAAGTGATACACCGTTTCATTACGGGTCGGGCTTTCACCATGGGCCGTTAATGGGTGTAAAGTGATACACCTTTATTCATTACGGGCCGATTTCACCACGGGCCGTTAATAGGCCAAGAGTTACATAGGGCCTCATATGGGCGAAAGACGTCATGGGCCATACATGGGCGAAGTGAAAAAGCAGTGGAATCATATTGGGTGGCCCAGATGACACTCTTGGGCCTAATTTGGATAGGGCGAACGGGCCTTGGGTTAGCGGGTCGTAAATGGGCTATATGCGAGCAGGCCGTTAACGAACTTTTCCATGGGCCCGGCCCATACCTTGACCAAGTCAAGCGGGTCGGCCTTTTCACGAGAATGGGCCTCTGTTGGGCCGTGCCACGGTCGGACGTATCATAGGCGCCTATCTCCGACCTTTGGTGACACGTGTTTCGTCGGCCAATAAGAATTTTACACGTGGAAATTTCCCATTGGTCGGGCTATTAACGGGTTATCGGATCCAAAACCCGACCGGATAAGCTTAATGGCGTTAAGATTCACGGTGGATGCCACGTGTTGGTCACCCTTGACGAAAAGCACTTACGTGACACGCGATTTATCGTCATGGAAGTGGACACTTCCGTGATGATAATTTTGGTAATGTCATGGAACACTTCTCTGACGGCCACAGTATGACTATCTTGATTCTGTCATAAATTTGTCATGGATGTACATGCATGACAAAAAAAGCGACCTACTGTGACAAACACGTATCATCACTGAAGTGTATTTTTTTTGTAGTTGGTCTTCGTGAGCAAGCAAGTTGGATGCACACCCACGTAGTTTCTTTTGTTGAGCTTTCATACATTTATAGCTCTAGTGCATCCGTTGCATGACAATCCCTACTCCTTGCATTAACATCAATTGATGGGCATCTCCCTAGCCCATTTATTAGCCGCATCAATGTGAGACTTTCTCCTTTTTTGTCTTCTCCACACAACCCCCATCATCATATTCTATTCCACCCATAGTGCTATGTCCATGGCTCACGCTCATGTATTGCATGAAAATTGAAAAAAGTTTGAGATTACTAAAGTATGAAACAATTGCTTGGTTTGTCATCAGGGTTTTGCAAGATGAGAGCATTTTGTGTGACGAAAATGAAGCATGGCCAAGCTATATGATTTTGTAGGGATGGGCTTTCTTTGGCTATGTTATTTTGAGAAGACATAATTGCTTTGTTAGTATGCTTGAAGTATTATTATTTTTATGTCAATATTAAACTTTTTATCTTGAATCTTTGGATCTGAACATTCATGCCACAATAAAGAAAATTACATTGAGAAATATGCTAGGTAGCATTCCACATCAAAATTCTGTTTTTATCATTTACCTACTCGAGGACGAAAGGTGAATTAAGCTTGGGGATGCTTGATACGTGTCCAACGATCTATAATTTTTATTGTTCCATGCTATTATATATTCTGTTTTGGATGTTTAATGGGCTTTATTATACACTTTTATATTATTTTTGGGACTAACCTATTAACCCAAGGCCCAAGTGCAAATTGTCAAGCTTTTTTGCCTATTTCGTGGTTTCGCAGAAAAGGAATATCAAACGGATTCCAAACGGACTGAAACCTACGGTCCGTGATTTTTGGAACAAACGTGATCCGGAGGACTTGGAGTGGGCGTCGAAGAAATCAACGAGGAGGCCACGAGGCGGAGGCGCACGCCCCCAGGCGCGCCCCCACCCTCGTGGGCCCCTCGTAGCTCCACCGACCTACTTCTTCCTCCTATATATACCTACGTAACCCGAAAACATCCAGGAGCACCACGAAACCCTATTTCCACCGCCGCAACCTTCTGTACCCGTGAGATCCCATCTTGGGGCCTTTTCCAAGACTCGCCCGAGGGCATCGATCATGGAGGGCTTCTACATCAACACGATAGCCTCTCCGATGATGTGTGAGTAGTTTACCACTGCACCTTCGGGTCCATAGTTATTAGCTAGGTGGCTTCTTCTCTCTCTTTGGATCTCAATACAAAGTTCTCCTCGATCTTCTTGGAGATCTATTCGATGTAACTCTTTTTTGCGATGTGTTTGTCGAGATCCGATGAATTGTGGGTTTATGATCAAGATTATCTATGAACAATATTTGAATCTCCTCTTAATTCTTTTATGTATGATTGGTTATCTTTTGCAAGTCTCTTCAATTATCAGTTTGGTTTGGCCTACTAGATTGACCTTTCTTGCAATGGGAGAAGTGCTTAGCTTTGGGTTCAATCTTGCGTTGCTCGATCCTAGTGACAGAAGGGGAAACGACACATATTGTATGGTTGCCATCGAGGATAAAAAGATGGGGTTTATATCATATTGCTTGTGTTTATCCTCTACATCATGTCATCTTGCCTAATGCGTTACTTCCTCGTTTTTCCTTGAACTTAATACTCTAGATGCATGCTTGGATAGCTACGATGTGTGGAGTAATAGTAGTAGATGCAAAGTGTGAGTCGGTCTACTTGTTATGCGACGTGATGCCTATATACATGATCATGCCTAGATATTCTCATAACTATGCTCAATTCTATCAATTGCTCGACAAGAATTTGTTCACCCATCGTAATACTTATGCTATCTTGAGAGAAGCCACTAGTGAAACCTATGGCCCCGGGTCTATTCTCCATCATATAAGTTTTCAATCTATTTTACTTTGCGTTCTTTACTTTTACTCTTTATCATAAAAATACCAAAAATATTATCTTATCATCTCTATCAGATCTCACTTTTGCAAGTGAGCGTCAAGGGATTGACAACCCCTTTATCGCGTTGGTTGCAAGGTTCTTATTTGTTTGTGTAGGTACGAGGGACTTGCGTGTGGCCTCCTCGGATTGATACCTTGGTTCTCAAAAGCTGAGGGAAATACTTACACTACTTTCTTTGCATCACCCTTTCCTCTTCAAGGGAAAATCAACGCATGGTCAAGAGGTAGCGGCGATTTCCTCCTCAGAGTCGCGGCGTGTACACTTGAGTTCCTCTTCAAGCTCCAAGTTCCTCTTTAAGGTCATCACCTTCTTCAGATCTATCATGCTTGCGCACATTTGGTTTTCCTGGCGACGAATGTGCAGGTTTAGCTCCTGGATGAAAGCTGCGATGGACCTGTCCCTCCTGGTGCTGATCATCTCCCATTGCTCATCTCGGCGCCCACATATCTGGTAGATGGTGTCCTTAAGTTCCTTGTGATAAACTTCGCCGATGCGTCCCATGGCGATGTGGGCAGCCATGCTCTTACCTAGACTCCAAGTTGGTGCATCAAAGGAAAACTCTATGGGCAAAGTAACTGGCGTGAATGTCCTTCCTGGAACTTGAACTCGAATCATCCAACGCTCCTCTTCTGGTAAAGTGGCGGTGTAGGTCTCGGTGAAGCTTGGTATTCCGATGTTTAGGTACCTAGTGACTTCCTTCAAGTGTCTCCCAAAAGGTGTGTCTTCATCCGGTTGTGCAAACTTGTTCCTTGAGTCCGCCATCCTATAGAGTAGAAAATGGAGAGGAGTCAGAAATGAGTAGAGAAGAGTGACCTATGGCTCATCTTAGTGGTCATGTCCTACAAGATACCATCTTGTAGCGATCTGACCTCAGACGGTCAAATCTCTGTGTATAAGTGTCATCCCTGGATCGGTAATGTCTTGACACACAAGATGCTTGAAGGATTTATAACAGAGTGCAATCACACACTTATTACATCAAATGTCTCAAAAGAGAACTTATTACAATAATATGGCTTAAGGCCATCTAAATAAGATAACGATGGAAGGCTTGGAAGATAAAGTGAGTCCATTAACTCCAACGGCAAGATAGCCGAAAGTGCACGACAACGACCTAGCGCACCTTACTCTTCGTTCTGAAAAGTCTCAACATGATATGTTGCAGCCCGAAATGGGTCGAGACATGGAATATGCTTGGCAAGATAACACAATAGAGCAATGAACAAGTAAATGCTATCACTACATGCATATATGGTGGTGGAGGCTCTATGGTTTAATCTGCTTTTATGAAAACCCAATTTTTCCCAACAACAAAGGAATATATTTTATTTAACTATCATGGTAGTTGATAAACATTGAGAATGGTACCCCCATCTCAATCCCAATTAAACAGTAATTAATAACCCGACAAATTAATTTAGAGTGATGAGATCAACACGATAATCCAAGAACCAGATACTCAAGATGTCCATAACCGGGGACACGGCTAACCATGATTAATTTGTACACTCTGCAGAGGTTTGCACACTTTTCCCCACAAGACTCGATCTCCTCCGAAGGATTTCGCGCACTACATGGTGTTTGAGAAACGGATGACCGAGACACAGTCTTTCAAAAACATTAACTCTTTACTCTGGGTAGACAGTACCAACCTACATCCCCTACATCTGCTAGTCTACCACTGAAACAGGTCATGCAACATATTCAACTATGCTAGAGCCCATAATAGCTTGTGGCTGCACACGGAAGTTTCTAGCATGAATAATCTTATGACCCCTTTGAGCACGGGTGGCGAACCAAAGGACAAGACCGGTATATCCTCAGTGTGTTCAAGAACTAATCCACCCAGATGTGTGTTTAAGTAGCCACCTTAAGTTAACCATTAAATAAACAATCTCACATCATCATGGATACACTCAAACCCAAACAACGCTTCACGAGCATAGCATAGCAACATGAGCATAACGTAGAAGTAACTCCCAGGGTTTGATAATAAAGGACAATAGGTTCTACCTTATCTTCTACTTCCCAATACCCACATGTTAATGACATCCTAATCATGCAGTGTTTGAGGATTGTAACTAATACATAAAAAACTAGGTAATAAAGGGGTATGATCAAAGTGTTACTTGCCTTGCTGACGATCTGCAAACCCTAGAGACTCGTAGTAGCACGTCAAGACTCCCGAATTCTATCGCAAAAAAACAATAGCAAACATAAGCACTCAAGCATAGATGCAAGCGTAAAACTCAAATAAGAAGATCCAGTCTGAAAGTTCAACTTAAGAGCTTCAATTTGCAAAAAGAATCGATCGAATCGGAGCTACGGAACAAAAACTACGACCAAAAGAACTTCGAATACAAATATGCTTGAAACCAAATTTTAAATTGTCAAAACCATGTTCAAGTTGATTAACCAGAAAGAGGGGCTCGAGATGAAGATTCGCCGTTGGTTTCGCTGGATTTGGACGAATGGTTAAAAAGTTGTGAGGGTTTGAAGATCAGGGGCTAATCTGTGATAAAAATAATCGCGGATAGGTCCCTGGCCGAAAATAAACGAAAAAAGAAAAATCTATCGGACGAACGTCCGCTAACAGAGACGAACGGGCGAATTCGTTCGTTAAAACGAACAAACGAACCAACGTTCGCAAAACAACCTAAACCGAAGAAAACCGAATCGATCTAAAAGAACCGAACCTAGGGTTTTAAAAAGAATGATCGGTTTTACCTAAACTAAAAAAAACCGGCGGTGAGATCCGGCAGCCAGCGGCTCGTGGTAGCAAGGCTTGGCATACGGCATGAAAGGAAGTAAAGAAGGCAGGACGTGAGCGGTGGTATGGTCTTAGCTGAGGATGGCGGTAACCTGTGAGGCTGCGGTGGTGGGGCCGGTGGTGTGGCGGGAAGCCTCGGGCCTTGAGGCTTGGGGGTCGAGCCGGCTTAGGCGAGGCGAGGCTGAGGCGCTCGTGCCGCCTCGGACTCCTGGGTGTGAACCTCGACTCTCCCGAGTCAAGGAGTCGTGAGCCGTGGCTGCAGGCTTCGCCGCCGTCCGGCTGGCCCAGATTAGCCCAGCTGACGCGTTTTAAAATAAATTTCGTCCAAAAGGAAAAATCCTAAATATATATAAAAAAATTTCTAAAAATGCCAAAACAATTTTTCTCCGTCTAAATAAAATATTTAGAACAAGGTGAACATTTTCTTGGCCTAAAAATGCAATTTTGAAAAATGCATATTTTTCTAATTCGAATAAAATAGCAAATAAAAATCCAAATAAGATATTTATTTGATTTAAAAAAATTCCTCCAATATTTCTTTTATTTTGGAGAAGTCATATTGTGTCCTCTCTTTTGTTTTTATATTGGAAATACTTTCGGAGAGAAAAATAATTAAAACCAAAGTGATCCTCTTTTCAATATTTGGGAAAAATTCAAATATGAAAATACATGAAATACCCAACTCTCTTTGTGGGTCCTTGAGTTGCTTAGAATTTCTTGGATCAAAACCAAAATGCAATAAAATATGATATGCATATGATGACCTATGTATAACATTCCAAATTGAAAATTTGGGATGTTACAAGGAATGGTAAATCATGAAAAGGTGAGGTATGGTTGTCCACGTGAAGTACTTACCTGGCCATCACACATTGAAGATTGAGTGAAAGAATTCTCCAATCTAAATTTCAGAATGAGTCCCAAATTGACCATAACTGGGATGAGAACTGCCTGTACAAAATTGGGATTGAGAAGATATT
The DNA here is from genome assembly GCA_021605145.1 of Aegilops bicornis. NCBI lineage: Eukaryota > Viridiplantae > Streptophyta > Magnoliopsida > Poales > Poaceae > Aegilops > Aegilops bicornis. The sequence goes on from JAHIAL010000069.1 coordinate 833,553, forward strand.
AACAAAATGTAATGGTTAGGTGAAAGAGGGATCGTAACAGGAAAGGAGAAAAATGCAGTTAGAGGGCAACTTTGACAAGGATCATCGGGGAGAGACACGGGAGATGAAGTGGCGGATATACTGAACGAGATGCGACCGGGAAAAGTAAACGCGGGCCTCTGTTTAATTCTCACCAGCGAGTGCGCTCCACAGCCGCGATGAATGCTCTTTGAAACTGACAATTGATTGCCTACTTGACTACTTCGACTGCAACGAATCAGTTTCTCTCCTCTGCTTCACCGAACAGTCCTCTGTCGCTTCGCCTCTACATGCATCAGCGTCCGGTCCGGATGGGTCGAACAAGGCGACCATATGGTATAGCTCGCGATGGGGAAGGCCATGTGAGGTGTGACCGCATGGCCCGCGACGGCTTGCTTGCGTTGCCTCACCTCCTATGGACCCGGTCATCCTCTCGCTGGATATGCCAACCAAGAAGACCGCTCTCCAACCCGCACCCGGATGCATGCGTTACTGCTCGTACCGTCGCCAAGCGAGGCGCACCGTCTCGGTCGGACCCCAGCGCGGTCGCCATGGAAGTCACTCCTGAGCAGCGGCGGCGGCCGCCACAGGAGGGCTGCGTTCGTGCGTTTTCTTTTTGAGTAATTAAAAGGAGCCTCGCGCGAGTCACGACTTGTGAGGCTTGCACATGGACGGAGTTCTATAAGCCCAGCGGCCCAATTTAACACACGGCGTCCAAAATTGCCACCGGAGCAGCGGCCCAGCACAGGTAGCGCTCGATGGTAGTGAACGAAGCGCCAACGTGGGATTGAGTGAAATCGAATGACCCAAATTGCCCCAAAGAGAAGATCCGATGGTTGCTAGTGCTAATGGCTTGAGATGGCTAGAAAGGTGCACGGTTATAATGTTTCTAAATAGAGTATCCGAATTTAGAATTTGTGGTTGTGGATAGGGCAAATTGGCTACTGTTCGGGCATTGCCAGTGGACACGTCTGAACATGTCCGTGGGTGTATAGGGCATCAAATTAGGTGATCCTGTTTGTAGATGCTTTTAGAACCCAATCAATGTTAAAATAAAATGTCGGCCGGAGGAGATGCGTCCAGGAGTATAGGACAAGAATTCTTACGCAAGTGCTTCAGTCATCTCGCCTAGCTATCGGAGGCCAGGGTGAAGCTTCTGTTGGCTCGGGGCTTCCTGGACGTAACGCCTGGCTGCATGATGAGCCCAGTTTGTACACCATTGTTTCAGTTGGTGACATCAAAATAGCGGGCCCGCCGGTCCTAGGGCCCAAGAAAGGAAAAAGTCTAAAGAAATCTTGAACTTGTAGACGAAACTAAATTGAACCTTGGACTTGTAATTCCCAAAATCAGCATACCTAACCATTTGATGCAGTCTATTTTAAACTTTGAGGGTGTTTAACTAGTATTTGCCGACGTCGCAGGTCAAATCCTAGGATCATTGACTAGATGGCTGGACATTTGAACGAATCGGGCCTGCCCGGTTGTGTAGTTGCACGCGTGCTCACTCTGCTCTAATTTTTCATTGTTTTTTTTATTTCTTTTGTTTTTCCATTTTCCTTGTTTCTCATTTCTGTAATGAAAATAAAAAATTAACATTTTTGTAATGACAATAAACATTTTTTAAACTACACAAAGCCACTTGTCTTCTATAACGAGCGATGAAAAATTACTGGGCGGCTAAAAATACTAGCCAACCGGGCCCGCCCTGCCGGTACATGGGCCTTTTTTCATTTTATTTTGTTTTCTTTCCTTTACTTTTTTTTGGTTCTTTTGTTTTCATTTTCGTAATGATAATAACATTTTTAAATTTTTTGTAATGACAATAAACATTTTTAACTAAACAAAGCCATTTGTCTTCTATAAGGAGCGGTGAAAAAAGAGCTAGGCAACTAAAAAAACTCCCGGGCCTTTTTTCATTTTTATTTTGTTTTTCTTTCCTTTACTTTTTTTGGTTCTTTGTTTTTCATTTTCGTAATGATAATAACATTTTTAAATTTTTTGTAATGACAATAAACATTTTTAACTAAACAAAGCCATTTGTCTTCTATAAGGAGCGGTGAAAAAAGAGCTAGGCAACTAAAAAAACTCCCTCCCACCGAAAATGCTAGTCGAAGAAATGAATGTATCTAGACGTATTTTAGTTCTAAAATTCCGGACGGAGGGAGTATTAGCCAACCGGACCGCCCAGCCGGTCCATGGGCCCAAGAAAGAAACATCAGTGCTGGACAGTACTCGAACTTGGGGTCTCCCACTAGCAGCGCCCGCATCTATCCACTCGCCCTGAAGGATGCCCGTGTCGATAGATAGCTCGACGACTATAGAAGGTAAGAACAAACAAGAGCGTTCATATACGTAAACATTTTTCAAAAATTTCTAAACATTTCCTGAAAAAGGGTGAACAATTTTAAATCCGGAGTATATTTTTTTAATGCAAATAGTTTACTAAATTCCAAAAACATTTTCTGAAAATGTTACGCAATTTTTTAAAATCCAAATAATTTTCGAACATCTTTTGACATCTGTGAACAAGTTATGAAACTATGAACATTTTTAAAAAGTGCAAACCGAATTTGAAAATTCCATACACTTTTTGAAAACCAGGAAACATTTTTTTAACTTTTTACAAAAATAGTAACCATAGACATTTTTTTGAACTTCTATTATTTTGAAAAGCGCAAACATTTTTTAGATTACCGAACATTTGTAATTTATGAACAAGATTTTTAAAAACCGAACATGTTTTGGAAACTTTGTATAAATTTTGTTCTGGATTAAAAAATTGTTCCCATTTTTTTTTAATGATGATGTTTCAGAAAGTGTTCACTTTTCAAAATTCACTGAGTTTCCAAAAAATGTTCTATTTTTTCAAAAGGTGTTTGTACTTTAAAAATATTTGGGGATTTCAGAAATTGTTTACAGTTTCAAAATGTATTAGCCCTTAAAAATGTATTCAAATATTGATGTTGTGGCCTTCAAAAATTGTTTACATTTTCAAAAAAAAATTGCCCTTAAAACATGTTTTCAAAATATATCCAGGTTTCTCATTATATAATTATAACAGTCATTTGGAGTCATTTGGTCCAGTGGCTAGTAGGTGGAGTTCAGCAGCGCTAAGTTCGCAAGTTCGATTCCCCGTAGTGTTTTTTGTTATTTTTACGTTGCACGTTTAAAAAGGGGGGAAAACTCACTTCGTGTTTGGTGGTGGGACGGCTCAGTTGCATCCGTAGCCAACTATCCCAGGGTTTGACCTGCCACATCGACAATTCATATTTGGGAACGCCCTCAAGGTTCGAAATAGACCAGGATCATGAGTATTTGTGTGCTGATTTTCAGGATTACAAGTTTAGGGTTCTCTTTCACTTTTGTCTACAAGTTCAATGTTTCATTTTGTGTTTGCTAGCTAGCTTGTTGCCTTTGCTTACCTAGTATATTAGCTTGCGCCACTAAAGCTAAATCTTCCATTTGTATTCAAACCATGCTGGAGTCATCCCTAGAAAGAGCAATATCTTTCGAGTAAATATTTGCTGCGCTATCTTATCTAGGAGGAATCTCTTGTGATGTGAAACTTGACATTACACAGCAGGCTTTTAGGCATTCTCCCAGTGACAGATGTTAAAAGCATTCTCTGGGTGACAGATGTACTCCCTCCGTCATATTGGATGTAATAAGATCTTATATTATGGGATGGAGGGAGTATGATTCTGATGTAAAACAGAAGATAAACATCTAAATTCAGGGTACACCAAAAATATCAGACGTCAATGTGCAATTTCTTTTAACTATGATCTTCGTTGCAATTTACAGCATGACTGACTAGTAGCCTTGTAAAACCTTTCCAGACGCTAAAAGATGATAAAAGGACGACGAGCTTTTCCAATAGCAGCTCGGCATCCTGACCAAGGGCATCCGACCCCCTTGGCATTGCAATATAAAATTGATCTCCCAACAAAAAGGGGAGCCAAACTGAAGAAATAACCAATCAATCAAACCCAGGACCTAACAAAAAATATAAAACAGATCTACCAAATAACCTGAGCAGACTAGATTTGATTTGGTAGAAAGAAAAGCCACGAGCATATACATGATTTGTGCACAGATCGAGTGGGGAAAGGAATGTGGAAGTCGTGAGCGGAAGGACTACCCGCTTAGTCCTTTCTTTGGTGTAGGAAGCTAAACCCAGAATTCTCCCGGATCAAAGGTGGCATATCAACGTCCATTACCTTGATTTCTGTGATTGACTTTGAGATGTCATCCAATCAAAATGGAATGCTGTGGTTTGAAGTATCAGGGGCAATGTTAGATCAGGGGCACAAAATTACTGTGGCAAACTAATTAGTATTGAACTTGGAACAAGAAATAACCTTGAATCATCATCCAACAAGAAAGAACTGCTCACTGCATTGTTCGAGTCTTCTGTCATCATTATTCTCATACTTGAGATGACCTACAACCAATTTGGTTCACTGTCAGAAATGGGAAGTAGTAAAGGAACATAGATAGCACCACTTGCTGACACAGTAACATATGAAACTTGAATAAACCGTAATTATATTAAGTATAACAAGCTTACCTCTGATGAAACAGTGTGGGTGCCATATTTGTCATCCCAATACATTGTACTGGTTCGATATAGCTGTTGTATGCTAAGGACCTGAAAGTTTTTGAAGTATGTGACAAGTCACAACTAACATATGCTTTAATGATTGCCGAAATTTAAGTGAATTCAAAGTCACTTACAGGGCACAAATCGTTGGTGATTTCTTTCAATGTTTTCTTAGGCTTTGGATGAATTACCTAATAATACAAGTACACGTATCATTAGGTTACATACAATTTTCACTTACAAAGTTGTAAATAGAAATCTAATCAGTATAGGACACGCATAAGGAATCCAACGGCCTGCCTAATATGCTTCAACTCTTCCCAGGAAGAACCTGCATACTGTGCACCAAATTCACATAAAATTAGCACACGAATTAAATATCACCGGTACTACCTCTTCAGTGGCGTAAATGCACCACTGCTCTAACTCAGTCAATCCAGCTTTGACATATTCTCCTTGCTAAATGAACAGCACTCACGTTGGAGAAGCAGATTGCAAGATACAGGATATCTTAAAATCCTAACGGGAAGAAGTAAAATGTACGGCCGGTAGTGCAAGAGCCATCTCTTACCTATTGAACAGCTGGACATTAATAAACGAAAATATCTGAGTGAACACCTTGCTGATTAAAAATGAAGGGACCTGACATATCAATAAAATACATGTTAATGCATACATACTCAAAAATAGTGTGTCCATTTAGAGTTTTAGGTTACATACATAATTGGCTTTCAAAACATTCAGGTCGTTTGTTAATATTTTCACAATACTCTGCCAATGTGCGATCAGAGTTTGTTGGGCCAAGGCATTTGCTTGAGAACAAGATCCTTTTATCAAACTTGCACGAGATGTTCTTGGTGCCTGCAAAACATGTAAAAGTAAAAAATTAACCCTGAAGTTACTGTTTTCTGTGAAATAAAAGGAATTCTAGTGGCAACAAATCATACCTGGATGCAAAGACCAAGCAATGGAGATATCTCTTTCTTCAGATTGTCTCTAATCATTCCTCAAGGAAAGCTGTAAGCTGTTGCTTGAAAAGCGGAGCAGGATACTTGGCTTCAACTTGACGAAGATCACCTAGTCATCCAATCAAGCGGCTACCATGAAAAGGTCGCACAACACTTTGTGGTGAAGCACGAATTCCCTTGTGTATTCAGAAACAACAAAATTAAGAATTTCTCAGACTATAAAACTAGCAAGGGCAGGATAAAGATGTTTTACCGAAAAAAAACCTCCCAAACGATGCAGCAGTTGACCTTCGCCTCTGAGGAGTGAGTCCAGCTGCTCCAGTTGTTTTCAGTGTCCGTTGTAGAAGTAGGAGTAATGTGGATGAATTGGAGAGCCAATACGCTAACTTGTCGTTATTGTCCTGGACCTTTGGAAAGGAACAATTCGAACATGACTATATAGCAGTACCCATAGAGAATAAACGGAAAAAGGAAATGTAAACTTATGTTGTTGCAGCATTTTAAATTTTGTTATTACCCCTTTTATTTATATGTGCTACTCAAGGTCTATCATGAAGGCCTAAGATATCCATTAAATCAAACGAAACAAAATATGAGTATTTCTCCCAGAAAGAAGGGTTCTCAAAGAAACAAGCGATAGGTATTACCTACCTCTATAGCAGAGCCTATTGTTTGAATAATACGGTCAAAAACACCAATTCTTTCAACTTCAAATGATCTCCAGTGCACAAGAGACGCCTGTATATAACGTAAGCTGCAATAGCCCTACCACTGGGAATCCCAAATCTTGTGATAGACACTTGATTAGCAGGTCTTGGCTTTCCTGGAGCATAAAATTCAAACATACATACATAGAAACGTAAATGATACAATTTCAGGGTCAAGGAAGAAAAAAAAGGTATATAACTCGGAAAGATTAAACAAACAAAGGTGTAGTCAACAAGTAGCACACCTGTTGCTTCTCGTTAAGTGATTTTTGTGGCTTCTCCTCAGCCTCGAGTTCTTTGAGATTCAGTGAGATGGGGGTTACATCCTGCACAAAGGTATTAATATAGAAAATTTATTTATTATAGCAGTTGCTTTTTGAATTATAACTCATCTATTTGGTAATGTTCTTTCCACTTACTGGTGGTGATTTTACCTCCCGATTCGAAGCATGCACAATCTCCGGAGTTCTCAGCTAACAAAGTCAGTTAATTTGAAATATTAGGCCATTTTGATGAAAATAAAAGTGTATTTGTACAGAATGCAAGTGCCAGGGGTATGACATACTTGGAAAGGAGACTTGGGATAGGCAGCTAATGATTTCGCAGTCGGAGAAATAGCTACAGCCTGTTGAGGTTGTATGTGTAGTCAATGGCTATTCATTCTGAAGATTCACTAGGTAAACAAAAGAAATACTTCTGATAATTGGGTTACTGAGCAACAAATTCAACGTTTTGAAATTGGACTCGCTATACTTGTATTCAACTCACACTAAGTCACGGATGTGCCATAATCAATTGATGTCCCCTTTTCCGAGAAATCCTTCCTCAGAGCTTCTACCTTAGATTCATCCCCACATTTCACATAGGCCTCAACCATGATATCATAAATGCGACTGCAAGGAACAACATCCTTGTCCAACATTTCTTTATACAGATTTTCCATCTCATGTATTCTTCTTGCACCACCCAATGCACTCAGAAGAATACGATATGTTCTCGATGAAGGTTTGATGCCACACTTGCACATTTCTTTCTGAAGCTCCAAAGCTCTATCAGTGTTGCTCCTGTAGCAGCATGCTGATATTAGAGTATTATAGCTGACAACGTCAGGAGTTAATCCATGATTTCTTAAGCTGTGAATTAGTTCCTCTGCTTCAGATATCCGAGACTGCTTGCAAAGGCCTTTTATCAGCAAATTGCATGTAACTATACTTGGAGGTACCCCACTAGTCTTCATCTTTTCAGCTAGAGTAAAAGCCTGTTCAGTGGCATCACAGTCTATATATGCATCTATGATCGCATTGTACACCTGTGCACCTGGTAAAACATCTTTATGGAACATATCATCCAAAATAGCTACTGCTTCCGGATTTTCCCATTCTTGCAAAAAGGCATTGACAATTGAACCATAGGAGACAACATTTGGCTTTAGCCCTTCTCTCGCATATCAGAAAGTAGAACAAAACATTTTTCAAGCTGCCCATCCCTTCCATAAGCATCAATAAGCGTATTGAAAGTTTCCACACTAGGACTCACTCCATTCTTCTCCATCTCTGTGACCAAAGCATGTGCTTCTGTGATTCTTCCAGCCTTACCCAAACCGCTTATTAGTGCATTATAGGTGATGTGATCTGGACTAAGAAGGCGTGATTTCATCCGCTGAAAGGTTGAGAAGGCCCTTCAAACTCTCCAATCTGACAATACCCATTGATAAGAGTGTTGTAGATAACCCTTGTTGGGAGTTGTCCTGCATTTACAAACGCCTGCAGTACCTCTTCTGCCTTTGAAATTTTGCCATCGTTGCAAAGACCATTCAGCAAAATACTACAAGTGTAAGCCCCAATCTTCACACCCTTCTTCACAGACTCCTCAAACAAGGAAAGCATTGCCTGTGAGTCTCCAACTCTGGAATAACCATCGAACAGAATGCTATATGTGAAACAGTCCAGCACCATCTTTCGTGACATCATTTCATGCAACACCGCGGTCGTCTCGCCTATCCTTCCAGCACGGCACAGCCCTGACAGCAGCACATTGTAAGTGATCATATTCGGCTTCAGGCCATGATGCAACATCTGATCCCGCAGCCTAAAACCAGCCTCCAAGTCCCCTATCTTGATGTGTCCATCGATCATCGTATTGTACGTGATATGACTTGGCAACACAGCCCTCTTTCCCATTTCATCAAACACCTTGACAGCGTCACTACCCCTTCCTGCTCTCCACAGTCCAGCGATGACCACATTGTATGAGAACGCGTTGGGCGGTGGGGCGCCGTGGCCTTCACAATCCATCCGACGAAGCATCCGGACAGCCTCGTCGACATCACCTGCCACGACGCACGCCTGGATGGCCTTGTTCCATGTGAAGGTGTCGGGGCGTGCCCCGGCGGCATTTAGGGAGGTCGAACGCCTGGCGCACGTCGGCGTGGCGGCCGAGGGAGAGGAGGGACTCGAGGAGGAGGTTGCAGGAGGATAGAGACGGCAGAGTTGCGCGGGCGTCGGCGAGGAGGGAAAGTAGCCTGAGTGCGCCGTCGGGGAGGCCAAGCCGCGCGGAGGCAACGACGAGCGCGGAGGCGGCGTCGGAGAGGAAGGATGGGGATGCGGGTCAACTTGGGAGGCGGCAGCGGTGGAGACAAGGGCGTGATAGAGGTCGGGACGGAGGTGGCTGGTGGCCGGGAGGAGAGGAGGAGTGATTTCGCCAGGCTGACGGAGGCGTGGAAGCGGCCAGCGGCGAGGAGGTTGGCGAGCTCGCGGATAAAACCTGCGCCAGCGGCGGGAGTGGTGGAGGAAGAGGAGCAGAGGAAGCGGCGCAGGGTAAGCGAGACATTTCTTCTCCGTCTGTGGGGCACTCGCTGGTTCTTCCTCTTCGACCTATGGCGATTACAGACTTTGATTCGAGTACAACTTGGGGAAGGGGAAGAAGAGGATCGCGAGCGCAGCTCGATACAGAGGAGATACAGAGGAACACACGCACACACGCCTGTGCCCTCACTATACCTGGCCATATCTTGGGCCGGGCCTACGTAAGCCCACAACAGAAAACCTAGGCCGGGCTCAGCCCGACGTCGGGCCTAGTTTTCAGGCCCAAGCCCGGTCCATGAATGGAAAAGCCCGCCGGGCCTCGGGCCGGGCCCCTTCCTTAAAACACATAAATGGCAAGCCCAAACCTGGCCCGACCTAGCACTCAGGCTCAAAAACTAGGCCCAGGCCCGGCCCGCGGACAAGACAGGGCCGAGTCGGGCTATTTCGGGTTTGATCGGGTCAGGCCGGGTTTTCCATGGCCAGGTCTAGCCCTCACCCACCTACCACACCTGCTCATATGAGCTACCTACGGGTTCAGTTGGGTTGAACATGTAGGAGACCCATTGGGGCCAGTGAACTTGTGGCATGGCCTCCTTTCTCTCTTGGGCCAACCTGGTGTAGCTCTTCCTTCTGCCTACCCTTATGTAGTGTGGTCGCCAACACCCCCCCCTTTCTTCGAACACGACTTGTCCCCAAGTCGTAGTAGTATGGAAGTGACGATGAAGATCTTCAAGGTCCTCCCAGGTATCTGGTGTAGCTTGCCGTCATGCTAGCGAATCGGGCCTTGCTCCCCGTGATCTTGTTCGAGCCGCGGCACCAGTGTTTGTCCAATATCTCCACAGGAATATTTACAGCATCAAAAAGTGATGGAAGAGATGAGGATGCGCTCGCACCTGGGGTCAAAGCCTTGCGAAGTTGCGACACATGGAAGACTAGAGAGATCGAGGATCCTTATGGTAGCTTCAAATTACATACGCCACCTTGTTCACCCATCGGACCAACAGATACGGTCCAAAGAACTTGAAGTCGAGCTTGTGGTTGGCTCGACGCCGAATCGATGTCCGAATGTACTATCAGAATTAAGGAAGACACAGTCACCAACCTAAAATTCCTGGGTGATCGCTTTATCGGCCTAATCTACTTTTCACAATTTGTTTGGCGCTGAGCAAATGTTGCCTTATGTGTCCTCGTGATTTGTGGACGCTCCTCCAGCCCATTTGTTTAGCTCTCGAATCGGTGATTGCTTGGTCGAAGCAACCCTGTGTATCGTGGTTCTTGGTCGTAAACCACCGAGAACTGCGGTGCTCGCTGAGGTAGAATGGTATGTCGAGTTGTACCGCATTCAGCCAAAGCTAACCATCTGCTCCGATTGGTGGGGTGTTGTGCACAAAGCGCCGCAAGTAGGTTTCGAGACATTGGTCGACACGCTCCGCTTGGCCATCGGTTTGCGGATGGTGGCATGAACTCATCTTCGCCCACGCCTTTGCAACTTGAAGATCTCTTACCAACCTTACCGTAAAAACCGCATCTCTGTCGCCAAAAATGATAGCTTCTGTGTAGGCCGGAGTTTGTAGACTTGATCAATGTATAACTGGGCTATAACTTGCGCTGTGTACGGGTGCTTAACTGTAATGAAGTGGGCGTACTTAGAGAAAGTCTCGACCACCACCAAAATGCAATTATACTGCCTGGACGGGGGCAATCCCCCAGTGAAATCCATGGAGACCAAGTCGCAGCAACGCTTGGCGACCGGCAGAGGATGGAGGAGTCCTGGATATTGCGCACGATCTAGCTTCGCTTTGTCGATGATTTGGTGTCCGAACATGCTCTTTGATGTGTTGCTTCATCCTGTGCCACACGGAAGATGCTTGATTCTTCTCAGATGTGGCCGGAAGCCCGAGTGGCCACCCACAAGATTATCATGCAAGGCATGCATGATTTGGTGTTGAGATGCATGTTGTCGCCACCAGCATCTTTAATTCCTTTGAAACGGACAATGCCCTGGTGCAAGGTGAATTTGCCCCCAGCCACTGGTGCTATGGCAAGTTGGGTGATCAGCTGTTGTGTCTTCGGGTCTTGGTCACAACTGTAAGTGCATCTAGTTCCACCCCTAGTTGGTTTTGGAGTATTGACGACAAATGTGGTTAAGGGACTAATGCGTTTGTGAGAATTGCAGGATAACGCAGGTAGTGTCCCGCATTGATTCGGTTTACCTCACGGAGATGACCCCTAAAATGTATGAAGACATTGACGACAATGGTGGTATGTGAAGATATTCACATTGAAGACTATGACATGAGAAGACATTGAGTGAAGACTATGGAGCGCCAAGACCGTGGTCGTCACTGCTTCCTTTTCTTCTTTGTTGAGTCATAGGAACCACCGCATCAAGTAAGTGGGGTCCAAGTGATCAAAGTCGTAATGATCAAGTGATGCTCAACCTGAATCCTATGTCTTCGAGCGAAGACAATGAGAGCAAAACTTATCCGTAGTCGGATGAGTCACTTTGCTTGTAGCCCAAGTAAAGTTGTCGTGTGTTTGAAATCGACCATGGAACACGTGTCGGGCCTTTAGTGACCTGTGGTCATTTTACATAACAGGTCGGGTTGCCTAGTGGCTATAAATAGCCCACCCCTACACCATAAATTGGTGGTCGCTTTCGAGTTAGTGCACGGCTTTTGTCGCTTTGAGAGCAACCCACCCTCGAAGCCTTTGAGAGAGAAATCCTTGCGAGGACAAAGCCCAAACACCCAGAGCCAAAGAGTGTTAGGCATCATCAAGTCTTTCGTCTGTCAGGTGACTAAGACTTATTACACTTGAGGACCCGTGAATCCTCCACCGGTTAGGGTGTCGCGCTCGAGCATCCAAGAGTCATTGTGGATTGCCTATGAACGCAAATTGCGGAAGGTTCTAAGTCTACCTTGAAGACTTACCAGAGTGATTGGGCGAGGACCGTGTGTCCTTAGCTCAAGGGGAATAAGGTGAAGACGCCGGTCTTCTTCGAGTTGAATCTCAGCCTCCCTAACTGAGATGTACAATTGTCACAAAGAATCGAACCGGTCCAACAAATCCTCGTGTCTTCAACAAGTGACCGGTTCTATCTTCTCCTCTCTTTACTTAGAGTTTGTCTTCGTGAAGTCATTGCTCATCTATCATACCTATTTGACTTCATTGCTTGACAACTTCGCTGATTGGCTTCTCACTATCTTCCATCTTGATCCTTACTACCAAGCTGCTATTAGTCTTGTACTTTCAACGTTATTGCATACTTGACTATGGTTTGCTTGTTGTAGTTTACCTTCCACGCATATCAATTAGGTCATTTCTATTGTTTGTCTTCGTGAACATGCATGTTTTGAAGACTTTCCTAAAAATCGCCTATTCACCCCCTCTAGTCGATAACTAGCACTTTCAATTGGTATCGAGCAAGGTACTCCCTTGTTTCCGTGTGATTTGGTTTAACCACCGGAGTTTTAGCTATGTCGACCGCAGGATAATCAAAGTCTCCGCCGCTTGCCCCTGGTGTTCGATGGAACCGACTATCCCCTACCGGAAGAATAAGATGTGCATGCATCTTGAAGCCATTTATGTCGACCTGCGGTATGTCGTCAAGAACGGGCGTTCCCAAAAGCTGGTGAAGGTGTCACCCCGCCGATGTCAAGAAGTTCATTCAACCGACTCTACCGCAAAGAACATCATCTCGTGGTCATCCGACCAAAGGACAAGATGGCTGCATGTGAGTGCTCCGGAACGCCGAAGCTAGTCCGGATCAAGCTATCCAAGGTCAACGTATGCGTCTCAACCTGTAGAGATCAAAGGATCGGTGTTCTTCGTGAACCTCTTCAACCGCTTCAAGAGAAAACGACAATGAAAATGTCCAAATTTCACGCTTGATCGCCTCACCGACATCACAAATGAGCTTCATGCTCTTGGCGCCACCGAGATCACCAAGCATGAAATCGCTAATACACTACCGAGATCACTTGATGCCTCTTTTGACACCCTTGCCCTCATGATACAAGAACGCCCCGACTTCAAGACACTCGATCCGTCGATATACTTGAGAGGCTCAACACACATGAGTTCCAAATTTTCCGAGAAAAGAGATATCTATGGCCCCAACTATGGCCGAACTCAAGCGCTTTGAAGGCAAAAGTTGTTTCCTCATCCGAAGAAGAATCATTTGGGTTACGATGATCCTCAAGTCATTGGAAAGGAACTTGCTATGCTTGTGAAGAAGTTCCGTAAGTTCACTAGGAAGAAAGGCTTCGTAAAGTCTTCACGATCCAGCTCAAGAAATGATGAAGCTTCCACTCATGACTACAAGAAGAGAACCCGTCACAAGTGCAAGAAAAGCGGACACTATATCTCCGAAAGTGTCCACAATGGGACAATGAGAAGAAGAAGAAGAAGAGCAAGGAATATGATTACGATGACAAGAAGAAGAAAAATCTTCAAAGTCTTCTTCCAAGTCCTCATCAAAGTCTTCATCTCATAAGAAGAGCTCATCCGGCAAGGCTCGTGCTTTTGTTGGCAAAGAAATGGATTCAGAGGAGGAGTCCGCTTCGAGGAGGTGGAGGTGGAGTCCAAGAGGAGTCCGACCACTGGCGTTGCAGAGTCCTGCTTTAGCCACAGCCTATGTTGCCAAGTCCATCTTCAACATCAAGACAATGACTTCCACACCAACGCTGAAGCCGATGACAAGGACGACCCTGCTCCCACTCTATCGCTTCATGGCACGTGGTGCCAAGGTAAAATCACGGATGCTTACTTTCAAACATCAAGTGAAGATGACTCGATTGTGAATCCAAACTCAGCTACAAAACACTTGCTAAAATTGCAACCGAACAACAAAGAGCTATGGAACATACCCAAAAAGCGGTTAGACAAAAGCGATGACCTATTGGACGCGAAATGACACGTTCACGGTCCTTAGTTGAAGACATTAAAATCTTCATGCTAAGTACCAAGAACTTGAAAGTCGCCATGAAACGCTCTCAACTACTCATGAAAAGCTCTCCTATGATTATCTTCAAAGGAAGCAAGAGCTTGAGAAATTGAGAGCGCTCATGAAGATCTTCAAAAGAGAATGAGTCACTTCGCTCAACATATCGGGCCCGCCGGGATGGATTTGAACCACCATGTCTAAAATGTCCGAGCGTGATATCGCTACCTCTGTTCTTGAATGTTCAATCGTCAAGCTATCGTTGCATTATCTTCAACTACTAATGTGGTAACTAACCCCTCTGCGGAGGATACCACCGCTATTGCCGATGAAAATGCTAGGTTGAAGGCATTGCTTGAAATAGGGATGTATAAAAGTCCGAAGGGCATCGTACACTTTATGTATGTCCTCAAAAGCGTATTCTCGAATCAAACCCTAGGAAAGAGGGTGTTGGGTTCGAGAGGAAAATGAATGTTGATGGTTCCCTCGAAGCCCGAGTAGTATCCCAAAACCACATGGGTTCTTGTCAAAGGGACCTTCAAAGGATCCATCCACCTTATCTGGCTTTACCTGTGCTAACCCTATTATCATTGATGAATCCTTTGATGCAAACTATAAGCTGTTCAAGAATCGAATGGTGAAGTGTTTGCGAGGTATATTGGTACTAATCGCAGAATGGACCACCTATGAAGAAGATCCGGGTTCCCAAAAGTTGTCTTGAGAATCTTCCATTGATCGTCATCATGACACCACCGGGAAGAAGACAAACCCAGCACCTAAGGCGCCATATGGTCCAAAGGCTTTACATGACAGAGGACTCAATCCCAGTCTCCCTAACGCCAATGTTTTGCAGGGAAACCAGTACTCAAATTTATGAATATGAGCGCAGGTCTCCAAACCGCTATGTTCATAGAACTAAGAACTTTCTTCGCTTATTCATATGAGTATCACTCATCTCTCGCAAGGCTATTTGCTAGGGCTCCAAAGTCAAGTTCTCGGGATCTTTGCACTTAGACTCATTGCTTCTAAGCCACCCTCAAGATGTGGGTGGTTAAGAAGAATTAACCTTCTTTTGCAGAAAGGGTCTCCACCAAAATCAAAGGCGTCTGATGATATTGTCGGGGACCTAAAACATCTTGTAGGGCACAAGATCAAATGCCCAAATGGTCTCACTATGTATTTTGTTCTGAACTGCTTGCCATTCATCCTATCACCATAATCTTGATTTAAGCTTCAATAATCCACTTGCCCGTCAAATGTTTATGCTTCACAATGCTCTTGGTGAAGTTTATCCCCTAACTGCATTATAGGGTATGACACCTCATGCTTCGTAATGGATTATGGACAAGTGGATGCACTAATCATATAGGACCGTGATCAAGTCTTCTCATGGACTCAACCTTACGCCCATCGACAAGAGTCACATCACATTTGGCTTCTACACCGTAAAAGCAAGGTATTGGGTCTAGGTAGAGTTGCAATCTCAAAGGATCAACACATGGATAAAGTGATGCTTGTTGAATCCCTTTGGTTTCAACTTGATGTCTGTCTCAATGCTTTGTGACTTGAACATGATTGTGATATTCGGAAAATATCGTTGCCTTGTACTAATGGAATCTGACAAGTCTCTAGTCTTTGAAGGGTATAGGAAAGATGACTAGGGCAAAGCACCCCTCGAAGACAATCATGACGACATCTCAACCCTTCGAGCTGTTACACATGGACTTATTTGGCCCTACTCACTACTCTACCTTCACAACAACCTATTGTCTCTATGGCTTCGCCATTGTTGATGACTACTCAAGATACACATGGGTGCACATAATTCTCTACAAGACTGAAGTGCAAGATGTCTTCAGACGCTTCGCCAATCGAAAGCAATGAACAATTATGGCATCAAGATCAAGCATATCGAAGTGACAACGGCATCAATTCAAGAACACCGGACTTGATCTTTATCCGGATACCATGGGAATCACTCATGAGTTCTCTGCTCCATACACACCTCAAAGAAATGGCATCGTGGAGCGCAAGAACATAACCCTCATTGAGATGGCTCGAACAATGCTCGACGAGTACAAGACACCAAGAAAGTTCGCCCGGTTATTGATACAAAGCATGTCACGCCATCAACCGTGTTTACATCCATAAGCTTCCGAACAAAACATCCTATGAGCTCCTTATCGCAAGAAGCCAAATGTCAACTACTTCAGAGTATTTGGGGCTAAGTGCCGGATCAAGGATCCCCATCACAAGTCAAAATTTGAACCCAAAGCTCACGAAGGCTTCATGCTTTCCTATTCTGGAAAGGACTCGCACTCCTACAGTAGTCTTCAACCTCTATCTCTACAAAATCGTCAAACAGTTGGACGTATGCGATTTGATGAAACCAATGGTTCACAAAGAGAGCTGCCGCCAAGTACACTAGACGAAGCTTCGCCAATGAATCTATCAAGCTAATGGGAATCGTGAAATCATTCCTTCAAGCACACCAAGAAGAACTTATCATTTCGCACCTAACCAACTCAAGACAATGCTCACCAAGACAATCCTCCCAATGATGACAATGATCAAGATGAGCAAAGTCTTCGGCCCGATTCATCCTCGTGTTGCAAATGAAGTACAGATTGAGAAGATAATCGATAGCATCAATGCACCTCGGTCCGCTTACTCGCCTCAAGAGCAACACAAATTAGCAAATTTCTCAGGCACTTTTCCTTTGTGTCAATATCGTAACCCAAGAAAGTTCTTTGAAGCCTTTATGGAACCGTAATGGATACAAGCTATGCAAGAAGAACTTCAACAGCCAAGCTGAATAATGTTTGGGAACTTGACAAGCGCCCCGACCTCGCAAGCATAACATTATTGGCACCAAAGGATATATCGAAACAAGCAAGATGAGCATGGTCAAGTCGCCGTAAACAAAGCACGCCTTGTGGCTCAAGGATATACTCAAGTTGAAGGAATTGACTTCGATGAAACATTTGCTCCTCGTAGCTAGGCTTGAAGCCATTCGCATACTACTAGCCTATGCTAACCACCACAACATCTTGCTATATCAAATGGATGTGAAGAGTGCATTTCTCAACGGCAAGATTGAAGAAGAAGTATATGTCGCCAACCACCGGCTTTGAAGATCCAAAACATCCTCGATATGGTGTACAAGCTAAATAAAGCACCGTATGGACTCAAACAAGCTCCTCGCTACCGGTATGATAATTTATCAAAGACTTCAAGAGCAAAGGCTTCAAACCCGGATCCCTTGATCCCACACTCTTCACGTAAGACATATGATGGTGAACTGTTTGTATGCCAAATATATGTGGATGACATTATCTTCTACCGCACCAACCGTAAGTATAGTGATGAATTTGGATACATGATGCAAGAACAATATCGATGTCCATGATGGGAGAGCTCAAGTTCTTCCTTGGTCTTCAAATTCACAAGAAAGGAATGGCATCTTTATATCTCAAGAAAAATACCTCCAAGATTGTCTCAAGAAGTTTGGAATGCAAGATTGCAAAGGTTACATCGACGCCAATGCCAAATTAAACACCATCCGGGTCCCGGCGACAATGGTAAAGAGTTCGATCAAAAGGTATACCGCTTCCATGATTGGTTCCTTACTTTACCTATGTGCATCTAGGCCAGATATTATGCTTAGTGTTTGCATGTGTGCTCGATTCCAAGCGGCACTAAAGGAATCGCATCACTTAGTCAGTGAAGTTTAATTCTTCGATATTTGGCTCACACCCCAACACTGGGATTATGGTATCCAAAGGGCTCAAAATTTGATTTGGTTGGATTTTCGGATGCTAATTATGTCAGTGACAAGGTGGATTGCAAGTCTACATCGTGCACATGTCACTTTCTCGGGACGATCACTTGTCCGTTGGTCTTCAAAGAAGCGTAACTGTATCACTCTCAAGCTTCTTTGAATCTGAATACATTCATTTCTTTGGATCTTGCCGTGCTCAGCTTCTATGGATGAAGCAAACTCTCAAGGACTATGGCATCAATCTAAAACAAGTACCTCTCTTCATGCGACAACTAAGCGCCATCAAGATTGCCAACAATCCACCAACACTCAAGACAAAGCACATTGAAATTCGCCATCATTTTCTCGTGGATCATGTCATGAAGAAAGATATTGACATCATTCACGCCAACACCAAGAGCAATTGGCGATATCTTCACAAAGCCCTTGGATGAGAAAAGGTTTTGCAAGTTACTTGCAGGAGCTAAATATCTTGGAATCCTCAAATGTCCCGTGATCAAGCACACATCCTAACACTTATGCATGTTGATGACTTAGATGTGCAACACACTTAAGTAAAGTATATCTTCAATCAATGAAGACTTACATTCGAGTGTGAATACATTAACGTGGGAATTTGATTCTCGAGCGCCACGACAATTGTGCGCCTCGAGTATGCAGGTCTAATACTTCCTATACGGTGGTAACGCCACCACCAAATTTCTCTGCTCAAGTGTTTCACTCATGGCGTTATTTACGCAATATCTTCGCATTTGATTTGTCTTCAACTTCAACTATCTTCATGATTTTCTTCACTATGTTGATTTGGTTGCTTATATATATATATATATATATATATATATATATATATATATATATATATATATATATATATATATATATATATATATATATATATTGTTCTCCTCTCTACAAGATTCACTTATAGCTATGTCTTCCAAGTTGAATCTTTTGAACTAAGTGAATGTGATCGACCCTAATCTCTATGCTTTCTATCTCAAACTCTATCTGTCCAAATCATATGCATTCTATTGAAATCGTGAATGTCTTCTTCAAGGTCCTTGTCGCCAGAAGACACAGTAGACAAACTTTAAGTCTGTTTAAATGATTCATCCTCATCGTTGAAATCCGAGAAGCCGGAACGTCCATCCGACAAACTCAAGAGGCGTGGGAACGTGGGACAACTCAAAGTGTATGTTGCATGCTTGCCACGTGCCCCTCGGATGTGAACCGCCAGGCACCTGCACTGTAATTGCACCGTGCCGCACACCTCCTTATAAATACATGTCCTCGGTAAAGAAAACCTTCTTCCACCTCTCCACCTCGTCAAAACTCCTAAGCGCCACCGCTAGCTCTCGACGACGCCGGCGACGAAGCGCTTAGCTGCCAGCAACTTCTCCGACGCCGTCCTCACGCCACCGCGAACATCGCCCCTCTCCGCCGCTGGCCAGTAGGTGTCCTCCGTCGCCAAGTTAGGGCACGGTGGATTGAACTGCTCGGCCTCCTTTTCTTCCGCCTAGCAGCTCTTCAAGTGGTAAATATAACTCTATTTTACCATCTTTTTATCCTCAAAGATTCATCCTTCTTACCAAAATTGGTTTCGCCATACAATGTTAGATCTATTCTGTCTCGCATCTCATATCGCCTAGTATATTCACTTAAGCTTCACAACTAGTTAGATTCCTCACTTGTACTTATTCACGGATTCGCATAAACTGGAACCAACTCTCAACAGATAAGTGAATGTCTTCGCATCATGAGGTCAATGTCTTCGAACTGATTTATCTTCAAAATCTTTTGAGAATGCATATGACCTCTTCCCCTTCCTCGCATCTCTAATGTCACACAGTACATGTCCGTGGGAGAATCCCTTGGTTCTCATAGTCCGCATTCGCTTGCGTAATTCTACAAAGATCAAATTAACTCTCCCGGCCGCCTCGCTTGTCCAAAGAACGCAAGCCCTTGAAGCCTTCGAACGTATTGAAGCCATTCAGTTTGAAATTCATGGCTACAAATAAATCAGTCAGAAGGGCGGCGACAGCCGTGGGGAACCTCAAAAGATCTCGCCTGATGACCTCGCAGAGCTTTACAAGACAGATCCCAAGAGAATTACAATCAACAGAAGACGCGAATCCAATGGATTCATTAATATTAACAAACAATGGTTCAAGTACAATTTCGTGACCTAGGAATACGCCGAGAAGAATGCTATCGTAAGCCCTTTGGGGTGATATTCTCTTCGAGGCCTTCCACCCAAGAACATGGGTCAAGCTATTGCACAGGTTTCTATCCTTGTATGGTCCGTGGACCTCAGCCGAGAATGCCGACCCAACGCTCATTGCTCGGTGTCGGATTTATAATCTCTTCAAGCGCAACTTCCAAAGACGCAAAGGCTTCGCCAAGGAAAACAAGAAGTCATTGGGATTAGACTTCAACCTGGTCCTCTCCGCTTCCCCGGTGGCCGACGGGCTCACGTGATGTCAACCCAATGTCATCGGTCCCTTTTCAAACCTTGATGGCCTCATCACTTACATCTTGGTCCAAGGTGCCAAAGTGGATCACTCGATGACAAATCTGCCTCGCATAATATATCACATCATCAAAGCGAACTCTATGGCCTATCAAAGGGCATTCATCATCTCGCAAAACTTGAAGGAGCCATGAAGACATTGGTCTTTACATCCTCAATGGCATCAGCCTTCAATACGCACAATTCTTCATCCCAAGAATTGGTCGCGATGCGGATCAGATCTTTTGGTCCGGAAATTTTATGCTCCATGGGTCATGTGCCTCATCAAGATGCACTCGCTATCAACTATCGCCCTCCGCCGCAATCATCCGATCTTTCTACCAGAGGTTGATATGTCGCTGAAGCCATATACCCCATTCGCCAAAACGCCACTTTGTCTTCGTATCGAATGCATCACCATAGCTTCTCTCAACCCATGGAAGGCGCTCCAAGCAAAGATCCTCGTGTCTATCCTCCGACCGGGAACACTCTGGCCCGCTTCACCATGCTAAACCGAAGCTACCGAGAGCACTATTGCACAACGGCTTTCTAAGCGCTCTCGCCTTAAATAACCGAGAACTTATTGTGGCAATCGCATCGTAAACAAGATAAACATCACTCCGGCTCGCTTACGATGCAAAGCCTCTTGGTGGATGTCAATCGATTCAAATCTTGCCACCAAGAATGCTTTTGTCACTCATGAGACTCCGTCAAGCGATCCCGGAAGAGTTTGACCTTACTCAAGGTCAAGCAGATCTTCAAGACGATTTGGCTTCACCGAACGCTTCAAGTTTGACTCCACTCCTCCACGGAATGCAGTCCCACGACGAACTCCATCACTTGAAGACTCGACTATTCTTCCTCCGCTGCAACGGTGAATGCCAGAGTGATCAATGATGAAGATGATGCTACTTCACCACCCCTACTTCGCACGCATCAACACCGCACTAAGTTCGCCCGCACCGCCAACCAACAACGACAACCCCGCCGTGCATCATCTACTTCGACGAGGACGAGTAGACGCTCTATGTCTTCAAACCTTTTTGGTCCCATCGACAAAAAGGGGAGAAGCATATGAGTTTGATAGTCTTCAAGCCGGGTTCATAAGGGCGGTTGCATAATATTTTGCCTAGTGTTTACAACTCGCTTTTGATACATTTGGTTCCTTGAGTTGTAACACTTCAACTCGATGGTCGCCACTACTTATTTGCTTTACTTTGATGCGATGATAAATTCCGTGATGTGCGATGATAACTTCCGCACTTAGATCATATCGCAGACGTCCATTTTTCATTATGCATGTCATTCTCTTAGTTATATCATTTCATGCATGATGAAATATCTTCATAAGGTGAAGAGGATCTCCACAAGTACAACCTGCCATGTGCATTTGCATTCCAAAAGCAAACTACCTATATGCACATCTTCAGGGGAGCCTTTGCCACTTATGAAGACAATTTCTATCCTTTACAATTTCACATACTTTATCCTCATGAAAATCTTCAACTAGTTTGTCATCAATCACCAAAAGGGGAGATTGTAAGTGCATCTAGTGCCACCCCTAGTTGGTTTTGGAGTATTGACGACAAATGTGGTTGAGGACTAATGCGCTTGTGAGAATTGCAGGATAACGCAGTAGTGTCCCCCCATTGATTCGGGTTTACCTACCGGAGATGACCCCTAAAATGTAAGGAAGACATTGACGACAATGGTGGTATGTGAAGATATTCACATTGAAGACTATGACATGAGAAGACATTGAGTGAAGACTATGGAGCGCCAAGACCTGTCGCTTCGTTGTTTCCTTTCTTCTTTGTTGAGTCATAGGAACCACCGTGCATCGTTAAGTGGGGTCCAAGTGATCAAAGTCGTAATGACCAAGTGATGCTCAACCTGAATCCTATGTCTTCGAGCCAAGACAATGAGAGCAAAAGTTATCCAGAAATGGATGAGTAAGCTTTGCTTGTAGCCCAAGTAAAGTTGCCGGTGTGTTTGAAATCGACCGGAACACGTGTCGCCTCCTTAGTGACCCAGGGTCATTTTTCGGACATAGCAGTCGGGTTGCTCTAGTGGCTATAAATAGCCCACCCCTACACCATAAATTGGTGGTCGCTCAGAGTTAGTGCACGGCTTTTGTCGCTTGAGAGCAAACCCACCTCAAGCCTTTGAGAGAGAGAAATCTTTGCGAGGACAAAGCCCAAACACCCGAGCCAAAGAGTGTTAGGCATCATCAAGTCTTTCTCTGCGGTGACTCAAGACTTATTACACTTGAGGACCGTGAATCCTCCAAACCGGTTAGGCGTCAGCTCTGAGCATCCAAGAGTCATTGTGGATTGCTTGGTGGACGCAATCTGTGGAAGGTTCGGAAGTCTACCTTGAAGACTTACCAGTGATTGGGCGAGGACCGTGTGTCCTTAGCTCAAGGGGAATAAGGTGAAGACGCGGTCTTCCGAGTTGAATCTCAGCCTCCCTAACCAGATGTACAATTGTCACAAAGAATCGAACTGGTCCAACAAATCTTGTGTCTTCAACAAGTGACCGGTTCTATCTTTCTCCCTCTCTTTACTTAGAGTTTGTCTTCGTGAAGTCATTGCTCATCTATCGCACTCTATTTGACTTCATTGCTTGACAACTTTTGTTGATTGACTTCTCACTATCTTCCATCTTGATCCTTACTACCAACCCGCTATTAGTCTTGTACTTTCAATGCTATTGCATACTTGACTATGGTTTGCTTGTTGTAGTTTACCTTCCATTGCATATCAATTAGGTCATTTCTATTGTTTGTCTTCGTAACATGCATGTTTTGAAGACTTTCCTAGAAATCGCCTATTCACGCCCCCTCTAGTCGATAGCTAGCACTTTCAATAACCTTTGATGATCTCCTGTAACCACGCGGGTTGACACACAGAGATGTCATGGAGCTGTTCAGAGGCAGTCACTGAGCGCCGAGAGAGAGCATCTGCGGCGCCGTTGTAAGACCCATTGCGGTAGCAGATGCAGTACTGTAGTCCCAAGAGTTTGGCAAAGGCTTTCTGCTACCAGGGTGTGTGGAGGCGCTGTTCTTCCAAATGCAATTAAGTCATACCGGCCGGGCTTTTGATCACAAACTCGCTAAACTGCAGGTACGACCGCCACTGCTCAATAGCCAGAACAATTGCCAGGTATTCTTTTTCGTAGGTGGATAGTCCTTTTGTGCGGGGACCCAATGCTTTGCCGAGGTAAGCAATGGGATGGCCTTCCTGTTGAAGCATAGCGTCGACTCCATATTCGCAAGCATCCGTCTCAATTATGAATGGCTTGGTTAAATCCGGTAGAGCGGGTGTAGGAGTTGTAACTAGGGCAAACTTGAGTTCTTCAAAAGCGTATTGGGTGGCTGTCATTCATTGGAAGGGTGTGTTCTTGCATAACGGAGTAGTCAGGCCGAAAGTAGCATGCCAAACTGCTTGAAAAACGCCGGTAGTAGCCCCCGCTGTGCCGAGGAACGCATACGACATCCTTGATGACACGATGGTACTGGCCAATCAGCCACTTGTTGTATCTTGCTGTTGTCAGGGGCCGAGCGAGCATGGCAAACTGTTTGACAAAACGTGGTAGTAGCCTACCAGGCCGAGGAACGCCCTGATATCCTTGACACACGCTGGTACTGGCCAATCAACCACTTGTTGTATCTTTTTGTTGTCAGTGGAGACCCCCTGTGCAGAAATAGTGTGGCCTATGTACTTGATTTCTTGCTGGGCTGATAACCCACAAGAATAGGGGATCAACTGTAGCTTCTTTCGATAAGTGAAAGGGCTAGTTATCGACTAGAGGGGGGGGGGGTGAATAGGCGATTTTTATGAAAGTCTTCAAAACATGGGAGTTTCGAAGACAAACAATATAAACAACACTATTCTAATGCAATGAAGGTAGACTACACTAGACAAGCCATAGTTAAGTATTCAATGAAGTGAAAGCATGAAGACTAATAGCAAATAGGTAGTAAAGATCAGGATGGAAGATAGTATGAAGCCAATCGTAATGTATAGTCACACAAAGGAAGTCAAACAGATAATACGAGTAGGCAATGACTTCAATCAAGACAAACTATAAGTAAAGAGGTGTAAGAGATAGAACCAAAGGGCTTCGTATGATAGGGATTTGTTCGACTACCAGTTCTAGTTGTGGACAACCGTGACGTCTGGTTAGGGGAGGCTGAGATTCAACCTCAAGACCTCGTCTTCACCTTATTCCCTTTGAGCTAAGGGACACACAAAGCCTCGCCAATTACTCGGGTAAGTCTTCAAGGTAGACTTCCAAACCTTCACAGACTTCGCTCACCTAAGAATCCACAATGGCTCTTGGATGCTCGTAACGCCGACGCCTAACCGGCCGGAGGATTCACAGTCCTCAAGTGTAACAAGTCTTCAGATCACGCGGACAGAAGACTTCAAAGTGATGCCAAACACTCTTTTGGGCTGGGTGGTTTGGGCTTTGTCCTCGCAAGGATTCTCTCTCAAAGCTTCAGTGGGTTGCTCTCAAACGACAAAAGCCGTGGTACTAACTCTCGAGCAACCACCAATTTATGGTGTAGGGGGTGGCTATTTATAGCCACCGGGCAACCCGACCGGATTTGTCCAAATGACCTCGGGTCACTAAGGAACCGAAGACGCGTCGCAACGGGTCAGATTTCAACACACGCGACAGCTTAACTTGGGCCACAAGTAAAGCCGACTCATCCGACTGGATAAGATTTGCTCTCATTGTCTTCGGTCAAGACATAGGATTTGGTTGAGCATCACTTCACCACTCGACTTTGTTCACTTGGACCCCAGATAATAGAAAAGTGTGGTTCCTATGACTCAACAAAGAAGAAAAGGAAACAACGTAAACAACTAAGTCTTCAAGGCCCATAGTCTTCTACTCAATGTCTTTTCGTGTCATAGTCTTCAATGTGAATATCTTCATTGCACCACCATTGTCTTCAATGTCTTCACACATTTTTAGGGGTCATTCCTAAGAGGTAAACCGAATCAAGGAGGGACTACTACCAGGTTATCCTCGCAATTCTCACAAACACATTAGTCCTCAACTAGGTTTGTCATCAATACTCCGAAACCAACTAGGGGTGGCACTAGATGCACTTACAATCTCCCCTTTTGGTGATTGATGACAAACCGGTTGAAGTTTTCAACGGGATAAAAGTATGTGAAATTGTAAAGGATAAGGTATTGTCTTCATAAGTAGCAAAAGGCTCCTCAAGATGTGCACATAAGTAATTTGCTTTTGGAATGCAAATGCACATGGTAGGTTGTACTTGTGGAGATCCTCTTCAACTTATGAAGACAATTCATCATGCATGATTTGATATAACGAAGATAATGACATGCATAATGAAAAATGGATGTCTGCAAAATGTCTTAAGTGCGGAAATTATCATCGCATTACGCGAATTTATCATGTAATAGAAAATAAGTAGCGCACGACCATCGAAGTTTAAGTGTTACAACTCGTAGAACCAAATGTATCAAGAGCAAGAGTTGTAAACACTAGGCAAAATTTAAAGCAACCGCCCATATGGACCCGCTTGAAGACTATCAACTCATATGCTTCTCCCCTTTTTGTCAGTAAGGACCAAAAAGGTTTGAAGACATAGAGTCTCTACTGCTCCCGTAAGGAGTAGGAGAAGATGCAGGTGGGGTGTCGGGGTTTGGCGGGTGCAAGCGAACTTGGTGCCGTGGTCGTTACGTGTTGGAGGTGGCGAAGTAGCATCATCTTGATCATCGATCACTCGCATTCACCGCTGCAGCGGAGGAGGAATAATCGTAGTCTTCAAGAGACAGGTTCAACGAAAACAACATTCCCCGGAGGAGTGGAGTCAAACTTGAATCTTCTCGGTGAAGCCATTGTCTTGAAGATCAGCTTCAGCACTGAGTAGTGTCAAACCCTTCCAAGTCCTTCGACAGGTTTCGTGAGTGACAAAGGCATTCTTGGTGGCAAGATTGCGAATGTGATTGATATCGACCAAGAGGCTTTGCATTTGTCGTTTCTCTAGTAATGATGCTTATCTTGTTTCTGATGCAAGGCCACAAGAAGCTCGCGGTCATTGAGCACACGGGATCGCTTGCGAGGCCGTTGAGCAATTGTGCTTTCAGTGGCTTCAGTGTGGGCACGGTGAGGTGCACGCGTAGTACCAACCAGGGGATAAACACGAGTGGCAGCCAGTACTCCTTCAATGGGCTGAGTGAAGCTTTCGTGATCTGCATTGTGAAGATGAATATGCTCCTTGGCAGGCTCTGGGTACATGGCTTCAACAGACAGATCAACCTCTGGCAAAAAGATGATATGGTTGCGTGCAGAGGGCTGATAGTTGAAGGCAGAGTGGAGCTTGATCAGACGCATGATCCAAGGAGCATATAACTTCAGACCAAAAATGTCAGATCCTGATGCAGCAAGTTGGCGGATAAAGAAATCTTGTGTATTGAAGCATTTGTCATGGAGAATATGGAAGACCAAGGTCTTCATTGCACCTTCCAAATTAGCATGTGGAGAATGTCCTTTGATGGGCCAAAGAGTTCGCCAGATAATGTGATAGGTGGTACATGGCGTATACTCAAGGTCTTCAACAAGGAACTCCTTAGGATATTCTCGATCCGGAGGCAAAGGCTTCATCATGCTAAGCATCCGCTCATGTCGGGTTCGGGCCAGTGAAAATGCTCTCCAAAGCAAAGCACTATGAAGTCGACAACCGTGTTCATATAGATCACCTGGAGTGGGAAGGCCAGTAAGCTCAATGACATCAAGAGCTTTGGCTTCATGATGGACATTTCCTGTCATCCACTCAAGGACCCATGTCTTCGGATCCCTGTTGTAGCCACGAATATGAAGGGTGGCATAGAATTGGAGCAACAGTTCTTCATTTCAGTGCTCCTTGTCAGTGATGAACTGCAATAAGCCAGACTCTCTGAAGCAATCCAAAGGCTTCGGCCAGTGTAGGTGCCGCTTATGGTTTCAAGTGTCAAGACGCATATGTGGGAATATGCGACCTTGATTGTATAAAATGCATGAGTAATAACTGCGCTGCTGATAGCTCCAGAATCGATCAGATGAAATCCTTGGCCTTGAGTAGGGGTTCTTGGCGCTATCAAAGAAAGTGGTGTGCGCTTTGAAGCCATTAGCATTAAAGGACCCTGGTGAAGTGGCAGTCCCTGGGAACCTGGGCAGTCTTGGCTTTGGCTTCTGAACCTGAGGCCTATGCTCGACGTGGTAATCAAATTGAGGACCAGCAGCAGGTGGAGGAACCAGAAGAGGCCATTTGACAGTGATTAGCTGGCCATAGTTGTATGCTTGCTCGATAGTATGTGGCCTTGGTGGCGGAACAGGAGCAGTGGCATCAACAGAGTCGTCTGGCTGCACATCAGATGCAGGTGCATCATTAGCTTCATTGGCTTCGCACGTTGTTCGCCAGTGTGCTCCACATGTCTTCACCATGACAACGCCATTGGCTTCAGTGGTGTTATTGGTGGCAGCCTCAGATTCTCAACCTCCACTTGAGTAGCCGGAGGGTCGGGCATGCATATCGTTCTCTTCTAGAACAACTTCTTGAGTGGTAGGGGAGTAGCGACATGCTCTTCTTCTTGTCTTTCTTCGATCGATGTGTACCGGATTGTCTTCAAAGAACATTAGCTTCGACATCGGGACCGTCACAGAAGGATTGTCTTCAGGGAACACTTGACGTGTCACTGAGCTGGACAAGTTTGAGTCTTCTTCTGTGATGGTAGTCATGGAGACGGATGGCCTCGGGCCTTTGCGAAGCCGTTGGAACACGGGCGACGCTTTTGGTGACGGTGTGGTCTCCATGTAGTTGTCATCATTTGAAATGGGGCTGATGACTGGCACTTGTGAAGGATGGGGTGTACTTGATGAGTCTTGATTTGGAGTTTCTGGTTGGGGGCGATCAGCCCATGAGGCATCTTGTGAGATTGGTGTCAAAGGACGACCAATACTGATGAGCTCGCTGTTCGTTAGAATAGGTGATGATACCGTTGGGCGCTCAATCTGAGGAAGAACTACATCATCTTCTACATTGTCGTGGGGACCAATGTCTTCAGTCGCGATGGGGTCAACGACTGGAACTTCTTGAGCTTCAGGAGCCTCTGTGGAAGCAGGCTCATGAATGATCAGCTTACGCTCTTGATTTTCAAGAGTGTGATGGGCAAAAGCAATGGGTTCAATAAAGAAGCGGCTCTGTGGGAGCAGCCCGATCTCTCTTCTTGGTTTTTCTCTTCTTGGGGGTGGTGCATCATCAAGTGCGCCTGATTTTTTGCGCTTTTCCGCCTTCGCTTCACTGCCTTGGTTTTCACGATCCGAAGCCACCGTGGAGACCTTTAGGCTTCGAGCCTATCATCTTTGCGTCGGGGGAAGACAATGTGAGGTTCTTCCCGCCGTGAAGCTTCGACCCGCCACAAGATGCTTCTTCTTCCGCTTGGCAGCCATCTTGGGGTCAATGCCAGACGCCCAAGAGCCTTGGCGCTTTTCACCGTTGTAAGCCTGAACACACTTTGCAGCTAGAGTTTTCATGCACTCTCTTGAGCCTTTGGCTTCCTCGCTTTCTTGCGAACGCCTCCTTGAGGTCATTGAGCATCACCTTGAATTTTTGGACATCAGCCACACTCAGCTTGGCCACATGCTTTTTGAACTGTTCCTTCTCAAAATCAATCTTGTGCTTCAGTTCAACAATTCGCTGAGTTAGAGCCAGCTCAGGAGCAATGGCACCTTGAAAGGAGACGCTGATGCCAATAGGGAGTTGAAGATTATCAAAGCTGATATCTTGATTGTCGAACCATTCATCAATGAAATTGTGCAAGATGTTCACATCGAAGAGGGGCAGATCATTGAAGATCTCCACCTCTTGCTTGCTCTTGATCAACTGCCGAGAGCATCATTGCCAAATTCTTCATCCGAAGACAAATCAATGGCTTTAGATTCGCTCCTCGTAACGGCAAAGCAGTGTCGTTGCTTGACCGTGTTGTCGAACAAGGTTTCTTCCGTGGCTTCTCACGCTTTTGGAGATGCGAGAGATCTTCGCTGTTACTTGGAGCAGCGGTGCTGACAATGGCTTCACTCGCGAAGCTTTTGGAGCAGCAGATGACTTTGAAGCTTTAGCCTTCTTTTGCTTCTGCGGCTTTGGAGCAGGAGCTGGGGCTTCATCAGTGTCAGCACCATCATCAGAATGATCCACTTTGGCACCTTGAACACCATAAATCCAAAAAAATTTCTACCTCCTTTCTTTTTCATGTATTTTTCTGATCAGGAAAAATAGCAATGTGAGTGATGAGGCCAGCAAGGTTGTAGAAGGGGCCGATGCTGTTCTCATTGGCTTCACGGGTGCCATCGTCCCGAGGTGAGGAAGGACCAGGGTTGAAGTCAAGCCCTAGGGCCTTCTTGTTCTTCTCGCAAATTGAAGTCTTTGGCTTAACCGGTAGTTGCGCTTGAACAGATAGTCCTCACAGCACCATTGCAGTGAAGAAGGGTCAGCATCCTCAGGCTGTGGCCCGCGCACCATGCATGGATAGAATCCTTGCTCAATAGCTTCAGCCTGGGTCTTGGGTGGAAGATTCTTGTACAAAATATCACCCCAGGGTGCCTTGATGGCATTCTTCTCGCATACTCTTCTCAGAACGGTTGCCGGTACTTGAACCATTCCTCAGCCCAATATCTTGAATCCATTGGATTCGATTCTGCGCCCGTGATAGGTTTCCTCTGGATCTGCTTTTGTACAAAGCTCATGCAAATCGAGGCAAATCCTTGGAAGTGTTCCCACGGTGTCAGTTCGCCACCCTTCCTTGCGACTTCTCTGTTGCCATGAGGTTCACCGAATGGCTTCAACACCGCCAAAGGCTTCCGCTTGCTGGTCGACAGAACCTGGCCGGGAGAGTTGATGTGATGTCGTAAGAATTCTGCAAACGAATGCAGATTATGAGAACCAAGGGATTCTCCCATGGACATGTACCGTGATAAAGATTAGAGGTGCGAGGGAAGGGAAGAGGTCATATGCATTCTCGTAAGATTTTGAAGATAAATCAGTTTGAAGACATTGACCTCACAACGCCAAGACATTCACTTATTTGATGAGAGTTGGTTCCATTTGTACAAATCCAAGAATAAGTACAAGTGATGAATCGAACTTGTAAAGAAGCATAAGTGAATGGACTAGGCATAGTATGAGATGCAGAAAGAGATAGATTCAACTTGGGGATCTAGAAACCACTTTTGGTAAGGAAGGATGAATCTATCAGATCGAAAAGACGGTAAAAAGTGAATTTTAATTACCACGCAAAGAACTGCTAGACGGAGCGAAGTTGGAGGCCGAGCAGTTCGATCTTCCGTGCCCTAACTTGGCGACGGAGGACACCTACGGCGGCGGCAGAGAGGATGAGGTCCATGGTCATGTGGAGGATTCGGGAGAAGTCGCGCAGCCTAAGCGCTTCATCACCGGCGTCATCGAGAGCTAGCAGGGGTGCTAGGGTTTGCGAGAGGTGGCGAGGTGGAAAAAGAATTTTTGACCGAGATGTGATTGGTATTTATAAGGAAGGAGACGGCACAACGCAATTACGCAGGTGCCCCTGGCGGTTCACATCTGACGGACACGTGGCAAGCATGCAACACTTTGGGAGTTGTTCCATGTTCCCACGCACCTGGATTGCTCGGGGTGGTCGCCCGCTGTTCTCCGGGTTTCGAGCAAAATGATATAGCATTAAAAACAGATTTAAAGTTTGTCTCTGTGATCTTCTGCCGACAAGGACGCAGAGAAGACATTCGACGCTTTCATCGTAATGCATATGATTTGGATAGATAGAGCTTGAGGTAGGAAGCATAGAGAGGTTAGGGTCCGATCACATTCACTTAGTTCAAAAGATTCAACACGAAGTCATAGCTATAAGTGAATGTCAGAGAGGATGTAACACAATATATGTATATAACAGAGTCAAGACCAAATCAACATGGTGCAGTTAATCGTGAATTCAAATCAATGTTGAAGACAAATCAACTGTGAAGACTTTGCAAATATAAGCCAAGAAAAACACTTCAAACAAGAGTTTGGTGGTGGCGTTACCCAATCGTATAGGAAGTATTAGACCTGCATACTCACAAGCACAATTATCATGGCGCTCAAGTCAAATTTCAGATTAATGTATTCACACTTAGAGTGTATGTCTTCATTGATTGAAGATATACATTACTCGTGTGTTGCACATCTAAGTCATTAAAATGCATAAGTGTTAGGATGTGTGTCCATTCACGGTGACATTTGAGGATTCCAAGATATTTAGCTCACACCGCAACTTGCAAAAACCTTTTCTCATCCAAGGGCTTTGTGAAGATATCACCAACCGTTTCTTCCGTCTTGACGTGAATGATATCAATATCTTCCTTCATAACATGATCTACGAGAAAGTGATGACGAATTTCAATGTGCTTTGTCTTCGAGTGCTGAATCGGGTTGTTGGCAATCTTGATGGCACAGCTCGTTGTCGCAATAGAGAGGCACATTCTTCGGGATGGATACCATAGTCTTTGAGAGTTTGCTTCATCCAGAGAAGCTGAGCACAGCAGATCCAGCAGCAATATATTCAGATTCAGCAGAGAGAGAGATACACGCTCGCTTCTTTGAAGACCAACAGACAAGAGATCGTCCCGTAAAGTGACATGTGCCTCGATGTGGACTTGCGATCAACCTTGTCACCAAAGATAATCAGCATCCGAGAATCCAACTAGATCAAACTCGAGCCCTTTGGATACCATAATCCTAGTGTTGGGGTGTAAGCCAAATATCGAAGAATTCGCTTCACGCCTAAGTGATGCGATTCCTTTGGTGCCGCTTGAATCGGGCACACATGCAAACACTAAGCATTATATCCGCCTAGATGCACATAAGTAAAGCAAAGAACCAATCATGGAACGATATACCTTTTGATCGAATTCTTTACCATTGTCGTGGGACCCGGATGACTTTTGGTTGGCATTGGCGTCGTGTATCCTTTGCGCCTTGCATTCCAAACTTCTTCGTGCAATCTTTGAGGTATTTTTTCTTGAGATATGAAGATGCTGCTATGCGTTGTTGACGGAGTTGGAGACCCAGAAAGAACTTCAGCACGCCCATCCTGGACAGGTGATATTGCTCTTGCATCATGTGACCAAATTCATCACCAGTATTTCTTGTTGGTGCGGTAGAAGATAATGTCATCCACATAGATTTGGCACACAAATAGTTCACCATCATATGTCTTCGTGAAGAGTGTAGGATCTAGTGAACCAGGTTTGAAGCCTTTGCTCTTCGTGAAGTCTTTGAGTGTGTCATACCAAGCACGAGGGGCTTGTTTGAGGCCATACTGATTGCCTTGTTGAGCTTGTATACCATATCGGGATGTTTTGGATCTTCAAAGCTCGGAGGTTGTGCGACATATACTTCTTCTTCTATCTTTCCATTGAGAAAAGCACTTTTCACATCCATTTGATACGTAAGAATGTTGTGATGATTTGCATAGGCTAGCAGATATCACGAATGGCTTCAAGTCTTGTCACGGAGCAAATGTTTCATCAAGTCAATTCCTTCCACTTGAGTGTAATCTTCTTGTAACGAGGCGAGCCTTGTTTCTGACAACTTGACCATGCTCATCTTGCTTGTTGCGATATATCCATTTGGTGCCAATGATATTGTGCTTCCGAGGATCAGGACGCTTGACCAATTCCCACACATTATTCAGCTCGAACTGTTGAAGCTCTTCTTGCATAGCTTGAATCCATTCGGGTTCCATGAAGGCTTCATCAACTTTCTTGGGTTCAGAGATTGAGACAAATGCAAAATGCCCACAGAAGTTGGTTAGCTGTGTTGCTCTTTGAGTTGCTTTTGAACGGGTGAGTGGACTAGGTGCATTCAAGCTGTCAATTATCTTCTCAATCTGAACTTCATTTGCAACACGAGGATGAGCAGGATTAAGATTTTGCTCTTGGCCGATCAATGTCATCATTTTGGGGATTGTCTTTCAGACCGAGCATTGTCTTCAAAGTTGATTAGGTGCGTAAATGACAAGTTCCTCTTTAGATTGATTCTCGAGGGTATGATATCTCCAATTCCCATCTGCTTGATAGATTCACTTGGAGGTACTTCATCTAGCACAATTGGCGGTGTGCTCTTTGCGAGCCGTTAGTTTCATCGAATCAAGACATCCACAGCTTTCAACCACTTTATAGTGAAAGAGGTTGAAGACTCAGAGAGTGCGAATCCTTTCCATAACCAAGCATAAAACCTTCATGTGCTTTGGGTGCAAATTTTGAAGTGTGATGTGGATCCTTGATCCGGCACCTAGCACCAAATACTCAAGTAGCTTACATTTGGCTTCTTACCGCTTAGGAGCTCATAGGATGTTTTCTTGAAGCTTGTGAAGATAAACGCGGTTGATGATGTGGCAAGCGGTGTTAATGGCTTCAAGCCGTAACTTCCGTGGAGTCTTGTACTCATCAAGCATCGTTCGGGCCATCTCAATGAGAGTTCATTTTTGCGCTCGGAGATGTCATTCTGCTGAGGTGTATAAGGAGCAGAGAACTCATGTGTGATGCCAAGTGTATCCAGATAGATGTCGAGGCCAGTGTTCTTGAACTCAGTGCCGTTGTCGCTTCTGATGTGCTTGATCTTGACATCATAGTTCGTCATGGCACGATTGGAAAAGCGTTTGAAGACATCCTGCACTTCAGTCTTGTAGAGGATTATATGTACCCAAGTATATCTAGAGTAATCATCAACAATTACGAAGCCATAGAGGCAAGCAGTAGCACTAAGAGTAGAGTAGTGAGTAGGGCCGAATAGATCCATGTGAAGCAGCTCGAAGGGTTGAGATGTAGTCATGATTGTCTCCGAGGGATGCTTGGCCCTAGTCATCTTTCCAGCTTCGCAGGCGCCACATAGGTGGTCCTTCTTGAACTTGACACCTTCGATGCCCATGACATGCTTCTTCTTCGTGAGAGTGTGCAAGTTCTTCATGCCAGAATGCCCTAGCCTTCGATGCCAGAGCCAGCATTCTGAAGCCTTTGCTAGAAGACATACGACCATCTGTGGTCCTGCTGAGAAATCTACCATGTATAGATCGTCTTTTCGATACCCTTCAAAGACTAGAGACTTGTCAGATTCCATTAGTACAAGGCATCGATATTTTCCAAATAGCACAATCATGTTTAAGTCACAAAGCATTGAGATGTACATTAAGTTGAAACCAAGGGATTCAACAAGCATCACTTTATCCATGTGTTGATCCTTTGAGATTGCAACTCTACCTAGACCCAATACCTTGCTTTTACCAAAGGTCAAGAAATGTGATGTGACTTTTGTCCGATGGACGTAAGGTTGAGTCCATGAGAAGACTTCATCACCAGGTCATATGATTAGTGCATCCGCTATCCATAATCCATTCAAGCATGAGGTGTCGTAGCCTACAAAGGTGCTTAGGGGATAGGCTTCACCAAGAGTATTGTGAAGCATAAACATTTGACGAGCAAGAGGATTATCAAAGCTCGAGATCAAGATTAGGACTGATAGGATGTTTGGCAAACGATTCAGAACAAAATACATAGTAAGACCATTTGGGCATTTGATCTTGCGCCCTACAAGATGTTTTAGGTCCCCAAAGAATAGCATCGACGCCTTTGATTTCCTACCGAGACCTTTCCTCGCAAAAGAAAGTTAATTCTTCTTAACCACCCACATCTCTAGGGGTGGCTTAGAAGCAATGAGTCTAAGTGCAGCATTTGAGAACTTGACTTTGGAGCCCTAGCAAATAGCCTTGGCAAGGGTGAGAAGAACGATACTCATATGAATAAGCGTAAAAGTTCTTAGTTCTATGAACATAGCGGTTTGAAGACACACGCTCATATTCATAAGTCTGAGTATGGTTTCCCTGCAAAACATTGGCGTTAGGGTGACTCAGGTGAGTCCTCTGTCTGTATGAAGCCTTGGGGTCATATGAAGCCTTTGGTATGGGGTTTGTCTTCTTCCCAGGTGGTGTCATGATGACATTCACAGGAAAATTCTCAAGACAACTTTTGGGAACCCAGATCTTCTTCACAGGTGGCCCGTTCCTGCAGTTAGTACCAATATACCCGCAAACACTTCACCATTCTCGATTCTTAAATAGTTTATAGTTTGCATCAAAGGATTCATCAATGATAATGGGGTTAGCTTGTGAAGCCAGATAAGGTGGATGGATCCATCGAAGATCCCTTTGCAAAGAACCCATGTGGTTTTGGGGTACCGCTCGGGCTTCCAGAGAGGAGTCATCAACATTCATTTTCCTCTTGAATCCAACACCCTCTTTCCTAGGGTTTCGGTTCGTAATCTACTTTTTGAGGACATCGCATGCTGTCTCGATGCCCTTTGAGACTTTTGTACATCCCCTGCTTCAAGCAATGTCTTCAACCTAGCATTTTCATCGGAATAGTAGTGGTATCCTCCGCAGAGGGGTTAGTTACCACATCGCCAGCTGAAGATATTGCAACAAAGAGCAATAGAGAACATTCAACAATGTAAGTAGCATTATCACGCTCAAGGCATTTTAGACAAGGTGGTTCAAATCCTTCCGAAAGGAACTGATTTGTTGAGCGCGAAGTGCCTCATTCTCTTTTTGAAGATCTTCATGAGCCGCTCTCAATTTCTCAAGCTCTTGCTTCCTTTGAAGATAATCATAGGAGAGCTTTTTATGAGTGGTTGAGAGTGTTTCATGACGACTTTCAAGTTCCCGGTACTTAGCATGAAGATTTTTAATGTCTTCAACTAAGGATCGAGAACGGTCATTTCCGTCAACAATGTCATCGCTTTTGTCTAACCGTTTTTGAGTATGTTCCATAGCTTTCTGTTGTTCAGTTACAATTTTAGCAAGTGTTTTGTAGCTGGGTTTGGATTAACAATCAGAGTCATCTTCACTTGATGCTTGAAAGTAAGCGTCGTGTGATTTTACCTTGGCACCACGTGCCATGAAGCAGTAGGTGGGAGGCGAGTCGTCCTTGTCATTATCATCAATGTTGGTGACGGAGCCATTGTCTTCGGTGTTGAAGATGGACTTGGCGACGTAGGCAGTAGCTAGGGCTAGACTCACAACACCCGAGTCAGACTCCCCCTCAGACTCCACCTCCGCTTCCTCCAAGCGGACTCTTCTTCTAATCCATCTCCTTGCCAACAAAAGCACGGCCTTGCGAGATGAGCTCTTCTTGTGAGATGAAGATCCTGAAGAAGACTTGGAAGAAGACTTTGAGGATTTCTTCTTCTTCTTGTTGTCATCGTAATCATATTCTTTGCTCTTCTTCTTCTTCTTCTTCTCATTGTCCCAATCGTGGACACTCAGAGATGTAGTGACCAGGTTTCTTGCACTTGTGATGTGTTCTCTTCTTGTGATCATAGGCGGAAGCTTCATGTCGGCGTTCGGGAACGGGGGTACCCAGACTTGCTCGCCTGCTGCCCGCGGCGTGGCTCAAGGGTGGCCCAAGATCGCCCATCTTCATCAGCACAAGCTCAAGACCCTCGCGAGGGGCCAAGCCTCGCGGGGCGGATGACAGGAAGCTTCCTTAGGCACGGCCTCGTCAGGCTGGCTCGCGAGGAGGCGGACAGATCAAGGTGGGGTACCTCATGAGGTGCCCATGATGCAAGGCATGGCGACCAAGGGCGCCAGGCGGGCGCCAGCCTGCTTTGGTGCAAAGGGGGCAAGCGCAGGCGAGAGCATCAAGCAAAGGCACCCGTTTCGGTGCAACAAGACCAAGACCGTCGCATAGCGGCAGAAGGAAGTCATCGTGGAGCCCAAGCCGACGTCACCACCAGAGCCTTTGACAGGCGAGGACCAACTTTAGTCAGGATATGTGTACTAGATGTTCCCCTTTAAAATGGCCAATTGTTGGCGCCCTTCCTG
This sequence comes from Aegilops bicornis, assembly GCA_021605145.1. Lineage (NCBI taxonomy): Eukaryota > Viridiplantae > Streptophyta > Magnoliopsida > Poales > Poaceae > Aegilops > Aegilops bicornis. Next base: position 870,816 of record JAHIAL010000069.1, read on the forward strand.
CTCAATATTTGGGAAGAAGCCCAGGGCCTCTGCCTATAAATAGGACTAGCCACCCACAGGGTAGAGATATATCTTAGAGAGGCATATCCTAGAGAGGTGGAGACATCTCGCCTCATCTTAGCTTGATCCAATCCGATCAAGAGCCTAGCCACAAGAACACCTCACCCTCGCGAGGCTGTTCTTCCTTGTATTGTTCATCATCAGCCCCAGAGGCAATCCACCACACCACACACTGGAGTAGGGTGTTACAACACAATGGTGGCCCGAACCAGTATAAACCTTGTGTCTCTTGTGTTGTTCCTTTGGTAGTTTTAGATCCTAGCGAGGCGACGAGGTGCAGGTAGGTAGGGGCGGATCTCCATGGCACTCCTGTAGTTCGAACCTAGAGGGTCCGGCTGAACCCGAAATCCGAGATTTGGCGCACCAGGTATGGGTGCGCCACTGCACTCACCGCTCTGTTCTTCGCCACCCATCGCATCCATGTCGACGCCGTCAGGGCCTGCCGGCGCCGAGCCGCTCGCTACCGCGTTGCCCAGACGGCCCCGTCGTGGCCGCCCGCCGTTCCCGTCGCCCGCCGTCATGGCCAAAGCCGACCGGCCCGGCGGGAACGGCAGCAAGCATCGTCCCAAAGCATTCGTCCGCGAGGCGAGACGGCCGTATCGCTTACTCCTTCACTGCGCCCTAGCTGGTTCTTTCGTCTCACGCGCTCCCGCTACCATGGAGGCTCGAGCTGCGCTCATCGTGGGCAACGAAGCTCTGCGCTACCGCCTGTCGGCAGCGTCTCACGAAGAGTGGCTCGACCGCGTGCCGCCGAGCTCGTCAAGGCCGCAGGGGCTCCCCATCGTCCTTCTCGCCTGCACCGCGCCCGCCCTCGTGGGCGATGAAGCTCGAGGCGCCTCCGCCTCCCCTCAAGAAGGCGCTTTGGCCCTATAAGCGCGTGGCCCCGGCGGAACCCACTCCGTCCGGCGCCAAAGACAAGCAAGAGCAGAGCTGTCAAGAGGTCCTCGCCCCAAGAAGCTGCCCGAGTGCTCCTCGCACCGCTCGTCACGCGACAGCGCCTCGCTCCAAAGACGCCAAGACCTCGCTGCTTGCTCTAGCAGCAGCGCATGGGGACCCAAGCAAGACCGAGCTCTTTACCAAAGGCCTCCGTACACGGCAGTCGCCAGCGCCTTCACCACCGAGCTGCGCAGCGTCGCGTGGCCCGGCAAGTTCAAGCCGGACCTGCCTCCTCGCTACGACGGCACGGCCGATCCTGCGGAGTTCCTCCAGCTCTACGAGCTGGGCATCAAAGCCGCCAAAGGGGACGAGAAGGTCATGGCGAACTGGTTTCCCATGGCACTCAAGGACGACGCCCGCACCTGGCTCCTAAACCTGGCTCCTGGCACGATCTCCTCATGGGACGAGATGCGCACCCGCTTCATCGCCCACTTCCAAGGTACTCGTGACCGGCCTCCTGCCGTGAGCGACATGCGCCACATCAAGCAGCAGCCAGGGAGACCTGCAGAGCACATCCGGCTTCAACAACGCACGCCTCAAGATTCCCAAGGTGGTAGAGGAGGCCATCATCTCAGCCTTCTCCGGGGCGGTGTGCGTGGCGTCAAGATGAAGGAGGAGCTGGCGATGCATGAAGATCTGCGGCACATCCTTGAGCTGTTCAACTTGGCGACCAAGTGCGCCCAGGTCGAGGAAGGACGCCTTTCCTCCTCGAGCTGCCACCGCAGACCGTAAGAAAAGAAGCCCAAGGCCAAGGACGTGAAGCGCAAGGGGGCTACCGTGCTCATGGCCGAGAACCGTACACCAAGTGAGGCGAAGATCAGCCTCGAGTCTTCCAAGGGCAGCCAGATCTTGTGTGTACCTCGACCTCCACACCCACAACACCAACGAATGTCAAGAGCTCCGAGCCGTGCGAGAAGGGAGAATCGGTCGACGCCCCGACCGCAAGAACGATGAGGCTACGGCCGAGGAGGAGGAAGAAACGAGGATGCTTGGGAAGACTGTGGCCCTCGCCAAGGGTGGCGTGATCCGACCTCGCGAGGATCGCCGCGAGGATCACCTCGCGAGGGAGGCCGGAGGATCAGCCTCGCGAGGATCGCCCGCAAGGAAACGCAAGCCTCCCTCCTCTCGCCACCGCAGCCAAGAAGAAACGAGGACCATCATCGGACGAGGGGCTGGGGCTTCCGTGAGCCGTGCACGATCGCTTGCATCCCGGGCGGAGCTCAAGCCCGACCTCTCAACGCATCTTCAAGCGGTTACGCCCGCGAAGTGAATGCAGTCCTCCCCAAGCTTGAAGCCACGCGCCTCTCTCGGTGGTCAGCGTGTGCCATCACGTTCATTTCAATGGATCAGCTCAAGTGCGCGGCCACAAAGGAGTCCTCCCGATGCTTTGTTCCCCAATCATCGCCGAACGTGCAAGTCACCAGGACCCTCATCGATGGCGGAGCAGGGCTCAATGTCCTGTCCGTAGAGACATTCAACAATCTCCAAGTGCCTTACAATCAGCTTCAGCCAACCAAGCCTTTCTCTAGAGTCACCGATGGCTCCACAGTTCCAATTGGGCAGGTCCGCCTCCCTGTAACCTTCGGGGCGCGCGACAACTACCGCACCGAGCTCATCGACTTCGATGTCGCCCACATTCGCCTGCCATACAATGCCATCCTCGAGTACCCAGCTCTGGCCAGGTTCATGGCCGTGACTCATCACGGCTACAACGTCCTCAAGATGCCAAGAAGCGGCGGAGTCATCATGGTGCCTTGTGAAGAGAGAGACGCAGTGTGCTCCCTGGAGCGAGCTTTTCAAGCCGCATCACTTGAAGACCCAGATCGCAGAGGCGGGGAGGCTCCCAGGAGGCTGCTCCCAAGAAGAAGAAGACATCGCCAGGCCGACCCTCGGGAGGCAGGCCTCGTGGTCCGCACTTTGAGAGGCACCTCCTTCCATGTCAGCATAGGAAAGGCGCGCCCAGCCGCCTCCTCAAGCAAGGCTCGGGGCTCTCTCTGGAGGGCCACCGACCTTGCTAAGGTCACGAGGGAGGCGCTTGGGCACCACTTGGAGGCGTGTTTGAGCACGTTTCCCTCATGAAGGAGCGAGGCAAGGAGGGCCAAACCCTCGTGGAGTTCGTCGGCCCAGATCATTCAGAGTCTGTAGGAGTCAAGAGTCATGAGTGGCGGCCGCCCGCTCACCGCCAGAGCTCCCCATCCAGAGAGGATGGTGGGCTGCGCGTCTGCATCGACATACCAGGGCTCAACCGAGCCGCCTCTCGAGCGCTTGGCCCCTCACGCGTGGGGGCACGCTGAAGGTCCACCCCACAGCCCACGTCAGATGCCCTAGGCGCGCCGATCGCGGCCGCCACGAGCCAGCCGCCTCATGGGGAGCATCCTGGAGGCTCAAGAGGCCAAAGCGTTCCAAGATCCTGGCGGAGATGGAGATGGTCCGCGAGCCACTACGCCCGGAGCCTCCCGAGGCTCCTGGGCCTGGGGGCTCGTGAAGGTCGGCTTCCGTAGCCCACGACGTCCGCTACTTTAGCATCCCTTCGTCTTCAACGTTATCAGGTGACATCCTTCAAGTTTCATTTCCAGCTGGGAGCGCCCCCCAGGGCTGCATCATTCCCAGGCCGCGTGGGTCCATCCCTGCGGCATGTATCCCTTTTACTTCATGTTCCTAGCTTACTTTGTTGGGGGCGCCCCTCGGGCTGCATCATCCCCAAGTCGCTCGGGCCAGACCAGTGACGTCACGCCTTTCCCCGCACCTATCTAAATGAACTTGCTCGCTTCGTGATTAACGTGCTTGACCTAGTTACCTGCTCAATTGACACCAACCGATGGAGCTGCTCCCCAGCAGCACGACGGCTTGCGCATGGGTCCGCCCACAACGCCGACAATCCCTGAATGGCTGAGCTCGGCGCGGCAGCCTCCCAAGCGCCACCTCGTCCGGCCTTGATTGCCTCGTCACCCCTCCAAAGCAACCAACGGTGACCGTCGCTTGTCATAGCGGACTCTTATTCTTCTTGTGGTGAGCCTGCAGGATCCCTTCAAGGAGCGCCAAAGCGAGGCCCTCACGGCGCCTTCTTCACTCTCGTCCGCGCGAACCGCTTGCACGTTAAAGGGGGGGGGGTACTTGAGCATCGCGACTCATGGGCTCCTACTGGCTCTCCAGCCCTCAACCACTGGCCTTGACCACGGCATCCGACACAGCATACCAGCGATGGGCTGAGACCCGCTCGAGGGCCGGGACCCGAGGACATAGAGCGTAAAGGAGCAAAAGGCGAGAGGGAAGAGGCACGCGGGACCTCGCCAGCAACCCCTCGCCTCTGCGATCTCACGCGGACCTAACGTCGCACCCGAGGCGGTTCACGACTCCGAGATAAGTCACCCTCCCAAGCTTCAGCTATCGCAGCGCCGACCTCGCACCTAATGCAATCCCGTGTTAGCAATGCCACGTTCCTTTCTCACCGAACGATGGCTGCTTGAGCGCTAAAGGGGACCTCCTGAGCATCGCGACTCAGGGGCTCTTCTTTGGACCCAGGCCGCTCACCTCCTCACAGCCTTGACCATGGCATCGCGACACGGCATACCGGCGGCCATTTGAAGCCTGCCTTGGGACCGGGACACAGCCGGTATGAGCACCAAGCCCTCGTGAGGTTCGAAAGGAAGAACCAAGCTAAGACGGAATGAGCATCTCGCACTACTTCACGGCAAGGATTATATTAACAAACAGGACCACAGGCACCTTACAAGCCCCCACGGGCGGCGCCGATTCCTCGCAGGCGGACTAAGCTTCGTTTCCAAAGCACTCACACGGCCATACTGTCGCCTTTGGTAAGGTGGCCCACAGATGATGTTCTTGGCGGTAGAGTCGATTGAATGAACCTCTTGACATCGGCGAGGGTGACACCTTCACCGATCTTGGGAACGCCGTTCTTCATGACATACCATAGATCGACATCAATGGCTTCAAGATGCATGCGCATCCTATTCTTCCAAAGATGGGATATTCGATTGCCATTGAAGATGGGGGCACGCAGCAGAGACTTTGATTATCCCCTGCGATGCGACATAGCTAAACTCCGGTGGTTAAACTGAATCACATGTAACAAGGGAGCACCTTGCTTTGATACCAATTGAAAGGGCTAGTTATCGACTAGAGGGGGCTGAATAGGCGATTTTTATGAAAGTCTTCAAAACATGGGAGTTTCGAAGACAGACAATATAAACAACACTATTCTAATGCAGCGGAAGGTAGACTACACTAGACAAGCCATAGTCAAGTATTCAATGAAGTGAAAGCATGAAGACTAATAGCAGCTAGGTAGTAAAGATCAGGATGGAAGATAGTATGAAGCCAATCAGAACAGATAGTCACACAGTGAAGTCAAACAGATAATACGAGTAGGCAATGACTTCACGAAGACAAACTATAAGTAAAGAGGTGTAAGAGATAGAACCCGGTGGCTTGGAAGGGCGAGGATTTGTTCGACCAGTTCGATTCTTTGTGACAAGCTGTCACGTCTAGTTAGGGAGGCTGAGATTCAACTCGGAAGACCTCGTCTTCACCTTATTCCCCTTGAGCTAAGGACACACAGTCCTCGCCCAATTACTCTGGTAAGTCTTCAAGGTAGACTTAGAACCTTCCTGAGACTTCGTTCACGGCAATCCCACAATGGCTCTTGGATGCTCGAGCCGCGGCCTAACCGGTGGAGGATTCCACAGGTCCTCAAGTGTAACAAGTCTTGAATCCACCTTGAAGACGGAAAGACTTTAGTGATGCCAAACACTCTTTGGGCTCTGGGTGGTTTGGGCTTTGTCCTCGCAAGGATTCTCTCTCAAAAGCTTCGTCGGTGGGTTGCTCTCAAACAACAAAAGCCGTGTACTAACTCTGAGCAACTACCAATTTATGGTGTAGGGGGCGGGCTATTTATAGCCACTGGGCAACCCGACCGGATTTGTCCGAAATGACCCTGGGTCACTAAGGAACTGACACGTGTCGCAACGGTCAGATTTGAAACACACGCGGCTTAACTTGGGCTACAAAGTAAAGGCAGACTCATCCGACTCTGGATAAGATTTGCTCTCATTGTCTTCGCTCGAAGACATAGGATTTCAGTTGAGCATCACTTGATCCTCGACTTTGTTCACTTGGACCCCAATTAACAATGCGGTGGTTCCTATGACTCAACAAAGAAGAAAAGGAAACAACGAAACAACTAAGTCTTCGCACTCCGTAGTCTTCACTCAATGTCTTCTCGTGTCATAGTCTTCAATGTGAATATCTTCACAGACCACCATTGTCTTCAATGTCTTTACACATTTTTAGGGGTCATCTCCGGTAGGTAAACCGAATCAAGGAGGCACTACTACCTGTGTTATCCTGCAATTCTCACAAACACATTAGTCCCTCAACCAGGTTTGTCGTCAATACTCCAAAACCAACTAGGGGTGGCACTAGATGCACTTACAATAAGTAAGAGTGTCGAACCCAACGAGGAGCTAAAGGTATAACAAATATTCCCTCAAGTTCTATCGACCACCGATACAACTCTACGCGCTTGACGTTAAGCTTTACCTAGAACAAGTATGAAACTAGAAGTACTTTGTAGGTGTGATAGGATAGGTTTGTAAGATAATAATGAGCACGTAAATAAAATCTGGGGGCTGTTTAGATAAAGACACAACTAAGTTAGTTTTAGTAGAGAGCTTTTGTCAACAAGAAAGTTATTTGTCCCTAAGCAATCGATAACAAGTACCGGTAATCATTCTTGTAATTTTATATGAGGGAGAGGCATGAGCTAACATACTTTCTCTACTTGGATCATATGCACTTATGATTGGACCCCTAGCAAGCATCCGCAACTTCTAAAGATCATTAAGATCGTGAAACCCAACCATAGCATTAAGTATCAAGTCCTCTTTATTCCCATACGTCATACCCCACCTACTGGGTTTAAGTTTACATCACTCTAGCAACCCACCATAAGCGAACCATGAACATATTGCAACACCCTACAACGAGGGCCCCTCACGTTTGCGCGAGATGGAGGGCACCGTAGGACAGCACCATAAATAACATATACAATCATACCAACCAAGATCACGATTAACCCATAGGATAAAATGGATCTACTCAAACATCATAGGATAACCATAGATCATTGGGAAATAATATATGGAGTTGAGCACCATGTTTAAGTAGAGATTACAACAAGGGGAAGAGGTGTTACACCGCTGCATAGAGGGGGATAAAGTTGGTGTTGGCCAGTAGCAAGATTGTTGATGTAGATCGCCATCTCGTCGTTGCCCGGTGGCACTCGGCGCCACCGAGCGAGGGAGGGAGCCCCCTCCTTCTTCTTCTTCTTCTTCCTTGGCCTCCCCTAGATGGGAGGAGGGTTCCCCTCCGTCCATGGTCAACCATGGCGGAGGAGGGCGAAGCCCCTCGAGATTGGATCTCCCTGTGTTCTCTTCGCTTTCGTGCTCCCCGGATCTGGCGAAAACCGTTTCTTATATTCCCGGAGATCCAGTAACCCGATTCTGTTGAGATTTTAACACGATTTTTTCCAGATATAAGCTTCCTTGCGCCAAGTAGAGCTCAAACCGGCGTTCGAGGAGGCACAACCCACCACCGTGCGCCCGAGCCTCTGCCCGCCTGGTGTCTTGTGGGCTGTGTGGGCCTCCGTTTGCGGTGATTCCAACTCTGAAAATCACATATATTCCAAAACAATTCTCCATGAAATTTTATTGCATTTGGACTTCGTTTGATATGGATACTCTGTGATACAAAAAACATGCAGAATAGGAACTGGCACTGGGCACTGGATTAATAGGTTAGTCCAATAAATCATATAAAAAGTTGACAAGAGTATATAAAAGTTGTATAATATTGGCATGAAACAATCAAAAATTATAGATACGACGGAGACGTATCATGGGCGAACACACATTTTGATCGCTTCACATACCATTCATATTTCCGTAGGAGGGACAGGACCTGCCGTAAGTGTTGGGTATGGAGAGCTAGCGTCCGACTGAAAACAAGAATGTCGTCGAAAAGCGACATTGCACACACCGTAATCTTGGTTGCAGAGTGACTTGGATGGCATCCAAGAATGTTCCTGGTGCTCCTCCCATGGCAAAGGGAACCACCTTGAATTCAAAATGACCGGAGTGAGTTTGAAATGCCACTTTAAATTCTTCTTCTTCCGCTAAGAGAATCTGATGGTATCCTGATCGCAGATCAAGAGTAGAAAACCAACAAGCTCCGACTAGTTCATCCAATATATCCTCTATCACCGGGACTGGGTATTTACTGATAATGGTCATGTCATTGAGGCGCCTATAATCAATACATATTCGCCAGGTACCATCTTTCTCCCTCACAAGAATGATGGGTGAAGAGAACGGGTTTCTACTTGATACATATCCAATGTATCTATAATTTTTTATTTTTCCATGTTGTTATATTATAATTCTTGGATGTTTTACAATCATTTTATTGCAACTTTATATCAGTTTTTGGGACTAACCTATTGACATAGTGCCTAGTGCCAGTTGCTGTTTTTTTCTTGTTTTTTACTTCGCAGAATATGAGTACCAAACGAAGTCCAAATACCACGAAACTTTTTGGAGACTTTTTTGGACCAGAAGACAACCTAGGAGCCAAGGAAACACCTGGGGGAGGCACGTGGGACCCACAAGACACCAAGGAGCGCCAGTGGCCCCTGGTGCACTCTGATGGGTTGTGGGGCCTGCTACTTCTTTAGCTTGCATTGATTTTTCCCTTGAAGAGGAAAGGGTGATGCAGCAAAGTAGAGACAAGTATTTCCCTCAGTTAAAAACCAAGGTATCAATCCAGTAGGAGGCACAAGCAAGTCCCCAATATATGCACCTGCACAAACTAACAAACACTTGCACACAACACGAAAAAGGGGTTCTCAATCCCTTATCGGTCACGAACAAGAGTGAGATCTAATAGAGATAGGTATAAAAGATAAATAAAAGAGCAAACTAAAGTAAATATAAATAAATTGTAGCAAGGTATTTTTGTGTTTTTGGGTTTATAGATCTAAAAATATATGATGGAAAATAGACCCGTGGCCATAGGTTTCACTAGAGACTTCTCTCTTGAAAATAGCATACGGTAGGTAAACAAATCACTGTTGAACAATTGATAGAAAAGCACATAATAGCATGGAACAATAAAAAATTATAGATACGTTGAAGACGTATCAATCATCCCCAAGCTTAATTCCTGCTCGTCCTGGAGTAGGTAAATGATAAAAACATATTGTTTGATGTAGATTGCCGTCCCGATCGTTGCCCCGGTGGCACTCCGACGCCACCGGAAGCGAGGGGGAGAGAGCCCCCCTCCTTCTTCTTCTTCTTCCTTGGCCTCACCCTAGATGGGAGGAGGGTTCCCCCTTTGGTCCATGATCTCCATGGCGGCGAAGAGGCGGGAGCCCCTCCGAGATCTGGTCGAAAACCGTTTCTTATGTTCCCGGTGATCCGTAACTCTGATTGCGCTAAGATTTCAACAAGATTTTTTTTTCCGAATATAAGCTTCCTTGCGCCCGAAGTAGAGCTCCAACCGATGTTCGAGGAGGGCACAACCCTCCACCGTGCGCCAGGGGCCTCTGGCACGCCCTGATGTCTTGTGGGCTGTGTGGGCCTCTGTTTGCGGTGATTCCAACTCTGAAAAATCACATATATTCCAAAATAATTCTCTGTGAAATTTTATTGCATTTGGACTTCGTTTGATATGGATACTCTGCGATACAAAAAACATGCAGAAAACAAGAACTGGCACTGGGCACTGGATTAATAGGTTAGTCCAATAAATCATATAAAAAGTTGCCAAAAGTATATAAAAGTTGTATAATATTGGCATGAAACAATCAAAAATTATAGATACGACGGAGACGTATCAGCATCCCCAAGCTTAATTCCTGCTCGTCCTCGAGTAGGTAAATGATAAAAAAGATAATTTTTGATGTGGAATGCTACTAACATAAACTTGATCATATGTCTAGTCATGGCGTGAATATTAATACATAAGTGATTCAAAGCAGTAGTCTATAATTTGACATAAAGACACCAATACTCAAGCATCCCAACAAACAATCATGTCTTTCAAAATATCAACGCTAAAGAAAGTTATGCATAGAAAGTCATATAGTCTTGTCATGCTCTGTCTTCTTAACACAAAGTATTTATCATGCACAACCCCGATGACAAGCCGAGCAATTGGTTCATACTTTTTAACGTGCTTCAGCTTTTTCAACCCTCACACAATACATGAGCGCAAGACATGGATATAGCACTACAGGTGGAATAGAGTATGATGATAGGGGTAAATATAAAGAAGACAAAAAAAGTAAGAAAGTCTCACATTGACGCGGCTAACCAATGGGCTATGGAGATGCCCATCAATTGATATCAATGCGAGGAGTAGGGATTGATATGCAACAAATGCACTAAGATCTATAAGTGTATGAAAGCTCAATATGAAAACTAAGTGGGTGTGCATCTAATCCTGTAATGAAAAATTCCCACTAGTATATGAAAGTGACAACATAGGAGACTCTCCATATGAAAAACATGGTGCTACTTTGAAGCACAAGTGTGGTAAAGGATACTAACAATGCCCTTCTCTCTTTGTTTATTTATTTATTTTTATTTTTTTATTTTCTTTTTTCTTTCTTTTTCTTTTTATTATTTTTTCTTTTTCTTTTATATTTTTTCTCTCATTGTCCGAGTCTCATCCCGACTTGTGGGGAATCATAGTCTCCATCATCCTTTCCTCCTTTGAGGCCTTTGCTCTAAAAATGAATAATGATGATCATCACACTTCTATTTACTTATAACTCAAAAGAAACAAAAATTACAACTCGATACCTATGACAAAATATGACTCTATATGAATGCCTCTGGCATGTACCAGGATGTGCAATGATCTAGCATAACATGTATGAAAAATGATGAACGGTGGCTGAGCCACAACTACTATGTCAGCTATATCATCATGCAAAGCAATATGACAATGAATTCTCAAGTCATCAAATGGAAGCGGTGGAAGTTGCATGGCTATATATCTCGGAATGGTCATGGAAAAGCCATAATAGGTAGGTATGGTGGCTGTTTTGAGGAAGATATATTAAGGCTTATGTGTGATAGAGCGTATCATATCATGGGGTTTGGATGCACCTGCGAAGTTTGCACCGACTCTTGATGTGAGAAAGGGCAATGCACGGTACCGTAGAGGCTAGCAAATTACGAAAAGGTAAGAGTGCGTATAATCCATGGACTCACATTAGTCATAAAGAACTCATATACTTATTGAAAAAGTTTATTAGCCCTTGAAGCAAAGTACTACTACGCATGCCCCTAGGGGGATAGATTGGTAGGAAAAGACCATCACTCGTCCCCGACCGCCACTCATAAGGAAGACAATCAATAATAAATTATGCTCCAACTTCATAGCATAACAAGAGACTATACGTGCATGCTTCGGGAATCACAAACCTTTCACACCAATATTCTTACTAACCACAACCGTTTACTGGTACCTCCCACATATTATGATCTCTATATTGCAAAACTATTGCAAGGAATCAAACATATCATATTCAGTGATCCATAAGTTTTATGTAGGATTTTATGACTAACCATGCAATTGACCAATTCCTTTTGACTCTCTAAATAGATATAAGTGAAGCATGAGATTTTAATTCTTTCTACAAAAATCATGCTCTAATAAATATAAGTGAAGCAAAAGAGCATTCTTCAAACAACGGTTTTCTATGTGAAGAGAAACATGCAATCCAAACTTCAAATGATATAAGTGAGGCACATGAAGCATTCTATAAAGCCACACTCAAAAGATATAAGTGAAGTGCAATGAGCATTCTATAAATCAACCATGGACTATCTCATACCAGCATGGTGCATAAAAGAAAAATGAAAACTAAATGCAAAAGTCGCTCCAAGATTTGCACATATCGCATGAACGAAAAGAATCCGAAAGCATACCGATACTTGTTGAACAAAGATGGGATGCCTTCAGGGCATCCCCAAGCTTAGGCAGCTTGAGTCTCCTTGAATATTTACTTGGGGTGCCTTGGGCATCCCCAAGCTTGAGCTCTTGCCTCTCCTCCTTCTCCTCATATCGAGACCTCCTCGAGCTTTGATCACTTCATCCACACAGAACTCAACAGAAAGTTTGGCAAGATCCGTTAGTATATTAAAGCAAATCACTACTCTAAGTACTGTTGCAAACCAATTCATATTTTGTTTTTGCATTGTATATACTATAATATAACTTTTTCATGGCTTAATCCACTAATAGAATCAATAGTTTCATCAAAACAAGCAAATCAATGCATCAAAAACAGAATCTGTCTTAAACAGGACAGTCTGTAGTAATCTGAACATTCACCATACTTCTGGTACTCCAAATATTCTGAAAAAATTAGGATATATAAACTTTTTGTATAGAAAGACAGTGCAAAAAGTTTCAGAACCGTTTGACATTCTAGTAAAAAATGTAAAATCACGCACTACAGCCAAAGTTTATGTTTTGCACCGCACAAACCAACAAGCAATCTAAACATCCTAAAGGCAAACCTTGGCACATTATTTTTATAATATAATGGAATTGTACAAGGGGATAATTATTTTTGTTGAAAATTTTCTGCAATTCAAGATTCACAAAGTTTCCAAGGGCATGAACAAAGTTCAAGGCTAGCTCCCACTTCCACGGTGCTCGTCTATCTCACTTTCACTTTTATTTTTGTGAAGTTTTAAGTTCCCCTCTATATTTTTTTTGTTTTTAAACTTTATAAAAGCACTCAACCGAAATAAATGACTCTCTAAAACTTCTGGGTTGTCTCCCTGGCAGCGCTTTCTTTAAAGCCATTAAGCTAGGCAAAAAGTGCTCAAGTAATGAATCCACCCGGATCCCAAGGTATATCAAAGCCAATTTATTTGGCATTTAGTAGTGAGCACAAAGCAACATATATCATGCAATGATGAAGTCTAACTCTCTTCCTATGCATCAGCATGTCATACAAGAACAATTCATGAACATCAAGTAAAGGCCAATACATAGCATCAGAAGTTTCTTGCAATTTTATCGTGTTGGAAACATAAAGAGGCGGAGATATAGTTCCTCTCTCATAATAATTGCAAGTAGGAGCATCAAGCACATGCATATTATATTCATCAAAATTATCATGTGCAAAGGTAAAAGGCAACCCATCAATGTAATCCTTAATAAGTGCAAACTTCTCCGATATAGTGTAGTTGGGAGAATTCAAAAAGATAATAGAACTATCATGTGTGGGTGCAATAGCAACAATTTCATTAACATAAGGAACAGTAGCAAGTTCATCTCCATAAGCATAATTCATATTGGCATCTTGGCCACAAGCATAGCAAGCATCAAGTTCATCAAAAAGGGATATTTCAAATGAATCAACGGGATCATAGCAATTATCATGGAAATCATCCTTCGGTAAGCACGAAGGGAAATTAAATAATGTATGATTTGAAGAGTTACTCTCATTAGAAGGTGGGCACGGGTAGCTAATCTGATCTTCCTCCTTTTGTTCTTCGCTCTCCTCATCATCTTTTTCATCGAATGAGCTCACAATTTCATCAATTTCTTCTTCCATAGACTCCTACAAAATATTAATCTCTTCTTGGACAGCGGAGACTCTCTCAATAAATTCATCAATATTGGAATTATATTTATAATTATCATAGCAATATTTAAGGATGGCAAAATTTTCATGTTTATAAACCTCATCATCAAAAGCTTCATATTTTTCAAACAAAGATTCAATTTCATAAGCATCCTTAAAAGCAACAAATTCTTCTATTCGTTCCACATCATAATAATCATATATACCATTAGCATAAGAAGCCAAGGTTTCATTATCATTAAATTCACATGAAAAGGGAAGATGTGGAGCATTCATCCTAGAACAACAAGTATAATCATATCCCAAGCATAGCTCCCAAGTATACCAATGCAACAAATGAATTTGATCCCATAACAATTTCCTTTTATGAGTCAAGCGATAATCCCTAAAGTATTCACGTTGATCTAAGGTTACTCCCATTATATAGTTGAATGGGGTTTTCTGAGAATTATCAAAGTAGTGCATAATATCTTTTATGTAACCAGCATCGAGGGTTTTAGGAGGTTCCCCATCTCCATGATTAGAGTGTACCACTAATTTTTTTGGTGTTTCGTGTTCCATATCCATAACTAAAGATAGAGAACAACTTAGAACAGAAAATAAAAACTACTTAGTGATAAAGCAAACAAGCACACATGAGAATATTCACCCCACGCTATTGCTCCCCGGCAACGGCGCCAGAAAAAGGTCTTGATAACCCACAAGTATAGGGGATCAATTGTAGCCTCTTTCGATAAGTAAGAGTGTCAAACCCAACAAGGAGCTAAAGGTAGAACAAATATTCCCTCAAGTTCTATCGACCACCAATACAACTCTACGCACGCTTGACGTTCGCTTTACCTAGAACAAGTATGAAACTAGAAGTACTTTGTAGGTGTGATAGGATAGGTTTGCAAGATAATAAAGAGCACGTAAATAAAATCTGGGGGCTGTTTAGATAAAGGCACAACTAAGTTAGTTTCAGTGGAGAGATTTTGTCAACAAGAAAGTTATTTGTCCCTAGGCAATCGATAACAAGTACCGGTAATCATTCTTGTAATTTTATATGAGGGAGAGGCATGAGCTAACATACTTTCTCTACTTGGATCATATGCACTTATGATTGACCCCTAGCAAGCATACGCAACTTCTAAAGATCATTACGGTCGTGAAACCCAACCATAGCATTAAGTATCATGTCCTCTTTATTCCCATACGTCATATCCCACCTACTCGGGTTTAAGTTTTTGTCACTCTCGCAACCCACCATAAGCGAACCATGAACATATTGCAACACCCTACAACGAGGGCCCCTCACGTTTGCACAAGATGGAGGCCACCGTAGGACAACACCATAAATAAAATATACAATCATACCAACCAAGATAATGATTAACCCATAGGACAAAATGGATCTACTCAAACATAATAGGATAACCATAGATCATTGGGAAATAATATATGGAGTTGAGCCACATGTTTAGGTAGAGATTACAACAGGGGGAAGAGGTGTTACACCACTACATATAGGGGGATAAAGTTGGTGTTGACGGTAGCAAGACTGTTGATGTAGATCGCCATCCCGATCGTTGCCCTGGTGGCACTCCGGCGCCACCGGAAGCGAGGGGGAGGGAGCCACCCTCCTCCTCCTCCTCCTCCTCCTCCTCCTTCTTATTCTTCTTCTTCTTCTTCTTCTTCTTCTTCTTCCTTGGCCTCCCCCTAGATGGGAGGAGGGTTCCCCCTCTGGTCCATGGTCTCCATGGTGGCGGAGAGGCGGGAGCCCCTTCGAGATTGGATCTCCCCCTGTGTTCTCTTCTGTTTCGCGCTCCCCAGATCTGGCCGAAAACCGTTTCTTATATTCGCGGAGATCCGTAACTCCGATTGGGCTAAGATTTTAACACGATTTTTTTCCAGATATAAGCTTCCTTGCGCCTGAAGTAGAGCACCAACCAAAATTCTAGGAGGGCACAACCCACCACTGCGCCGAGGCCTCACGCCCGCCAGTGTCTTGTGGGCTGTGTGGGCCTCCGTTTGCGGTGATTCCAACTCAGAAAATCACATATATTCCAAAATAATTCTCCATGAAATTTTATTGCATTTGGACTTCGTTTGATATGGATTCTCTGTGATACAAAAAACATGCAGAATAGGAACTGGCACTGGGCACTGGATTAATAGGTTAGTCCAATAAATCATATAAAAAGTTGACAAAAGTATATAAAAGTTGTATAATATTGGCATGAAACAATCTAAAATTATAGATACGACGGAGACATATCATGGGCGAACACACATTTTGATCGCTTCACATACCAGTCATATTTCCGTAGGAGGGACAGGACCTGCCGTAAGTGTTGGGTGTGGAGAACTAGTGTCCGACTGAAAACAAGAATGTCGTCGAAAAGCGACATTGTACACACCCGTAGTACTGGTTGTAGAGTGACTTGGATGGCGTCCAAGAATGTTCCTGGTGCTCCTCCCATGGCAAAGGGAACCACCCTGAATTCAAAATGACCGGCGTGAGTTTGAAATGCCACTTTAAATTCTTCTTCTTCCGCTAAGCGAATCTGATGGTATCTTGATCGCAAACCGAGAGTAGAAAACCAACGAGCTCCGGCTAGTTCATCCAGTATATCCTCTATCACCGGGACTAGATATTTACTGATAATGGTCATGTCATTGAGGCGCCGATAATCAATACATATTCACCAGGTACCGTCTTTCTCCCTCACAAGAATGATGGGTGAAGAGAACGGGCTGCTACTTGATACATCTCCAATGTATCTATAATTTTTTATTGTTCCATTTTGTTATATTATAATTCTTGGATGTTTTACAATCATTTTATAACAACTTTATATCAGTTTTCGGGACTAACCTATTGACATAGTGCCCAGTGCTAGTTGTTGTTTTTTGCTTGTTTTTTACTTCGCAGAATATCAGTACCAAACGGAGTCCAAATACCACAAAACTTTTTGGAGACTTTTTGGACCAGAAGACAACCTAGGAGCCAAGGAAACACACAGGGGGAGGCACGTGGGGCCCACAAGACACCAAGGAGCGCGAGAGGCCCCTGGCGCATTCCGATGGGTTGTGGGGCCTGCTATTCTTTAGCTTGCATTGATTTTTCCCTTAAAGAGGAAAGGGTGATGCAGCAAGGTAGAGACAAGTATTTCCCTCAGTTAAGAACCAAGGTATCAATCCAGTAGGAGGCACAAGCAAGTCCCCAATATATGCACCTGCACAAACTAACAAACACTTGCACACAACAGAAAAAGGGGTTGTCAATCCCTTCACGGTCACGAACAAGAGTGAGATCTAATAGAGATAGGTATAAAAGATAAATAAAAGAGCAAACTAAAGTAAATATAAATA
Source organism: Aegilops bicornis (assembly GCA_021605145.1). Classification (NCBI taxonomy): domain Eukaryota; kingdom Viridiplantae; phylum Streptophyta; class Magnoliopsida; order Poales; family Poaceae; genus Aegilops; species Aegilops bicornis. The sequence goes on from JAHIAL010000069.1 coordinate 887,854, forward strand.
AATTGCAGCAAGATATTTTTGGGTTTTTGGGTTTATAGATCTAAAAATATATGATGGAAAATAGACCCGCGGCCATAGGTTTCACTAGAGGCTTCTCTCTTGAAAATAGCATACGGTGGGTAAAAAAATCACTGTTGAGCAATTGATAGAAAAGTGCATAATTATGATGATATCCAAGGCAATGATCATGAATATAGGCATCACGTCCGTGACAAGTAGACCGACTCCTGCCTGCATCTACTACTATTACTCCACACATCAACCTCTATCCAGCATGCATCTAGAGTATTAAGTTCATAAGAACGGAGTAACGTCTTAAGTAAGATGACATGATGTAGAGGGATAAACTCAAGCAATATGATATAAACCCCATCTTTTTATCCTTGATGGTAACAATACAATACATGCCTCGCTACCCCTTCTGTCAATGGGTGAGGACACCGCAAGATTGAACCCAAAACTAAGCACCTCTCCCATTGCAAGAAAAACCAATCTAGTTGGCCAAACCAAACTGATAGTTCGAAGAGAAATACAAAGATATCTTAATCATGCATAAAAGAGTTCAAAAAAGACTTAAATAATATTCATAGATAATCTGATCATAAATCCACAACTCATCGATCTCAACAAACGCACCGCAAAAGAAGATTACATCGAATAGATCTCCAAGAACATCGAGGAGAACATTTTACTGAAGATCAAAGAGAGAGAAGAAGCCATCTAGCTACTAGGTATGGACCTGTAGGTCTATGGTAAACTACTCACGCATCATCAGAAGGGCAGTAAGGTTGATGTAGAGGCCCTCCGTGATTGAATCCCCCTCCGGCAGATCGCCGAAAAAGGCCCCAAGATGGGATCTCATGAGAACAGAAGCTTGCGGCGGCAGAAAAGTATTTTTGTGGACGCTTCTGATGTTTGGGGAATATTTGATAATTTGTAGAGGCGGAGCTAGGGTTAGAGGACCCTCGAGGGGCCCACAAGCCAGGGGGCGTGCCCTAGAGGCTTGTGGCCTCCTCGGGACTCTTCTGGCCCTCTCTCCAAGTGTATAGGTGTCTTCTGGTCCAAGAAAAATCATCGTAAAATTTTATTCCATTTGGACTCCGTTTGATATTCCTTTTCTGTAGAAGTCAAAACAAGGGAAAATCAAAAATTGGTACTGGGTTCTGGGTTAATAAGTTAGTCCGAAAAATAATATAAAATAGCATATTAATGCATATAAAACATCAAAATAGATAGTATAATAGCATGACACAATAAAAAATTATAGATACGTTGAAGGCGTATCAATCATCTAAGCTTAATTCACTGCTCGTCCTCGAGTAGGTAAATGATAAAAACATATTGTTTGATGTGGAATGCTACCTAACATATTTATCAATGCAATTTTATTTATTGTGGCAAGAATATTCAGATCCATAAGATTCAAAACAAAAGTTTAATATTTACATAAAAACAATAATACTTCAAGCATACTAATAAAGAAATCATGTCTTCTCAAAGTATCATGGCCAAGAAAGTTATCCCTACAAAATCATATAGTTCTATGCTCCATCTTCATCACATAAAGTTTTTTATCATGCACAACCTGAAGGAAATATGCCCTAGAGGCAATAATAAAGTTGTTATTTATATTTCCTTATATCATGATAAATGTTTATTATTCATGCTAGAATGGTATTAACTGGAAACTTAGTACATGTGTGAATACATAGACAAACAGAGTGTCCCTAGTATGCCTCTACTTGGCTAGCTCGTTAGTCAAAGATGGTTAAGTTTCCTAACCATAGACATGTGTTGTCATTTGATGAACGAGATCACATCATTAGAGAATGATGTCATGGACAAGACCCATCCGTTAGCTTAGCACAATGATCGTTTAGTTTTATTGCTATTGCTTTCTTCATGACTTATACATATTCCTCTGACTATATATGAGATTATGCCACTCCCGAATACCGGAGGAACACTTTGTGTGCTATCAAACGTCAGAACATAACTGGATGATTATAAAGATGCTCTACAGGTGTCTCTGATGGTGTTTGTTTAGTTGGCATAGATCAAGATTAGGATTTGTCACTCCGTGTATCGGAGAGGTATCTCTCGGCCCTCTCGGTAATGCACATCGCTATAAGCCTTGCAGGCAATGTGACTAATGAGTTAGTTGCGGGATGATGCATTATGGAACGAGTAAAGAGACTTGCCGGTAACAAGATTGAACTAGGTATGAAGATACCGACGATCGAATCTCGGGCAAGTAACATACTGATGACAAAGGGAATAACGTATGCTGTTATGTAGTTTGACCGATAAAGATCTTCATAGAATATGTAGGGGCCAATATGAGCATCCAGGTTCCGCTATTGGTTATTGATCGGAGATGTGTCTCGATCATGTCTACATAGTTCTCGAACCCGTAGGGTCCGCACGCTTAACGTTCGATGATGATTTGTATTATGAGTTATGTGATTTGATGACCGAAGTTTTTTCGGAGTCCCGGATGAGATCACGAACATGACGAGGAGTCTCGAAATGGTCGAGAGGTAAATATTCATATATTGGAAGGTTGCATTTGGACATCGGAATGGTTCCGAGTGGTTCGGGTATTTTTCCGGAGTACCGGGAGGTTACCAGAACCCCCCGGGAGAAGTATTGGGCCAATGGCCTTATTGGAGGAGAGGAGAAAAGGCCACTTGAGAGGGGCACCCTGCTTGCCCAAACCGAATTGGACTAGGGGAGAGGGCCGGCCCCCCTCTTTCCTTCTCCCTCTCTCTCCCTTTCCCTTTTCCCTCTCCGGTGGAAGGAAGGAAGGGGGGCCGAATCGTACTTGGACTAGGAGTCCAAGTAGGACTCCCCCCTTAGGCCAGCCAGCTCCTCCTCCCCCCTTTATATACGGAGGCGGGGGGGGGGCACTCCAAAGGCACACCAGACATCTCTTAGCCGTGTGCGGTGCCCCCTCCACAGTTTACCACCTCGGTCATATCGTCGTAGTGCTTAGGCAAAGCCCTGCGCCGATAACTTCATCATAACCGTCGCCACGCCGTCGTGCTGACATAACTCTCCCTAGTCCTCAAATGCATCAAGAACTCGAGGGACGTCATCGTGCTGAACGTGTGCTGAACACGGAGGTGCCGTACGTTCGGTTCTTGGATCGGTTGGATCGTGAAGACGTTCGACTACATCAACCGCGTTGCTAAACGCTTCCGCTTTCGGTCTACGAGGTTACGCGGACACACTCTCCCGTCCTGTTGCTATGCAGCTCCTAGATAGATCTTGCGTGATTGTAGGAATTTTTTTGAAATACTGCATTCCCCAACAGTGGCATCCGAGCCAGGTCTATGCGTAGATGTTATATGCACGAGTAGAACACAAAGAGTTATGGGCGATAATAGTCATACTACTTACCACCAACGACTTACTTTGATTCGGCGGTATTGTTGGATGAAGCGGCCCGGACCGATATTACATGACCGTGTTCATGAGACTGGTTCTACTAACATGCTTTGCACACAGGTGGCTGGCGGTTGTCTGTTTCTCCAACTTTAGTTGAATCGAGTTTGACTATGGCCATCCCTTTTTGAAGGTTAAAACAGCACACTTGACGAAAAATCATTGTGGTTTTGATGCGTAGGTAAGAACGGTTCTTGCTAGATGCCCGTAGCAGCCACGTAAAACTTGCAACAACTAAGTAGAGGACGTCTAACTTGTTTTTGCAGGGCATGTTGTGATGTGATATGGCCAAGACGTGATGAGATATAAATAGTTGTATGAGATGATCATGTGTTGTAAAAGTTATCAGCAACTTGCAGGAGCCTTATGGTTGTTGCTTTATTATACGAAATGCAATCTCCATGTAACTGCTTTACTTTATCACTAAGCGGTAGCGATAGTCGTAGAAGTAATAGTTGGCGAGATGATACGTCTCGAACGTATCTATAATTTATGAAGTATTCATGCTATTATATTATCCATCTTGGATGTTTTATGGGCTTTACTATGCACTTTTATATTATTTTTGGGACTAACCTATTGACCTACAGCCCAGTGCCAGTTCCTGTTTTTTCCCATGTTTTAGTGTTTCAAAGAAAAGGAATATCAAACGGAGTCAAAACGGAATGAAACCTTTTGGAGAAGTTAATTTTGGAAGGAAAGCAACCAGATAGACTTGGAGTGCACGTCGGGGAAAAGCAGGGAGCCACGAGGTGAGGCACGCCCACCCCTAGGGCACGCCCTCCACCCTCGTGGGCCCCTCGTGGCTCCCCACGTACTTCTTCCTCCTATATATACCCATATACCCTAGAGCGATTGGAGAAACGAGAAGATATCGGGAGTTCCGCCGCCAAGCCTCTGTAGCCACCAAAACCAATGGGACCTGTTAGGCACTGCTTGGGAGGGAGGATCCCTCACCGGTGGCCATCTTCATCATCCCGGCGCTCTCCATGACGAGGATGGAGTAGTTCACCCTCGGGGCTGAGGGTATGTACCAGTAGCTATGTGTTTGATCTCTCTCTTGTGTTCTTGATTTGGCACGATCTTGATATATCGCGAGCTTTGCTATTATAGTTGGATCTTATGATGTGTCTCCCCCTCTACTCTCTTGTAATGGATTGAGTTTTCCCTTTGAAGTTATCTTATCGGATTGAGTCTTTAATGATTTGAGAACACTTGATGTATGTCTTGCATGGGATAACCGTGGTGACAATGGGTTATTCTATTGATTCACTTGATGTATGTTTTGGTGATCAACTTGCGGGTTCCGCCATGAACCTATGCATAGGGGTTGGCACACGTTTTCGTCTTGACTCTCCGGTAGAAACTTTGGGGCACTCTTTGAAGTACTTTGTATTGGTTGGATAGATGAATCTGAGATTGTGTGATGCATATCGTATAATCATACCCACGGATACTTGAGGTGACATTGGAGTATCTAGGTGACATTAGGGTTTTGGTTGATTTGTGTCTTAAGGTGTTATTCTAATACGAACTCTAGGGCTGTTTGTGACACTTATAGGAATAGCTCAAAGGATTGATTGGAAAGAATAACTTTGAGGTGGTTTCGTGATACGTCTCCAACGTATCTATAATTTTTGATTGCTCCATGCTACTTTATCTATTGTTTTGGACTATAATGGGCTTTATTTTCCACTTTTATATTATTTTTGGGACTAACCTATTAACGAGAGGCCCAGCCAATTCTTGTTTTTGCCTTTTGATTATTTGAAGAAAGCAGAATATCAAGCGGAGTCCAAACAGAATGAAATCTTGAGCGTGATTTTCTCATCGAGATAAGATCCAGGAGACTTGGACCCTCCGTCAAGAAAGCCACGAGGCGGTCACGAGGTGGGCGCGCCCCCTAGGGCGCGCCCACACTCGTGGGCCCCTCAGCTCCACCGACGTACTCCTTCCTCCTATATATACCTGATTGCCCCCAAGCAGTCGAGCAGGGCCAAAACCTAATTCCACCGCGCAACTTCACTGTATCCACGAGATCCCATCTTGGGGCTGTTAGGAGCTCCATGGGAGGGCATCCACCACGAAGATCTTCTACATCAACACCATAGCCCCTCCGGTGAAGTGTGAGTAGTTTACTTGAGACCTTGAGTCCATAGTTAGTAGCTAGATGGCTTCTTCTCTCTTTTGGATCTCAATACAATGTTCTCCCCTCTCTCGTGGAGATCTATTCGATGTAATCTTCTTTTTTGCGGTGTGTTTGTTGAGAGCGGATGAATTGTGGGTTTATGAACCAGCTTATCTATGAATAATATTTGAATCTTCTCTGAATTCTTTTATGTATGATTGAGTTATCTTTGCAAGTCTCTTGAATTATCCGTTTGGTTTGGCCAACTAGATTGGTAGTTCTTGCAATGGGAGAAGTGCTTAGCTTTGGGTTCAATCTTGCGGTGTCCTTTCCCGATGTGGAAGGGGCAGCAAGGCACGTATTGTATTGTTGCCATCGAGGATAACAAGATGGGGTTTTATCATATTGCATGAATTTATCCCTCTACATCATGTCATCTTGCTTAAGGCGTTACTCTGTTTTAACTTAATACTCTAGATGCATCTTTGGATAGCGGTCGATGAGTGGAGTAATAGTAGTAGAATCTTGAGAATCATTTCGGTCTACTTGTCATGGACGTGATGCCTATATACATGATCATACCTAGATATCCTCATAACTATGCTCAATTCATCAATTGCTCAACGATGAATTTGGTCACCCACCGTAGAATACTTATGCTCTTGAGAGAAGACACTAGTGAAACCTATGGCCCCGGGTCTATTCTCATCATATCAATCTCCATCACTTTTATACTTGCTTTGTTTTACTTTTGCCTTTTACTTTTCACTTTGCATCTTTATACCAAAATACCAAAAATATTATCTCTATCGGATCTCACTCTAAGTAAGTGACCGTGAAGGGATTGACAACCCCTAATCGCGTTGGTTGCGGTAGCTATCATTTTGTGCAGGTCTACGAGGGACTTGCGCGTGGCCTCCTCTTTGGATTGATACCTTGGTTCTCAAAAACTGAGGGAAATACTTACGCTACTGTGCTGCATCATCCTCTCCTCTTCGGGGAAAACCAACGCAAGCTCAAGACGTAGCATTTCGTACCGTACCATAATCTCTTCGTTCGTTCTCTGCTATTAGTGACTTTGGAGTGACTCTTAGTTGCATGTTGAGGGATAGTTATATGATCCAATTATGTTAATATTGTTGAGAGAACTTGCAGTAGTGAAAGTATGAACCCTAGGCCTTGTTTCAATGCATTGCAATACCGTTTATGCTCACTTTTACCACTTGCTACCTTGCTGTTTTTATATTTTCAGATTACAAAAACCTATATCTACCATCCATATTGCACTTGTATCACCATCTCTTAGCGAACTAGTGCACCTATACAATTTACCATTGTATTGGGTGTGTTGGGGACACAAGAGACTCTTTGTTATTTGGTTGCAGGATTGTTTGAGAGAGACCATCTTCAACGTCGCCTCCACGGATTGATAAACCTTAGGTCATCCACTTGAGGGAAATTTGCTACTGTCCTACAAACCTCTGCACTTGGAGGCCCAACAACTTCTACAAGAAGAAGGGTGCGTAGTAGACATCACGAGACGACAACAATGCTACGATGGAGATCATGGTATCAAGCCGGTGATGATGGAGATCATGACGGTACTTTGGAGATGGAGATCAAAGGCACAAGATGATGATGGCCATATCATGTGACATATTTTGATTGCATGTGATGTTTATCCTTTATGCATCTTATTTTGCTTAGTACGGCGGTAGTATTATAAAATGATCCCTCACTAAATTTCAAGGTATAAGTGTTCTCCCTGAGTATGCACCATTGCTTCTGAGTTAAATGCGTCTTAGAGACACCACGTGATGATCGGGTGTGATAAGCTCTACGTTCACATACAATGGGTGCAAGCCAGTTTTGCACGTGCAGAATACTCGGCTTAAACTTGACGAGCCTAGCATATGCAGATATGGCCACGGAACACTGAGACTGAAAGGTCGAACATGAATCATATAGTAGATATTATCAACATAGTGATGTTCAGCATTGAAAACTACTCTATCTCACGTGATGATCGGACATGATTTAGTTGATATGGATCAAGTGATCATTTAGATGACTAGAGGGATGTCTATCTAAGTGGGAGTTCTTAAGTTATGTGATTAATTGAACTTTAATTTATCGTGAACTTAGTACCTGATAGTATTTGCATGTCTATGTTGTTGTAGATCAATGGCCCATGGTACCGTTCCCTTGAATTTTAATGCGTTCCTAGAGAAAGCTAAGTTGAAAGATGATGGTAGCAACTACGCGGACTGGGTCCGTAACTTGAGGATTATCCTCATTGCTGCACAAAAGAATTACGTCCTAGAAGCACCGCTAGGTGTACCACCTATGACGACAAAGAATCGCAGACATTATGAATGCTCAACGATTCGGCGTGTTGATGACTACTCGATAGTTCGATTATTGCCATGCTTTACGGCTTAGAATCGGGACTTCAAAGACGTTTTGAATGTCATGGATCATATGAGATGTTCCCGGAGTTGAAGTTAATATTTCAAGAAAATGCCTGAGTTGAGAGATATGAAGTCTCCAACAAGTTCTATAGTTGCAAAATGGAGGAGAATAGTTCTGTCAGTGAACACATACTCGTAATGTCAGGTACCACAACCACTTGACTCGGCGGGGAGTTAATCTTCACGATTATAGTGTCATTGATGTAATTCTTCAATCACTGCCACCAAGCTATAAAGGATTCGTGATGAACTATAATATGCAAGGGATGGAAAAGACAATTCCCGAGCTCTTCACGATGCTAAAGGCTGCGGAGGTAGAAATCAAGAAGGAGCATCAAGTGTTGATAGTTAACAAGACCACTAGTTTCAAGAAAAAGGGCAAAGGGAAGAAGGGAACTTCAAGAAGAACAACAAACCATTCTTTGCTCAAGGGAAGAAGCCCAAGTCGGGACCGAGCACGAGGCCAGAAAGTGCTTCTCTTTGCAAAGGGACTGGTCACTAGAAGCGGAACTGCCCTAAGTATTTGGCGGATAAGAAGGATGGCAAAGTGAAAGGTATATTTGACATACATGTTATTGATGTGTACCTTACTAATGCTTGTAGTAGCGCCTGGGAATTTGATACTGGTTTTGTTGCTTATATTTGCAACTCGAAACAGGGGCTACGGACTAAATGAAAATTGGCAAAGGACGAGGTGACGATGCATGTGGGAAATGGTTCCAAAGTCGAAGTGATCGCCGTCGTCACGCTACCTCTACATCTACCTTCGGGATTAGTTTTAGACCTGAATAATTGTTATTTGGTGCCAGCGTTAAGCATGAACATTATATCTGGATCTTGTTTGATGCGAGACGGTTATTCATTTAAATCAGAGAATAATGGTTGTTCTATTTATATGAGTAATATCTTTTATGGTCATGCACCCTTAATGAGTGGTCTATTTTTGTTGAATCTCGATAGTAGTGATACACATATTCATAGTATTGAAGCCAAAAGATATAAGTTTAATAATGATAGTGCAACTTATTTGTGGCATAGCCGTTTAGGTCATATTGGTGTAAAGCGCATGAAGAAACTCCATCTTTGATGGGCTTTTGGAATCACTTGATTATGAATCACTTGATGCTTGCGAACCATGCCTCATGGGCAAGATGATTAAGACTCCGTTCTCCGGAACAATGGAGCGAGCAACTGACTTGTTGGAAATAATACATATTGATGTATGCGGTCCGATGAGTTTTGACGCTCGCGGCAGGTATCGTTATTTTCTAGCCTTCACAGATGATTTGAGCAGATATGGGTATATCTACTTGATGAAACATAAGTCTGAAACATTTGAAAAGTTCAAAGAATTTCAGAGTGAAGTAGAAAATCATTGTAACAAGAAAATAAAGTTTCTATGATCTGATCATGGAGGAGAATATTTGAGTTATGAGTTTGGTCTTCATTTGAAAAAATGTGGAATAGTTTCACAACTCATGCCACCTGGAACACCACAGCGTAATGGTGTGTCGAACTTCATAACCGTACTTTATTAGATGTGACGCCCGGATAATTAGGCTACAGTACCCCACGTTAACGATGCCACATCACCTCGGATTACTGTTGTTAATCTCGCGATGGTTCAAAAACGATTCAAATTCAAATTTGAATTCGAGCAAACATCAAAAGTTTTCAAACCATAGAACTAAAATGTTAGGATTGTGCCAAATAATGCATAGGTAATTACGATAGAGAACCCACACTTTTATAAAAATATTTAAATACTAAAAGATGAATAAAACATCGACAAAACTATTATTTAAATACTTTTAAATATTAAATCATTGTAAAACTATGCCTTTTGGGTGCCCAAGATATAGTGGCATTAGAATAAGTAGTGATACTATTTTAGGAACTAAGATCATAATTATAAAAACTAAAATGGAGAGAAACTAAAAATAAAACAGAAAAGGAAAAATTAAGAAAAACAAAATGCCAAAAAAGATAAAGGAGAACACCCCCCCCGCTGCGCCATGGCCTCGGGGCCAACTAGGCAAAGGCCCAGCCGGCCGGCCCACACCGCGCCCCTAGCCTACATGGCTCCGTTCCCGCACCTAACCCTAATCCCTCTCCACACTCCCCCGATCCCCTTCCCCCGCCCGATCTGGATCGCCCCAGATCGCGATGCTTCTACTGGCGCTCAGCGCCCTTTGCCAGCTTGCCTCGTCACCGGCGGCTCGCGCCACGTCGGCCATCGACGCAACTTCTTGGCACCACCGGCTCCTCCTTGACGCCCGTGTCATTCTCCTTGACTTGCAAATCGCCGCCTCGTCCGCTTTGGACCCGCCGTTAGCGGACTCCCTCACGGATCTCGATCTACGGCGTCTTGAGGCCGATTCTTGCCGGACCTTCTCCTCTCCGTCAGCGCCCGTTGTCCCGTCCTCCTCCTCGTCACTCGGTGCCTAGTCCCTCGCCGCCGTGAAAGCCTCCTCCCTTCTCCCTGTTTTCGTCGCCCGTGAGCGAGCCCCTAACGCATACGCCTTGCCGCCATCGCCGCACACCTTGGCCCATCCGCGCCCGGACACGCCCCTGCATCGCGGTCGCCGCTTCCGACTGCGTGCGCCGCGCCCCCTGGCGCATCCATGCCATGCGCCCTTGGCGCCTCTTCTCCCCCTCGCTCTGTCGTTGCGGCTCACCGCCGCCCCGCGCTCCTCCGCCCGAGCATCGCCTCGCAGCGCGCCACCGCTCCGCACTCCACCTTGCCCCGACCAACGCTGTCGCCGAGCTTCTCGTTGCAGGTCGTGTCCGCCGTTTTCCTGCCTTTGTCACGGGCCTGCGTCATTGCCGCCATTAGGTGCCCGGTGCGGCGCCCATCTGCACGCTCGACCCTCTCCTGGGTCGGGTGCTCGCATCGCCCAGTGCCCGAATCCCCCGTGCCCGTAACCGCTATGGCCTTTGGCCCATTGACAGTCGGGACCCACAACCCAGAACGTTTTTAGAAAATAATAATAATAAATAAATTTAATTAATTAATTAATTAACTAGTTATTTAACTTAATTAATCCTGTTTAGTTAAACCCTAATTAGTATAAACAGAGAATGACATGCGGGACCCACGCGTCAGTTTGACCAAGTCAACTGACTGTTGACCGCTGACGTCATCATCTTGATGTCATGATAGCGTCATAAACTGAATTTTAATTAAATAAATTACATTAATTCCAAAATGTTTTATAAACTTTAAAATTTAATATAAAATAATCCGTAACTTCGGATGGAAAAACTTTGTACATGAAAGTTGCTCGAGCAGCGAGGCGAATCCGGTTACACAACCCGTTCGTTCGCCACACATCCCTAGCATAGCAAACATGCAACTTTCCCCCTCCGGTTCACCTGTCCGAAAACGCGAAACACCGGGAATCCTTTCCCGGATGTTTCCCCCCTTCACCGGTATCACCTCATACCGTGTTAGGGCACGCCTAGCATCACGCTTTGCTTTGTCTTGCATCGTTATGCATCTGTTTGCATTGTATTTATTGTTTCTTCCCCCTCTTCTCTCGCTAGACGTAGAGACCGACGCCGCTGCTACCTAGTACGACTACGGTGTTGACGACCCCTCCTTCTTGCCAGAGCAACCAGGCAAGCCTGCCCCCCTTGATCACCAGATATCGTCTATTCTTCTCTATACTGCTTGCATTAGCACAGTGTAGCATATTACCGCTTCCCGTTAATCCTATCACGATGCATAGCACTGTCCTTGCTACTACTGTTGTTTCCTTTACCGCAATCCTACATGCCTAGTATAGGATGCTAGTTTTCCATCGGTGGCCCTACATTCTTGTCCGCTTCTTTGTGCTATACTATCGGGCCGTGATCACTTGGGAGGTGATCACGGGTATATACTATATACTTTATACATGATACATGTGGTGACTAAAGTCGGGTCGGCTCGAGGAGCACCCTTGAGTGATTCCGCAGTTGGGGGCTGAAAGGACCTTTGTCCCAACGACCCTCTGTGTGGATCTTGGTGGCGGATCGTCAGGGCAGGTTGAGACTACCTGGGTGAGAGGTGGGCCTGGCCCTGTTCGGCGTTCGCGGATACTTAACACGCTTAACGAGATCTTGGTATTTGATCTGAGTTGGGTCGTTGACCTTATACGCACTAACCGCCACGTGGGACAAGATATGGGCAACCGGCGTCGTGGTATCAGCCGAAACGCCGTGACGTCGACAATCGAGTGGCCGCGGCGCCCGGATTGGACTGGAGCGCCTGCTGGGCTAGGATGCGCTTCGGCCGCGTTCGCAACATGCGGTGTGCTAAGGGCGATGGGCGAGACCCCTGTGCGCTTAAGGTTTAGACCGGCGTCTTGACCTCTGTTGTGCCTAGGTGGGGCTGCGGCGTGTTGATCTTCGAGGCGGGCATGACCCGGAAAGTGTGTCCGGCCAAATGGGATCGGCGTGTCGGGTAATGTGGTGCACCCTGCGGTGAGTTAATCTATTGAATAGCCGTGATCTTCGGTAACAGGGCGACTTGGAGTTGTACCTCGACCTTATGACAACTAGAACCGGATACTTAATAAAACACACCCTTCCAAGTGCGGATACAACCTGGTGATCGCTCTCTAACGAGGCGGCGAGGAGGGATCGCGGGTAGGATTATTGCTATGCGATGCTACTTCGAGGACTTGATCTACTCTCTTCTACATGTTGCAAGGCGGAGGCTGCGAGCGTAGTCTTCGGCGGGATTAGTTATCCCCCTCTTATTACGGCATTCTGCGATTCAGTCCACCGATATGGCCCTTTACACATATATCCATGCATATGTAGTGTAGCTCCTTGCTTGCAGTACTTTGGATGAGTACTCACGGTTGCCTTGTTCCCCTTTTCCCCCTTTCTTTACCCGATTGCTGCAACTGGGCGATGGAGCCTGTGGAGCCGACGCCACCGGTCGATGATGAGTACTACCCGGAGGTGCCTACTACTACGTACGCTCAATGATTTAACACCAGTGAGAGTAGTTAGGAGGATCCCGAGGCGGGAGGCTGCGCCTTTTCGATCTGTATCCCGGTTTGTGCTAGCCTTCTTAAGGCAAACTTGTTTACTTATATGCGTACTCAGATATTGTTGCTTCCGCTGACTCGTCTATGATCGAGCACTTGTATTCGAGCCCTCGAGGCCCCTGGCTTGTATTATGATGCTTGTATGACTTATTTATGTTTTAGAGTTGTGTTATGATATCTTCCCGTGAGTCCCTGATCTTGATCGTACACATTTGCGTGCATGATTAGTGTACGATTGAATCGGGGGCGTCACAAGATTGGTATCGAGCCATTGCTGTAGAATCCCCTTCCACACTCTTTGGCGAAGTCGAGTCTAGACATTACAAAACTTTTACTAACATGGCTGTGTGCCTTACAGCCCACGTCGCCATTGGGTGGTATTAGGATCTTTACTCCTCGATCGTACTCGGGAATCTGATCTCTCTTCTATTCGGGTTAAAGCGATTTTTTACTAACTCGACTCTAGGTTCTCGATAGTACTTTCTCCCGAGAGCCTCTTGATCCAGATGATTACTTTGTGCAATCAAGGATTTGAAGATACCTTCCGATATTCTCCGAGACCTTGTTCCGTTGCTTTTGCAATTCCCTACCACCTGCAATATCCCTATGGATAAATACTTACACCCGTCATTCTTACTTTATACCCAGTCGATCTTGTTATTACAAGATACCTCGAAATTCTCTCTAATGTTCCGAGAATACTTTGTGCCTACTGCCTTGTAGTTCTTTGATACATGAATACCACTACGGATAATTTCTCGCACTTACCGAGTATCCACTCATCCCCAGTTGATTCATGTATGTCACCAATCCTCGAAATATCATTCGATCTTCCGAAAATCTTGAGCATCCTATTGCTCTTGAAATTCTTGATTGCTTGCATTACGGTTAATCCCATAAGTCTAGTAATCTTGTTGACATCCATTGTCATTGTCATTTTGAGTCCGTTGATTCGATTTGTTGCGAATGCTCGCAATCCTTAAACAGATCCTAGAATTCATCCTTCCGGCTCATACGTCGTTTTAATCATGAGCTGGTTCTTGCCAATTAAATTGTCGTTGATTGTGCCCCTAAGTCTATTGAACTTATCCATCCTTGATCGGGCGTCGCTTCGATCCTTTGCTTTGTAAATCATAATTCCTTAGCAATTGAGCTCTAAGTTATTCGATTGTTTCTATAATCCAATGTCTTTGCCTTGCTTCTTCCTCCGGTTGTGTGTCGATACTCACCCCAGATCCTTTGTTGGATTTTATCCGACAATGTCCTTCATATTCAATAACCTCGAGCCTTTCCTAGGATATATACCGCCTTTGGTAAATTGTATCCTCTGCTTTGTCAACCATGCTCTGCTATCGAGCTTGTGTTATTTACTCCTGAAATTTGTGGTATATGTTCCTAAGAGGACCCGATGGGTTGGACATATGCCTTCTCTAAACTGTGTGAACCCGGAAACTACTACGGGTCATACTCTACTAGTGTTATGTCAGATAAAATTTGAACACACAATTTCATTGAAGGCGAGAAGTGAATGAAAGGTTATGCATTAAAGAAGTGGGAGTCGACCTTGAACTTTGTGTTCATGCCCATGGACACGATGTAGATCCTATCAGAAGCTTCTTGTAAGAATAACTATTTCCTTGATATGAAATCATCTGGTATCTATGTATTGATCATTTGCAGTCGTGGTCCCGACCAATTTTTCTCCTTGATTCCATTTCTCGGACAAGTTAAAGTACTTGCCTTTGGCAGATCAATACGCTTGCCCAACCTCTATTTTGATCTTCCTCGAGTATTAACCTCTGGTATCTCGAGAACTATGTTGCTTCCTCATGAAGTCTTCATCTAGTATTGCTTCTCACCTATCTCGGATCCCCCCCAGGGTCTGAGTTATTAGCCACTCGAGAACATCGATAAGTGAATCGATTCCGCACTCCGATTCAATAACTCTAAGTAATTCTTGTTGCCTATGAGTTTAATAATCCTTCAACTCATTCCTAGCCTTATCGGCTATATCATTATCGTGCAAACTTCTAAGCATGCTACACGGTCCTTCTTCCGGAGCACAAAATTTTCGACGATGAGCTAAGCTTACGTCGATCTTCCTTGTCATATCAGTTCGCCTTGAACAACAAGCTTGATTTCAAGTTTGTGTCCTACCCATGGTTCCAATAACTTTCCGCTACCTCATTCCTTTGGCTTGATGTAAATCGCTGATTGATTACATCTTCGTGAAATCTCTCGACAAATGTGTCGTGATCATCATCAACCTTATGAGCTCTTCCAGGATATCAATTGAGTTCATGATGAGAAATACCATCCTTGCCCTTGATGATACGTGTTATCATCGCCGACCACTTTATTGCCTTCCCACCAACACAAGCTTGTTCGTGTTTCGTGTTATACCTTGAGTTCCTTGCTATCCAAAGAATTGTTCTTCTTTACCTTGGAACATTAACATCTCTTATGTCCTCAATGTTGTGAGAAATTCACCACCCTTAAGAATTCTTGATACCGGTGATACTTATTAACATCACCATTCTTTTCTTGGTCCCGTGATGTTTCTAACCGGAATACCGACAAATGGTCTGTGATGTGTAAATTCTAAACTTCAAGCAACCCTCTTGCTTTGAAGTTATTGGTCTATAGTTTCATTCTACGACTATGGCTTATTGAATCACCACTCTGACATTGGTTGTGCAACCCAGCCCATATTTTGGGCGCACCTTTCAACCAACGTTTAGTTGTGTATGTTTTCCTCGAGCATACATCCTTATACCATTTGATCTGACAAATGTTATCTCCTTGTTCACTTAATTGTGGAAATCCATCTTTTGGAAATCTCGATGAATTACCGTTGAGTTCACCAGACACCTCCTTCTCCTCTCCTTGGGTTAATGATGAACTCTTGTTAACGGAAATCACTTCATAGTTCATTTCCCGAGAATCTTACATTATCATCTCGTCAATTGCGTTGCACCTTTTCTTCTCAGGCATCCTGAGTCTGAGGTATCCTGACACCAATCAGATCTGAACCTCGGTCAGATATGATGGTTGGAACATATTTCCAAGAATTATAACATTGGTCTTTTATGACCCGGTAAGGTGGTGTCATGCCTAGTACACCTAGCCGGAGGATCTATTGTTATAGTTTCCTTTTAGGAAGGTTATCTATTCTTCCATGAGGAAATGGTAAGACGTATTCTATAAGTTGTTCCTGATGAATCCTTTGTGTATCCAAAGTCTGACCTTTTGCTTGAAGACCATGTCAATGCTATCCTAAAGCATGTCCATGATACTCCGATTTTCAACAAAAACGTTTGAAGCCCAATGCTAAATGTTTCCTGCTCGATTATCCAAACACCAATGTATGGGTAATGTCATGAAAATTCTCTCCCCTACCTAAAGAGTTTACTACATTATATCCTGTCATGGATATCATGCTCTGCTCGTCCTTTCGAAGGATATACCTTTGAAATATGTGTTTAAACACATTTTCCTTTCCATTGTTCTGTTTAATCTGATAATCATAATTTTCTTTCCATTTGTTGGGTTAACGTTTCTTGTGATCTATATGATCTAAGCTCTAATATTCTCCTGCTTAGGTAAACACCTCGGTTTACAACTCTGTCAGTGTGACCCTGTTACTATTGCTGACGACATCCTGGTAACCCCCGATGGATGGGAACTTTGCCTAGTGGTCCGCCTTGTTCAACAAGCAGGAAAATGGTTCTCTTCGTCCCTCGCCCTTGGTACCAACGTTGTTGCCAACATAACTGACAGGCTATCCTCTGCCATGCCTTGCTACCATGACCGTGCAATATGTCGGCGTCCTTCCTACTTTTGAACCACATGGTGGGCCCATAACCCACAGTTCCCAGGATCGAAACCTGACTCTCCTGCACCCCCTGTTCCCAAGGTTGCTCCTCGCGTGTGGCCTCGTATGTAATTCACGAGCCATCTTCCGAGGGATCATCAAATCTGTTGCCGGACGCAATACTTATTCCCGATTGCTTTGAGCCCCTTTCACGCCCTGTTTCAGGCATCGAACGGTTGCCTGCTCGCTCGATTGCTCTCGATATTTTCTTAAGTTTCAATTCGAGAGTTACTTTCTGCCACCTTCCCCGATGATATCGACCCGGATAGTCAACCTTGTAGAGGTTCGTTCTCCCGTAATACCCCTTATTTTTTTGTAAGTCTGATGGAACCCCAGAAGAAAGGATACCGACTTTATCTTGATGACTTGAAGCGAGAAAAATGAAGACATCAATATAATGGATCGACCACTTCGAGAAGAGCAATCAAGAGCGAGAAGATTCGTTAGAATTTACGTAACTGCACCTTTCCCCGTTTTCCACCTCTTAAATCTCGGGGCGAGATTTCTTGTAATCAGAGGAGAATTGTGCCGCTTGGGATAATTAGGCTACGATGCCCCACGTTAACGATGCCACGTCACCTCTCGATTCTTGTTGTTAATCTCACGATGGTTCAAAAAGCGATTCAAATTCAAATTTGAATTGCAGCAAACATCAAAAAGTTTTCAAACCATAGAACTAAAATGTTAGGATTGTGCCAAATAATGCATAGGTAATTACGATAGAGAACCCACACTTTTATAAAAATATTTAAATACTAAAAGATGAATAAAACATCGACAAAACTATTATTTAAATACTTTTAAATATTAAATCGTTGTAAAACTATGCCTTTTGGGTGCACAAGATATAGTGGCATTAGAATAATTAGTGATACTATTTTAGGAACTAAGATCATAATTATAAAAACTAAAATGGAGAGAAACTAAAAATAAAACAGAAAAGGAAAAATTAAGAAAAAAAATGCCAAAAAAAAGATAAAGGGAGAACACCCCCCCCCCCCCACAGTGCCATGGCCTCGGGGCCAACTAGGCAAAGGCCCAGCCGGCCGGCCCACACCGCGCCCCTAGCCTACATGGCTCCGTTCCCGCACCTAACCCTAATCCCTCTCCACACTCCCCGATCCCTTCCCACTTGATCTGGATCGCCCCAGATCCACCAGTCGCCCCTTCTGGCCTTTCAGCGCCCTTTGCCCGGCCTTGCCTCGTCACCGTGGCTCGCACCACGTCGGGACCATCGACGCAATCTAGCCAGCACTTCCACCGGCTCCTCCCTTGCGACGCTCAGGCCGTTCTCCTTCGGCCTTTACGCCCAGCCTCGTCCCGCCTCGACCCGCCCGTTGTCACGGACTCCCTCGCCGGATCTCGACCTCGCCGTCGCCCGAGGCTGACTTGCCGGACCTTCTCCTCTCCGTCAACGCCGTCGTCCCCGTCCTCCTCCTCGTCACTTGCTGCTTAGTCCCTACGTACCGCCGTGAGCTTCGTCCCTTCTCCCTGTTTTCGTCGCCGTAGACCGAGCCCCTAGCCGCGCCCACTGCCGCCCTGTCGCCGCACACCTTGGCCACTATCCGCGCGGACACGCCTGCATCGCGATGCGCCCGCTTCGACCGCGTCGCGTCGCCCCCTGGCGCATCCATGCCATGCGCCCCGTCGCGCCTCTTCTCCCCCCTCGCTGTCGTTGCGGCTCCTGCTTGGCGCCACGCTCCGCCTCCACCTCGCCCCGACCAGCATCGCCGAGCTTCTACGCCGCCAGGCCGTGTCCGCCGTTCCGCCTGCCTTTGTCGCGGCTCGTCGCTGCCGCATCCGGTGCCCGGTGCGGCACCCATCTGCCGCTTCGACCCTCTCTGGTCGGGTGCTACTTGTCGCCAGTGCGAATCCCGTGCCGTCAGAATCGCTATGGCCTTTGGCCCATTGACAGTCGGGACCCACAACCCAGAACGTTTTTAGAAAATAATAATAATAATAAATTTAATTAATTAATTAATTAACTAGTTATTTAAATTAATTAATCCTGTTTAGTTAAACCCTAATTAGTATAAACAGAGAATGACATGCGGGACCCACGCATCAGTTTGACCAAGTCAACTGACTGTTGACCGCTGACGTCATGTTGATGTCATGATGACATCATAAACTGAATTTTTAATTAAATAAATTCTGTTAATTCCAAAATGTTTTATAAACTTTAAAATTTAATATAAAATAATCGAAGAACTTCGGATGGAAAAACTTTGTACATGAAAGTTGCTCGAGCAGCGACGAGACAAATCGGTTACACAACCCGTTAGATTCGCCACACATCCCTAGCATAGCAAACATGCAACTTTCCCCTCCGGTTCACTCTGTCAGATAAAGCAGCGAAACACCGGAATCCTTTCGGGATGTTTCCTTCACCGGTATCACCTCATACCGTGTTAGGGCACGCCTAGCATCACGCTTTGCTTTGTCTTGCATCGTTATGCATCTGTTTGCATTGTATTTATTGTTTCTTCCCCCTCTTCTCTCGCTAGACGCAGAGACCGACGCCGCTGCTACCCGATGCGACTACGGTGTTGACGTAATTCTCCTTCTTGCTAGAGCAACCAGGCAAGCCCCCCTTGATCATCGGATATCGCCTATTCTTCTCTATCTTTGCTTGCATTAGCGTAGTGTAGCATGTTACCGCTTTCCGTTAATCCTATCCACGATGCATAGCCTGTCCTTGCTACTCGCATTGTTGCCTTTACCCGCAATCCTACATGCCTAGTATAGGATGCTAGTTTTCCATCGGTGGCCCTACATTCTTGTGCATCTCTTTGTGCTATACTATCGGGCCGTGATCACTTGGGAGGTGATCACGGGTATATACTATATACTTTATACATGATACATGTGGTGACTAAAAGTCGGGTCGGCTAGAGGAGCACCCGCGAGTGATTCACGCAGTTGGGGGCTGAAAGGACCTTTGTCCCAACGACCCTCGTGTGTGGATCTTTGTGGCGGAGGCGTCAGGCAGGTTGAGACTACACGGGTGAGAGGTGGGCACTGGCCCTGTTCGGCATTTGCGGATACTTAACACGCTTAACGAGATCTTGGTATTTGATCTCGAGTTGGGTCGTTGACCTTATACGCACTAACCGCCACGTGGGACAAGATATATGGGCAACCGGCGTCGTGGTATCAGCCAAAGCACTTCGTGACGTCGACAAGAATCGAGTGGCGCCGCGGATTGGGCTGGAGCACGCTGCTAGGCTGGAAGTGCGCTTCCGGCCGCGTTATAGCGTGGTGTGCTAAGAGGCGATGGGCCCGAGACCCTGTCGCTTAGGTTTAGACCGGTGTCTTGACCTCTCTGTTGTGCCTAGGTGGGGCTGCGGCGTGTTGATCTTCGAGGCCGGGCATGACCCGAGGAAAGTGTGTCCGCCAAATGGGATCGGCGTGTCGGGTAATGTGGTGCACCCTGCAGTGAAGTTAATCTATTCGAATAGCCGTGATCTTGATGGCAGGGGCGACTTGGAGTTGTACCTCGACCTTATGACAACTAGAACCGGATACTTAATAAAACACACCCTTCCAAGTGCGAGATACAACCCGGTGATCGCTCTCTAGCAGGCTGACGAGGAGAGGATCGTCGGGTAGGATTATTGCTATGCGATGCTACTTGGAGGACTTGATCTACTCTCTTCTACATGCCTTTGCAAGACGGAGGCTGCGGAAGCGTAATCTTCGACAAGATTAGTTATCCCCTCTTATTACGGCATTCTGCAGATTCGGGCCACCGATATGGCCCTTTACACATATATCCATGCATATGTAGTGTAGCTCCTTGCTTGCAGTACTTTGGATGAGTACTCACGGTTGCCTTGTTCCCCCTTTTCCCCCTTTCTTTACCCGATTGCTGCAGCAGGGCGATGGAGCCCAGGAGCGAATGCCACCGTCGATGGCGACTACTACCGGAGGTGCCTACTACTACGTCTTTGCCCGGCCGACGACCAAGAGTAGTTAGGAGGATCGAGGCGGAGGCCTGCGCCTTTTCGATTTGTATCCCGGTTTGTGCTAGCCTTCTTAAGGCAAACTTGTTTACTTATGTCCTCGAGATATTGTGGCTTCCGCTGACTCGTCTATGATCGAGCACTTGTATTCGAGCCCTCGAGGCCCTGGCTTGTATTATGATGCTTGTATGACTTATTTATGTTTTAGAGTTGTGTTGTGATATCTTCCCGTGAGTCCCTGATCTTGATCGTACACGTTTGCGTGCATGATTAGTGTACGATTGGATCGGGGGCGTCACATTAGATATGGTGCAATCTATGATGTCTCTTACTGATTTACCGCTATCATTTTGGGGTTATGCTTTAGAGACAGCTGCATTCACGTTAATTAGGGCACCATCTAAATCCTTTGAGACGACACCATATGAACTGTGGTTTGGCAAGAAACCTAAGCTGTCGTTTCTTAAAGTTTGGTGCTTCGATGCTTATGTGAAAAAGCTTCAGCCTGATAAGCTCGAACCCAAATCGGAAAGATGTGTCTTCATAGGATACCCAAAGGAGACTATTGGGTACATCTTCTATCATAGATCCGAAGGGAAGATATTCGTTGCTAAGAATCGATCCTTTCTAGAGAAGGAGTTTATCTCAAAGAAGTGAGTGGGAGGAAAGTAGAACTTGATGAGGTAATTGTACCTTCTCCTCGAATTGGAAAGTAGTTCATCACAGAAATCAATTCCGGTGATTCCTACAACAATTAGTGAGGAAGCTAATGATGATGATCATAAAACTTGAGATCAAGATACTACCGTACCTCGTGGTCGACCCGGAGTAAAGGTCCACACCAGTAGTGGTACGGTAATCCTGTTACGGAGGTCATGTTACTTGACCATGACGAACCTATGAACTATGAGGAAGCGATGATGAGCCCAGATTCCTCGAAATAGCTTGAGGCCATGAAATCTGAGATGGGATCCATATATGAGAACAAAGTGTGGACTTTGGTTGACTTGCCCGATGATCGGCAAGCCATTGAAAATAAATGGATCTTCAAGAAGAAGACTGACGCTGACAGTACTGGTACTATCTACAAAGCTTGACTTGTTGCAAAAGGTTTTCGACAAGTTCAAGGAGTTGACTACGATGAGACCTTCTCACTCATAGCGATGCTTAAGTCTGTCCGAATCATGTTAGCAATTGCCGTGTTTTATGATTATGAAATTTGGCAAATTTATATCAAAACTGCATTCCTTAATGGATATCTTAAAGAAGATTTGTATATGATGCAACCACAAGGTTTTGTCGATCCTAAAGGTGCTAACAAATTATGCAAGCTCCAGCGATCCATTTATGGACCGGTGCAAGCCTCTCGGAGTTGGAATATACGCTTTGATAGTGTGATCAAAGCATATGGTTTTATCTGAGACTTTTGGAGAAGCCCGTATTTACAAGAAAGTGAGTGGGAGCTCAGAGCATTTCTAATATTATATGTGGATGACATATTGTTGATTGGAAATAATACAGAATTTACGGATAGCATGAAAGGATACTTGAATAAGAATTTTTCAATGAAAGACCTTGGTGAAGCTGCTTATATATTGGGCATCAAGATCTATAGAGATAGACCAAGATGCTTAATATAGATGCGTGCCTTGATATTAGTTTAGCAGGGAGGTATCAAAGTAATCCAGGAGTGGATCACTGGACAATGGTCAAGAACATCCTGAAATACCTGAAAAGGACTAAGGATATGTTTCTCGTTTATGGAGGTGACAAAGAGCTCGTCATAAATGGTTACGTCGATGCAAGCTTTGACACTGATCCGGATGACTCTAAGTCACAAACCGGATACGTATTTATATTAAATGGAGGAGCTGTAAGTTGGTGTAGTTCCAAGTAGAGCATCGTGGCGGGATCTACGTGTGAAGCGGAGTACACAGCTGCTTCGGAAGTAGCAAATGAACGAGTCTGGATGAAGGAGTTCATATCCGATCTAGGTGTAATACCTAGTGCATCAGGTCCAATGAATATCTTTTGTGACAATACTGGAGCAATAGCCTTGGTGAAGGAATCCAGATTTCACAAGAGAACCAAACACATCAAGAGACGCTTTAATTCCATCCGCGATCAAGTCAAGGAGGGAGACATAGAGATTTGCAAAATGCATACGGATCTGAATGTTGCAGACCCGTTGACTAAGCCTCTGTCACGAGCAAAACATGATCAACACCAAGACTCCATGTGTGTTAGAATCATTACTATGTAATCTAGATTATTGACTCTAGTGCAAGTGGGAGACTGAAAGAAATATGCCCTAGAGGCAATAATAAAGTTGTTATTTATGTTTCCTTATATCATGATAAATGTTTATTATTGATGCTAGAATTGTATTAACTGGAAACATAGTACATGTGTGAATACATAGACAAACAGAGTGTCCCTAGTATGCCTCTGCTTGACTAGCTCGTTAATCAAAGATGGTTAAGTTTCCTAACCATAGACATGTGTTGTCATTTGATGAACAGGATCACATCATTAGAGAATGATGTGATGGACAAGACCCATCTGTTAGCTTAGCATAATGATCGTTTAGTTTTATTGCTATTGCTTTCTTCATGACTTGTACATATTCCTCTGACTATGAGATTATGCAACTCCCGAATACTGGAGGAACACTTTGTGTGCTATCAAACATCAAAACGTAGCTGGGTGATTATAAAAGATGCTCTCTGAGTGTCTCCAATGGTGTTTGTTGAGTTGGCATAGATCGAGATTAGATTTGTCACTCCGTGTATCGGAGAGGTATCTCTGGGCTCTCTCGGTAATGCACATCACTATAAGCCTTGCAAACAATGTGACTAATGAGTTAGTTGCGGGATGGTGCATTACAGAACGAGTAAAGAGAATTGCCAGTAACGAGATTCAACTAGGTATGAAGATACCGACGATCGAATCTCGGGCAAGTAACATACCGATGACAAAGGGAATAGCGTATTGTGTTATGCGGTTTGACCGATAAAGATCTTCGTAGAATATATAGGAGCCAATATGAGCATCCAGGTTCCACTATTGGTTATTGACCGAAGATGTGTCTCGATCATGTCTACATAGTTCTCGAACCCGTAGGGTCCGCATGCTTAACATTCGATGACGATTTGTATTATGAGTTATGTGATTTGATGACCGAAGTTTGTTCGGAGTCCAGGATGAGGTCACGGACATGACGAGGAGTCTCGAAATGGTCGAGAGGTAAAGATTCATATATTGGAAGGTTGCATTTGGACATCGGAATGGTTCGAGTGGTTCGGGCATTTTTCCGAAGTACCGGGAGGTTACTGGAACCCCCCGGGAGAAGTACATTGGGCCTATTGGTCCTTATTGGAGGAGACGAGAAAACGACACTTGAGAGGGGCGCCCCCCTTGCCCAAACCGAATTGGACTAGGGGAGGGGGCCGGCCCCCCTCTTTCCTTCTCCCTCTCTCTCCCTTCCCCTTTTCCCTCTCCGGTGGAAGGAAGGAAGGGGGGCCGAATCCTACTTGGACTAGGAGTCCAAGTAGGACTCCCCCCTTATGGCGCGCCCCCTTAGGCCGGCCACCTCTCCTCCCTCCTTTATATACGGAGGCGGGGGGCACCCCAAAGGCACAATAGGCATCTCGTAGCCATGTGCGGTGCCCCCCTCCACAGTTTACCACCTCGGTCATATCATCGTAGTGCTTAGGCGAAGCCCTGCGCCGTAACTTCATCATCACCGTCGCCACGCCATCGTGCTGACGGAACTCTCCCTCGTCCTCAACTGGATCAAGAGCTCGAGAGACGTCATCATGCTGAACGTGTGCTGAACACGGAGGTGCCATACGTTTGGTACTTGGATCGGTTGGACTGTGAAGACGTTCGACTACATCAACCGCGTTGCTAAACGCTTCAGCTTTCGGTCTACGAGGGTACGTGGACACACTCTCCCGTCTCGTTACTATGCATCTCCTACATAGATCTTGCATGATCGTAGGATTTTTTTTTGAAATACTGCGTTCCCAACACAACCGCGATGAGAAGCCAAGCAATTGTTTCTGTAGCGATCCGACCTCAGACGGGCAAGTGTTCGTGCTTGATGTCATCCCCTGGATCGTGTAATGTACACACACAATACTCGAAGGATTTATAACAGAGTAGCAATCACACACTTATTACATCGAAAGTCTCAAAAGAGAACTTATTACAATAAATATGGCTTAAGGCTATCTAAATAAGATAACAGCGGAAGGCTTGGAAGATAAAGTGAGTCCATCAACTCCAACGGCATAGCTGAGTGCATGAAAAACGACCTAGCGCACCTTACTCCTCGTCTGAGAAGTCTGCAACATGATACGCTGCAGCCCGAAAATAGGTCAACACATGGAATATGCTGGCAATATAGCACAGTAGAGCAATGAATGGGTAAATGCTATCACTACATGCATATATTGCTGGTGGAGGCTCTAAGGTTATATTGTTTTGCGAAAAGCCAAATTTTCCCTACAACCAAGGAATATATTTTATTTTAACTATCAAGGTGGTTGAAACATCATTGAGAAGGTTCCTCCAACTCAATCCCAATTAAGGTAATCATTAACGACCCAACAAAATTTATTTAGAGTGATGATATCAAATCAATAGTTCAAGTACCAGATACTCAAGATGTCCATAACCGGGGACACGGCTAACCATGATTAGTTTATACACTTTGCAGAGGTTTGCGCACTTTTCCCACAAGACTCGATCTCCTCCGTTGGATTTCTCGCACTACATGGTGTTTGAGAAACGGATGAGACACAGTGATTTGACGTATGAGGAGAAACCTGTCAAGATTCTCGAGTTTGCCAGCCGAGTTACTCGTAGCAAAGTTATCAAATTTTGCAAAGTTCAGTGGAGCCACCATACCGAGGACTAAGCCACTTGGGAGCGAGAGGATGATCTACTCAAAGACCACCCACACTTATTTTCTAGTTAACCCAATCTCGAGGACGAGATTCATCTTAAGGGGGGTAGGTTTGTAACATCCCAAATTTTCAATTTGAAATGTTATACATAGGTCATTCATGCATATCATATTTTATTGCATTTCGCTTCGCGATCCTCAAAATCCTAGGTAACTCAAGGACCCATGGAGAGAGTTGGAGATTTCACGTTCTTCATATTTGAATTTTATCAAATATTGAGCAAGGATCACTTTGGTTTTAATTATTTTTCTCTACGAAAATATTTTGTATTAAAATATATGAGAGGAGATAATATGAATACTCAAAAATAAGGAATTATTGGAGGAAACATATTAAAATCAATAAATAAATTTTATTTGATTTTATCGCAATTTTATTTGAATTAGGAAAAATTATGCGTTTTTCAAAATCGCATTAGAGGTCCAAATAAATGTTCACTTTGTCCGGGATATTATTAGAGGACCGTCAAAATTTATTTCAGTATTTTTGGAGTCTGTTTAGTATTTCTTTTACTCGTTTTTCTGTGTCAGGTTTAAAAAAAGTTACTGACCTAACCGGGCCTTGTCCGACCTGGACTCCGACCCGGCCGGCCCTTATAAGTCACTGCCGACCCACTCGACACACCGGCCAAATTGCGAAACCCTAGCTAGGCTGGCACTACCGATTGGCAGTTATCGCCTGTCAAGCCGCTTGTTGCCGCCTTACGCCATTGTTGCTGCGCCGCTTCACCGTCAGTCCTGTTAGCGCCCGCCCGATCGATCCACTCATGTACGCCGCCACCACCAACCCCGCCGACCGCTTAGGTAGTCGACCCGCCGCCAGGTTCTCATTAGAAAGCTCGAGATAGCATCTTGTAGCGACTGACCTCGAGATGGTCAAGTCTTCGCTTCAGTGTCATCCCTGGATCGGTAATGATGACACACACAGTACTCGAAGATTTATAACAGAGTAGCAATCACACACTTATTACATCGAAAGTCTCAAAGGAGAACTTATTACAATAAATATGGCTTAAGGCCATCTAAATAAGATAATAGCGGAAGGCTTGGAAGATAAGTGAGTCCATCATCTCCAACGGCATAGCTGAGTGCATGACAAACGACCAAGTGCACCTTACTCCTCGTTTGAGAAGTCTGCAACATGATACGCCAGGTAGCCCAAAACGGTCAAAGACATGGAATATGCCGGCAATATAACACAGTAGAACAATGAACAGATAAATGCTATCACTACATGCATATATGGCTGGTGGAGGCTCTAAGGTTATATTATCTTGCGAAAAGCCAATTTTTCCCTACAACAAAGGAATATATTTTATTTTAACTATCAAGGTGGTTGAAACATCATTGAGAAGGTTCCTCCAACTCAATCCCAATTAAGGTAATCATTAACGACCCAACAAAATTTATTTAGAGTGATGAGATCAAATCAATAATTCAAGTACCAGATACTCAAGATGTCCATAACTGGGGAGAAGGCTAACCATGATTAGTTTATACACTCTGCAGAGGTTTGCGCAGTTTTCCCCACAAGACTCGATCTCCTCCGTTGGATTTCTCGCACTACATGGTGTTTGAGAAACGGATGACCGAGACACAGTCTTTGAGAAGCATTAACTCTTTACTCTGGGTGGACAGTTACACCTACTTTCCCTCTACATCTGTCGGAGTAAATGGCCACGGGTAGCCTTGCCGGCTCCCCCCGGCTCTTCAGAAAATTACGGGCCAATTGGGCCTCCAAGCATTCAAGGCGTGGGGCTGCCTTCCCTCGGACGGCTACCTCTCAAGCCGGCTACCTCTCAAGCCGTGTACCAAGAGGCGGCCCGACCCTAAACCCACAGGAGAAAGGTCGTCAGAGGGCCGACTCCAAGAAGCCGGCCATGCGAAGGCCGACTCCAAGAAGCCGGCCATGAGAAGGCCGACTCCAAGAAGCCGGCCCCCAGCAGGCAGCCAAGATCGTACCCTCAAACTTTGCACCCACATAACGGCGATGAGGCGGCGTGGCCTGACAAAGAAGCCTGCCACCCCGAAACCCGAGTATCGCGCCGTGGTCACAAGTCTTGTGCAGACGGGCGGCCATCACCCGTTCATGCAAGATCAGAGCCATGTTGACCATGACGTCACCCACGACGGCCGTCGAGATCGGCCCACAGCAGTGGCGGGCCCCTTCGGTCGAGAGACACACCAAGGCGGCCCGGACTCCCTAAGCCGGCCCTAAGGCAAGGCCCGGCTCCCCAGCAAGCGACTAGCTCCCTCCTCAAGGAGGCGCCTCATTAAGGAGACAAGGACGAGGTAACGGCTTGATGATCGCCGCCCGGCCAAGCGGCATTGTAGCCATGCTTGCCGTCAAAGCCCTCATCATCGAGTGAGGCAACAAGAATCCGCCCCGACAAGGCCCTCGAGCGGTGGGGGCCACTTGTCGACGAAGCCGGCACTGCAGGACCCACTAGTCGGCGGGGGCTGGGGCCCCGGCGGAGAAGCCGGCGAACATAGACACTGACGGCTAGGGCCCCCGCCCAGTCGGATTACCATTGTACCCCTGGGGGGTAGGCCCATATAAACCCCCCAGGGCGCCCATGCAAATTGTTGATCTTTTAGAGTTTTAGACACCACATAGAGGAAAGAGGAGAGCTAGCCGTGCCCTTCTTCTTCCTCTCACCGAAACAGCTTAAGGGGCCTCTTGTAGCTACTTGTTCACCTAGTGAATATCACGGAGACCCAGAGCAGCGATAGAGGGGTGTTATCTCCACGGAGAGCCCCAGCCGGGTAAGATTCACCGCAGCATGTCTTCGCCTTATCCCGTTTCTGTGCACCGCGACGTCTTATTGGCTCCCACAATGATAAGCCACCCGTTGGCATATGTCGCACTTTACCACCCGACATTTGGCGCCCACCATGGGGCCAGGAGTTCACTCTGTCGTCCAGGAGACATCTGGGACGGAAGACTTTTCCTTCCCGGTACCAGACCCGGCTGAAAGACGCCCGATGGCGCTTGCCCCGACAGCAGCGGCGCATATGGCGTCGGCCCCGGCGCTTCAATGAGCTGCCTCGCTGATCTTCTTGGCGAGGCTCGCATCTCCGACGAGCCCGCATCCGACGCGGGCACAGGCTGCCTCGAGAGCCACCTCGTCAGCCTCCTCGACCAACTCCACGTCTCCAGCGAGCCTGCTGTGGATTTGGAGTCGGTTGGCTCCACCGACCCGATGCTTGTCGACCACACTCAAGATCACTCGACGCCTTCCCACCAACGTTGTGATCTTCAACGACCGCTGCCTTGAGCCGACTGTGGCGGGCGCCATCCATCACCGAGGTGTCGGGTCATCAGCCAGCGCCGCCTCTGGTGAGAACGCCCACGACGCCTGCAAGCGCTGCACGACCTGTCCGTCCCTCTCCCGGTCATGCCGACGCCGAGACACCGGAGGCGCCGCCCTCGCCTCCACGCGGAGGGCCAGAGGATAGCTTCCATGAGACGCCTCACTGAGGCTCACCAGCGCGAAGTCGACCGCGCCGCCTTTGGCACGCCGCCTCCTGACGGGCCTAGCCGAGTCGGCGTCGTCAGGAACCGTGGCGCGGCCATCGCCGACATGCTGGGAGCAGACCGCCCAGCTCGCACGCCCACGCCGAGAACCTACGCGCCACCCAAAGCGGTAGATGAGCTGAATGGACTAGGCCCGACGAGCTCCCCTATATGGCCAGACGATCCAATCGACGCCCGGTCGTGCGCTGCCGAGCGGCATGAAGTCGGCATCCGCGCTGAAAGCCCTCCTCCGCGCCGAGAGCACGGTGCGACGTCATGAACGCCGACCGCGGGCAACATCCGCGCACGGCAAGAAAAGGAGCCGGTGCCCGCCGCAGCCGGACTCGAATCTCCATCAAGCACGATGCAAAAGGCCGCCCTCGAGCCGTGGAGCGACGGGGCAACCCGCCTCCTCCTCCGCCTCGCGGCGAGAGATATCCCACCCCGCCGCCTGTCACGCATCCGACTATCAGCTGCCGACTAGGTCGCCGTGAAGGAGTCGGCGAGAACGACGCTCGCCATCGGATCGACCGCCTAGCGCGATCCCTGGCGCTAGAAGAAGAAGACGATGTCGGCCCACCTTGCTTTGGCCCCCGCATCCGCGACGAGCCCTTCCCCAAAGGGTTCTCGCTCCCGAGAGACACGCCCAAGTACAATGGCTCCGTGAAGCCGGAAGATTGGTTGATCGACTACTCCATCATGTTAGCATAGCAAACGGCAACATGCGTGTTGCCGTGAAGTATGTCCCCTCATGCTCCAAGGCACGGCGCTGCACTGGCTCAATAGCCTCAAGCCTTCAAAGATCAACAGCCGGCTGGACTTCACAAGCCTTCATCCGCAACTTCACCAAAGCACCTACAAGCGGGCTCCCAAGCCCGGCTTGACTCTCCTCGTGCGTTCAAGGGGCCCACTGAATCAACTCGCGACTACCTCACGCTACTGGGCCGAGCTCCGCAATTCCTGCGAGGGGTGCACGAGGTTCAAGCCATAGAGTACTTCACCGCCGGGTGCCGAGGGCACCTCCTCAAGCACAAGCTCCTTCGCGATTTGACCGACTACCCTCGGCCAGCTGCTGGTCATAGCGGATAAGTACGCCACCGCCGACTCCTCAATGAAGACCGAGCTCCGAGTAGACGCCTCCGGGAAGGTACTCAATCCGGCTCCCAAGACGCCGGCTGGGGACTCCAGCCGACGCCCGTACCAGAACGACAACAAGCGCAAGGGCCCCATGCCGCCTTCAACCAGTCGGCAGGTGGCCACAGTCGAAGACGAACAACTTGAGGGGTGGCCCGCGCCCAAGAAGCCGAAGGGCGGCAGGCCGGCTTGGCAGATGGCTTTCTCCTACGAGCAAGCCCTCGACGCCCCTTGCAAGTTCCACAAACGGCAAGCCGTCCAACCATACGACCGGAAATGCCATCGCTCACCCAATCACCAAAGGCGAAGGGCTGGTGCCGCCACACTGCTGGTCAGCCGCCTCCGGCTCAATATGCCGGCCCGACGGTTGCCAGGTCGGGCCGTTCAAGACGAGTTCCCGACGAGCATGCCGCCTCGCCGTCTTTACAAGCCAGCTCAAGATCGGCGCAGCCGCGCCGATAAAGACCAAGAGTTAACGCTGTCGCCTCCAACAACCCCGAGTACATGCACTTTGGTCGAAGGCCTATCACTGAGCCGGGCCGACCACCAGAGGTGATGCCGTCCCCGGCTCTTATGCATTGGTTACGAGGCTACCCTAGCAGACAGAGGCTTGCCCTGCTTTCTCCCGTCGTCAGGCCGATAGACGGAGGGAGCAGCATCAACATCCTGTACATCGTGACACCATGGAAGCTAAGCGTCAAGACCAAGCAGCTCATGCCAAGCCGGACCGTGTTCCATGGCATCGCATTCCGGGCCCTGTCCTGCTCATCAATCGGCAAGATCAAGATAGATGTTCTCTTTGGGGACAAGGATCATTTTCACCGAGAAGCAATATGGTTTGAGGTGGTGGACCTTGAGAGCCCTTATCATGCACTGCTTGGCCGACCCGCTCTGGCCAAGTTCATGGCTGTGCCCCACTACGCCTACCTCAAGATGAAGATGCCGAGTACCAAGGGCATCATCACCATAGCCGGTGACTACAAGAAATCCTCCGAGTGTGCAAGAAACACAGCTCGGCTGGCCGAAGTCCCTTGTGATCACCAAGAGAAGAAGATGCTGGATCGAGTCGTGGCCATGGCCGGCAAGCAGCCGGCCCTGTCCGCTGACCCCAAGGAATGTGAGGCCCAAGGTTCTTTCCAGCCGGCTAAAGAAACCAAGAAGATCTCTGGACCCGGAGAACCCGGGAGAAGTTCTTGAATCATCGGGGCCCGAACTTGAACAGCAAATAGGAAAGGCGAGCTCGTCGATTTCCTCCGTGAGAATCGAGACATCTTCGCATGGTCCCCAAAGACATGCCCGTGTCCCAAGGAATTCACGAGCACAAGCTGCATGTCCGGAGCAGATGCAAAGCCGGTCAAGCAGCCCCTCCACCCGGTTTGTCGGAGGAGAAAAAAAGGATTGTAGGAGAAGAGATAGCCCGGCTTCTAGCAGCCGGCTTCATAATGGAGGTGTTCTTTCCGGAATGGCTCGCCAACCCGGTCCTCGTGTTAAAGAAGAATAACAAATGGCGCATGTGTATAGACTACACTAGCCTCAACAAAGCCTGCCCCAAAGATCCCTTTGCCCTACCAAGGATTGATCAAGTGATAGACTCCACAGCCGGATGCGAGCTGTTGAGTTTCTTGGATGCTTACTCAGGCTACCACCAGATAAAGTTGGATCGGTACCGCCAGCCTAAAGACCGCCTTCATCACACCATTCGGAGCTTTACGCTGCGACTATGACATTCGGCTTGAGAAATGCCGGAGCCACTTTTCAGCGTTGCATGCAGAAATGCCTCCTCAAGCAACTCGGCAGAAATGCCCACGTCTATGTAGACGATATCGTGGTGAAGACGGAGAAGCGCGGCACCTTGCTGGAAGACTACAAAGAGACGTTTGAAAACCTGCGCCGATTTCAGATCAAGCTCAACCCCGAGAAATGCGTGTTCGGAGTACCAGCCGGCTAGCTTCTGGGCTTCTTGGTCTCGGAATGTGGCATCGAATGCAACCCAGTGAAGATCAAGGCCATTGAGAGAATGGAGATTCCCACCAAGCTGCGCGGGCGACGCCCAAGTTTAACGGTGCTCGGCCTCCCTGAACCGCTTTATCAGCCGGCTTGGAGAGAAAGCTCTCCCCCTCTACCGACTCATGAAGAAGACCACTCACTTCGAGTGGAACGACCAAGCCGACCAAGCTTTCCATGAGCTGAAGAAGATGCTGGCCACGCCGCCTGTCTTGGCGGCGCCGACTGAGAAAGAGCCCATGCTCCTTTACATTGCCGCTACCAGCCGGGTGGTCAGCACCGTTATCATGGTTCAACGCCCGAAAGAAGGCCGAGCTCAGCCAGTCCAGAGGCCGGTGTATTATTTAAGTGAAGTGCTGTCCACCTCGAAGCAGAACTAGCCGCACCACCAGAAGATGTGCTATGGTGCGTACTTCGCCGCCAAGAAGCTCAAGCCCTACTTTCAAGAGCACCCCATCACGTTCGTGTGCACCACCCCACTCGCCAAGATCATAGGCAGCCGGGATGCATCTGGCCGGGTGGCGAAATGGGCCATTGAGCTGGCCCCTTACACGATCTTCTACTAGCCGCGCACCACCATCAAGTCCCAAGCATTGGCCAACTTCCTCGTCATTTGGACCGGGCGAGACCCAAGATCTACCGTCCGACACCGACTCCACTCATTGGCGGATGCACTTCGACGGGTCCAAGATGCACACCGGTTTGGGAGCCAGATCATCCTCACCTCTCCCAAAGGCAACAAGCTCAGATACATTGCAAATTCATTTTGCCGCCTCCAACAATGTGTAGCCCGAAATGTACGGCGCTCATACCCACGGGCTCCGGCCAGCCAAAGAACTTCGGCATCCGCCGGATCCTCGTGCTATGGCGACTCGGATTTGGTAGTCCAACAATCATCCCGGTGACTAGGGCGCCAAGGGACGCAAACATGGCGAGCTACCGCTTCCTCGTTCGACCAAATCGATTGGGTATTTTGAAGGATGAGTTCCTCCACGTGCCACTTCGCCAACAAGCAGATGCGCGAAGTGCCCCGCACGAATAGGCTCCACTCGACAAGCTATACCAACGGCGTCTCTCTCCAGCGCCTCCTCAAGCCGTCTATCAAGCCGTCTCGGGATCCGATTCCATCTTCGTATCACGCTAACCCGACGCGGTCGAATCCGGGTTGGGGGAACCGAGCAAAGTGCGGCGGGGACTTCAATAGGCGGCTCGGGGACTGCCATAGTCGCACCGGCCGGGGACCTCAGAGTCGGCCGGGGACTACGACGGTAGCCTCGGCCGAGGTTTCAGACGGCCATAGCAGCGTGTGGCGACTCCGACTCTTCACCACCCAGCCCACCCGCCTGGTCGCAGAGTCGTGTTGGCAATAGAAGAAGTCACAGCTCCATCATGGGCCCAGCCATCCTCAACTTCCCGTAAACAGAGAGCTGCCGATTGTGAAATCTCGGCAAGGCAAGTCAACACCGAGCCGGAGCATACACAATAGTCAACCAAGAGCTCATTAGGCGCAGCGTCACCGAGTCTTCCAGTGTGTCGCGGTTTGCCAGAGAGAAGAGAACATAGCAATACTCAAGGACATCCACCAAAGGCGAATCACGGCCACCATGCAGCCTCAAGATCACTTCGTCGCCAAAGCTTTCCGCCATGGTTTCTTCTGGCCGGCTGCTTTGGATGACGCCAAGGAATTAGTCAAACACCGCAAAGGGTGCCAAGTCTTCAGCTCCAAGCAACACCTGCCGGCTTGTGCACTCAAGACCATTCCCTCACTCGCCCTTTGCCGCTCGGGAATTTGGATATGGTGGGCCCGTTCAAGACGGTAGCGGTGGCATGACACATCTGCTCGTCGCCATGGACAAATTTACCAAGTGGATTGAAGCAAAGCCGATCAAGAAGATGAATGGGCCGACTGCCGTAACATTCATCGCAGATATCACAACCTGGTACGGCGTGCCACACAGCATCATCACCGACAATGGCACGAATTTTGCCAAGGGAGCAGCAACGCTTACTCGCTGCCGACACGTGGCATCCGACCGACTTAGCGTCCGTTGCCCACCAGATCAAACGCCAGATTGAGCGAGCAAACGCCTCATCCTCTCCGGCATCAAGCCCGATTGGCCGTGCCACTAGAGCGTTCGGCCGGCTGTTGGCTCGAAAGAGCTGCCGGCCCCTCCTGAGTCTGCGCACTACCCCCCGAACAAATCGACCGCTTCACTCCTTTCTTCCTTGTATATGGTGCCGAGGCTGTCATCCCAACCGACATCGAAGTTCGACTCACCGCGGGTCACCATGTACACGGAGGCCGGAGGCCAAGGAAGCACGAAGAAGGCGGCGTGGCCGACCTTTGGAAGAAAGCCGGCTGTTAGCCCTCAGCTGGTCCGCCATCTACCAGCAGGGTTTGCGACGCTACCATAGCCGGAAGGTCAAGCGTGGA
Organism: Aegilops bicornis; assembly: GCA_021605145.1. Taxonomy (NCBI): domain Eukaryota; kingdom Viridiplantae; phylum Streptophyta; class Magnoliopsida; order Poales; family Poaceae; genus Aegilops; species Aegilops bicornis. Next base: position 922,842 of record JAHIAL010000069.1, read on the forward strand.
TCCTTCCAAGAGGGTGACCTTGTGCTCCGGCTGATCCAGCGAACAGCCGGCCAACACAAGCTCTCGGCCCCTTGGGAAGGCCCCTTCGTCATCAGCAGAGCATTAGGCAACGACTCCTACTACCTGATCGACGCGCAGAAGCCGAAGGCACGCAAGAGGGACGACTCCTACTACCTGATCGACGCGCAGAAGCCGGCGCGATCTCGACCCCTGCCTGCCGGCGTGCATCGCGGTGGGCCTCGATGGCTTGGGAGGCGGCGACGGAGTAGCCGGGGAAGTAATCTGCGCAAAGAAGAAAAAACAGCGCAAAGTCAGAGGACAAAACAGATGACAAAGGGCAGGCAATGGGACGAAAAGGAAGGAGGCCTACCATCGATCAAATCCTCGACCCGTCCGTGTAGCCTTCGGCTCGTAGCCTCGCCGCCTCGGCCAACTTTGCCGCCCTCGGTCTCATACTCGGCTTTAAGGGCGGCCTCATTGTCCTCAGACCTTCTTAAGGGCCGCCTTGTGGCTCTCCTCTTGGTCGGCCAGATCTCTTGGCCAGGGCGGTCAGATTCCTGGGCCAAGGCAATGCACTCGGCTTCCTTTGGCACGAAGGGCGGTCCTGGTTCCCCTAGCTCCTCCCTCAAGTCGGCGTTAGCCTCTGCATGACATGAAGAAAAGAAAAAAGCAATAAGGAAGAAGTCATCAGAAGATTCACCTGGATCGGCCAGAATGTCTTAATCTGGGACTACACCCAAGGTGCACTGACGCCTCTACGTGAAGATAAAAGAAGGAAGCACTTATCTCGGCTATCACGGTCGGATCCCGGTCTTCGGGTTCAGCTCCGAGCCTGGAGTTGAAGGCAGTCATGGAGATTATGATATTCTCGAAAACAGGACGGAGGTGCGAATAAGAACAAGATAGCAATTGAAGCCTACTAGTTCCAAAGTTTTGCCTGCTCAAAGAGCCGACCTCGAGACTTCGGGTTACACCTAGTGGGTGTGCTGGCGACGCCTACTAAAAAAAAATCAAGAAAGCAATTGACCAAAGCTGGAGGACTCACCCGGATGACCGCCCGCGTCATAAGGAGTTCTTGAGTGTACCTCTTCAACGAGCCGCCTGGGCTTGAAGCCGGCTCGGACCTCTACCACAGGCCAAGGCTCATTCCACGCCGTCCTAATCATTGGTGTCCACTCAGACGTCGCTTGGGTCATAGCGCCTCCAGATCCCTGAGCGATCGAGCTGGCTCCCACGGCCTTCTGCGTCTTAAAGACTGGAGGTCGCCTCCCTGCGCTACAATGCCGTAGGTGGCGGCCGAACCACAAGATCCGCCATGCGCCGGCTCGCGCCCCAACCGTTGCTCGGGCGGCGCTGCCGGCCGCCTTGGTTCGTTCGATCGGGCCAGCCCGGCATGGCGCCTCTTCCAGATGATCACGCCATCCTCCTCCTCTCCATCACCGGCCGGTCGCGGCAGTGCGCCTTCGACGGGGGAGCACTGGACCTGGGCCCGGAATGTGACAAGGGAGGGGATGATGAGTCGCGGAGGCTGGTTGCTCAGAGCCTTCGCCTCCCTCTCGGGCCGCTGGCTCTCCGCCTCGAAGCCTTGGTCACGCCGCTCACCGCCTGCGCCCTGCCTCGACTCCCCGTCACCTCCCGAGCCGCCCTCCTCTCGCCTCTGGCCTCCCTCCCGCCTCCCAGCTACGCCTCCGTCGCCTCCAGGAGATCGGCGCGGGGATCCACACGGCGGGAGCTTGTAGACCCTCCCGCCGTTCCGACTATGGAGGCGGCTAGGACCCGCTCGAGAGAGAGCGGCGCCCTGTTCAAGCAAGTCAAGAAGAAGGGGCTTAGAAGAATATCAACCAAAGAGAAGAAAGAAAGGTGTGGGGAAATCGACACTTACGCCAAAACCGCCTGTGGCTGTTTCACCACCTTGCGGAAGCGGGCTGCCTGCCTTCGCGTCAGCCTGCCCTGCTGGTCGCCATGGCGGAACCCTTGGGCTTCTTTCGGCCGACTACCAAAGAGAGTCGGCGCTGCCCGGCATTTCACACGCGCCGCCCGAAAGCAGCCGATTAGTGGTAGATGGGCCCGCCTACCGACGATCAAAAGTCAATCGACCGATGGAATGACTTCGACCTCATCGTCGTCCGGCCGGTCCTCGACGCCGGCTCCGTGGTCAGGGCCGCCCGCCTCACCGCCTCCTCCTACGACGGCGTCGTCCATGGCGGCCGCCCCCAAATCTGGATCGTCAACGCTGTTCGTCCGCCTCAAGCGTCCGGGCAAGAATCAACCGGGCGCCCAGCCCTCGCGCCCCGCCGCAGGCTCCGAGAAGGGGCTCACAAAAAACGAAGTCGCTGTGTCAGGAGTCGGTCGTTGTAGAACCCGCAAGAACAAAAGAAGAAGAGAAGAGAACTTACCATAGGCGGAGGATCGGCTCGAGAATACGGGCCTCTTGCCGTGCCGCCACTCCTCGGTGAGCTTGCGCTTGGAGACGTAGTTCACCATGTAAGATACCTCATCGTGAGGCATCTCCTTGGTGCTCAGCCGGCTTGGAGTCGGCGGCCACTCATCGACAGATCATATGCGGCCCGTACGGAGCGGGAGTACCGGCGCCCACGGCGCGTCCACCAAATCAGCCCCGACCTGCATTCTCCGGACCGGACCATCACCCGAGTCGGGCGACGGCGGCAGCCAGACCGACGGAGATGTCATTCCGGCTCGGTAGCTCCATGAAGGCTGCCTCCCACCAAGCGGGCTGGCTAATGTGTCAGCAGATTGACAAAGTCGCTTTATGTATGGCGATGTTCTTCACATAGAAGTATGATTTTTGCCAGAGCTTCACCGACTGGATCAGCGGGATAGACAGAAACGGGTTGTTGTCGGCTGACCTCCGCATGGCAATGAAGGCACCACACGGCGCAGGCACGCCCGCGGTGACGGTGCCGAGCTTGCATTGGAAGAACTCCCCCCAGAGCTTGAGGGTGGGGAGGACCCCAAGGAAACCTTCGGAAAGAGTGACGAAGGCCGACAGCAGCATCACAGTGTTGGGGGTGAGGTGATGCGGCTAGAGATGATAAAACTCCAGGAAAACGCGGAAGAACCCGCTCGCTGGGAGGCCGAGGCCGCGCAGGCAGTGCGAGCGGAAGATCACCCGCTTGTCTTCCTCCCGGCGCCGGCGAGACCTCCGCCTGGCAAGGCCAGGCGGGTCCAAGACAGAACTCCAAGGGCCAAGCTGGCCGCGTCTTTGCGGAGCTGGGCCGTTGTGGTCCCTCATGGACGTTGGAACCATCCCAAGAACTGGACAGCGCCATGGGAGCAGGAAGAAGAAGCGAAGAAGGGCGCGCGGTGAAGGACGCGCGACCCCGCCATGGGCGGAGCTACGGGCGAGCCAAGAAGGGGTGGCGGACGAGACGGCAGTAGCGCGTGAAGCGCTGCGGCGGTGGAGGAAAGGAGAAGGAAGAAGAAGAAGAAAGGTGGAAGCGAGGGTGAGCGCGGCGAAGCTCCGCCGCTCCCCTCCTCCCCATACTTATAGGCTCGTGCGGTGGAGCCGAGGAGGCAAGGCGTGGGGGACGTGGGATTAACTGCGCCCACTCCCCCACGTCCCACAATTATCGCGCCCTAAAAGGCGTGCTGAAACCGCCGCGGGAAGGTGAGCGGTCCGATCGGGCTGCAGAAGATCTGCACATGGGCCGAGGCCTAGGAGTGGCGGGCCCCGGCCTACGGCGACGTCCTGGTCAGCAAGATACCTGGCAGGCCTTCCCGGCCGATGGTTGCCATGTGGCGCTGTGAAGGGAAAGGCGGTCGGCCGTGACCGACCGCGGGCCGTCTGGTCTCTTGCCTTCAAACCGCTAAACCTCCCAAAGACGGGCAAGATTTACTCAAAGCCGGCTCCTAGCTGCGGCTCTTGGTAAGAAGCTGATCGAGCTTCGTCTTCTCTTCACCTCAAGCCCAACCAGCTTCGGGGACTACTGTCGGAGTAAATGGCCACGGGTAGCCTTGCCGGCTCCCCCCGGCACTTCAGAAAAATTACGGGCCAATCGGGCCTCCAAGCATTCAAGGCGTGGGGCCACCTTCCCTTGGATGGCTACCTCTCAAGCCGGCTACCAAGAGGCGGCCCGACCCTAAACCCACAGGAGAAAGGCCGTTAGAGGGACGACTCCAAGAAGCCGGCCACGAGAAGGCCGACTCCAAGAACCCGGCCCCCTAGCAAGCGGCCAAGACCGTACCCTCAAACTCTGCACCCACATAACGGCGATGGGAGATCGGGCGTATCTGACAAGAAGCCCCTGCCACCCCGAATCCCGGAGCATCGCTGGGTCACAAGCATACTGTGCCAGACGGGCGGCCATCACCCGTCCGGCCACAAGATCAGAGCCATGTTGACCATGACGTCACCCACGACGGGCTGTCAGATCGGCCCACAGGCGGCTGGCCCCTTCGGTCAGAGAGACACCCGAAGGCGGCCCGGACTCCCCTAGCCGGCTTAAGGCAAGGCCGGCTCCCAACAGCCGGCTAGCTCCCTCCCTCGAAGGAGGCGCCTCATTAAGGAGACAAGACGAGGTAAGGCTGAGCAGTGATCGCCAAGCTGCGGCATCAGAGCCATGCTTACTTCTGCCAAAGCCCTCATCATCGAGTGAGGCAACAAAGAATCTCCGCTCAACAAGGCCCCGAAGCGGTGGGGCCGGCTTGTCGACTGTAAAGTCAGCGGCAGACTCCACTACCGGTCAGCGGGCCCAGTGACGGAGAAGCCGGGTGAACATAGACATCAGCGGCTAGGGCCCCAGCCGGTCGGATTACCGATTGTACCCACAGGGGTAGGCCTATATAAACCCCAGGCGCCCATGCAAAGGGTTGATTTTTAGAGTTTTAGACACCACATAGAGGGAAGAGGAGAGCTAGCCGTGCCCTTCTTCTTCCTCTCACCCCAAACACAGCTCAAGGGGCCTCTTGTAGCTACTTGTTCGGCTTAGTGATTATGCGGAGACCCTCACAGAGCAGCGATGAGGTGTTATCTCCATGGAGATCCCCTCAAGTTGGGTAAGACTGCGTGCATGTCTTCGCCTTATCCCGTTTCCAGGCACCGGCAACGTCTTATTGGCTCCCACAATGATAAGCCACCCGTTGGCATATGTCACACCTACCACCCGACAACATCTGCTAGCCCACCACTGAAAGAGGTCACACAACATACTCAACTATGCCAGAGCCCATAATGGCTTGTGGCTGCACACAGAAGTTTCTAGCACGAATAATCTTATGATCCCTTTGAGCCTGGGTGGCGGACCGTAGGATGATCACATGGGTACTCCGGGATATCCTAGGACAACACTGGATTCTCCAGGTGCCCACAAGCAATCCACCCAGATGTGTATTAAAGTTGCCACCTTAAGTTGAACCATTAATTAAGAATCTCACATCTGTCATGAATACACTCGAACCCAATCATGGTCTACGAGCATGGTGATACGTCTCCAATGTATCTATAATTTTTTATTGTTCCATGCTATATTATATTCTGTTTTGGACATTACTGGGGTTTATTATACACTTTTATATTATTTTTGGGACTAACCTATTAACCGGAGGCCCAACCCAGAATTGCTATTTTTTTGCCTATTTTAGAGTTTCGCAGAAAAATAATATCAAATGGAGTCCAAACGGAATGAAACCTTCGGGAACGTGATTTTTGGAACGAACGTGATCCATAGGACTTGGACCCTACGTCAAGACATCAACCAGGAAGGCATGAGGTAGGCGCGGCCACTTACCCCCGGCGCGCCTCCACCCTCATGGGCCCCATGTTGCTCCACCGACGTACTTCTTCCTCCTATATATACCTACGTCCCCCCAAACTACCAGATACAGAGCCAAAAACCTAATTCTACCGCCGTAACCTTCTGTACCCGTGAGATCCCACCTTGGGGCCTTTTTTGGAGCTCCGCCGGTGGGGCCATCGATCACGGCTTCTCCGATGATGTGTGAGTAGTTTACCTCAGACTTTCTGGTACATAGTTATTAGCTAGATGGCTTCTTCTCACTCTTTGGATCTAAATACAATGTTCTCCCCCTCTCTCGTGGAGATCTATTCGATGTAATCTTCTTTTGCGGTGTGTTTGTTGAGACCGGTGAATTCTGGGTTTATGATCAAGTTTATCTATGAAAAATATTTGAATCTTCTCTGAAATCTTTTATGTATGATTGGTTATCTTAGCAAGTTTCTTCGAATTATCAGTTTGGTTTGGCCTACTAGATTGATCTTTCTTGCAATAGGAGAAGTGCTTAGCTTTGGGTTCAATCTTACGTTGTCCTTTCCCAGTGATGAGGGTAGGGCAGCAAGGCACGTATTGAATTGTTGCCGTCGAGGATAACAAGATGGGGTTTACATCATATTGCATGAGTTTATCCCTCTACATCATGTCATCTTACTTAAAGCATTACTCTATTCTTTTGAACTTAATACTCTAGATGCATGCTGGATAGCGGTCGATGTGTGGAGTAATAGTAGTAGATGCAAAAGGTGAGTTTGGTCTACTTGTCACGGACGTGATGCCTATATACATGACTATGCTCAATTCTGTCAATTGCTCAGCAGTAATTTGTTTACCCACCGTAATACTTATGCTCTCGAGAGAAGCCACTAGTGAAACCTATGGCCACCGGGTCTATTTTCCATCATATTAATCTTCCGCCAACAAGCTATTTCTTTTGCCGTTTATTTTGCTTTCTTTAGTTTGCATCTTTATCATAAAAAATACCAAAAATATTATCTTATCATATCTATCAGATCTCACTTTCGTAAGTGACCGTGAAGGGATTGACAGCCCCTTTATTGCGTGCTTGCGAGGATTTTATTTGTTTGTGTAGGTGCGAGGGTGTCGGAGTAATGGGCCACGGGTAGGCTAACCCGAGGCCCAGAACCTTTCAAGACATCGGGGCTGACTGCACCCCTCAAGACGTCAAGATGAAGAGCCGCCTTCTGGAGGCCGGCTAGAGGAATAGCCGACTGCCCGCATGTGGCCGAGTCCTGGAGGCGAGGTCAAGACAAGCCGACTCTCACCTGACGGCTTCCAGAGAAGTCGGCCACGGGGAGTCGGCCCACGGCACCAACAAAGCCCATGCCCTCATCAAGGGGGACGGGACGGGGAGTGGCTACAGTGAAGCCCACTCCCTCCCCTTTTCAGGGGCTAGCATTGCCACAGCGCGTTGTACCAGCAGAGATCTCCGTCCGGCGCGGCACTGTTGCCATACCATCCCTGACATCAGCACTAGTGGGCGGGGTCCTGCACCCACGATGGTCTCACAAGATGCAAGACAAGGACGATGGGCCCTACCGCCGTCAGAGCCTGGAAGACGGCAAGAGCACTACCAGTCGGACCCGATGGGAGTCGGCCTGCCCCTCCCACGGGTCCCACGCGCCATTAACCAGACGAGACGAGGAGTGGCTACAGTAATCGCCCGCCAGGCGGCGGAGCTGTAGCCACGACCACCTGACCGAGCCTGTGTCATTAGAGAGGCATGGCTACAAAGAATCAAGGCCTAAGAAGACCCACAAGCGGCGAGGCACGGGCCTGCCGGGTTCAGACGATCACTGTCGGGGCCCACTACCTTGGGACCCCACAACATGGCAAGAAGCCAAGAGTCAGCAGAGATCGACGGCTGCCCTCACGCCGGATTACCATTGTACTTCCGAGGGTAGGCCTATATAAACCCCCCAGGGCACCCATGCAAAGGGTTCCGACCCATTAGAACTAGACCAGATCATAGAGGGAGGAGAGCTAGCCTTGTTTTCTCCTACCTCTAGCATACAGCTTCGAGGAGCACCTTTTGTATTCACTTTGCTCTTAGAGATCATAAAAGCGAGACCCCGCAGAGCAGGACTAGGGGTGTTATCTCCTAGGGAGAGCCCCTGACCTGGGTAAAGTAAGCCGGGCGTTCGTGGTTCCGCTTCCGGCACCGCGACGTTCTACTCGCCTCCCACCATGATAAGCCATCCCTTGGCATATGTCGCACCCAACCCTCGACATTTGGCGCCCACCGTGGGGCGAGAGGCACCGTCGCCCGTAGACCTGTTCTCGACGGAACCCTTTTCCTCCTCGGCGAAGCGGTGCAGCCAGCGGCACGCTAGATTGAAGTCTGCGCTGACGGCCCGCAGATGGTGCGAAATGTCATACGCCGGGGCCAGTTCACGATCTTGTCGGGCGAGGGTCCGCCCGACGAGCCCGCACCCGGACGCGGCATGTAGACGGCCCCCGAGAGTTCTCGCGGGCCTCCTCGACCAACTTCACGCTCCAAATGAGCCAGCCGTGGACTTGGAGTCCAGTAGGCTCCACCGGATTCGATGTTGGTCGACTCGACACCGCTGCGTCGCTCGGACGCTCCCCACCAACGTGGTGGTCTCACGACAGCCAGCTTTCCTCGCGGAGAGCGGCGGAAGTACCGTCACGGAGGTGCTTGTCATCGGTCATGGCGAGCACTCTGGCGGAGGTGCTCGTGACCAGCTCGACGCAGAGCTGCAAGACCTGAATGCGCCCATTCCCAAAGACGCCGACGCCGAGACGCTGGAGGCACGCCACCTTCATCTTGTCGAAGGCGCCAAGAAGTCGCTTGACATGAGACGCCTGCCGAGGCCTACCAAGCGTGGAGATGGACCACGCTAGGTGGCACGCCCGGCTCCGCTGCTTCAGGCCTAGCCGCCTTGGCACGGTCCAGCAGCGGGGCGTGGCCATCGACAACCTGTTCGGGGCGAATCGCCCCGTCTACGCCACGCCTGCGGAAAACATCCGAGCTGCCCAGGCGGCGGCAGACGAACTAGACAAGTTCGAGGGCAAAGAACGTCGCCTGATGAGGGAGCGCTGGCCCAGCTGGCTCTCGACGCGGCTGCCGAAAGCGTAACGAGGCGGGTTGCCGCGACCGATGCGGCCAGACGCGGTATCGATGACCTGCACCCCCGCCGAGACCAAGGCGCGACATCTCAGACGCCGACTGGTGCCGTCCGCGGAAGAAAAGACAAGGAGCCGGCTGCCAGCCGCTCTCGGACTCGTATCACCATAGAGCACGACCAAGACGGCTGCCCAAGAGCGTGGAACGACGGACGATCGGTCCGCCTCCTCCTCGCGGGGAAAGGCGAGTCTCCCGCCGCTGATGATCACCCGACACTCGGCGACCGCCTTGGCCGCCGAGAAGGAGTCGGAGAGAATGACACTCACCACCGGATCGACCGTCTCCACCGGTCCCTGGCGCTAGAAGAAGAAGATGAGTTGGGTCCGCCATGTTTTGGCCCCCGCATTCGAGACGAGTCCTTACCCAAAGAGCACGACCAAGACGGCCGCCCAAGAGCGTGGAGCAGCCATCGACGATCTGTCCGCCTCCTCCCCGTGCAGGAAAGGCGAGTCTCCCCGCCACCGTTGATCACTCGACACTTTCGGCGCACCGCCAGCCGCCGAGAAGGAGTCCGAGAGAACGACGCTCACCACCGGATCGACCGTCTCCACCGATCCCTGGCGCTAGAAGAAGAAGATGAGTTGGGTCCGCCGTGTTTTGGCCCCCGCATTCGAGACGAGTCCTTTCCAAAAGGATTCACGCTCCCGAGAGATACACCCAAGTACACCGCCCGGAGTTTTGAGGATCGGCCGGGTTGACTACTCCACGGTAGTCAAGATAGCAAATGGCAACAAGCGTGTTGTCGCGGAATACGCTCACGCTCATGCTCCGTGGCACATGTACCGACATGGCTGAACAGCTTGAAGCCCCGCAGATCAGCTTGGGTCGATTTCACCGACGCTTTCGTCCGCAACTTCACCAAAGATGTATAAGCGTCCGCCCAAGCCTGCCGCTTTCCTTGCGCGTAAGGCCCCAACGAAGTCAACTCGCGATCACCTCACGTGCTGGGCTGAGCTCCATAACTCCGGCGAGGGCGTGCGAGGTGCGTGCCATCGAGTACTTCACCGCAGGTGCCGAGAAGGCACCTCCTCATAACCTAAGCTTCTCCCGCGATGAGCCGGAGACCCTCGACGAGCTGCTGGTCATAGCAGATAAATATGCGACGGCCGACTCCTCCATGAAGGCAGAGATCCAAGTTAGTGCGACTGGCAAAGTGGCCCCACAAGCTCCCCGAACCCCGGCCGGAGACTCCAAACGGTTGGCCAACAGCGGAAAACGACCACAAGCGCCAAGGCTGCAAACGTAGTCGCTTCCACACCGGCCCAGGTGGCAACAGCCGAAGACCAAGAGTCGGGCATGGCAGCCTCCGCCAACGTTGGAAGGCGGCAAGCCCAACTGGTTGCCGCCTTTTCATATGAGCATACTTTGGATGCACCCCTCGCAAATTCCATACTAGTGCGAAGTCATTCAACCACACCACTTTCGGAAGTGCCACTGCTCACCAGATCGCCAAGGAGACGGCCTCTTGCCTCCTCCCCGGGTCAGCTGCCTCCTCCTCCGCCCGGCTGACAGCCGGTCGGGACCGGTCTGAGCCATCCAAGACGAGTACCCGAGGAAGAGCACGAGCCTATGTTGTGTTCACCAGCGTGGCCGACGACCGGCAATGAAAGTTATAGCAACAAGAAGTGAATGCAGAGCATCCGAGACACCAGAGTTCATACATTGGTCCGAGAAGCCCATCACCGGAAGCAGAGCCGAGCCACCCAGAGGTGATGCCCAATCCTGCCTCTTATGCCTTTGGTTTTGGATGCCACCTGCCACAGAGATAGGCGAGCTTCTCATTTCTCCCGAAGTTCGATGAGACGGCTAAGAGAAGCATCAACATCATGTACAAGGACACCATGGAGAAGTTAGGGATCACACAGAGGCAGCTTCAGTCCAGCCGGACGGTATTCCATGACATAGTTCCTGTCCTTTCCTACTCACCAATCGGCAAGATCCTGATAGACATCCTCTTCGGCGACAAAGATCATTTCCGCCGAGAGTCAGTTTGGTTTGAGGTGGTGGACCTTGAGAGCCCGTACCATGCGTTACTTGGCCGGCCTGCCCTGGCCAAGTTCATGGCTGTCCCCCACTATGCCTACCTCAAGATGAAGATGCCGAGTTCAAGGGATTCTGACCATAGGTTGGCGACTACAAGAAGTCGTCCGCTGCGTATGAGGCAAAGCGGTCGGTTGGCCGAGTCCCTCGTGATCGCAAATGGTGAGAAGCGGCTCCCTTGACCAAGGGTTGTGGCAATGGCAAGCAATCAGCTCGAGATGTCGCCCGATCCCAAGGAGTCGGAAGTCGAGGGCTCATTCAAGCCGTGCAAAGAGACAAAGAAGATACCCTTGGACCCGGAGCACCGGAGAGGTACGCTGTCGTGAGGGTACAAACCTCGACAAAGAAATAGGAATCTTGAGCTCGTCGATTTCCTCCGTGAGAATTGGGACATCTTTGCATGGTCCCCCAAAGACATGCCGGGTGTTCCGACGGATTTCGCCGAGCACAAGTTACATGTCCGATCTGATGCCAAACCAGTCAGGCAGCCCTTGCGCCGCCTGTCAGAAGAGAAGAGAAGAGTTGTTGGAGAAGAGATAGCCCGGCTGCTGGCAGCCGGCTTCATCATGGAGGTGTTCTTTCCAGAGTGGCTAGCCAACCCGGTCCTGGTGCTGAAGAAGAACAAGCAGTGGCGGATGTGTATTGACTACACCAGCCTCAACAAAGCATGCCCCAAGGACCCGTTCACTTTGCCAAGGATCGACCAAGTGATAGACTCCACAGCCGGATGCGAGCTGTTGAGTTTCTTAGATGCGTATTTAGGATATCACTAGATCAAGTTGAGCCCGGCCGACAGACTGAAGACCGCCTTCATCACGCTGTTTGGAGCCTTCTACTACTTGACCATGACGCTATTTTGAGGAACGCCACGCCACCTTTCAACGTTGCATGCGGAAGTGCTCTCCTCAAGCAACTCGGCAGAACGCCTATCGCTTACGTGGATGACGTGGTGGTGAAGACCGAGAAGCGTGGAACGCTGCTAGAAGACCTCAAGGAGACCTTTGAGAACCTACGCCGATTTCAAATCAAGCTCAACCCAGATAAATGCGTCTTCGGAGTACCAGCCGGCCAGCCTTTTGGCTTCCTGCTCTCGGAACGCGGCATAGAGTGCAACCCCATGAAGATCAAGGCCATCGAGAGGATGGAAGTGCCCACCCGGATCGCTAGATGTGCAGGTTCACCGGCTGTTTAGCGTCCATCACCTGCTTCATCACCGGCCATTTGGAGAGAAGGCTCTTCCCACATGCAGCTCATGAAGAAAACCACCTTTTTGAGTGGAATGACAAAGGCGGATGAAGCTTTTCTCCAGCTTAAGAAGACGCTGACTACTCCACCTGTTCTCGCGGCTCGGCTTCCAAGGAGCCCATGCTCTCTACATCGCCGCTTTACCAGCCGAAAGTGGTCAAGACAAATCATTGTGGTAGAGCGCAAGGAGGAAGGCAAGGCGCTACCGATCCGTAGACCGGTATATTATTTGAGTGAAGTAATGCACGACCTCCAAGCAAAACTACCCCACTACCTGTAAGATGTGCTACTTGCAGCACTTTGCCGCCAAGAAATTGAAGCCGATTTTCAAGAGCACCCAATCACTTTGTGGTCTCGCATAGCTCCACTAGCCGAGATCATTGGAAGCCGAGATGCTTCCCGTCGAAGTGCCCAAATGGGCCATAGATTTGGCCCCCTACACCATCTACTACCAGCCTCGCACCGCCATCAAGTCACAAGGCGTTGGTCGACTTCCTCGCCGACCGGGCCGAGACCCAAGACCGGCCACAATACCGACTCCACCCATTGGTGGATGCATTTCGATGGTTCCAAGATGCGCACCGGTTTGGGAGCCGGCATCGTGCTCACCTCTCCCAAAGGAGACAAGCTCAAGTATGTGCTGCAAATCCATTTTGCCGCCTCCAACAACGTCGCCGAATACGAGGCACTCATTCACTCGGCTGCTAAAGAACCTGGGCATTCGCCGAGATCTCTGCGCTATGGTGGCTCACGACTTGGTGGTCCAAAGTAATGTCAGCGACCGGGACGCCTAAAGATGCAAACATGGCGAGCAACCGCTTCCTCGTGACAAGCAACTCGATTGGATATTTTGAAGGGTGCAAGTTTCTCCATGTGCCAAGAAACGACAACGAAAGCAAGCAGATGCCTTGGCACGAATCGGCTCTACCCGTCAAGCAATATCGTCCCCGCCGCTTCTTCAACGCCTCCTCAAGCCTGCCTGTCAAGCCATCGCCAGAGTCGATTCTATCTTCATGCCGACTCCTCGGGCAAGAGGATCCGACTTGAGAGCCCCGAAATGCTTGCACGGAATTCTGCAAGCGGCCTAGGGATCACTGCAGTCGCACTCCGGCCCTGGGACTTCAGAATCACCTCGGGATCAGAGCGGCCAGTCAGCCAAGACTTCGTAACTCGCCGGTTCGGATCATGCTTAATCGGCAGGGGACTTCATCAGCCCAGCAAGCGGCTGCCGACTCCAACCCTCCGCCTCCCGGCCCAGCCGCCCTCGTCCAAGTCGTAGTCCTGACAGCTACAGAAATCACAGCACCTTCATGGGCCCAGCCCATCCTCAAATTCCTGGTGAACAAAGAGCTGCCAACTGATGAGATCTTGGCTCGGCAAGTGCAACGCTGGGTAGCAGGCTACACCATAGTCAACAGAGAGCTTGTAAGGCGCAGTGTCACTGGTGTCTACCAGCGCTGCATGGAGCCGGAGCAAGGCCAAGCAATTCTCAAAGACATCCATCAAGGCGAGTGTGGCCACCACACGGCTTCAAGAGCACTTGTCGCCAAAGCCTTCCGCCATGGTTTCTTCCGCCGATTGCTCTAGAAAACGCCAAGGACTTGGTCCAAAATGCAAAGGGTGCCGAAGTTCCGCTCCAAGCCACATCAAGCCGGCTTACTCTCGTGACTATTCCCATTGCCTCGCCTCTTTGCCGTTTGGGGCTCGGACATGGTGGGACCATTCAAGACGACATCGAGGCGGTTTGACTCACTTGCTTGTCGCAGCGGGACAAGTTCACCAAGTGGATAGAAGCGGCATTCGACCGGCCGTGTGACTTTCATCTCCGACATCACAATCCGGTACGGTATACCACACAGCATCATCACCGACAACGGCACAAACTTCGCCAAGGGTGCCTTGGCCCGTTTTTGTGCGACGCAAGGACTTAGCGTTCGTTGCCCATCCGCAGTCAAACGGCCAGGTAGATCGAGCAAACGGCCACATCCTGTCCGGCATCAAGCCTCGACTGGTCGAGCCTCTAGAGCGCTCGCCGATCATCGCTAGACGAAGTTGCTACCGCCCTCCGGAGCCTCGTGACACAACTCCAAACAAGTCAACCGGCTTCACGCCTTTCTTCCTCGGCTTCACGGTGCGTCAAGCCGTCATCCCAACGGACATAGAATTCGACTCCCATGAGTCACCATGTACAATCAAGAGGAGGTGGAAGAAGCACGCCAAGACAAATACGATCTCGGCTGGAAGAGGGTCGGTTGTTGGCACTCACCGGGTCTAGCATCTACGAAAGCAGAGCCTCATACCGATACTACAATCGGAAGGTCAAGCCGGGATCTTTTCAAGAAGGAGACCTTGTGCTCCGGCTGATCCAAATGGTCACCGCCGTGCCAGCACAAGCTCTCGCCTCTTTGGGAAGGCCCGTTCTTCATCAGCAAAGTGCTAGGCAACGACTCCTACTACCTGATCGACGCTCAAAAGCCTCGAGCGCGCAAGCGAGACGACTCCGGCAAGGAGACGGAGCGGCCATGGAATGCGAATCTCCTGTGAAGATTTTACAGTTGATGCAACATGTACCACGCTACCTTTTGTATTAAAGTACGAAGACTCCGGGTCCCCCGAGATGAGCTCGGGGACTGCCCTCTTTTATCTATATGATAAGAATTATGCCCATAAGTATGTTATTTTTTATGATGCTTGGCACCGGGTTCGACTAGTCGGCCCGGGGACTTGCCGTCTTGTACTATGAAATGCTTCCTGCAGCCGGACAAGTAGTGTGTGGCACTTAAGCCGTCTCCTGTCAGAAGTCAGAGCTCGCAGAGCTTAATCGTCCGTGGGTAGGAGTAAGGTAGAATGGGTGTCCACACAAAAAATGGCTAAGGACTCAAAGCGTGTACATAGTTTAAGCCGGTTTCCAGCCTTTTTACAACCGATTCTTGAGCAGCCGGCTCACCGTTTTCTACTCAACTTGCTAAAAAACTCTAAACGGCTAAGTACTTGCCTTCCCAAAAGAAGCTAAGTACTTGATCCAAAGAATGATCTCAGAGCGTCAGTTCTGACCGGCAAGACGACAACCAAGGGAAGGCTAAGAAGGAAAAGCCAAAAGAGCAATAGGCAAGAAGAGACATAACTCGGAAGATATTTACATAGCAAAGGCCCTTGGTCAATCTTTCAAATGAAGTTCAAGATACACCCCGCAGTGGAATTGTGCAAATTAACAAGTTCATCGAGAGTATTAAGCAGATAAAAACAAAGATGAAGTGGCAGCCTAGGAAGCGGCAGAAGGGTTCATAGGGTCGGAGGAGTCTGGGCGCTGGTGGAGTGGCCTACTGGGTCGGGCTTCCGCATGATCGCTTTCTAGTAGTAGCCGGCCATGGCATGGCTCTGTTGAGGCGCGGCCGAGCCGAAAGGCCGGGCCGCTCGCTCAACTCCGCGCCTCTTCGCCCCCTCCGCCGCTTTCTTCTCGCCATCGAGTCGATCACCTCCGCCGAAGTCCTCGCCGCCGTCTCGATTCAGCCCGAACTACTCGTGGCGCCATTGTCGCCATTCTCAGCCCGCTCCGGAACGAAGACGCCAGAAGTGGTGCAGGTACTCGGCGATCAACGCCAGCGGCTGACAAGATCGCCTTCCACGACCACCAACTCTTCCGAAGCTTCTTGCCGAACGTGGTTAGTTGGCTAGACTCAGCCCAGATACCACGCTTGATGAACTCCAAGTCCCGGCGCCCACCGGCCGGCAAGAGCTCCTTCTGTGCCAGTTTCAAGACGGCCGGTTACCCGTTCCACGGGCAACAGCCTCTGACCGAGTACACGGAAGTCGGCATGTAAACCGCCAGGCGGCATCGCCTGGGCGCCGACAAGCCGGGCGCAAAGATCCGTGAGCTACCAAGACGAGCCTCGATGCTCAGGATCTGCTTGTCAAGGGTTCGGGGGGCGTCGGCGGCGATCTTCGCGCCATCCGCCCTCCGGCCTTTGTGGTCAGCCTCGATGGCTTGGTTGGCAGCATTCGAGTGGCCAAGGAAGAAGTCTGCCAAGACAGGAGAGCAAAGAGCCAAATTAAAGATTAGAAACCGGCTCACCAACAAATTGGCAGCTCAAGAAGGAAAATGAGGGAGGTTTCACCGCCAACGAGATCTCGATCTCATGGAAGCCGGAAGCCAACATCGCCTCCCTTGTCGGTCCCAGAGGAGGCTGGCTCGCCGGAACTCAAGCAAGGAGGGCGGTCTCTTGTCCTCCGCCTCTTCTGGGTCTTCTTGAGCAGCTCCTTCGTTTCGCCACCATGCGGACTGACCAGCCGGTCGTGTTCCTCAGCCAGCTTGCCGCACTCCTCCTCCTTGGCACGTAGCGTGGAGTTGGCCTCACCCAGCTGCTGCTGCTGCAAGGTGGCGTTGGCCTCTGCGGAAGGAAAAAGAGAACAAAAGTGTTAGTTGTCAACAAGGAAGAAAGGTCGCCGGGGAGATCCGGGCCGACTGCCGGGGACTACAGCCCGCGGGTGCACCAGCGCGCCCCCGCGAAAAAAGAGTCATCAACAAGAAAGAAGAAAGGTCGCTGGGAGATCCGCCCGATCGGCCAGCCGCCCAAACTGGATTGAAGTTCTGAGGCGCCAGATACGCCTGCAGAAAAGAGAAGGACTCACTCCGGTCTTCCGACAAGTCGGCGGACCGCTTGGCCAGCTCCTCGATGTTGGCATTGAAGGCGGTCACACGAAGATTGTGGTAGTCCTGTGACAAGATTTCTGAACAAGTGTTAGTGCTTGGAACTCGCCGATTAGAGTTCCAAGCCTCTTGCTCACAGCCTCGGCTCAAACTCGGGATTACACTCTGCAGGGCTTGGACGCGCCTCACAGAGAAGTACAAGAAACAGAAATGAGGAGGAAGGAAACATACTCGGACGGCCTCTCGCGCTGCCAGGTGCGCCTTTGTTGCAGCCAGATGGCGTCTGCCTCGGCTCGGATCTTGGCTTGGACGTCCAAAGCGCCTGTTCAATGGGCTCGTTCTTCGCCTCCCCTTTACTCCACTCCAGTGGGCGCGCGCTTGCCGCCTCAGATCTCGGATCGAGGAGCTCACGCCGGCTGTCTTCAGAGGGCGCTGCCGCCAAGCCGCGCCATGAGATTTTAGGCGACGCTGTCAGGCGTGACTGGAGAACTAGGCCCGCCACCACCTCGTTTTCGATTAAGCGGCACCGCGGTCTCACGGCTGCCCGCTTTGCGCCTCGGACGGCTGGCGGTGGCGGCACGATCACGTCCCCGCATGGTGGTGTCGCCGCCGCCCTCTCCATGATCGGGTTCCCCGCCGCCGACGCCTCTAGCTCGCGCCGTGAACTCCGGAGGTGGCGGTGCGGAGTCTGGGGTGATGAGGATCGCTGACCGGGCGGCGAAGCTTCTCGGCCTCGCTTTCAAGTGGTGGCGGCTTCGGCCTCCGCCAGCTTTTCTTGGCGGCCTCCGCCTCAGCCTCCGCCTTCTCTAGGGCGGGCGGCTTCGCCTCAAGACGCACCTCTTGTGGATTCTCGCTCTGCCGCCTCCCGGAGGTCGGCGGCGGGTAACTGGCCGAGTGGTGGCGTAAGTCTCCGCTAACCCACGACAGAGGCGGCAGCATCCCTCTCGAGAGGGAGGGGAGCCCTAGACCAAGGGAAACAAGCAAAGAGCTCAGACAAGATCAACGAAGAAGAAAAATGATGAAGACACGAGGGAAGGCAGCACTCACGCGGAGACCAGCTGTGGCTTCTTCACCTCCTTGCGGAAGCGGTTGGCCTTCACGGCCGCTTCATCCCGCTTGGTCGCCGCGGCCGAGCCATTGGGTTTCCTCGGCCGATCACGAACAAGCCTTTCGGCACGTCTGCGCTTTCTTCAAGCCGCTTTTAGCCGAGGCGACGGCGCTGGGCGGAGAGCTTGCACCCCCGCCGGGCCGCCCCTGGCTGGTGGTGAGGGGCGACTTCCCCCGTCGCCGCTGCAGCCAACCCTCGAGGCTGGCTCCCGAGCCTCGAGTCAGTCAAGGCCGGGCCTCCGCCTCGGCGCCGTCTCCTTCCAAGGCCGCCGCCCCCAAGTCGGGTCGCCGACGCCGCCTCCGCCGATCCGGAGGGAATGGCCGGGCCCTGCGGGTGCCAATACCGGGCTAGCTGAGGGGCTCGCTCAGGGCGATTGGTCAAACGGGACAAGACGGACTCGCAGCAAAGAATCGTGAGAAAAAAGAAAGAAAAAGATAACTCACCATGGGCGGAGGGTTGGCGCGGAATACGGCCTCGCCGAACCGCCACCTCCGTGAGCTCGCAGTTCGCAAGGTAGTTCACCATGTAGGCTACTCTTCGTGAGGCATCTCCTTGGTGAACATCCCACTCGGGTCCCGATGCCCGCCATCCGCCGATCATGTGAGGGCGGCCTGAGCGGGACCACTGGCGCGCCACGGCGGCCAGCAAATCAGACCAGTCTGGCCCTCCAACCGCTGCGTTAACTCGGGGCAGGCGACGCGGGCGGCCCCAAAGAAGGCCGGGCCAGCTGGCCCGCCCCAGACGACCAATTGGGCCGCCTTCCACCGGGCGGGTTTGGCCACGTAAGTCGGGCAGATTAACTCCACGCCTCCGCCAAGATGCTCTTTCACGTAGAAGCACGATCGCTGCCACATCTTCACCGACTTTATCGTGAGTGATGGTGGGAAACGGGTTGTCGGCCCTCGCCTCCGTGACGGGCGGCGATGAACGCGCCGCAAGACCGAGCAAGACGCTGCTTGGGTACCAAGCTTGGTGTGGAAGAACTCCCCGCAGCTCGATGGTGGGGAGGACGCCGAGGAAGTCTTCGCGACAAAGAGATTTATGGCGACAGCAGCACCACCGTGTTGGGGGTGAGGTGGTGCGGCCGAGGCCATAGAATTCAAGAAAGGAGTGAAGAAGCCGCCAAGAGGGCCGAGGCTCAAGCAGGCGCGGCGAAGCGAAGACCACCCGCCGCCTCCTCCGATGCCGGCGAGATTTTCCTCGACGTGAGGCGGACTGCAAGACGAAGTCTCTTGCCGGCAGCCGGCCGCCTTATGGAGGAAATCAACGTGATCATCGTGGACCTCCGAACCGTCCCAGGTGCCAGAGCGCACCACGGGGGGCGTGACGGCGGAGGAAGAGCTCATCGGGAACAGACCACCGCAACGCTCGACGTAGCTTGGGGCGCAGTGGCGAGAAGAAGAAGAAGAAGAAGAAGTATTGATGAGGAGGGGCGCGCGTGCTCTGCCGCTCCCCCTCCTCCGCCCACTTATAGGCTTATGGGCTATGAAGCCGAGGGGGCGGACGTGGGATTTACTGCGCCCACTACCCCACACCCCCGCGTTTATCGCGCAAAGTTACTACGCGCAGTAACTCCACGGGAGCCTCAACCGCCCACCTCGGTCGCAGCGGATCCGCTCGCGTGTCAAGGTACGGTAGTGGTGGGCCTCGCTCAGCGTGTCCCATCACGCTGCAGTGGGGCAGATCGCCCGCCGCCGTCACCACTTGACAGGCCCGAAACGGGCGGCGGCCTGGAAGCTTAGCTAGCACGCCACTTGGATCCCGCCTAGGCATTCGAAAATTTTGGACAAGTCAGATTGGGCGAGTCCGACTCCTACCAGTCGGCCCGACAGAAGTCGAATGAGGTTTCACCTCACGCACTCGGAGAAAGAAACTGCTGAGGCTCCTGGGCTGATCATCCGCGGCACCTCACCAGCTTCGGGGACTACTGTTGGAGTAATGGGCCATGGGTAGGCTAACCCGAGGCCCGTAACTTTTTCTGCACATCGGGCTGACTGCGTGCCCCTCAAGAAGCTAAGATGAAGAGCCGCTTTCCTGAGGCCTACCGGAGGAACAAATGACCGCCTGCATGTGGCCGAGTCCCGAGGCGAGGTCAAGGCAAGCCGCTCCTACCTCGCGGCTTCCAGAGAAGCCGACCACGGGGAGTCGGCCCACGGCACCAACAAAGCCCATGCCCTCATCAAGGGGGACGGGACATGAGAGGCAACAGTGAAGCCCACTCCCTCCCCTTTCCACGGTCGGCATGGCATACAAGCGCTTGCATCACGGAGATCTCCGCCAAGGTGGCATCAAGTTATATGCCATCCTCGACATCGCACTGGGCATGGGTTCCTCGCACCCACGACGGTTTGTCAAGACGGCTCAAGGACGATGGGCCCTACCAACAATGAGCCTGTAAGACGGCAAGAGCACTACCGGGCCGGATCTGGATGGGAGTCGGCCCTCGGGAGTCGGCCCGCCTCCCACGGGTCCCACGTGCCAAGAATTTGACGAGACGGGAGTGGCTACAGAATCGCTCAGCCAGCAAGTGTAGCCAGAGCCACGACCCTTTGACCGAGCCTCGCCATTAGAGGCATCACATAAAGAATCAGCAACAAGAAGACCCACAAGCGGGCGAAAGTGTGCCCGGCTTGCCTGCAGACCTTGGGGCACTGGGGGCACCAACAAGGGCCCCAACAATGGCGAAGAAGTCATGTCATAGAGATCGATCACCGGGCCTCAGCCACCAGCCAGATTACCATTGTACCCCTGGGAGGTAGGCCTATACAAACCCCCCAGGGCACCCATGCAAAGGGTTCTGACCCATTAGAACTAGACCAGATCATAGAGGGAGGAGAGAGCTAGCCTTGCCTTCTCCTACCTCTAGCATACAGCTCGAGGAGCACCTTTGTATTCACTTTGCCTTAGTGATCATGTGGAGACCCCTGCAGAAAGGTGACTAGGGGTGTTATCTCCTAGGAGAGCCCTCAACCTGGGTAAAGTACGCCGACGCTCGTGGTTCACGCCTCATCCCGCTTCCTGCACCGGGCGACGCTCTACTCGCTTCCCACCATGATAAGCCATCCCTTGGCATATGTCGCACCTAACCCCGACAAAGGACTCGAGCGTGGCCCTACTGATTGATTCCTTGGTTCTCAAAAATCGAGGGAAATACTTACGCCACTTTATGCATCACCTTTCCTCTTCAAGGGAAAACCAACGCAGTGCTCAAGAGGTAGCAAGAAGGATTTCTAGCGCCTGCTGTTTCTGGACGCTGACGCAAAGTCAAGTCAAGATTTGGACTCCCGACAACGAGTCATTTCTGGCGCCGTTGCCGGGGAGTCTACGCAAAAGTCAACATACCAAGTACCCATCACAAACCCTTATCTCCTGCATTACCTTATTTGCCATTTGCCTCTCGCTTTTCCTCTCCCCCACTTCATCCTTGCTGCTTTATTCGCCTCTCTCTTTTTCCGCTCACCTCTTTTCCGCTTGTTTCATCATATGGCTAGTCCCCTATCCTCTCCGGTTGTCTCCGAAAATGAAGTTCTTAATTTTAAGCAAAGGGAAGGAGAAAAATCTAAAAGATGCTTGGTATAGAATTTGCAATGCTCAAAATAGATCTACCAGAAACAATCTACTTCGCTCTTCTCCGCACTTTATGTAGGCGCTACTCCTTGGTACAGATATATCCTTGACACCATTACCGGAGGGAATTTCTTGGGTAGCCATACTTTTGATTCTTATAATGCTATGATAGATTTGTTTGGCTCACCCCCTCTTTTCTTTAATGGAACTATGTTAACTTTGGACCATGTAATGTAAAGACTTGAAATTATTGAAAATAAAGTTGCTACCATAGAGTTAATTGAAAATTTGGATAAAAAGATCCACAACCAAATTACCCAATATGGATCTAAAGTAGGAGTCACTTTGAAAAATATTAAGGAGAAGGAACCCATAGTTAATGAAAGCATAAATCAGATTCCACTAGAATCGATAAACTTGAGGGTATCATTACCAACTTGGGAACCGCTTTTCTTCCGTAAAGAATACTCCAAGTCCTCCAACTAAAATTGCCAAGCTTATGTATGTTCCTAAAATAAGGGTGAATCCTCTAGCAAAGGAAATCATGGATCTCAAATCTATAAGTATTCATCCCAATCTTTTTGCTATCATTAAGGAACCATTTGCTACAAATGAATTTTTCGATTTTGTGCCTAGAAGTTTGATAATTGATAAAAAGAAAGAAACTCCTAAGGGTGATAGATGTCTCATTAAAGAATTGCCAACTAAAGATGGCAATACCTAGATCTATCCTTGCTATTATGCCTAGCTAGTGCGTTAAACGATAGCACTTGTTGGGAGGCAACCCAATTTTATTTTAGTTTTTTTTTGCTTTTTGCTTCTGTTTAGGAATAAATATTTGATCTAGCATCTGGTTAGATTTGTTTTTATGTTTTAATTAGTGTTTTTGCCAAGTTTAACCTATAGGATCTTCTTCGATGATAGTTATTTGATCTTGCTGAAAATTCCAGAAACTTTCTGTTCAAGAAAATAATTGTTAAAAATCACCAGAACGTGATAAAATATTGATTCCAATTGCTGCTGATCAATAAACAAATTGTCTAGGTCGTCCTATTTTGGCTGCAATTTTGGAGTTCCAGAAGTTTGCGTTAGTTATAGATTACTACAGACTGTTCTGTTTTTGACAGATTCTGTTTTTCGTGTGTTGTTTGCTTATTTTGATGAATCTATGGCTAATAAAATAGTTTATAAACCATAGAGAAGTTGGAATACAGTAGGTTTAACACCAATAAAAATAAAGTATGAGTTCATTACAGTACCTTGAAGTGGTGTTTTGTTTTCTTTCGCTAACGGAGCTCACTTAGATTTTCTGTTAAGTTTTGTGTTGTGAAGTTTTCAAGTTTTGGGTGAAAGATTTGATGGATTATGGAACAAGGAGTGGCAAGAGCCTAAGCTTGGGGATGCCCATGGCACCCCAAAATAATGTAAGGACACCTAAAAGCTAAAGCTTGGGGATGCCCATGGCACCCCAAAATAATGTAAGGACACCTAAAAGCTAAAGCTTGGGGATGCCCCGGAAGGCATCCCCTCTTTCGTCTACTTCCATCGGTAACTTTACTTGGAGCTATATTTCTATTCACCACATGATATGTGTTTTGCTTGGAGCGTCTTGTATTATTTGAGTCTTCGTTTTTCAGTTTACCACAATCATCCTTGCTGTACACACCTTTTGAGAGAGACACACATGATTAGGAAATTGTTAGAATACTCTATGTGCTTCACTTATATCTTTTGAGCTATATAGTTTTGCTCTAGTGCTTCACTTATATCTTTTAGAGCACGGCGCTGGATTTGTTTTATAGAAACTATTGATCTCTCATGCTTCACTTATATTATATTGGGATTCTTAAAACAGCATGGCAATTTGCTTTAGTTATAATATCATGAGAAATTTGATGCTTGATAATTGTTTTGAGATATAAGGGTGGTAATATCATAGTTGTGCTAGTTGAGTAATTGTGGAATTGAAAAATACTTGTGTTGGAGATTGTGATTCCCGTAGCATGCACGTATGGTGAACCGTTATGTAATGAAGTCGGAGCATGAGGTATTTATTGATTGTCATCCTTTGTGTGGCGGTCGGGATCGCGCGATGGTTAACTCCTACCAACCCTTCCCCTAGGAGCATGCGTAGTAGTACTTTGTTTCGAGGGCTAATAAATTTCTGCAATAAGTATATGTGTTCTTTATGACTAATGTGAGTCCATGGATTATACGCCAAGACTTACCTCTCTCTGCAATTTTCTAGCCTCTTGCATTGCGTGCATTGCCCTTTCTCACCTTGAGAGTTGGTGCAAACTTCACGGCAAGGCATCCAAACCCCGTGATATGATACGCTCTATCACACATAAACCTCCTTATATCTTACTCAAAACAGCCACCATACCTACCTATTATGGCATTTCCATAGCCATTCCGAGATATATTTCCATGCAACTTTCCATCGTTTCGTTTATCATGACACGCTCCATCATTGTCATATTGCTTTGCATGATCATGTAGTTGACATCGTATTTGTGGCAAAGCCACCGTTCATAATTCTTTCATACATGTCGCTCTTGATTCATTGCATATCCCGGTACACCACCGGAGGCATTCACATAGAGTCATATTTTGTTCTAAGTATTGAGTTGTAATTCGTGAGTTGTAAGTAAATAAAAGTGTGATGATCATCATTATTAGAGCATTGTCCCAAGTGAGGAAAGGATGATGGAGACTATGATTCCCCCACAAGTCGGGATGAGACTCCGGACGAAAAAAAAGAGGCCATAAAAAAACAGAAGGCCCAAATAAAAAAATGAGAGAAAAAGAGAGAAGGGACAATGTTACTATCCTTTTACCACACTTGTGCTTCAAAGTAGCACCGTGATCTTCATGATAGAGAGTCTCTCATTTTGTCGCTTTCATATACTAGTGGGAAATTTCATTATAGAACTTGGCTTGTATATTCCAATGATGGGCTTCCTCAAATGCCCGAGGTCTTCGTGAGCAAGCAAGTTGGATGCACACCCACTTAGTTTCTTTTGTTTGAGCTTTCATACACTTATAGCTCTAGTGCATCCGTTGCATGGCAATCCCTACTCCTTGCATTGACATCAATTGATGGGCCTCTCCATAGCCCGTTGATTAGCCTCGTTGATGTGAGACTTTCTCCTTCTTTGTCTTCCCACATAACCCCTACCACTATATCTTATTCCACCATAGTGCTATATCCATGGCTTGCGCTCATGTATTGCGTAAGAGTTGAAAAGGCTGAAGCACGTTAAGAAGTATGAACCAATTGCTTGGCTAAAACCGGGTGTCGGTGTCAAAACCGGCGGATCTCGGGTAGGGGGTCCCGAACTGTGCGTCTAGGCGGATGGTAACAGGAGACAAGGGACACGATGTTTTTACCCAGGTTCGGGCCCTCTCGATGGAGGTAAAACCCTACTCCGCTTGATTAATATTGATGATATGGGTAGTACAAGAGTAGATCTACCACGAGATCGTAGAGGCTAAACCCTAGAAGCTAGCCTATGGTATGATTGTTGTTCGTCCCCACGGACTAAAACCCTCCTACTTATATAGACACCGGAGAGGGCTAGGGTTACACAGAGTCGGTTACAATGGAAGGAGATCTACATATCCAGATCACCAAGCTTGCCTTCCACGCCAAGGAAAGTCCCATCCTGGACACGGACTAAGTCTTCAATCTTGTATCTTCATAGTCCGTGAGTCCGCCAAAGGTCATAGTCCGCCATCCTGACACCCCCTAATCCAGACTCCTCAAGAGCTCTGAACCAGGCTTCAATGACGACGCAGTCCGTGCGCAGTTTGTCTTCGGCATTGCAAGGCGGGTTCCTCCTCCGAATACTTTGTAGAAGATTTTGAACACAAGGATAGTGTCCGGCTCGCAAAATAATTTCCACATAACACCGTAGAGAGAATAATATTTACACAAATCCAATCTGGCCGACGATTCCGCGTGTCATCACACCACGGCCAAGCCTTTATTCGAATCGCTTTTTACTGTCCCACCTCAGCGTGTTTAGCGAGGCGGTTTCCTTGGCACGCCTTGTCAAAGCTGAGATCGTGTCCCCTTATTCTCGATTCTCATCAATACGGACGGTAACCCAATCGCGCCTGCTGGCACGCCTCCTCTATCAAGGCGAGTCCCCAAACGGTCGGGAGGGCTCTTGGTATTCAACCTCTTTATAAAGAGACCAAGGCTCTACTCCTTTCTTTCAATCTCAATCGAGTCCGCCTCGCCTCGAGTTCCAACACCCAAAGCTCCAGATTTAGGCGCCGGACCTTCGATGATGTCCGGCCCGACCTTCAAGGTCGGGTGGATGCCTTCCTCCGTTACGGAAGAAGACGTATAAAGCCGAGAGATGCTGTGTATTTAACCGCGAAATCTCGCGATAGGCTGCCTGCTCAAGGGCAAGTTATTCCCACTCCCGAGCCTGGTGAGAGAGTGGTGTTCGCGTCTCACTTCCTTCGGGGGTTAGGCTTCCCGACGGACCCCTTCGTGAGGGGGCTCATGTTTTATTATGGGTTAGAATTTCACGACTTGGATCCAGAGTCCATCCTCCACATCTCATCGTTCGTCGTCGTGTGGGAAGCCTTCCTCCGCATTACCCCTCACTTCGGATTGTGGCTCAAGACCTTCAAAGTAGGGCGGAAGATGATCAAGGGGCGGCAGGCGGAGTGCAGAGGGGCTGTTATAAGCAAGAATGCTGACGCTCCATGGCCTGAGGGCTCATTTCAAGAGGAGTTCAGCTTATGGCAACGAGAGTGGTTTTATATCACGGCGCCTGTGGCACCAAGTGGGTGGCGCCTCTGCCTTTTCGCTCAGGACCTCCCCCACGGCGCGTCATGGGTCAATAAAGGGCTCGATCGGGGCCGCCCAAGGACGTGCCCTTGTTGCAGGCCGCATTCAAGATCTCCCCGAAGAGACATCAACCTGGCCGTAGTGGCGCAGGTCATGTTGATTCGCCGCACTTTGCCCTGCAAACGCCGCCTCCACTGTGGGAGTTTAATCCGAGGGACCACGAGCTCTCCAACACTTTACGGGCATGACGCCAATGGAGATGCATGAATTGTTCTTCGGATCACAAGCAATGTGTCCGGACTTGACCGAGGACGCAGGTCTAAGCTGCAATCGCCTGTACTCAAGTAAGTAGCCACTGCACTTACACGCTATCCGTATATTCGTCATAAAATTGCCCTTAAAGTAGCTATCCTTTAAACAGGAGTTGATGGCGAAAGCAAAGCTGATCAGGTGTCCGGCCCCCCTCCCCGAGACCACGCCGGATCCCATGTTAACCAGGATGCTGGAGGTTGCGCCCTTGGAAGAAGGCGAAGGGGGAACAAGGAAGCTACCGTCTCCTCAAGGAGGCCATCCGGAAAGGAGGGATCGAGAATCCCTCCATCCAGGGAAAGAAGAGGACCGCCTCTGAAGACCCGGAGACCATGGTCTCAAAGCGGGGGAAGAGATCTTCGTCAGAGGGTCCTGCGCCGGGAAGTGCCTCGGCCACACTGTGCCCTCAAGGGGATCAGCCCTCCAGCGAGCCGTAAGTAGAGAGGGGAGTTTCCAAATAAGAGACATCCCTATTTTATTCCTGAGAAAGAAAACTCAATTTTACCTTGTAGTTCGGATCTCCGCCTTCAGCAGAGCTCATCTTGAGGATCTTCGTCCGAGATGATGGAGAGCGAACGCCCTCCCGCCGTACCGCCTTGCGAGGCGGGCAACCCTGAGGTGTCGCCGCGGAGGGTTTTCTCCGAATCCGCAGGCCGGAAAGCAGCCAGTATGGCTCCCGAGAGCCTCCATGCCGCACCTTCAAAAAGGCCATCAGACGAGTCCGGCACCATCCGGTGCGGCCGAGGATTTGAAGAATCTGCTCTCGAAGCGTCTATCTCGTAAGAACATCGTGCATTGATGGGCACGGTGATTGAAAGGATATCATCCGCGAGAGAGCAGGTTGCACAAGGCCGCCAGAGTTTATCGATGTGTTTTGAGGTACGCGAAATGATGTACCTTTTGACGGTTCCGCATATAAAAGATGCGCCAGATAGATAGTAGCCCTGAGACTACGCGTTGTCAAAGATGACAGCGTCGAGGATCATAATCCCAGGTATAACATGTCGCTCTTCCTATGTAGTCGGCGAAGTGTCCGGTGGCACGCCGGATCGATGAATTTGCCGAGCTAAAGCGACAACTTGACGCGGGCGGATGTTTACATCGCGCTTGTCAACAAGCGGTTGGACGAGTCGCAAGGTATGAAATTTTCTCCGCGGAAACCTGGTAAGGGGGCTTGATGACCTTGCCTTAAAACATGTATGCTTGATGCAGATGGTGCCGCTGCCATGGAGAACCTTCGGGCGGAACTCGCCCGAGCCAAGGAGCAGAGACAGAAAAGTGATGCGGTTGCCTTGAAGGCGGCAAGAGCTGAAAGCCGAACAGGCCGCTCAACGCCAAGTAGGAAGGAAATGGCCGAGATGGCGGTGAAGCTGAAGGATGCTGCCGATCGCTGCAAGCTTCTTGAAAAGAAGATCAAGGAACAAAAGGACCTAGAGAAAGCCACTACCGAGGCCAAGGATGCTCGCTCTGCAATGAGAGCCAAGAAGCAGGAGCTACGCCAGTAGAGATATCGCGCCGGAAAGCCCTTTATGTCATGGATGAAGTTCGGGATCCTAAGTATGCTCGGTCGTACCAGCTGTGGAGTCGGGCGGATACTTATGTGGATTTATGCAAGTGACGCGACGCGTCAACACTTCCGGGATCAAAAGGATCACGAAGTGGAAAAGCTTTTTTGGTCGCAGCCCATTAATCCAGAGCGCCCACTTCCATTATCCGAGCGATTGGCCGAATGGGCGGAGCTGAATAGGTTATCCGGACTCGCCATGAAGGGAGTCGTGAGTCATCTATGGCCGGAGCGGCCTGAGCCAAAGAGTTATTTTGGTTTGGTGCAGCAGTTCCTTGGTGCGGTGTCCCATATCAATGTAGTGAAGAGGTCAGCATGCATAGAGGGTGCGCGGAGGGCTCTAGCCCGTGTCAAGACATACTGGGCGGAGATGAAGACCACCGACATTGCATCCCAAGATTCGGACGGGAGCCGAATACCTGCCGAGCACTATTTTCAGGAAGTTCTGCAGGCGCTGCTTAATAGAGACGCAAGGTTTCAAGGACATCATGTTCGAATAACATGTATAATTGTAAGACAATGTTTTGATGGAATATAAAAGCTTTTATACTTGTGCTCGCAAGAATTAAAATACCTCTGGCGGCCGTTAATGTATATGTGTATATAACCGAAGATGGCAGTCTTCGCTTCAGCCCCACGCCAGATAATGCGGGGTGTTCGCAAAAGGCGATTTTCACACTTGATCCAACGTCTTGGTCCTATAAAGGAGGTGATAGCGTAGTGAACTAGGCAACCGGACTATAATGCTTTATCACTTTCACTTAGCCATAGGAGTTTGACAGTGGGGCTACTATATAGCCCCTAGGGGCACCGCGCTCACCCGAATTCGGGGTGCGTGTGTGCCTAACCGGGAAATGGCCCTTCGTTAATGCGGAGGAATCCTAAGGATTCCGATGGGTCATCGAGTGGTTGACCAGTCTCACGCTACATCATAACAGCTGCCGGCTTTCATCTTGAGGTGCTCGCCGCCGAACCGGGGCACAATCGCAGTAGTTCTCCGGTGCCGCTTTAGCCGATAGAGCGTAACGTAAGGCAGCAAACACAGTGAGCCGGGCAAACCCAACATTTGACCAAAGACATGATTCGGAGCTGATGCATATAAGGCTAACTCACGACAATCGAACACTCCCTAAGGTATTCGGTCTTTATGAAAACGGGCTGAACAACGCCTCTTATTAATAAGCCCTCGGTGTCTGTGTACGCCAAGAACGTCCGACGTGGCCGATGCTAAGACGCCAGCTCCACCTCGGTTATAGCAAGAAACCGGGATGTGTATCAACAAGAGACAGAAAAAGGTTTACACATGGTCTTAATATGAAAAGAATCCTTGCAACGGGTCCCTACTGCACGCCTCAACCGTGGTCTCCGCAGTCAGTATCCTGGATGGATGTAGCACGGTGTTCATCTGTAAAAGAGAGGAACTTAGTTGAAAAGATCGTGCGAAAATGTACGTTACATTAAATAAACAAAGTATGTTTTTTTAAAATGAATAAAATTGATCTTTATTGTCTCTTGTCAGACATGTGAGCCCCTTGAACGGGGGCATGCGGATAGTAAGCCCTTAAGTCGGACTCGTCTAGCCATGTCCGGGGTCTGAACGACCTGTTTAGGTGCTTTGCCTAATGAGGCCGGTTTAGTGTGTGGCTGTTAATGCAGCCCCACAATCTTCCGTGCTCGAGGAACACTCGATATTTCCCTTTAATGAGATGATGCCTCGTGGACCGGGCATTTTAAGTATAAGGGATGCATAATGCGGTATTGCGTTGAAGCGGGCGAAAGCTTCAAGCGTCCCCAAAGAGTGCTTGATAGCTGCTTGTAAATGGTGCGATGTGGAAGGTTAGCTTTTTGCGGCGGAAGTTGTCAGGTGAGCCGAACATAACTTCTAATAGGAGAGAGCCCGTACAATGGGAATTTGGGCATAGCGTCACCCCTTGAAAGGAAGTGTTGCTTTGGCGAATTGTTGTTGGGTCTATCCCCAATTTGCGGATTGTGTCCTGATATATCAGGTTTAAATTACTGCCGCCATCCATTAGGACTTGTGTCAAGTGCAGTCCGTCAATTATCGGATCTAATACCAAGGCAGTCCAACTCATGCTCGGATACTTCTAGAGTAATCCTCGATGGTCGAAGGTGATTGGTTTTAACAACCCGATGGACTCCTGCAGGATAGGCCGTGTGGCGCGTATCTCTATGGGCGCCACTATTTTCTCCCTTTTGTCACATGAAGTGAATTTACTGTTTTGACTTCTTGTGGGAAGTTCTTTTGTTTTCCTGAGCTCGCCAGGGGTTCGCCATCGCCCTCGCTTGGTGTGTCGAGCCCCTTGTGTTCGGCGTTGGGTTTGCTTGGATTGCTTGAAGACCCAACAATCTCTGTGGGTATGGTTTGCGTGCTTCCCGAGTACTATGTATTTGAAATATCTTGTCCAAGATTTTGTTTAAGTTAGCTAGCTCGTCCCTATTATCTTTGGAGGGAAGCTTTTTCTGATTCTGCCGAGGGCTTTTGAATCCGCGTTGATCGCCAGTGCTCTTCGGGCTGTTTCCCTTGGTTCGCTGGTCCTTGCTCCGTCATGTTTCCCTGTTTCCATCCTAACTTCAGATGTACTTGGGTCATTTGGTACCGCATCTTGCCAACCAGCTGTCCTCTCCTGCAAAGCGGGTCATGAGGCTTGTTAGTGCGGCCATTGTTCTTGGCTTTTCTTGGCCGAGGTGTTTGGAGAGCCATTCGCCCTTGACGCTGTGTTTGAAAGCTGCTAAGGCTTCAGCGTCCTGGACAATCGACTATCCGTTCTGTTCTTTTAGTGAGAAATCTGTTCCAGAGTTTCCGGCTGACTCTCCGGTTGTTGAGTTATGTGACTTAGATCATCTCAGCATCCTGAGGTCGGACATAAGTCCCTTGAAAATTTGCCCGAAAAACATCCTCGAGTTCTTCCCAACTTCTGATGGTGCTTTCGGGAAGGCTTTTGAGCCAATGCCGGCTGGCCCTTTGAGTTTGAGTGGTAAGTATTTTATGGCGTGGAGATCATCTCCTCTAGCCATGTGTATGTGGGGGATGTAATCCTCAATCCGCACTCTGTGGTCCGTTGTTCCGTCAGATGCCTCTATGTTTACGGGCTTGAACTCATTTGAAATTCATGATCCAAAGACCTCATCGGTGAAACATAGGGGGTGTGCGGTGCCCCTATATCTAGGTGTACCGTGATGTTCGGATATTTGATGTGTTGCATTGCTTGCTAGAGCTTGCTTTCTTGGCCCATAGGTAGATCTGGCTGGGCCATCATTTTGATGCGAATCCTTGTGCGGATCGGCGTGCGGCTTATGTGTGGCGTCCTTTGCCGCACCGTGTTGGCCATGGGTCGCTTTGTCCGCCGGTGGCTTCCTTATTATCTTTTTTGATTGCGGGGCTCTAAGGCCTCATCATTGAATTCGCAATAATTTTCGCGGATAGCTCTTTGTGCGATTTAACCGTCAGCCGTATTTGTCTCATGTGTTGAGTACTTTGCTCCATATAATTCTCGAGTGCATCTTCCATCGCTTTTGAGCTTCGCTTCGCTTTTTTAGGCTACGCGCAGGATGCGGCGATTTGCCTTTTTGGAGGTTCTTCGCTCCAGAACTTGTCCGGCGTGGACGTCGTCCGTGACTGTTGTCTTCACGGGACAAAGTTGTAATCCAAGTTGCCCTGTTCGGGCGGTTGCTCGATGGCATGTTCTTCGTCTCACCGGTTCGCCCTGCTCTATGGCTGGGTCTCAGATGGCTGTTTTCTCTGCCGAGGTGGGGTTTGGAGCGGCGCTTACGCGCCGCTTTGATTGCTTTTCGAGGAACCGGTCCTCGTTGCATCCCTTTGTTCCTAAATCGTCGTTTCCTTTAAGTGTATCAACCATGTACACATCATGAGATGGGGTGGTTGTCCAAAGGGCCTATAGGCGCCGATTCTCGTTTCGCCTCCTACATCGCCGCCCATACCGTCGATGTCTTCGAGTCGAAGTTAAGCATGTCGGTTAAATCATCGGCTGGCTACAAACTAGGTGGTGGGTGGGCATTGAATTTCTTTGTCGTCTGCATCCCAACCTTCCCGACCATAGTTCGGCCGGGCTCTCCGAGCAAAGAGAGAAACTTTAGTGAATTCAGAATGTCGCAGAAAGGAGAGGCCTTTGAAAGATGTCCGCGGCGGGAACTCCAGATTTCGGCCCAATCAGATTCGATTGGCAAGGTGGGGCGCGGAAGGTTCAGAGTCCCGGAAGGAGTCCGGCTAACTCGAGTCGCGAAGCCAAAGGACAGGTATGGTGTTCGACTCGACGCCAGAGAGATTGCAGCCCCGAGGCGGCGCCCAGCCACCCGTCCTCGAGAAAGCAATCGGCTCCGAGCTAAGGGTCGGAGCGGATATCAGGCGGCTCTCCGTGACACCGCTCGCGGCAGAGCTAGATCATGCCCATCGTAATAAAGGCGGCGCTGCTTGGTCGTGGCTCGAACCCGTCGAAGATCAAGTCTCCGCGACGTCGGCCGTAGTAGTTCAAACTTCCAAATCTGAGCTGATGGCCAGGGCATACCTTTCAATCTGCTGCTCCGGATGGCCAAGCGAATTAGCCCGCAGGTACAAAAGCCGCCGATTACGAAGATCTGTCCGGGAGAAAAGTCTCACCACGGACCGCGTCGTTGTTGATGATCGGAAGGAGCCATCGGGCCTAAAGGTGATGACAGAGGAACTCTCAATGAAAGCACCAATGTCGGTGTCAAACCGCGGATCTCGGGTAGGGGGTCCCGGAATCGTATGCGTCTAAGCGGATGGTAACAGGAGACAAGGGACACGATGTTTTACCTGTGTTCGGGCCCTCTCGATGGAGGTAAAACCCTACTCCTGCTTGATTAATATTGATGATATGGGTAGTACGAGAGTAGATCTACCACGAGATCAGAGAGGCTAAACCCTAGAAGCCAGCCTATTGTATGATTGTTGTTCGTCCTACGGACTAAAACCCTCTGGCTTATATAGGCACCGGAGAGGGCTAGGGTTACACAGAGTCGGTTACAATGGAAGGAGATCTACATATCCGTATCGCCAAGCTTGCCTTCCACGCCAAGGAAAGTCCCATCCGGACACGGGACAAAGTCTTCAATCTTGTATCTTCATAGTCCAGAGTCCCGCCAAAGGTCATAGTCCCACATCCCACACCCCCTAATCCAGGACTCCCTCACCGTGGTTGTACATGATATGAATATTTTGTGTGGGGAAGATGGAGCATGGCCGCACTATATGATTTTGTAGGGATAACTTGCTTTGGCTATGTTATTTTGATAAGACATAATTGCTTGGTTAGCATGCTTGAAGTATTATTGTTTTTATGTCAACATTAAACTTTTATCTTGAATCATATTAAATCTGAACATTCGTGCCACAATAAGAAGAATTACATTGAAATTATGCTAAGTAGCATTCCACATCAATAATTCTGTTTTTATCATTGACCTACTCGAGGAGGAGCAGGAATTAAGCTTGGGGATGCTTGATACGTCTCCAACGTATCTATAATTTTTGATTGTTCCATGCTATATTATATTCTGTTTTGGACATTATTGGGCTTTATTGTACACTTTTATATTATTTTTGGGACTAACCTATTAACCGGAGGCCCAAATTTTGCACTGTCGTTGTTTTGCCTACTTCGTAGTTTCGCAGAAAAAGAATATCAAACGGAGTCCAAACGGAATGAAACCTTCGAACGTGATTTTTTGGAGCGAACGTGATCCGTAGAGGACTTGGACCCCTACGTCAAGACATCAACCAGGAAGAGCACGAGGTCTGGGGCGCCTACCCCACAGGCATGCCCTCCACCCTTGTGGGCCCTATGTTGCTCCACCGACGCACTTCTTCCTCCTATATATACCTACGCACTCTCAAACTACCAGACACGGAGCCAAAAACCTAATTCTACCGGCCGCAACCTTCTCAGCACTCCGTGAGATCCCACCTTGGGGCCTTTTTCCTGAGTTCACGGAGGGGGCATCGATCACGGAGGGCTTGTACATCAACACCATAGCCTCCGATGATGTGTGAGTAGTTTACCTCGGACCTTCTAGTCCATAGTTATTAGCTAGATGGCTTCTTCTCTCTCTTTGGATCTCAATACAATGTTCTCCCTATCTCATGGAGATCTATTCATGTAATCTTCTTTTTTGCGGTGTGTTTGTTGAGACCGATGAATTGTGGGTTTATGATCAAGTCTATCTATGAAAAATATTTGAATCTTCTCTAAATTCTTTTATGTATGATTGGTTATCTTTGCAAGTCTCTTCAAATTATCAGTTTGGTTTGGCCTACTAGATTGATCTTTCTTGCAACGGGAGAAGTGCTTAGCTTTGGGTTCAATCTTGCGGTGTCCTTTCCCGATGTGATGAGGGCAGCAAGGCACGTATTGAATTGTTGCCATCAAGGATAACAAGATGGGGTTTACATCATATTGCATGAGTTTATCCCTCTACATCATGTCATCTTACTTAAAGCGTTACTTTGTTCTTTTGAACTTAATACTCTAGATGCATCTTTGGATAGCGGTCGATGTGTGGAGTAATATAGTAGATGCGCAGTGAGTCGGTCTACTTGTCGCGGACGTGATGCCTATATACATGATCATACCTAGATATTCTCATAACTATGCTCAATTACATCGAATTGCTCAAAGAGTAATTTGTTTACCCACCATAATACTTATGCTCTCGAGAGAAGCCACTAGTGAAACCTATGGCCCCCGGGTCTATTTTCCATCATATTAATCTTCCGCCAACAAGCTATTTCTTTTGCTGTTTATTTTGCTTTCTTTACTTTGCATCTTTATCATAAAAAATACCACAAATATTATCTTATCATATCTATCAGATCTCACTTTCGTAAGTGACCGTGAAGGGATTGACAACCCCTTTATTGCGTTGGTTGCGAGGATTTTATTTGTTTGTGTAGGTGCGAGGGACTCGTGCGTGGCCTACTACTGGATTGATACCTTGGTTCTCAAAAACCGAGGGAAATACTTACGCTACTTTGCTGCATCACCCTTTCCTCTTCAAGGGAAAACCAACGCGGTGCTCAAGAGGTACCACATGGCATAGCAATATAAGCATAACGTAGAAGTAACTCCCCAGGGTTTGATAATAAAACCGGTAATAGGTTCTACCTCATCAACTACTTCCCAAACCCACATGTTAAGAGATCCTACTCATGCAATGTGTGAGGGTTGTAACTAATGCATAAAAACTGGGTAATAAAGGGGTATGATCAATGTGTTACTTGCCTTGCTAACGATCTGCAAATCCTAGAGACTCGTAGTAGCACGCTTCGCACTCCGGGAATTCTATCGATCGCAAACAATAGCATACATAAGAAATCAAGCAAAGATGCACGAGTAAATCTCAAATAAGAAGATCTAACTAGAAAGTTCAACTGAAGAACTCCGGTTTGCAAAAAGAATCAAATCAAACGAGCGATTTAAACTCAAATCTGCGAAAGAAACAAGATCCGATTACTAATCTGGGCTAAAGTCAAATTTTACAGTACCAAAATCTTGTTCAAGTTGGTTAAACAGAAAGAGGGCTTCGAGACGAAGATCTAGGCGCTTGTTTCACCTGATTTGGATGAACGAGTGAAAAGTTATACTAGATCGAAGATTAGGGCAGAAATCGCAATCGAAAATAATCGTGAAAAACCCTGGAAAAAGAAAAACTAACGAACAGGCTAACGAACGAATGTTCGCTGTCTGCGGCTAACGGATGAACGGCGTTCGTTAAAACAAACGTACGGACGAACGTCCGCTATTTAACCGAACCGAAAAAACCGATCTAAAACAAAAAAACGAGATCTAGGGTTTCGAGAAAAAAAACGAGCGGCTTTCTAACGAAAATCGGCAGCGGCGGGCTGCTACCTAGGCGAGGTCCGGCGGGGTTGGCGGCGGCGGCGGCGGGGCGGCGGAACGGAGCGGTGGCGGCGCGACACGGAAATCGAGGCGGGGCACGGCGGCTGGCTAGGATTTCGACGGGGCTGGCGGGGCGGCTTATAAGGGCCGGCCGGGTCGGAGTCCAGGTCGGACGCGGCCCGGTTAGGTCGGTAACTTTTTTTAAAACCTGACGCCGGTTTTCTATTCTAATCTCTTCCCTCTACACCCATCAGATGCCTCCGAGACGTGACACCGGATTTGTCTTCCCACCAGAGATCACCCATTGATCGAAAGCAACAGTAATGCCTTGATGCAAATATTAGTCCGTAACCAAAGGCAACAACAACAACAACAACCCGCCGCCGCCACCTCCGCTGACAACTTAGCCCATTTTTTGAGGTTGCAGCCGCCGTGTTTTCCAAAGAGTAACCGAGCCAATAGTTGTCAATGGACCTGCTACGCAAGATTGGAAGGGAGTTGACCACCGCAAGTTGCATTGATGCTGAGAAGGTGCATTTTGCCTTACACCAATTGGATGGACCAGCAGCTTCATGGTGGGAGAATTACACAACCACTTTCCCCATAGCCAATATCACTTGGGATCAGTTTGCACAGCCCATGTCTCAACTGGAGCTATGAGCATTAAGAAGCGCGAGTTTCGCAACTTGCGCCAGTGGAAATCATCTTGTGGCTCAAGACGTGGATGAGTTTAGTAAGCTATCTCGTTATGCCCCTGCTGATGTGGCCACAGATGCCGCGAAGCAAGAGAAGTTTATGGAAGGGCTGAATGATGAGATGAGCATGCAGTTGATGGTGGTAACATTTAACAACTACCAGGAGTTGGTAGATAAGGCTCTTATGATTGAAGGGAAGCAACAACAGATTGAGAGCCGCAAGAGGAAGTATGGACAAGGAAGGTACAACTCAGGAGCTCAGCAGAAGCCTCGCTTAACCCCGAACTCGGGAGGATTTACCCATAACCATGGAGGCCACACCCACAATGGAGGGAGTTCCCATAACCACAATGGCCCCAAGAATGGGTATGGGAATGGAGCAGCAACAACCGTAATCGCACCACTCCAAACCCACAATTCGCCAAGAAGGACCTAAGTCACATTACTTGTTTCAAGTGCGGGAAGATCGGACACTATGCCACCGAGTGCCACAAGCGAAGAATGGGAATGGAA
Source organism: Aegilops bicornis (assembly GCA_021605145.1). Lineage (NCBI taxonomy): Eukaryota > Viridiplantae > Streptophyta > Magnoliopsida > Poales > Poaceae > Aegilops > Aegilops bicornis. The sequence goes on from JAHIAL010000069.1 coordinate 960,155, forward strand.
ATGGAAGCTCTGGAAGAAGCCCAACCCTTTCAATAGGGGACCAGTGAACCACGTGAACGTGGAGGAGGTTGAAGAGCAGCCCGATGCAGTTATCGGTAAGTTTTTGGTTAAGTCATTTACTGCAATTGTTCTTTTTGATACCGTGCATCGCATTCATACATATCAAGGGATTCGTGGATAAGTATAAGTTGCCCACTAAAGTACTTAGGACACCTATGTTAGTAAGCTCACCAGGAGCGGAGTATATGGCAAGTCAAGGATGTTTTCAGATGCCATTGACCATTGGATGCCATGTTTTCCCCTCAGACCTAATTATTTTGGAGTCACAAGGATTGGATGTGATACTAGGCATGGATTGGCTATTGATGTATGGGGGAAACATCGATTGCGCCAAAGAAGTCGATTTTGCTCACTACCCCGAGGGAAAAAGGATCAAGTATGTATCCGGCATGCGCCGAGGAGGACCCAAGTAAATTCTCTCGTGAGTGGTTCAGAGGAAGTGCTCAGAGTGAAGGATTACCCGGATGTATTTCTACAGAGCTACCAGCATGCCGCCGTATCGAGACATCGAAGTTTTTGATAGAGTTGTTGCCAGCACGGGACCGATGCTCGAAGAGACCGCACTGGGATGCCCGCGAATGACCTGGAAGAGATTAAGAAGCAGATTAAGGAGTTGTTGGAGAAAGGTTACATTCGACGAAGTTCATCACCATGGGGAGCCCTAGTGCTCTTGGTCGAGAAGAAGGATGGATCGTTAAGAATGGTTGTTGATTATCGTGCGTTGAATGAAGTGACGATCAAGAACAAGTACCCACTGCCGATGATCAATGATTTGTTTGATCAGTTGCAAGGAGCTAAAGTGTTTTCGAAGATCGATTTGCGATCTGGATATCACCAGCTGAAGATCCGAGAAAAGGATATACCTAAAACAGCTTTCACCACGAGGTACGGGTTATACGAGTATACGGTTATGTCATTTGGACTGACTAATGCCCCTGCCTATTTTATGAGTATGATGAACAAAGTGTTCATGGAGTTCTTGGATAAGTTTGTCGTGGTGTTCATTGATGATATCTTGGTATACTCGAAGAATGAAGAAGAACACAAGGAACATTTGCGTCTAGTTCTCGAGAAGCTCAGGGATTATCAGTTATATGCCAAGTTCAACAAATGTGAGTTTTGGTTGAAGGAAGTTGGTTTTCTTGGACATGTTATATCAGCAGAAGGTATAGCAGTGGACCCCACCAAGGTTTAGTCTGTCACCGAGTGGTTGGCACCAACTTCAGTTGGAGAGATCCGCAGTTTTCTTGGACTCGCGGGGTACTATCGGAGATTTATTGAGAATTTCTCCAAGATTGCGAAGCCTATGGCGGCATTGTTGAAGAAAGACACCAAGTTCCATTGGACTGAAGAATGTGAAGCAAGTTTCCGTGAGTTGAAGAAAGCGTTTGACTACAGCCCCAAAGGCTGATTCTCACGGATATACGCAAGGATTTCCAAATGTATTGCGACGCCTCTCGCTTAGGACTTGGAGGAGTACTTATGCAAGACGGAAGAGTTGTTTCATATGCCTCACGACAACTTCGACCGCATGAGTTGAATTATGCCACGCATGATTTGGAGTTAGCAACCAGAGTGCATGCGCCAAGACCAAGACATTTATCGATTAGAAACCGCTGTGATGTGTACACGGATCACAAGAGTTTGAAGTACATTTTTACTCGTAGGAGCTGAACCTCAAAGTGCAGAGATGGTTGGAGCTCATAAAGGATTATGATATGAAGTTGCACTATCATCCAGGAAAGGCCAATGTCGTAGCGGATGCTTTGAGCCGGAAAAGCTCAATACCCTCGTGAGCGGAGGAATGCCCAAGGAGTTAGCAGAAGATCTTAGGGAGCTACGTTTGGAGATAGTTCCTAGGGGTTTTGTTGCAGCATTGGAGGTTCAGTCAACATTATTGGAAAAGATTCGAGAAGCTCAAAAGGATGACAAAGAAATTGCCAAGATAAAGGAGAAGATAAGTGAAGGAAAAGCCAAAGGTTTTCGTGAGGATGAGCACGACACCTTGTGGTTTGAAGACCGTGTAGATGTGCCCAATAATGCAGAGATTAGGAAATTGATACTACAGGAGGCTCATGAATCACCATACTCGATACAACCCGGAAACACCAAGATGTATTTGGATTTGAAGGAGCGTTTCTAGTGGATTGGAATGAAGAAGGATATTGACGAGTATGTAGCCGTATGTGATGTATGTCGAGAGTGAAGGCGTATCAAATGTAAGCCAAAGCAGGATTACTGCAGCCTATGCCGATACTCCGAATGGAAGTGGGATAAGATTGGCATGGATTTTATCACCGGATTACCTAGGACCCGATCGGGATATGATTCTATCTAGGTAGTAGTGGACCGCTTGACCAAAGTAGCTGACTTTATCCCAGTGAAAACCACTTATACAAGTGCGAAGTTAGCCAAGATATATATGAACAGAATCTTATGTCTGCACGGAGTTCCAAGGACCATCATATCAGATAGAGGAACACAGTTTACTTCAAAGTTTTGGCATCATTGCACCGCACTTTGGGAACTGTGCTAGAGTTTAGTACAACTTTTCATCCATGGCATGTATGGGCGTGATCGAGAGAGTCAATCAGATTACGGAGGACATGTTGAGAGCTTGTGCGCTTAGATTATGGATCTAGTTGGGATGACAACTTGCCCTATGCGGAGTTCTCATACAACAAATGCTACCGTGCCAGTTTGAAGATGGCACCGCTCAAGCCCTATATGGAAGAAGGTGCGAACACCGTTGATGTGGGATGAAGTTGGAGACCGCTGGCTTTTTGGACCGGATTTGATCAAAGAATCAAGAGAAGGTTAAGCTGATTCGGGATAGATCAAGGTAGCTCACCTGTGCGGAAGAGTTATGCGATTCAAAACGCAAGGAGGTAGTCTATGAAATCGAGACAAAACATATTCACAAGCGTGTCACCTCTCGCGAGGAGTTAAACATTTTGAGTCAAGGGAAAGTTAGCCCGAGATTTGTAGGACCGTCATCGTGTTTTGGAAACGCATGGGAGAGGTTGCCTACAAATTGGAGTTACCCGAAGGACTGTCGGGAGTTCATGATGTGTTTCACATTTCCCAGTTGAAGAAGTGCCATGCAGAGATGGCCGATATTCCTCTAAGAGATACAATGCCCCTGGAAGCAATTCAGTTGGATAGTGATTTGACGTATGAGGAGAAACCTGTCAAGATTCTCGTGTTTGCCAGCCGAGTTCACTACAAAAAAAATACACTTCCGTGATGATACGTGTTTGTCACAGTAGGTCGCGTTTTCTGTCATGCATGTACATCCATGAAAAATTTATGACGGAATCAAGATAGTCATACCTGTCTTTGTCGTCAGAGAAGTGTTCCATGACATTGCCAAATTATCATCACGAGTGTCCACTTCCATCACGATAAATCGCGCCGTCACAAAAGTGCTTTTTCGCCAAGGGTGACCGGACGTGGCATCCACCGTAATGTAACGCCGTTAAGCTATCGGGTCGGATTTTGGATCGGATAACCCGTTAATGCCACGACCAATGCCGATTTTCCACGTGTAAAATTTCATCATTGGTCGACGGATCCACGTCGACTCCGCGTTAACAGTGTCACTCATCCAACGGTCGAGATGGGCCTATGATATGTTGACACGTGGACCGCCCAAAAGTGGCCCACAAAGTGTAAATGGGCCGCCCAACCGAAGGCCCATAAGATTTGGCGGACCATAATGGGCCGCCCAGCTAAAGGCTCCACAAATTTAGCGGACCATAATGGGTCCGCTTAGCTAAAGTCCCACACGATTTTGTAGACCAAAATGGGCCAAATTCAAATAAAGGCCCACAAGATTTTATGACCACAATGGGTCGGCCTAGCTAAAGGCCCACAAGATTCTGCAGACCATAATTGGCCTACCAGCCTAAAGGCCCATCATTCTATGTCAAATCGCCCGCCAATGGCCTGCCCTAAACTTGTCATCAACGCGCCCATGATCACTTCGCCCGTTAATCATCCGCTAAGTAATTGGGCGAATTACAGCTGGTGTATTTCCTACCGTTAAAGGTCCGGCTTCATTTGGGCCCATTTACAGCCATCAAAACTTTCGGCCCATAAACGACCGTGAAGGATTTGGGTCATATTCGGCCATGTTTGACATTCAGCCTGTTAGGGGCCCACTATAGCTTTGGGCCACTATCGGCCTGTTGTCATTTTCGGCCTGTTAACGCCGGACGTAAACCATGGGCCATATGTGCCCCAACGTCATGTCGGGCCCATTAACGGCCCATATAAAATGACGATAATCTAGCCCGACCGAAGTTCCGCCCTGTTAAAGGCCCGTGTATTAGGTCGGTGCATTTACGGCCCGTCCAATTTCGGCTCACAAAGATCCGCGATCAGTAAATGGGCCACCATTTCGGCTGCTAAGTCCAAAGGTTATTTGGCACAATCAGGCCCAATCTCACTTTCGGTCTATTAAAGGCCCATGTTTATTATGGGCTCGAGATATTTACACCTGTAAACTGCCTATTTTTACTGAGGGCCCAAATTATGTTTAGGCCTGTTAAAGGCCCACTATGGCACTAGCCTACCAGAAAAATATGAAAGCTTATGCTGATTTAGGCCCATATATTTTTAGTGGGCTACATGCCAATTTCGGCCCGTAATCGGTTTTAGCCCAATTGGAATGGGCCCGACGAATGTTGGCATGTTGGGATCCTACGAAGCTTTTGGCCGAATACATTACTAAGATAAACCTACACTATACAAAAATAGCGTCAGAATTCATCGCAGCCCGAGCCAAGATCATAAATGTTGTATCACAACAAAATAAATTCCAACCATACAACAAAAGGCCTCATGGCATAAAGTTTACAATTCCTTCCGTATAAAAAGCACCATCGATGTATAGAAGCACAAATCATTTGACCTGAGTGCTAATGTTTCAAAGGTTGTAGAATTTGATGGAGCAAGACGATCTCCACCTTTTTCCGCCATTGCTCTTGAACAACGGGTTTAATGTCCGATAGTCCGGTTTCAAAACCATTCATATCTTGACGACATTTCTCAACCACTATTCTTGTTTCCAAACAACGCCCATTAGGGATTGGACTTGTGTCCGGAGCACAAATATATCACTCGCCTAGCGGGAAGATTTTGTTCAAGAGGGCGATTTGGACGAGGTTACCTTGACAACCAACCCGTAATTATGCAGAAGGTGCTTTTTGCAATCGTTAGTGGAGAGATACCTGACGACCGCAAAGAAGAGGTGACATTGTGCTCGTAGTACCCTAAATAAACTTCGTGTGGTTGTGGCTGTTCAATCATTTGTTCCATAGCTTCCTAAAGTTTGAACTTGTAGATTAGTGTACCGGATAAGTTACTAATGAGACCAAAACAAACAAAGTAGGTTAAACGTTTATACATAACTTATTTTGGTGAACTCAGTAATACATTAGCATGTATTGTAGTGCCAACTACATAATAAAATCACTTTTAACATATGTCCATGTAGCATGCCACCGTATTGTCTATTTCCTCACATCTGCTGACATCTAAGGATAAAGAGACATGGTTTAAAGTAGGATGAACATAGTATGACATCATTCATATCATGGGCAAACAGATATAAAACAAACAGGCTATTTTATCATTGTAAAAGCACGTGAACATAACAACTAGATTACGTATCAAGACCAAAAGAATATCCTTCATCTCTTTTAAACCATGTAAGGTGAAATGATACGTTAAGACAACTGTGGAATAAAAGTGAATAGAGTAACCGACATTGGCTGCAAAACCAAGTAGTTAAATGAACACATCACAGTACCAATCGGTTCAAGGCAGGAGGAGTAAGGACTTACAACATGGGCTTGAATCGGTGTGCTCATGCCCTTCATCTTGTCGTGTGGCAATCCTTGAAGATTTGCACCGCATTCGGTTCAGGTTCTTTTTGGTCCGCACGGGCTTTCCTCAGATTTGTAACAAGTCAATATAGATACGATAATATGGCACAAAACAAGAAGGAAGTAGCAGCTATTTACAAGAGCCTCGCAGTGCAATATAGCTACGAGATCCCGTTGTCCTGTTGGAATTTCACTTTAGAACGGTTGGTTTTGTTCTTTAAACAAGTTAGCCTAGAAGAAGATACACTTGTAAGGCACATACATAAATACAAGTTCAATATGTGGTCTGATCAAATACATATAGCCTACCCGATACTTTGGATCGGACCAAGAGTTTAACAAGGGTTGTCCACCTTCATCTGTAATATATTCCATCGAGATGTTTAGGCGATTTCATTGTTAGCCTTGCCTTCAAAGTGAGATTTTCTAAGGTGGTACCGATACTATCGCAGAAAGCAGCATCGAAAAACATGAGTGCATGCTTGTTTAGTTGCATCATCTTCAGATCCAACTTGAACCTCATCTGCTGAAAAAAGAATGTGAGTCTTATTAGGAGGAAGCTAGAAAGTATGGGACAGAGCAAGACAATATTACTAATTGCGATGAATAACATTACTTATGGATAAGTGGTCAAGGAAGGTGTTAAACTGGTATTGTCTTTCTCATTCTGTCATCGGATCCACGTTGGGAGGATACGCATGACACCTAAAGGCAACGGCTGCCTCGATACTAACTTGGCTGATTCTCAGAGCATCACGTGGCCTTTTAAACCTCGCCTCAAAATGGATCTCCATTCTTCCTCCTTTAGATTTTGTTAATCTGTCAAGCATTATCCTCGATGTCTGTTTCACTTGCGCCTGTGGTGCTAGTTCAACAACGAATATGGAAAGTGTTAGTGTACATCAAACCGTGAGAGTACATATAAAGGAGCATGCAACCGCAACTTGACTCGGTCAGTACCATCTTGGTGTTGATGCTCATGAGGTTCATCTGATCTTGCCAAGTCCTGTTGTGTCGCAATGCTTCTAAGTAGTGTTAGGTGTGAAGGCAGCTTGGGAACCGCCAGTTCGGAGCAAAACGAACGAGTAACTCGGGTTGAGATCTTTGGTACGCTTGAAGCGGATCTTTGCAATGGTGGAGCAGTGATACCGTGTTTGTAGATTTAGCCGGTGGACTTGGACCTTCATCGCACTATAAGTACCAGCAGAATCTCGACGGCAGAATCCTTTCCGTTTCGCCGATGAGTAACAAAGACTCCCTACTATATTATTTTCCTTGCTCTTTTTGACTTTGCCATGTCAAGTTGTACCCACAACACAAAAGAATAAAATCACTCTTCGTAACTCATTGATGCATGATACGCATAACCAATACTTTGATGTAAGACAGCCGTATGAGGATGGAATATGTAAGAAAAACAGGACTGCATGACATATTCACAGCTACGATGTGCAAACTAAGCAGAAAGATTTTCAAGAAAATAGAAGTAATGCAAGCTAGACACCATATGAAAGATGCAACCAATATTACTCGCCAAGTTAAAAGTGTCTTGTCATAAGTGGCAATTCGAAAAATTAGAAGCAAGACAACATATAAATCAATGCAAGATGCAACCACTATCAAACTGCCATGTTAAAAGCGCCCAATCATGAGTGGACTGGATGCGGGATACACAACAAATAAAGATTTTGATGTAAGAACATGGTATGATAGATAGATGCAAGGTATTATAGACACGTAAAGCCATGGCATATGCACATGTATAACGATAAACTCAAAGCAGTGCAACTTAATCAAAATAGAAGAAATACATGCTAGACAACATATGCAACATGAAACCAATTATCACATCATTAACTTAGAGCAAGCACTGCGATGGTGGAGTACGGAGATGAACTCATCATGTAGACTTGGGCTTCAACTTCATTAGCGTAGCAGTGGCAAAGTCTAGAGAGTCTCTGCTTAAGGCTTGGTCAAGTGAGGACCACCAACATCCCCTAACTTACTCTTTTCCTTCCTATTTTCCTCGATATTGCCTTATGAAGTCAAAACCACAAGAAGATGAATAAAATTAGCTCGCATAACTGGTTCATGCATGATATGCATTTAACACTACTTTGATGTAAGGCAAGCGCAGGATAGGAGGATGGAATATATACAAAAAAAGACAAAATTTCATATTCACACGCATTTATGTGAGGATGGAATATGTATGAAAAAATGAAGCGGAAGGCATTTCAACAAAATTAGAAGAAATGAAAGCTAGGCACCATATGAACATGCAACCAATATCACTCTATCGTGTAAAAAGTGTCTCGTCGTAAGTGCCATTTCAAGAAATTAGAAGCACTACAAGCTAGAAGACAATGCAAGATGCAACCTACATCACAGTCCCAAGTTAAATGTGTCTTATGGGTAAGTGATCATTGCAGGTATAAGTTTAAGCTACGCAGATGCAATTCAACATAATCAGAAGCAATACAAACTAGACATCATACGGAAAACGCAACCACGTATAAAAGTTCCAAGTAAGAGCAAGCACCGTGATGGTGGAGTAGGGAGATGTGCTCATCATGTACACGTATGTTCTAGAAACAGGAACACGTGTCATATTCACATGCATTATGTGTAAAGTAAGCAGATGCAATTCAAGTTACAAGTAATACAAGCTAGACATCATACGCAACATGCAACCACATATAATAGTGTTAAGTTAGTGCAAGCACCTGTGATGGTGGAGTAGGAGAGATGTGCTCATCATCTACACAGCTATGTTGACTGTCCAGCCTTGTGTTGTCTTTCGAATCTTGTTGGGAGGATGGCGGAGTAGAATCAGTAGAGACCCCCTATTTGAGTTGTTCAAGGACCACCATCATCCATCATGGACTAATTTCCTTCAATTGTAATGATTTTGCATTGTGAAGTCAAACCGATAAGAAAAAGGAATAAAATTTGCTCTTCGTAACTCATTCATGCATGATAACGATTTAACACTACTTGGATCAAAGGCAAACACATGATGCGAGGATGGAATATGTATGAAAAACAGGATGGTGTGACATATTCACACCTATAATGTGGTAACTAAGCGAAGGTATTTCAACAAATTAGAAGCACCGCAAGCTAGACACCATATGAAAGATGCAACCAATATCACTCGCCAAGTTCAAACTGTATGGCTTTCAACAAATTAGAAGCAAAGACATGCTAGAAATCATATGCAAGACACAACCAATATCACAAAGTATGCGACTTAAAGGTGCCTTATCATAAGTGACTGATGCGGGATATGCAAGAATAGTAGTCCGATGTAGAAACAGGAACACATGTCATATTCATGTGCATTATGTGTAAAGTAAGGCATGCAATTCAACAAAGTTAGAAGCAATACAAGCTAGACAGCATAGGTGTGAAGTAAGCAGATGCAATTCAACAAAGTTAGAAGCAATACAAGCTAGACATCACAAGCTAGACCACATATCACACTGCCAAGTAAGAGCAAGCACCTGCGATGGTGGTGTGGGGGAATTGCGGTGATCAACTAGAGAGCTACGTTGACTATCTTCATTTAGCCTTGCTGTTTCTTGAGAATCATGTGGGGAGGATGACACCGCACTCTTTAAACGAAAGTAGGGCGCCTCACAATAACCCACTCGGGTGACCTGCCTCATCATAAGTGATTGTCGAGGGATACAAAAGAGCATTAGTTTGATGTAAGTACATGGTTAATAGACATATGTAGTATGTATCAAAAACAGGAAGGCATGTCATTATCAAAGGTATAATGTGTAAAGTAAGCAGATGCAATTTTAACCAAATTGGAAGGAATAGAAGCTAGACACCATATGCAACATGCAACCACATTCGACAAATAAGTTAAAGCAAGCACAGGATGGTTGTGTGTGGCAATTGAGATCATCAATCGCAGAGCTACGTTGCCATCGCCTCCAATCACGACATCGCACCCGTTAGAGCGCTGAACGCTTAGTGCTTATCTTCAATTACACCGAGCGACTTACATCTTTTCTTTTCTCCATTCATCAACACCTGCGTCAGTCCTAAATACCCATGCATAAAAAAACAATAGTGTGAGTATGGGTGAAGTGTGTGCACAATTAGTACAAAGTGTAAAGGTAGCGTATAGCAGGTCGCTGAGAAATAAATACGGAAACATATGATAGCTCTACAACATGCATGGCACACTAAATTACTACAGGAGTCTATGAAAATAACAATGATCGAAAGCAAATAGGTCAAGACATTTTTCTGCAAGACCGTCCGATGTACAAAGAACGGGCAGATCGCCTTCATCTACCTCCACCACAAGTTGACGATCTTCCTTGAACGCCATGACCACCGCCAAGATTCTCCCTCCCCTGCGCCCTCCTCGACCACCGCACCGCCGTTTGGCACCGCCCCGGCCATCCATTTAAGCCCAGCCGACCTCCAGATCGGGCGCAAGCAGCTCCTGTGCCCCACACCCCTATGATAGACACCGATGCGCGCCGCTTCCCCGGGAACAAAGGGACTAGGTGCTCCGCGCCTAAGCGGGTGCCGCTTCTTTAATTGCAGTTCGATCGACCTTGAATTGAAATCCAAAGGCGGCTATCGAATTTCAGCAAAGCTGAAATAGTAAACGGGAGGAAACCTTGTGCATTTAGTCTCACGAAGAAGCTGCAGTATGAAGCGCTTAACTAGTTTCTTTCATGGGATGAATATGATGTGAGCGGAGACGTAAGATTTGCACGAATAAGGGAAGAGGAGTACCTCTTTCTGCTAGCAGTGTTGTGTCCTCCTTCTGTTTTTCCGACGATCTTCTTGTAGTTTGCCAGAAACCAGAAGTTGTGGAGGACGGTGCAGCCTTGGACGAACCCATGGCCAAGTTGTTGAGTGTGGTGCGGTGGCCGTCTGTCGGCGGCGGGGAAGCAGATCCGAGGCGGCGAACGACGACGTAGCGGGAACAACTCCGGTGCGGTGGAAGGTTATAAAGGAGCCGCAGCAGTGAGGCGCAGGACGGCGTGGTCGGAGTGGTTCGCACGGCGACGCCGCCGGCGTCGGCGTCGTGGAGGCAGCTCTGCCTCGGCTTCACCTGCTAAGTCCTTGAGGGCGCTATGGTTGCGGTTATGCTGGACAACGCACGGCGTCGGGTACCGCTTCAAGTGATGGAGGAGGGCGGCGGTGGATTGGCCGCTATGAGGTGGAGGACGGAGGAGGCTAGGGTTTCAAGGGTTGGTGGAGAGGGTGTTTTGCGCCCACGAGTATGAATGGGGAAACGGAGGGAGGCGGGGAACTAAGGGGAACAATGTTTCGGGTTTGAGACGCTGCTTGTTTGAAATTTGGGGAAAGTTACAAACTTTGCCCCATCTAAAATTTTCGGACATATTACGGGTTGGGGTAGGACAGTCATGTCGTGTCCCAAATGTGGGCAGGATAGATTTCGCCGAGCGCATGGGTAGGCGCCTACCACGACGTATGAATGCTTCTCGAGGCGGTTGAGACTGGCGCCTTGGTGAAGTTACAAACCTACCCCGGTTTAGACCTTTTGGACATCGGGCCGATAGGCTACACGGGCCGTAGTCAGACAGTAATTTCCTACCACCAAAACATTAGTCTCGCACGGTTTCGGGCGACCAGAGGCCTATTTGGCGCTTCGTTCAATATTTGGGAGCAGAAGCATTAACGTTTTCCGTTCTCTTGAATTGAACTTTCAGGATTTGTCAAACTTCACAAATCTTTACTCTTTAAAATCCTAAAGCTACGATTATTTTGGAATGGAGGGGATACATTAGAATATACATTGTACAAATGCAACTTACCTCATTTCATGCATGGTTCCAGATATAATCTCCTTGGTTGCAAAAAAAAGTTAGATATGCGTATGAATATACATAGCATGTTCAAACTCACAACAAAGATTGATGCCCCCTTTTACATCTGATTTACAAATGCCATTATCTCGGTTCAAATAGATGAATGCACTTCCTATGAATTCAATCTTCAAACCCCTTTATGTTGAATTCGCATGTATTCTATTTCGTAGCTAGCAATTTGGAATGTATCCATGCAAGTGACAAATGTATAAAGTGCTTCACACTAACAACATGGAGTGCACTAATTAATGTTTATATATGAATTGCAAAAGCATCCATTGCTCGTATTTCAAGCCGCCTCACTCTATGGATCGATAATATGAAATAAACACATGCACATGCTAGAATTCAATTGCGCTTGAAGAAAGAGCCTACTCGACATCAGATATTAGTGATAGGTGTGTACAAAGTACACGTGAATACCGTGCATTGTGCCCGTGTGTATACTATCGATTTAACTAGCCCCCAAGCTTGTATAACATACTAAGGGCCTAGGGTTACAAATCATATATAGTCGGCTTATCACCGGTGGGGATAGAGTCCTCCGCGACTCTGGTAGCTTCGTGTTGTACGCCGAGTCCTCCACATGGGTCTTCGTATAACAAGTCTCGGTCCAACCTATATGTGGTGCAGGATGGAACCAACCCATGAGTCTTCATGTTGACCCACCACAACTAGAAATGATGTGCCCACCACACCACACGCGCAATCGGCCACTAAGAAAACAAGCATATACAATAGTACAACGGTATCTAGCTCACGATATCGCTCCATATTTTGTTGATGACACCGACGGACTTTGCATTTGATGCGTGTTCAGATTTTGTTGACGATACTTACGGTCATTGTATTTGAAGCGAAAGCACGATATCGTCACTGGACTTCAGAATAAGCTCATCACGGTCACCACATACATTTTGTCGTGCTAACCAACATGTGGTTGGATGGTTAGAGGACAGTGGTTTTGTCAAGCCCACCAAGGTTAAAGTCTCAATGCTCGCATTTATCTTGTGTTAATTTCAGTATTTTCCGGGGATGTACGTTCAGTGGGAGGAGACGTTCCACTCGACTACGAGGCACCTATGGTGACTTCGTAAAATCTCAAGATCATATATGTTGGCCCACTCTCTCGAAGGTGCTCATAGGGGTAGGGTTCACGGTGTGCGCTTATAGCGGTGAGTGCTTAATGCGTATATATGAGCCCCTTGCGCCCTGCATGCGTGTTAAACAAATACATATCATGATTATATGGTCACCGCTCACCCGCATAACTCCGGATTTTGTTGATGACACAATCAATCGACCAATCAAACGTTTCCACGCAGCGCAACTAGTGTTGCACCATCGGGCTCAGAATCGTGGGGCCCACCATAGCCCGTGATATGAAAGAAAGAAATGGTAGTTTGAGTCTGCATCGTGTTAATAAAATAGGAGTACATTTTAGGGTGATCATACGGTCACGGCTCACCATACAAATTCGTAATTTGTTGATAACACGATCAATTGACCAGTCAAACGTTCCACATTCAGCAACAAGACATTACCATAGGGCCCACCTGCCGTCACAGTATATGAAGGACAGAAATGGTAATAAATTAGTGGTCGTGGGTATTCAAGTCGTGAGACCTCCGTTGGCAGTCACCGCGGTTGGGGGCGTTCATTGGGCGGTGGTGGGGATCCCGGAGAAAAAGCTCGGCGGGGGCTAGAGGGATGGCCAGGCGGCGCGGACCGGGTGGGGAGTGGTTTCAGGAGGGCGGGCCGGCGCGGCGCTGGCGGTTCGGTGGTGGTCATGCTCGTGGGGGTGGAGTTTGATGATAAACCGGAGGCCCTTGATTTCAGATCCAACGGCTGGAAAATCTAATGACCAGAGATGAAAAAAGTCACCGACCGACGTAGCCTCACCTCAGCACGCATATACATGCACGCACGCAAGACACGCATGCATGTAGGCATGCAACATCGACACATACACGCATGCATGCCGGGCGGCAACACCGACACGCATACATGCACTCACGAACACACGACGCACGCACTCCATGCATGCAACATCAAACATACCCTTGCACGCACGCGAACACTCGCACGCCGCATGCACACAAAGACACGCACGCAAGACACACGCTCAACCTATACGTGCATGCACCCTTTGTTAAGGACATGGATTGTTACGGTATTAATCAATCTTATCCGTGATAAGCGTAACATTGATGTTTGCAGCGGTCTTTATGAATCACAACTTATCGAACGGGCTATTAACATAGTAGGCTTATCTACATGAAAAAGATGATGTCACACTCAATGAACAATCATCGGTTTATGAAATGCCCGCTTCTGACTGCCCTGGCCCACCAAAGGTTCCTCTCTGTGCGCTGCCGCGTTGGGTCACCGACATGCAGTGCCATGCACCCAAAGAGCCCACACGCTGCTGGAAGAACAACGCAGTGTCCTAGGTCGTAGTCGAGGGCGCCACTCGCTGCACGCCCGCCTAAACACGCCTGCTCCGCATTCAAACGCCTCCATGAAACCCGCCTGCAGTGGAAGCCGAGAAACCCACTGACACACGTCTGCTCATGACAGGGCGGCATTAAACGCAACACCGCCGAGCTCCTCCCGTCCGCCGCCTATTTAATCTCCTATTTAAACGAGGCCAAACGCCGCCAAGAATCGCACACCTCCGCTGCTCCCCTATCTCCTCCACCATTTTGTCCACTCTTACAATGGCTTACGAAGAGAAGTTATTCCGCATCCAAGCCGGGCTGGGTAGCTCACGGATACGAGCTATGCAGCTCATCGATCCACCTCCCTCCCTCGCCCGACAGAGCTAGTTGTTGCCCCAAGCCGGGCGCTGCGTTCAAAGAATCTCGCCGCTCCAGTTAGCTCGACGAGGAGCGTCGCGACAGCGCTGCTGTTGTTGCCATCCACGCCGCCGCCTCATACCGCTCTCCCGCTTCGTGGCCGAGACTCCCATGCCGGTGGTCCGCGCCATGCAAGCAGCGATGTAAGCCGGGTGCGCGGAGAGCGACGAAGTCGATGGCCAGCGCCTGGCCCCGCCGCCATCATCGAGGAGAAGTAGAACACGGAGGCCGCCGCCACTTGGGTCCCATGAAGGCCACCGCTGAGGCGACGCCAAGCGTACACAGCATGTGTCTTGCCGGATCCTTTTGTTGTGAGGACCTTCGTCGACCCCGCATGGGCTCCACAGAAGAGGGGACTGTTAGGATGAAGTCGAGCCGGTGCCGACCATGGCGAAGTAGTGGCCGGTGATGAACTAGAACCGGTGTCGGCCACCATCATCTTTGGCACCAGCCAATGATATCGCTTAGGCAAGGGGAAGCGAGCCGTCCTTTGCGCTCAAGCATATACCTCCGGGGCTCTTAAGAGTCCGGTGATTGTGTTGCGGACATGAGGAACACAAATCGATCGGCGGGCGACCATTTAGGCCAGGTATTATATACCTGTGCTGTCGTAACTAGCACCGCATAGTTCATTTGAATGTAATGAAATCCGTCATGTTTGTATGAAAATCCGCATTTTATATGATTTCCGCCGTTGTTTATATGAAATATCAGTTTGTCTACGTGTTTGCGTGAATTTCGTCCGGTTGGTTGAGTTGTCATTATAATGTGTGCGGCTACGGTTGGATGGCGAATTATGCGTCGCCGTCGGTCTGCTGGGCGGCTCAGCGGCGTTAGGGGACAAAAAACATAGCTCGTATGAAGCTCGTCTCCAACGTGTGCACCGGAGGATGCATGACAAGATGAGCACCCGAGCCATTCCTCGCTCATCGGTGGAAAAGGCACCGGTGGACAAAAGGGTTGCCAATATTTTGGCTACCCCGCAAGATCCAAACAGCCCTCCCAACAGATTCAAATCCCTCGCTCACGTGGAATTTTGCATTGTTTTCATGGACTAGCAAGATGCCCGTGCATTGCACGGAACATCAAGATGCATTTTTACAAACTCCCGCATGCATGCAAGGGATAATTAATGTCCTCCTTTGCTAGTACCACGAGGCAAACACCATTAATATGGCACCGATTAGTGTTAGTGGCCTTGTATATCTGCAAATTGTAATTTTGATAGTGGCCCCTTGTATATAAAAATGGAGGGAGAAAGATGAGAGATAAGGTGAGGAGTGGGGCGTGGTGGTGACCGTGGTCGGACCGGTGGAGGCATGGGGATGGAATGGCGCATTATGTCTAGGGTTTGTATCTCTCTACACACACCCACGTAGGTGGGGGACGTGCATGAAGAGAAGAGGTGCACGCACGGTGCACGTACTCCTGTCTCTTTCCCAACCACACCCGCGCGGGTACACGGTGGAGCTCATTTCTGTACGAAAAGGCAGCCCACGTGGTAATTTGACCGTGTACTGGTTGTCCATTGGTGGAGGGAGGATCGTCTACCACGGGTGAACAAACAAATTGCGACTTGACGCGTTATGTTAGAAAAGAGGCAAACCATGTGGGCCTACCTTAGAGGCAAAGCTCTATACACCGGAGTACTTTTGAAGGTGTCCCGTCAACTCATGAACGAGGAGAAGCTTGCTTAGTACGCCGTCTCCCCTACCAGGCGGGTGGCTCGCAGGATGAGGTGAAGCTTGCTTACGAGTAGTAGTAGTACTACTACTACTACTACTGTACGCCTTTACACCCGCTCCCTCACCCACGCACGCAGTGGCTCGCAGCACGAGGAGAAAATTTTACTACTCCCTCTGTTTACTCCTCGTCCCTACCACGTACTTTGGTTAGTACTCCCTCCATTTACTTATACAAGGCCACTATAAAAAATACATTTTGCATCTATACAAGGCCACAAATAGTAATCAAGACAAAAGTTACTACTCCCTCCTTTCCAGCTTTATGGCTCAATTTCAAAATCTCTCCAACCAAGGTAGACGGTGAGTGGTCGAATTAATTTCGTAGTTTGCACAAGTAATTAGTACGCTGCTTTTTCTCAAGAAGTTATGTTTACCGAGGCATTAATTAGAATGAATGCATGAATGACCACTAAATTCCCATGAACTTGTACATGCATTGGTTAGTTTCCTCTTGACATCGCTATGCGTCGGGTGATCTAACGCACCTCGAAATCCAACATGTAATGGTACTACTACTAGTATAGTAGAATTGAGACTTATCAAACGGAAAAATGAATGTTTTTAGATGAGCCCTCTAAACCCTAGTGGGTACGCATTCGTAAAAACAGATTTTTCCAAAACTAAGTCGCTCCCTTTCATGAATTCTCAGAGTATACTCCTCCGCCGACGCTCCTTTTCATGAATTTCGTACTTCCTGCCGCCAACATGTGGGACATATAGCAACCGGTCGACGTGTCAAGCACCAAATAACAAGCAGTAACAGCAGGGGACGACCCCACTGCATCGCCCAAAGAGTAGTAATGAGCAATGAGACGTCAAATCACAATGCCGCACCTTCCTGCATCGACGAAGCAACCATTATTTCACACTTCGTTCGCCATCATCTCAAACCACGTAGTATTGCTTCCGCCTCTAGAGGGACACGCTGCGATCGCCTTGGTACATCATGACACGTGGGACCACATGATGTGCCATGCTCCCCGCCGATCGCTTCGGTAAAATCACCTCATTTTTACTATACTTCCTCCGTATCGGTTTACTACATGGCATGCACGCTGCTCTAGGTTGAGAATTTAACTGCTACATATGTGATGAACAAGACTCTAGCCTTCTAAAAATGTATACTTTTGTACAAGTAGTACTATCGATGGATTGCGCCATGGAGAAAAAATTGAAATTAAAAAAAGGTGGTACATATAGAGAGCGCTTCGGCTAAATTATGCATATAGTACTATTAAAAAGCTAGTAATGCTTAATTGGGGTGCTAAATTCTATTAAAGAAATACTAGTAGTATGTACATACTAAAGAGTTAAAGTAATGAGAAGAAACATGACATAGTTCTCATTGGGGCTCAAAGCACAACACACCCCTCAAATTAAACTAAGCACACCAAATTAAACTATGCAACTAATCCGGTAGACACTGCATTAGAAGTTTAGAACCACCATGAGCAACGACACTGCCACCTTACTCGGAGTCCTCGTCCACGTCCTCGACTTCGTCCTTGTCCCTCTTCCTCTTGGCCGACACTTCTTTGCTTGAACCGCACACTTGGCTGTTGCTCTTCATCCAACCCTTGTAGATATTGAAACAAAGGTAGCCATCCATTGCAACGTAGTGGATGTGGTCTATATCTAGTACATTCCATCGCCATGCATGACGATGAAACGTGTAATGAGGTTTCTCCAGCTTACTGCATTTAAGGATGAACCATGGCTCTGCCAGGTCAGCATTGAAGGTCGACGAGAGGGCACCACCGATTCTTCTTCCGAGGTCGAAAGGTTGCCTACAACGAGGCCTATCCGACCTGTGACTTCTTTGTCGTTTCTTAAAGTCTATAGTAACGAATTTCACTGCTTTGTCCTTGAGGAAGTTCTTAAAATCCTGGCACTCAACGCCGGCATGGCATATGTGGTAGACCAAGCAAATGTTATGTACGCAAACCTCGATCATGGCGGGCTTCTTCCTCTCTTCATCCTTTAGATCCTTCTCTCGCCCCAGACCGTGGTGTACTCAACATCTAGCCCAAATGACCCACTCATCATCTGAGTTTTCAAACATGCGTCTGAAGCGATAAAGGCATCCTTTCACCGTCGCGGAAGAACGCGTGTAGATGACGTCGAACTCATCGCCGGTGATGGTTCTAACCTTGTACTCACCACCGATTGTGGAGATTTGGGACGCCATGGATTTGGGAGGAGGGTTAGGATTAGTGGAACTGCCGTAATGTGAATGGACGGGACGACTAGGAGCGAACCGTCGTAGTATTGAAGGACGTGCGGGGACGAGTAGGAGCGAACCGCCAGCGTGCGAACGGCAGGGTAGTGGCTTTCCATTCTCCCATGATACGGTCTTCCGAGAGCCCTTGGATCTGAGATCGAACGGTTGCATGGCGTGATTCTAGACCTATGGGTGAATATCCTATCCTGGAGGGTTATTCTGCACATTTTCAGTAACTTAGCATGCGACCGTTTGATCTCAGATCCAAGGGCTGCAGCCAAGAGTTCGTGATCATGGTCGCGCTTACCACGCATCGTCACATTGCCAGCTGGTCGCGCCAAGACTTGAGATTTAACATGGTGCGTTAGGCTATCTCGATGTTGGCATGTCATACATAGTCATCACTTAGTCACTCATACTACAACAAGGTTGGCTATAAGGTTGGCTATAAGTGTATTTTTTACTCCTCTCTATCTTTTTCTTCAGAGTCTTTCCGTCTCTATAATATAAGAACGTTTTTGACACTAGTGTAGTGCCAAAAATGTTCTTATATTATGGGACATAGGGAGTACTAGTATTTATTGCATTTGCCAAGGAGTGACCTCTTCCAATGAAATGGTGTTGCTAAGTTTGCTTCACTTAATTAGCTATAGACTCAAAATTGTCTTTTCACCTAGGTACACGCGCTTAGCACCGTTTCTTCCTTGGGTCACCAAACTAGTCTCTCTCTTCTTGGTTAACTTGCCACATCAGACTTTATGCCTATGTGGCAAGCTTAAGCACCTCAGAGGGAGCAAGTAAAAGTAAGTACAATAGTGCGATTTACATGGCATTTTTGCATATGTGGAGGAAAGAGAGGCAAGAAAAAAGTGGAGAAGTGGGCTCTCATGCAAGAGCCAGTCTCTACTACATGGTGGAGCATTGGGAGAGGCACCAGATGGAGGTGGTCAGAATCGGGAGACTCCACGCCATCAGAAGCGCCAGCTTAAAATGATAATGGCAAGTCAAATCACGGGCCCCACCTGTCCAGCAGTAAAGAATCATTGTCAAATCACACACAGCCCTACGTTTGCAGCAACCTACTCCCTCGTCTTCTCGCATCTTTGTCGAACCGACTAGGCGGAACTGCCCCGCCGCCTACCGCGCAGGAAAAGTCCCGCCCTCGACTTTTAAATACAACTACATCCGGTTAAGAATCCAATGATATACTTTTTGTGACATAGTAACTCATATTTAGTTAGCCAAATGGATGACCTAGAACTACGTGCAGGCCCTATAAATCGAGACGCCTAAAAATAAAAAAACCGAGACGGAGAGGGTCGTTCAAAGACGTATCTTTTTAGATCAATATAGTCGGATTCACCAAGGAGCAAAACCAAGTGGTAGGCTGCTCTGTCGTGTTACGCGAAAGCAACTCAAGCGGTCATCCGCACACGGAATGGCGACACACTTAACAGACCCCTTGGCCGACATGTGGCTCATCCACCGCCTTGTTCCACGTGCGATGCACCAAATTACAGTTCGAGCAGCGGTTGGAATTGGAGGCACCCCGTCAGAAGCGCCAAAAGAGTAGAAAATGAGCGATGAGGGGTCAAATCACAAAGCCCCACCTTTCCCGCATTAAGCTGGACGAACGAAGCAACCATCATTTCACTCTAGGGCGCAAGATCATAAAGAAAAGAGAAAACAATGATGCATGCGGCAGCTACCTAGGGCACCCTAGGGTAGGGGTCTCCACTACAGATCCTTTTTTTTTGAAAGTGCCTCCACTACAAATCGGCTTCTCCCTCGTCCTCTTGAAGAAAACCGATGATGAGTGCGGCGATAGGGTTTGTAGGAGTACTACGGCGTATGGGCCACGTCATAGTAAACGGGTTCGAGTCGACGCCTTTAAATATGTGTGGGCCGCTTGGTTTTACAGAACGAGGCAGCATTTTGGGTTCGGGGACCAGTGGAGATATAGTACGACAAAAAATTGTGGACGAGGTTCGACCGAAGGCAATGATGCATGGGCCCTGCATTTTGATATACCCGGGCAGCTTGAAATTTGCTACTCTACTCAAAACTAGTAGGGTACACATGTATTGAATGCATGAGATTTCAAACCAAATTATGAATAAATACACACTATAGCATGTAAAGCTTTGAGTCATATATGCATGATGTAGATGTTCGCTTAGTTCTTATAGTTCATCTCATTCAAAATCAATTAGTTTTGTAAAATGTTAAGATTCATGGGGTTGTGCATTGTAAATCATAAAGTAAAAAACAAATAATGGCAATTCATTTAGAAAAGAATAATCAATTATGATACGTAAGATTCTAGAACAAAGGAGAAGTGCTTGTGTTTTGAGGTTTGTGCATTATGCTTAAGTTCAACCATGGAGTCTTCTAAATTGTACATGTGGAAGATCTGGTGGAATGTTGATGATATCCAATGCCAAGAGTACTCGGATTTGCCTATCTACTGCCTTTGTCGGGTTAGCTTCATCCAATGCGACCATCTTTCAAAGTTATTGGCACACTATATAGTTCTTGTGCCATAGTTGCATGTTTTGGAAAAAAGCTACTAGTGGGTTGTACTATATATTTAGGAATAGAAGATGTATACATGGAAGTTGTAGGGAAAGAGATGACATGGAGCATCTCAATTCCTATGAGTAGGGATTGGAAAAGAGATGTCATTTGGTTCACATCATAGGAACTTTTCTATTGAATCTAGAGATGACATGTATCTCAATTCCTATGAGGAGGGATTAGAAAAGAGATGTAATTTGGTTCATATCATAGGAACTTTTCTATTGAATATACGCTAATGTTTATTTTCCTTTGAAATTAAGGGAGTATAGGAATCCATTCATATGAACCAAGTGGCTCTAAAGCTATAGAAATGATATCATGCTTATTTCCTTTGAAATGTGGAGTATATGAATCTATTCCTATGAACCAATTGGCTCTAAAGGAAAAATCCTATAAAAATCATATCATATAGAGTTCCTATGATATTCCTCGACACTCAAAGGATGCTTGAAATTGCTGCGGGTGATACGATGGTCTTTCTTTGTAGACTCCTCACCCATCTTTATGGTTACCTCTCAAGATGAATGAAATGATATATACATGGTATTCTACATGTGCAATTTGGTACACGAAAACTCGGTAAAAGTCTGCGAGGTTCAATTTTCAATAAAGCTATATGCACCTTGCATTTCGAACGGAGGGAGCATACTAAGTAGATTGCTAACACTCACGTGGAAGATTTGTGTGTAGGAGGAGTGGCCGTTCTGTTAAATGACATGGCAAACCGACACCGCCGGATGCCGATCTAACGGTTCTACGGCGTTCGTCAGAAAAGGCTTGTGGCGTAACGCTTGTCGGATAATGATTTACGTACACATGCATTGCATTGATACGCGCCCCCTCTCTCTCACGCACACGCACCCTCACGAGTCACGACTCTCCCGAGTCCTATCGCAGACTCCCACGTCGCATCCACCGTCTATCTGCAGGTAGACGGCATGCACATATGTGCTCTTCACACCCTACCCTCAGAACTTTTAGAAAACAAAAGGCGGCGCACACATTTTATTTTAGCTCACACGTCACACACTTATACTATTACTCTTATGGCGAACGTTCTTTGGGCATAGTATATTGTACTCTCACGAAGAGAAGCGGTGCACGCACGCACTAGTTCTCTCACACCCACTCGCACACACTTATACTATTACTCTTATGGCGAACGTTCTTTGGGCATAGTATATTGTACTCTCACGAAGAGAAGCGGTGCACGCACGCACTAGTTCTCTCACACCCACTCGCGGGTACACGTAGGAGCGCATTTTTGAAGCTGGTACAACAAAATCACTCCACTATACATAAAAGGTGAGCCTTAGCACTTGCTTTACTAGGGTTCCTCTCGTTCACTCTCTCATGCTCTCCAGATCTAAGCAACACATAGGTGGCCACACTCTCTCTCAGCTCACGGCTGGTCACAAATCCGGCCGGACAACCTCGACCGGGGCAGGCGTGTAGGTGCATCGTTCACGCTGTCATCAGCGACGAGGGAGGAGACCAACAGCTGCCCGCGCGTCCCGATCGCCGGCCATGCCGTTCTCTCCGAGAGAGCGCCGGCTTGGGAGGGCCTCCGACCCCTTCTTCCTCCCTGCGGTATTGTGGCCAAGATGCGGCCTCCCGACGCCGTCTTTGCCACATGCCGACGACCCTCAGGTATATATTCCTTCAAACCTGCCTTCCTTTGCTGCCTCAAATTCTTCGTGGATCCTTTTCTACTTCCGTCCATTGTTCCAAAGCCACCTAGACTTCTACTATTATTAGAAGTAAAGCTAGTTCATACAAATGACTCAAAGCGTTGGTTCAAACAGGAAGAAAGTGGAAAGCTATAGCATGAATCTAGGACTTGGTTCTAAGAGGAAACGGGGAAAGTAGTAATATCTCACATCGCTTAAATAACCGTATTTCGTATTTGCTAAACAGGATGTCTGTCTCCATATCGCTTTCGGATGTCCTTCTCAGACGTTTCTATCCACGCAATCAAAAGCACACACCTCGCTTTTAGTACAACTGCAAAAATGAGATGGCTATCCTCGCTGCCGCCATCTAACCTCCCATCTTCAAGGTATCCCTACATTGGTAGTAACTAAGGTAGAATGACCAACGCAATCTAAAAGAAGCTTATTCAGACGCTTTTACTTCCTGATTGCAGCAGAAGCGACGAGTTTAAAAACAACCGCATCCTAGTCCGAATGCACTTTCTACCAGTTCATCCATGGACCGAGGACTAGCCGGGCACTACCGCATCGCGGTTTTTTGGACAAAAGGTCTTGTGAACAAGAGGCATTGTGGTCTGCTTATTTCTGCAAATAGCGGTGCTTAAGTTTAGTGGAATGCAAAAGCATTTCAGATGGTCAAGACATCGCATGGTTCAGCATTCCAAATTAAGACCACAATTATAATTGGTTATTCGGAATGAGAGAACCTAACCCTCGATGGTGGCAACAAGAAAAAACCAGAGTGAACTCCAGGAAGTTTAAGCCTGCCGAGAGGCCCTTTGCTCAGAGAAGCCTTGCTTGTTTTTTCCTGATTTGTAAACCTTCTCACAACTTTGTCTTTTGCTGTGAACTAGTATATGTTTGTCATGTTCTATGAATCATTGAGATGTTTAAAATTGCTTAACTTATGCTTTTCAAGTTTTTTATAAAGACGATTTTAATGTGAGTGTTCCACATGAGCGCTGGACTAGCGTGTGAACGTTTGGAATTTATTACATTGTGGCCTCAATTAACTGCATGAACCACTGTAACAAGATACATACTTGCTTATATGTCAGACATCAGATTGTTGATTGTTAGCTGGTCGATAGCCTAGTGTTGAAGCGAGCTGAGCCAATATGCCGTGTTTTGCACAACTGCCATAAGTGGGTAGCACCAACAAGGTTTACAAGTACTTATGTATACGTGGCGCACGGTTCTCGAACGAGTGTTCTATTTCATCAAAACACACACCGCCAGTATGATAAACCGTGACAACTTATATCTTACCATGCCATATTCATGAAAAAAACTAGTGAGGACGATACTGTTTTGCAACAATTATGATGGTTCTCACATGATTCACGGGCACACAAAAGTAGCAGCAGTTCCCATAGACGGATTCAAACAGAGTACTAGCCCCAGAGGGGTCGGTAAAAGGCAAGGTTCGGATAATTAGACACAATCCAAACTACTATTAAACACTAGCTGGGGCAACTATTTCATGCCTCGATCTAATTTGGGCTGGACAAAAGACGGACCTTGCCATGAACATCATCGAGGACGTCCCCGCAAAGATCTCAATCCAGTGAACCTTCATGAAGACAACCTTGTGGCCTTGCCATCGATAAACTTGTTTGTGGAGGCATGCCACGCCATCTTCTCGCATAAGCTTGACAAGAACAAGATGCCTCACAAATGAAGGAGTAGCTTTGAACTTCTTTTGCTTCAAGACACCTGGACAACACGCTCGACAAATAAAGTGAGGCTGGAATACAACTCTTCATTGGTATAACTGCAAATGGCTTCCGTGATCCAACAGCCTAAGAACTCTGTTTTCCCAAAGGCGTATATTCAGGTCGTCTGCCTCATAGCGAGTGACATGTACAACTACACAATCCTTGTCTGCATCAGGGCTCTAATTGAAACAGAAACAAATTGTGAATTACTTTTCAGTATAAGAAACACAAGTTATTTAAACCACTATGTATGGCATGACATCGAAGCTAATAAAATTTTGCATTATTAATCACCACATACTTCCTTTTCTAAAAAATCACCACATACTTAGATGAAAACCACAATCGAGATCGGCAAAGAAGGAAATCACCTTGGGCAGCTCAATGGGAGGGGGGGGCACATCCTCGAAGGGGGAAAACTGCCTCGCAGTGCCATGGGCTGTAACCTCAAACGGGCATTGACCATCTCGGTAGTGGCCGTGAGCGATCTGGGTCGCCTCGGTGGTTGCCTCCATCTTCTTGGAGCTCTCTGTCTCGTGGGGATCAGCCTCCCGTCTGCTCCAATATCGACAGATCTTTTGCTCGGTTCTCCTTGGTCCATCATGAAACTGACGAATACTAGGAGACCACTGAAAGGAAAACACAATCTCAAATGACAATGAAACAAAAAAGAGAGTGAGGATCGGTTACTGCTTTGCAAAAGTTCTTTTTCTCTCTGAACGAAAATATACCAACATCACGGATCCGCTTACCTTCCTTTCGTTCGGAGAGAAGAACAGTTGCAGATGCGAGTGTTGCCTTCATTGAAGACTGTGAGGGAGAAGGGGATTCAACGAAGAGTGAAATGATGGTTGCTTCGTCCGTCAAACTTAGACTGCGGGGAGGTGGGGTTTTGTGATACGATGGCTCGTTACTGTCGCGCTACGACCGAGGTGACTCTCCGCCTGCAGACTGCCTTCTAATTTGGTGGATGGCATTTGGGCCCCCGCGCTGCATGGCCCGCATGTCGGTGAACCAAAGTATAACATCATTCAGTAGAGGGAGACGTTTCAATGACCTAGGAGGAGCCAAAAGCGGTAGACTGTCTCCACTGTACTAGTAGTAATTGCTTTTCTGGGTAGCTGTAGAGTGTCTCCACTGTACTAGTAGTAATTGTTTCTCTGGGCCCAAGACAAAACAGCCCATCCACACTAGTAAATAGTAAAATCAATTCAAAAGCCCATATATTTACTGAATGAGAGGCGCTACACACACCTAGCACCCCCCCCCAAAAAAACCTGGGTGTTCTTCTTCCTCCTCGCTCCCACCCACCTCACGTCGCCTTGCTCCACTGCATTCCCCAAATTCCTCACCTCACTCCTACAGAAAACCCCAGCTCCCCTTCTTCCTCACTCCTACAGAAACCCCAGCTCCCTTCTTCTTCGTCAAGACTACAACTAGGCTCGTCATTCGTTACTCTGCTCAAATCCGTGAGCGCTGCGCAACACCCTCGAGGAAAATGGAGTCTACTGACCTCATTAAGAAGATGAGGCTCCGCCACGGCGACGCCTTTGTAGATCCCGCACTGGCTGGGAGAAGCGGCGACCCGCCCCCACCAGATCCCTGTGAACTCAGAGAATCTCGGGTGGACCGCATCAGCGATCTCCCGGACGCCGTCCTTGGGGAGATCATCTCGCTTCTCCCCACCAAGGATTGCCAGCACCCAAGTCCTCTCAATTCGGTGGCGCCCTCTATGGCGAGCCGTGCCCTTAATCTCGATCGTCAGCCTATCTCTCTTCAATGATTTTGAAATCCCTAGAGCCATCATCTCCTCCCACCAGGAGCTCCGTTCAAAGCCTCTCGCATCCCGTCATGCTACTCGAGAAAGCATACCATGCCTCGCACGGTGGACGCCTTTGGCTGAAATCCTCAATTCATAGAACTATAGCTGCTTGAGTTCTACTATTCCCCGAAATCACATACCACATACCGAACGCCATGAACTTGTGCCCTTAGCACCGATGTCCATCTCATGGTTTTGCCCTCTCTCCACACCGCCACCTTTATGCGTTGTGCTACCTACTGCATAATCTGGTACTAAACCTTCGACTCCATTTCTCAAGAAACTTTCACTTGTGTGGGTTCAGATATCGGAGGCCTCATTGCACAAGATCATCCACTCCAGCTTGCCTGCTACCGGAGTGCTTGGTGCTTGTTTTCACAGTTAGAATCGGTTGTCTCCAAATGAAGTCGCCTAACCTTGTAAGAATTGGAATTTCTTTTGAGGAAGGCAGCTCATCATCCAAGATGCCCCTTCACTTCAAAGGTTGATCCTTGATTCTAGTTATTCACCGTTGCAAATAACCGTCCTCTCTGCGCCTAAACTGAGACCTTGGGTGTAATACATGATCTCGTGCTCATTTCAATATGGTGTTTGGCTCCACAGTTCTTGTGTACTTTATATTATCATCTACACTTGTAACCATAAGCTGCATTTTAAATTTCTCACATAATTTATATATCATCTTGGAGTACACATTTTGTACTAATATTATGTTCTATGCTCAATGAAGAGTTTCTCCATGGATGGCCTATCAATGGTGCTGGATTCTCACAAGATCTTATATATCGAAATGAATAGTTTTGATCTGAACAAGATTATTGGCTTGCTGCAATGCTTTCCATGTCCTGGAGAAGTTGTATATAAAGGTGATAATTTCACGCACATTGGAAGCCCGCATATAGTGTACTAGAATTAACTGCTCAGTTGTTGCTCTTTCGACACTCTTCTTTTTAGACCTTAACTGCTTTTCAATCTTCATGTCTATTTAGGAACCAGGACGGGGTAAGAAAGTTATAACCAATCGGTGGATTCGTAAGCATGGGGATTTTCTCACTTCTCATGAGATTCGATTGAAGACAATAACGCTAGAACGATATGTAGCCAACAGTGCAAACACAAGATTTGTCACATTGTTCCTGCTGAATGCGAGGTCACTATTGTCCATCGTGCTTAAGTTTATCGCCAGCGCGGTTTTGACGGATGGGTATGTCAAGAGAAAAAAAGGAGTTCAGGTGGGCAAAAGAGCTTACGAACATGCCGGGCTTCTATTTACAACATATTGTGGTCATAATCCAAAGAATTTTACGACCGGGATGTTCATTCTATGGACCTGACCGATCCATTTGACCGCGGATCGCCGAAACAAATTGTTGGAGTTAGATGTTGTTGCTCTTTTCAATCTGGTTTTTTGTAAACCTCGATGAACAATTAACCCTCGTGCTTTTGTACAGTTTGTAAGCTGGAGTTAGATGTTCCCGCCCTTTTCAACTCGGCCGTGATCATCATATTTTCTTTGAAACAAGGCAAATGGCTTGCCATTCGTTTAATTTAGAGTGAAATATTGTAACAAATCCAAACCAAGGGAAATAACTTCACTCTGCCGTTGCTTGAGCTCACGTGCATTCTGAAGCCAAGTGATTAGCCCCACCGGCACCCACAAACATATTTCGAACTAGCACATCAAATGGGCTGTAAATTTTCATAGGAAAGGCTGCATGACCGTGACAGATTTGGATTCTGACATTTGGGACCCATGAGGAAATAGCCTATCCAAGGTGGTGTCGACTTACTAGCCAGTCAACAAACGATTACGCTTACCACCGTTGGATTGACATCCAACATCCGTCGTGTATCTTCTATCTCTTGTCTTCTTCTTTCTCCACCGCCTTCTAACCAAACCACCCTGCCGGCTCCGCTTTGCTCCCGCCTCCCATGGTCGGCTGCGCCTCCGCCTCTACCGTACGCATTCCTCCAACGTTGGCAGTCCCTCCTCTATTCTCCCACACGCCCCGTTATTCTACGGTGACGTCAGCCCCAACACGCACTCCGCCGAACCGATCAACCTCGTACTCCCCTCCGCCTGCGACTGGACCGGCGCATCTTCAGCGGCTCGTGTTCGTTCCGTCCGAGGCCTCGCCGTCGTCCTCCACCTTGCGGCCTTGGTTCACTTGCCGTGCGCGGTGCACCGCCCTCTTGCGTTGTCAACGTCGTCAACAACCGAGAGGAACAAGGAGATGACTGTACATGGAGAGGATGACGGTAAAGGACCCACCGGCCATGGCGATGCATAAGCAAGTGCCTCTATAGTACAAGCCCAAAATTATGGTTCCTCCTAATGGTTGGACATCTGGGGCTCACGCCATTGTCAACATAGTCAATAAAAGAGAGAATTACACTACGAGCGGCTGACACCAGGGACCCAACAAGTCGCGCAGTTTTTTTTGAGGAACAAGCAGTTGTTATTTATACTAGTTTTAGCGACGGATCAGGGTAACAACGAGGTCAGTAAGTGGGCCGTGGCCCGCCTAGCCTGTGGTTTTATTTATGTTTACCACATCATGAGCCTAGTTGTGTTTTTCTTCTTTGAAAATGGCTAGCCCAGTTCTATTTTTTTTAAAGAAATACCCAAACAAGGCCTACTTGCTTTATCGGCCTTTGGCCGCAAATCTTTCAAGACGAGGAGAGTTTCATTCGGTTTGCCCGTAAATGGGCTGTACATTTTTAAAACACATCAAACCGGGAATTAGTTTCAATTTTTTTTCATTACAAGATCTTAAATTCCATTGATTTTTATGTGTGGACAATTATTTGGATTTTATATTTATATAAATTATTTTCAAAATAGTTTGAATGTGAATCGATATTTCTGGATTAAAAACAGTTGACCGCACCGAAATATGCAAAATTTCGTATATTTTGTAACCGTGGCCACAATATGGGGTGTGATGCTAACAAAAAGAAGATGTGCTCCAATAAAATTCTTAAGAATTAGCAAATGGGCTGTACATTATTAGAAATAATGGCAGATGGGTTGTATGCTGTTTTCCACAGATTTGAGATTGAACTAGGTATGATGATACCTATGATCGAATCTCGGGCAAGTAACATACCAATGACAAAGGGAACAACGTATGTTGTTATGCGGTTTGACCGATAAAGATCTTCGTAGAATATGTAGGAGCCAATATGAATATACAGGTTCCGCTATTGGTTATTGACCGGAGATGTGTCTCGGTCATGTCTACATAGTTCTCGAACCCGTAGGGTCCGCACGCTTAACGTTCGATGAAGGTTTGTATTATGAGTTATGTGATTTGATGTACCAAAGGTTGTTCGGAGTCCCGGATGAGATCACGGACATGACGAGGATTCTCGAAATGGTCGAGACATAAATATTGATATATTGGACCATGTTGTTCGGACACGGAAGTGTTCGGATAGTTTCGATAAACCGGAGTGCCGGAGGGGTTACCGGAACCCCCCGAGGAAGTAATGGGCCTTAGTGAGCCATAGGGGAGAGAGTGGGCAGTAGCCAGAGGTGGCGTCCCCCCAAGGGGATTCCGAATAGGACTAGGGGAGGGGGCGCGGCCCCTCTTTCCCTCTCCTCTCCCTCCCTTCTTCTCCTCCTTGGACTAGGAAAGGGGGGGCGATTCCTACTTGGAGTAGGATTCCCCCCCTTGGGCGCGCCCCTTAGGGTCAGCCGGCCTCCTCCAACCCTTCTTTATATACGGGGGAGGGGGCACCCCATAGACACACAAGTTGATCTTTAGCCATGTGTGGTGCCCCCCTCCATAGTTTTCCACCTCGGTCATATTGTCGTAGTGCTTAGGCGAAGCCCTCAAGGCTTAGAACCCTGATCATCACCGTCCACCACGCCGTCAGGTCGATTGTGGAACTCTCCCTCGGCCTCAACTTGATCTAGAGTTCGAGGGACGTTACCGAGCTGAACGTGTGCAGATCGCGGAGGTGCCGTGCGTTCAGTACTTGGATCAGGTGGATCGCGCAGGCGTTCGACTACATCAATCATAAGTATTACACGCCCGCTTTCGGCCCACGAGAGGGTACATGGACACACTCTCCCGCCGGGCCGTTGCTATGCTTCTCTTAGATATATCTTATGCGTGATCGCAGCAAATTTTTGAATTACAACGTTCTCTAACAGTGGCATCCGAGCCAGGTCTATGCGTAGATGTTATATGCACGAGTAGAACACAAAGAGTTGACGGCGACCCGATCTTTCAATGAGAGTGGGGATAACTATCGATTTGGTGGATTTTAACCTTGATGATCCGGCTATACCATACCCGATGATACGCCTCGACAATTGCTAAACCAATCTCCAATGGTTATTGACCTTGCCGTAGGCACGATAAACCTGAACAACGAGGTTTGAGTTCCTGCAAGCAACCGAAGAACCAGCAAGAACAAATGTGAATTGCAACTGAAATTGCGGATGATAAATTGAGTACGCGAACTAGATGAGAAGTTGGGGTTGCACTGTGGATCTGACAAGGCGGTAGTCCTACACGTCTCGTAGATGCGAATTGTAGCGATGGCTAGACAATACAATAAAAACCGAGTCTAAACCCTAACCTAGACTACCTATTTATTAAAGATCGATTGGACGGCCGAGTCGGTTCGGTGTCCCATTGGACTGCTTCATGTCGGTTTGTACTTGGATCGGCTGCAATCAAACGATGCATGGCCTGGCTCGGCTACAGCCTAGAGTCCAAGAGCCCACGTGGCTCCTCTTGATCCATGAAGATAAAGCCAAGTTTTGGCCCTTGTGCACGTGCACGTGAGATGGATGATGGTTCGATGGAATACATGCATGCAGATGGTGTTGCTCCTGTTGATATTTCTTCTATGGCTGATTCTTCAGTCCCATTATTCCTAAGTACAATTAAATCAGAAAATGAGCGTAGCGCCATATTCTCGTCAGTTAAATTATGTGTACAAAGGAGCGATAGTACCTGGCCATTAATTTGTCTCGCTCGCGCTCTAGTAATAGGACCAAGTGGAATAACTGATGTAGGAGTCGCGGCGGGTGTAACAGTAGAAGAGGTGTCCTCATCAGTTGTGGGCGATAATAGTCATACTGCTTACCAGTATGTCATACTTTGATTCGGCGGTATTGTTGGATGAAGCGGCCCAGACCAACATTACATGACCGCGTTCATGAGACTGGTTCTACCGCCATGCTTTGCACACAGGTGGCTAGTGGGTGTCTGTTTCTCCAACTTTAGTTGAATCGAGTGTGACTATGCCCGGTCCTTGTTGAAGGTTAAAACAACACACTTGAGGACAAATCGTTGTTGTTTTGATGCGTAGGTAAGAATGATTCTTGCTAAGCCCGTAGCAGCCACATAAAACTTGCAACAACAAAGTAGAGGACGTCTAACTTGTTTTTGCAGGGCTTGCTGTGATGTGATATGGTCAAGACGTGATGATATATAAATTATTGTATGATATGATCATGTTTTGTAACAGTTATTGGTAACCAGAAGGAGCCATATGGTTGTCGCTTTATTGTATGAAATGTAATTGCCATGTAATTGCTTTACTTTATCACTAAGCGGTAGCGATAGTCGTAGTAGCAATAGTTGGCGAGACGACAACGATGCTTCGATGGAGATCAAGGTGTCAAGCCAGTGACGGTGGTGATCATGACGGTTCTTTGGATATGGAGATCAAAGGCACAAGATGATGATGGCTATATCATATCACTTATATTGATTGCATGTGATGTTTATCCTTTATGCATCTTATTTTGCTTAGTACGGCGGTAGCATTATAAGATGATCTCTCACTAAATTTCAAGGTACAAGTGTTCTCCCCGAGTATGCAATCACATTCTGACGATTCGTTGTCTTTGAGACACAATGTGATGATCGGGTGTGATAAGCTCTACGTTCACATACAACGGGTGCAAGCCATTTTTGCACACACAAAATACTTGGGTTAAACTTGACATGCCTAGCATATGCAGATATGGCTTCGGAACACTAAGACCGAAAGGTCGAGCATGAATCAAATAGTAGATATGATGAACATAGTGATGTTCACCATTGAAAGCTACTCCATCTCTCGTGATGATAGGACATGATTTAGTTGATATGGATCACGTGATCACTTAGATGATTAGAGGGATGTCTATCTAAGTGGGAGTTCTTAAGTAATATGATTAATTGAACTTTAATTTATCATGAACATAGTACCTGATAGTATTTTGCATGTCTATGTTGTTGTAGATAAATGGCCCGTGCATCTTGTTCCGTTGAATTTTAATGCGTTCCTAGAGAAAGCTAAGTTTAAAGATGATGGTAGCAACTACACGGACTGGGTCCGTAACTTGAGGATTACCCTCATTGCTGCACAGAAGAATTACGTCCTGTAAGCACCGCTAGGTGCAAGACCCGCTACAGGAGCAATGCCGGACGTTATGAATGCCTGGCGGAGCAAAGCTAATGACTACTCGATAGTTCAGTTTGCCATGCTTTACGGCTTAGAACCGGGACTTCAACGATGTTTTGAATGTCATGGAGCATATGAGATGTTCCAGGAGTTGATGTTAATATTTCAAGCAAATGCCCGGATTGAGAGATATGAAGTCTCCAATAAGTTCTACATCGGCAAAATGGAGGAGAATAGTTCTCACAAGGAACATATACTCGTAATGTCCTGGGTACCACAATCACTAGACTCATTGAGTTAATCTTCCGGTTGATAGTGTCATTGACAGAAGTTCTTCAATCACTACCACCAAGCTAAAAAGCTTCATGATGAACTATAATATGCAAGGGATGGATAAGACAATTCCTGAGCTCTTCGCAATGCTAAAGGTCATGGAGGTAGAAATCAAGAAGGAGCATCAAGTGTTGATGGTTAACAAGACCACTAGTTTCAAGAAAAGGGCAAAGGGAAGAAGGGAACTTCAAGAAGAGCGGAAAGCAAGTTCTTTGCTCAAGTGAAGAAGCCCAAGTATTGACCCAAGCTTTGAGTAAGTGCTTCAACGCAAAGGGACCGATCACTTTGGAAGCCAAGACTACCCAAGTATTTGGCGGATAAGAAGGATGGCAAAGTGAAAGGTATATTTGATATACATGTTATTGATGTGTACCTTACTAATGCTCGTAGTAGCCTTTGGCTATTTGATACTGGTTTTGTTGCTCATATTTGCAACTCGAAACAGGGGCTACGGATTAAGCGAAGATTGGCTAAGGACGAGGTGACGATGCGCGTGGGAAATGGTTCCAAAGTCGATGTGATCACCGTCGTCACGCTACCTCTACATCTACCTTCAGGATTAGTTTTAGACCTGAATAATTGTTATTTGGTGCTAGCGTTAAGCATGAACATTATATCTGGATCTTGTTTGATGCGAGACAGTTATTCATTTAAATCAGAGAATAATGGTTGTTCTATTTATATGAGTAATATCTTTTATGGTCATACACCCTTAATGAGTGGTCTATTTTTATAGAATCTTGATAGTAGTGATACACATATTCATAGTATTGAAGCCAAAAGATATAAGTTTAATAATGATAGTGCAACTTATTTGTGGTACAAACCGTTTAGGTCATATTGGTGTAAAGCGCATGAAGAAACTCCATGCTGATGGGCTTTTGGAATCACTTGATTATGAATCACTTGATGCTTGCGAACCATGCCTCATGGACAAGATGATTAAGACTGAGTGCTTCTACTACAAAGGGACTGGTCACTAGAAGCGGAACTGCCCTAAGTAATTGGCGGATAAGAAGGATGGCAAAGTGAAAGGTTTATTTGACATACATGTTATTGATGTGTACCTTACTAATGCTCGTAGTAGCGCCTGGGTATTTGATATTGGTTTTGTTGCTCACATTTGCAACTCGAAACAGGGGCTATGGATTAAGAGAAGATTGGCTAAGGACGAGGTGACGATGCGCGTGGGAAATGGTTCCAAAGTCGATGTGATCACCATCGTCACGCTACCTCTACATCTACCTTCGGGATTAGTTTTAGACCTGAATAATTGTTATTTGGTGCCAGCGTTAAGCATGAACATTATATCTGGATCTTGTTTGATGCGAGATGGTTATTCATTTAAACCAGAGAATAATGGTTGTTCTATTTATATGAGTAATATCTT
This sequence comes from Aegilops bicornis, assembly GCA_021605145.1. Lineage (NCBI taxonomy): Eukaryota > Viridiplantae > Streptophyta > Magnoliopsida > Poales > Poaceae > Aegilops > Aegilops bicornis. The sequence continues at coordinate 994,769 of JAHIAL010000069.1, forward strand.
TTATGGTCATGCACCCTTAATGAGTGGTCTATTTTTGTTGAATCTCGATAGTAGTGATACACATATTCATAGTATTGAATCCAAAAGATATAAGTTTAATAATGATAGTGCAACTTATTTGTGGCACAGCCATTTAGGTCATATTGGTGTAAAGCGCATGAAGAAACTCCATGCTGATGGGCTTTTAGAATCACTTGATGCTTGCGAACCATGCCTCATGGGCAAGATGACTAAGACTCCGTTCTCCGGAACAATGGTGCAAGCAACAGACTTACTGTAAATAATACATACCGATGTATGCGGTCCGATGAGTGTTGATGCTCACGGCGGGTATTGTTATTTTTGACCTTCACAGATGATTTGAGCAGATATGGGTATATCTACTTGATGAAACATAAGTCTGAAACATTTGAAAAGTTCAAAGAATTTCAGAGTGAAGTGGAAAATCATCGTAACAAGAAAATAAAATTTCTACGATCTGATTGTGGAGGTGAATATTGGAGTTATGAGTTTGGTCTTCATTTGAAACAATGCGGAATAGTTTCTCAACTCATGCCACCCGGAACACCACAGCGTAATGGTGTGTCCGAATGTCATAATCGTACTTTATTAGGTATGGTGCGATCTATGATGTCTCTTACTGATTTACCGCTTTTATTTTGGTGTTATCCTTTAGAGACGGCTGCATTCACGTTAAATAGGGCACCATCTAAATCCGTTGAGACGACATCATATGAACTGTGGTTTGGCAAGAAACCCAAGTTATCGTTTCTTAAAGTTTGGGGCTGCGATGCTTATGTGTAAGAACTTCAACCTGATAAGCTCGAACCCAAATCGGTGAAATGTGTCTACATAGGATACCCAAAGGAGACTGATGGGTACACCTTCTATATGTGGCACCCCGATCCGCATGGAGCGAGGCCTTCGTGACGTCGACCTGTGATAACACCGACGCATCGTCCAGTCCATGATACAAGATTCCGTACAAGAATATTCATCAAATACATGTGTATATGATTACATCGTTGATGAATATAATCTTCTAGCATAGCCCTAAGGCTATTTACATGGCAGCGGAAGTCTATTTAAATGGCGGCGGAAGTCTTGGTAGCATATCACTCTGGCTGGGCTCCACAACTCACAGGACTGGCAAGATTAAGGCCTAGCACGACGGAACAAGTGAACGACCTCTGAATCGGCATGACAAGCCAGGTCAGTACATTGAATGTACTTGCAAGACAACAAAATACATGGCATCCAAACAAGCAGAAGACAAAGCAAGAACCAAGCGTCTACAACAACTATCTCATATCAGAACTAAGCATGGCATGATATCAATCCAAGACATAAATCAAATTAACATCATGGCATCCACTAGCATGGCAACAACATGGTATATCAATTTTACTTCTAACATGGCAATAGCAAAGCATAGCATAACACCTCAATCATATCCATCAAAGCATGGCATGGCATCATGAAACTATGCTGAAAATAAACTACCAATCATATCAAATGCAGACATAGCATGTTAATCAGATGCAACCATCTCATGTTCTACCATGGTTCTTTAAATGCAAACATATTACTCATGCAATGCCACCAATCTTGTGCACTGAGTCCCTCGGACTCTCTTACCAACGGTGATTACCTCATTTCCTGATCACCAATAGAGGCAAACTTGTGATCCTTACGACGATCACAACCCGACCACATCTGGCATGTCCTCCTTACGGCGATCACAACCCGACCACATCTAGCCCGTGATCCTTACGGTGATCACAACCCGACCACATCTGGCCCGTGATCCTTAACCATATTAACCAGCTTAATTATTTCAGGTTTATCCTCCATTTCGACCAAGACCCGATAGTGTACCCTACTACGAACTTATGCCCATGACCGAGGACGTGGCTATCGATAGTTTAAATACACTCTGCAGAGGTAGTGCACCGTACCCACACCACGGAACCCATGGCCTCGCACTCCCATTCGGGTGGACCAACGGCATTCCGACGAAACCGATCTACTGTCATGACACTCTCCCGGCCACTCCGACTCACTCCCCACTGGGCTAGTCCTGGGTGGCCCCGTGTCTACCTCCAGACACCTCGACCACCGTCGTGGCCACGATCCACACCGGGACCCGGCACCAAAACTTAACTTAACAACGGGCTCACAAGGTTATGCTCCGTCTACCTGATCAGGGTAGCGTGCGCCCATAACCTTCCCTCGTTGGAGGCACCGACCAGAGGCATGACAATAGACCACATTAAGGTCGTCCCATACCGGCAAATGTGGTTGCACTGGAAAAAGTTTGATTTGGCGGCACTATGACTCGATCCCATCGATGACGGAGGGGTTTTATTATTAAGTCATATTATTATCTTCTCCATCATCAATCATCATACCAGCATTTTAACATGAATGCAACAATGAGCATACCTCATACCAATGCTTTAACAAAACATCGAGCTTCTCAAGTGAACACTTACAGCATAAAGAACATGACAATACCAAGTACTAACATATCCATGGTGCATTACCATCATCATAGCATTTTATAACGATGACTTGATGTAACATCCCAAATTTTTCTATTTGGAATGTTTTACAATTATAGCTAAGCATCCTATGCATCCTGTTTGAATTTGAATGCCATTTGAAGTTTCAGAGCTATTTGAGTTGAATTTGAATTTCAAACTTTGGCATGTGGGAAACAATTCAAAAACTAAGCACGATAAATACTTGATCAAAAGTATGAGAGGAGCAAACATGACACTCCAAAAATATCAGAGGAAACATTGCCAAAAGAATTGGAATTCAAATCTGAATTTTATTTGAATTTGAAAAAAAATGAATTTCATAAAGTTTGGATTTTGCCTTTGGAAAAATGTTCAAATGAAAGGGAATATTCCCCTGATCATTTTGGTATATATATACCCTATATAAAATATTTATAGTTTAGGTTTTATTTTTTTGTTTTGTTTCAATTAAAAAAATAAAGAAAAAGACCCAGGGGCGCCCAGCCACCCAGCCCTTGTGCCGCCTCACCCTCAGCCCATTGGCCAGCTGGCCGGCCCAAGCTGGCCCAGAGCCAAAGCCAGGCCACCACCCCAGCCCGAAACCCCGAGGCTTGATCGCCCAACCCTCCCTCTCTCTCTCATCGACCAGGCCCCGCCCGTCTTCCTTCCTCGCCCCACGCCACGAGCTCGCCGGAGATCCACGGATCCCGAAGGATCCGGGATCCGGATCCCAGCCCGATGCCCTTCCGAGCACCCGACCCTGGCTATAAAAGCCAGAGGCCCGCACCCATTCCCCCTAGCGACGCCGAACCCCTCTACCTCTCCCTCCCGAAGCTCACCGGAGCACCGAACCCCTCCCTCACGCCAAAGTCGCCGGGCCGCCTGTGCACCGACCCTCCCCAACACCACCCGAACCCTCCCGTGCTCGTCTGCGTCTCCCCGACGACTTCATGGGAGCTCGCCCGAACGCCTCGGAGCACTCTCGCCGCCGCCCGCCGTCATGAGTCCAGTAAGCCCAAGATCCCCTTCCCCGTTCGATCTTAGATCGACGGCCACGATTAGAACCCCCGAAGGGGTATGTTTTTATTAGAAAACCGGCCGGCCCGATCGGTTTAATTTTAGTTTAGGTTTATTTTTATTAGGCCGGTTCGTTTTTAGTTAACCCTAGGCCCATTTAGCCTATCTAACGCACAGGGCACAGTTTAGGCCCATTAGGCCTTTTTCTTTTTAATTTTGATTTTCTGTTTTAGCCGAATAGTTTCAATTTTCAAAAATGTATATCTTTTATTCTGTTTAATATTTTTGAGTGATTCTTTTTTTGTTGGATTGCAAATTTTTTGTAGTTTCTGAAAAATATATATTTAACTATGTTAAAAATAATTAAAAATGCTTTAATATTGTTTTAGTCAGAATAGCAAATCTGCTATAACTTTAGTTAGAAAAATTATTTTTGCATGATTCTTTTTGTCATCACTTTATTTTGATATTGCCAAACCCTAGAAATTAATTTGGGTATTTTAGGATTAATAAATAATTAATTTTAGACAGAATCCAATTAATCCTAATTAATTGACTAGTTCCTGTTTTCCTAATTAATTAATTAGTAAATTAGTTTATTTTAACTTGTGATTAGTTATTCTAGGTTAGTTTCGTCATTCCATTAGATGAACTTTTATTCATAATTAATAAAAGTTTTAAATTATTTTTCTTAGTAGAAATTGGATTAGGCCTAAAATGAGTTTTATAATAGCTATTTAATTAATTCTTTTGCTCCTAGTTACTTAGTTAATCCTTTTCTGTTAAGTTAACCTAAAACCATGATTATGTTATTTTAAGGAATTTTTGTTGTATAAAAACTATTTTTGCTATTGTTTGGAGTAGGGAAAACTTTTGAATTGGTTTCTTTGACTTTTTCTTTTGGATTTGGTTTGATTGTTTTGTTGTGCTATGTTACTATTGTTATCTTGTGTGATCCTCTTGCTTTGTGCTTATTGTGTTATTGTTTGTCTCGGTAGAGTTTCCTGAGTGCTGAAGCTTGCTACTACGACTCTTTAGCTTACGAGGATCATCAAGAAGGCAAGTCTTGATCATGTTATTTCTATACCTATGTTTTTGTGCATTAGTAGTTGTCACCACCCCACCATGCATGCAGTAGTGAACTCTTGAAGTCATTAAACTTGAGTAGTATCATGTGGTAGGATGAACCAATCCCTTGTTACCATGACCCCGGGACGTAGTAGTTACTTTGCTATGCTCGTGAGAGACGGGTTTTGGGTATGAGTGATATTCATAAGCAAGATGTGAGAGTCAATGATGATGACAACCCCATGAACTACAATGATCAAGATGGACTTCGAAAATCACTCTTTGGGTGGAGGATTTGCCGGTTGGACGGGCACCCTGGAGAACCCAGTGGTGGCCGGGATGCATGGAGAAGCGCCATGACATCCTCGGAAAGCTTCACCCAGCCACGAAGAGAAGGATGGATGCCCCATGACCGAAGCTTACTGTGCAGCCGCAAGCCATTATGGGCTCTGGCTGGGTCAACCCTAGTAGTGACGCTGGTCGACGGTACTACGAGATGTAGAAGAACGGTAGGATTGGATGGGTACCGCAGAGCTGTAAGAACTCTTTGGAAGACCACTGTTTCATTCGTCCGCCTTCAAACACCATGAAGTGCTAAGACTTTAAAGGAGGGAATGATTCTTGCGGGAAAGTCGCAAACCTCTGCAGAGTGTTATAACCTAATCGATTAGCCGTGTCCCCGGTTACGGACATTTGAGCCTCTGGAACTTGGAAGTATTCGGATATCTCAACACTTAAAATTAATGGATTAATTTGAGGGTTTATGACTTAATAATAATTTGGGAACGAGATATTGGTTGGCGGAACCATCTCAATAACTACCAACAATTTGTAGTAATTTGCAAATAAGTCCACCGTAGTAGGATAAAATTGGCTTTACATAAAAATGATGAAACTTAGAGCTCCACAGCCTAAATGCATATAGTGTTAGCAACTTTATTATTGTTATTCTTCATGACTTGCCAGCTTATTCCAAAAGCTGACCTACATGGCTGCAACGTATTATGTTGCGTAGATATATTCGATCAGAGTGAGGCTACGCCCGCGCTTGGCGATTGCCCTTTGAGTCGGATGGACTCGCTTATCTTCGACGCTTCATGCATTTTAGTTTATTTCTCATGAGTTGGCCTTGAGCCGAATTTATTCCCTTGTAATAAAGACTCTATATGAGAATCGATTAATGATATTCAGGTGTGATTGAACTTTGATTACTTTATCGATGTAATCGTGAGTACCAAAGATGATCTTGGGATGGTACAGACACAGAGATTTGACCGAATTGGGTCAGGTCGCTACAGAGATGGTATCAGAGCACACGCTGACCGTAGGATCGTAACCCCTAGGATCGGAAAGCCATTAGCAGAGACCATTTACTTTAACTCCTTTTCATTCCGTAATTCTCCCCTGTTCAATTCTGACTCTTCTCCCCTTTGCAACATTCTAGATGGCCACCGAAGTTCACCCAGCTTTTGCTCCGGAGTTTTGCCACCGATGAGACGATGCCCTTCGGCAGAAGTCGGTCCAGATGGTGAAGAAGCTGAAGATAGCTCTGCCCTCGATCACCGGAAGCCAACCAATGCACTTCCGACGGACACCGCTACAGGATTGAAGTGCATATCCTGTGGAGAACCTTCGAGGACACACGGAGCCTATTGACTTTGAGTTCACCGAGTTCAACTGGATCATCGGAAGGGACGTGGCGATCTATCGAGCCCTTGGACATCTCCGAGAGGAGTACAGGCCGAGCTCGATCACTCGCACCTCGCCATGGTTTCTCGCAGGGCAAGGAATGGAGATATCATCCGCATTGCCGAGGACGATTCCATTCTCTCTTATGTCCAGACTTGGAGTGTCTTCTCGTGAAACGGGAGATTCAGACTACCAGTAACTCAAGACACACCGGAAGCTTTTGTTCCGCCGAATCGAACCGGAGGAGAAGGCACACGCAGACTTCCTTGGCCATGGGGAAGAAATCACGGACTTCATGGAGATAGTCGACGACACGAAGATGAAGCTTGCCGCGATAGAGGAAAAGATGGACTTGGGAGAGGACCTTTATCCGAGTGGAGATGAAGGACCCTCGTGAGCAATGATCAGGATTTTGAAGGAGTACCACCAAGGAAACCCCAAGAGGAGGCGCCATCGATGAAGACTTTTTAGTCGCACCACCATGTTATCTTTTACTTTTTCGACGCATCGCTTAGGCCGATGTTTTTCCTTCGATTAGTCATGAGCTTTGTAATCGAGTTTGAACCATGTTTGAGTGGAATGAATAAATGATTGGTGTGTTATATGATTGTGCATGCATATGGGTAGTGTTATTTCTCATTAGGCCATTGTTCTATTCTAAATTTCTCATCCACTCCAAAAAACACCAGATGCCTCCGAGACGTGATAATCGGTTTCCCCGCCGGAGCTCACCCAAATACTCCAGCAGCGAGAATGCATCGATGCAGCCTCCCGATTCGTAATCAGAACAACACCGCCAACAATCCACCGCCACCACCACCACCCACTGTGGACAACTTGACTCGATTTCTGAGGTTGAATCCGCCAGTGTTCTCTAGTAGCACTGAGCCAATTGTGGCTGATGATTGGCTCCGCAAAATCGGAAGAGAGCTAGTCACCGTTGGATGCACCGATGTCGAGAAGGTGCGCTTTGCCGCCGCATCAACTTGATGGACCCGCAGCTTCTTGGTGGGAGAATTACACCGCCACTTTTCCCTTGGGTGGCATCACTTGGGATCAATTCCAAGCAGGTTTTTCGCACCGCTCATGTCTCACTGGAGCCATGAGTCTGAAGAAGCGTGAGTTCCGCAACTTACGCCAGGAAATCAGATCGTGGCACAAGACGTGGAGGAATTCGCAAGCTTGCTCGCTATGCCCTCGATGATGTGGCCACCGATGCCGCCAAGGTGAGAAGTTCCTTGAGGGACTCAATGATGAACTGAGCATGCAGCTTATTGTGGCTACTTTCAACAACTACTGTGAGCTGGTAGACAAGGCCACCATTCTTGAAGGCAAGCAGCGAGATAGAAAGTCGCAAGCGGAAGTACAGCCAGGGGAAACACAACTCCGGAGCTCAAAGAAGCCCGTTATGCACCATACTCAGAGGGCACACCCATCATAACCATGGAGGTCATAACCATGGAGGAAATGGGAACAACCGTCACCAGGACAACAAGTCGTGCAATGGCAATCAAGCATCGTTCCGCCCGGCTCCAAGGATCTCGAGCCACATCACCGCTTTCAAGTGCCGTAAGATGTGGCACTACGCCACCGATCGCCCGTGAGGCCAAGCAGAGGAATGGAAATGGCAATGGAGGCTCAGCGAAGAAGCCCAATCCGTTCCCTCGTGCTCAGGGTGAACCACATCGACGTGGAGGACGCCTATGATCAGCCGTTCATCGTGGTTGGTAAGTTTTATTGAATTCACGTTCAAGATTGGTACTCTTTGATTCTCGTGCAACGCATTCATTCATATCAAGGGTAGTTGTGGGAAAGTACGGGTTGCCCACTAAAACCCTTAGAAGCCCCCTTCACAATAATTCTCGCAGGAGGAGAAATGATGGCGTGCTTAGGCTGTCATGCAACCCTCAACATCGGGAACCATAAATTTCCGCAGACCTCATAGTGTTGGAAACCTGCACCTTGGATGTAATCCTAGGCATGGATTGGTTGACGGTTTGAAGGAACATAGATCGTGTCAAGAAGTCCATTCTCACCACCCCGGAGCGTAAGAGGATCAAGTATGTAGCCGGGCATAGCCGATGAAGAATCAGTGCATTCCCTCACGGAGTTGTTCAGAGGAAGTGCCAAGAGGCAAGACTTTCCGATGTTTTCCGGAGGAATTACCGTGAATGCCACCGGACAGGACATTGAATTTCTGATTGAGTTATTGCCCGGCACAGCCCCAATATCCAAGAGACCTTATCGGATGCCACCGAACGATTTGAAGGAGATCAAGAACCAAATTAATGAGCTATTAGAGAAGGGATATATTCGGCCAAGATCATCACCTTGGGGAGCCCCAGTTCTTTTGGTAGAGAAGAAGGATGGAACCTTGAGAATGGTTGTTGATTATCGTTCGTTGAACGACGTGACCATCAAGAACAAGTACCCTCTACCGATGATTAATGATCTATTTGATCAGCTAGTTGGAGCCAAGGTATTCTCCAAAATCGATCTTCGATCGTGGTATCATCGATTGAAGATCCGTGAAAAGGATATACCCAAAACAGCATTCACTACCGGTATGGTTTATATGAGTATACCGTTATGTCGCTTGGATTGACTAATGCTCCTGCATACTTCATGAATTTGATGAACAAGGTATTTATGGAATATCCGGACAAGTTTGTCGTGGTGTTCATCGATGATATACTGATTTTCTCCAAGAACGAGGAAGAGCATAAGGAACATTTGCGTCTAGTTCGAGAAACTTCGAGAACATCGAGTTGTATGCCAAGTTCAGTAAATGTGAATTCTGGTCAAGGAAGTCGGATTCCTCGGACATGTTATTTCGTGGAGAAGGAATAGCAATTGACCCCACCAAGGTTGTATCACCACCGATTGGCGCCACCCACCATACCAAGGAGATCCGCAGCTTTTCGGACTCGCAGGATATTATCGGAGGTTCATTGAGAACTTCTCAAGATTGCCAAACCCATGATCGAAAGCTGTTGAAGAAGGAAGCCAAGTATGTTTGGACCGATGAATGTGAAGCCAGTTTCGAGGAGTTGAAGAAACGGTTGGTCACAAAGGTTGATATTGCCGCATATACACAAGGAATACCAGGTTTATTAGACGCTTCGTCAAGGACTCGGAGGAGTGTTGATGCAGAAGGTAAGGTTGTAGCTTATGCCTCCGCACAGCTACGGCCTCAATGAGATGAATTATGCCACGCATGATTTGGAGTTAGCAAATGTAGTGCATGCACTCAAGACTTGGAGACATTTCCTCATTGGAAATCGCCAGATGTCTATAATGGATCACAAGAGTCTGAAATATATCTTCACGCTAGAAGGAATTGAACCTCGTGCGTAGGAGATGGCTAGAGTTGATAAAGGACTACGACATGAGATTGCATTACCACCCCGTAAAGCCAATGTTGTAGCAGATGCTTTGAGCCGTAAGAGTTATGTGAATACTCTACCGCAGGAGGATTACCCCAGAGTTAGTCGATGACCTCGTAGATCTCCGACCGAGATAGTTCCGAAAGGATTTGTTGCAACTCGAAGTTCAGTCCACCTTGACCGAAAGGATCCGTGAAGCCCGTAAGTCGGACAAGGAAATTGATGAAATTAAGCAAAAAGATGGATGAAGGCAAAGCTAAAGGATTTCGTAAGGATGAACATGGAACTATATGGTTTGAGAATCGTATTTATGTGCCCAATGATCCCGAGCTCGTGAAGCTCATTCTTCAGAGGCTCATGATTCACAGATTCGATTCACCCCGCAACACCAAGATGTACCTGGATTTGAAGCAAAGTTTCGTGGATGTGTATGAAGAAGGACATTGCCGAGTATGCGTGGCCGTATCGATGTTTGCCAACGGTAAAGGCGTAACATCGTGCCAGCAGGTTACTTCAACCTTTGCCGATTCCCGATTGGAAATGGGAGAAACTTGGTATGGATTTCATCACAGATTACCCAGACCCGCTCAGTTATGATTCTATCTGGGTAGTAGTTGATCGCTTGACTAAGGTAGCTCACTTCATTCCGTGAAGACTACCTATACCAGTGCCAAGTTGGCCAAGATATACATGACCAGGATCGAGTGTCCGCATGGAGTTCCGAGGAAAATCGTGTCAGATAGAGGAACGCAGTTTACCTCAAAGTTTTGGAAGCAATTGCATGAAACTTTGGGTACGAGGCTGGAATTCAGTACAGCTTTTCATCCGCAGACAGATGGACAGACCGAGAGAGTCAATCAGATTCTGGAGGACATGTTGAGAGCTTGTGTGCTAGACTATGGGTCTAGCTGGGATGATAATTTGCCGTACGCAGAGTTCTCGTACAACAACAGTTATCACCCGGTTTGAAGATGGCCCTTTCAAGCTCTATACTAAGGAGGTGCGAGAACACCATTGTCGTGGGATAGTGTTGGAGATCGATCACTTTTCGGTTCCGATCTTATCAAGGATTCAAGAGAAAGTCAAGCTAATTCGAGACCGGCTCAAGATAGCACAACACGCATGTAAGAGTTATGCCGACAGAAGCGCAAGGAGGTGACTTACGAAGTGGGGAGACCGAGCATACCTTCGTGTGTCTCACTTCGTGGAATCAAGAGGTTTGGAGTCAAGGGAAAGTTAGCACCCCGATTCATTGGCCCCTACAAAATCCTCTAACGTCGTGGAGAAGTTGCATACAAGTTGGAATTGCCTAAGGATTGTCCGGAGTTCATGATGTTTTCCACGCTTCTCGCTTGAAGAAGTGCCATGCCGACATGGCCGATGTTCCGCTGAGAGACACAAAGGCTCCCTAGAGGCCATACAGCTTGACAGTGATTTGACTTACAAGGAGAAACCCGTCAAGATTCTCGAGACTGCAAGCAGAGTCACCCGCAGCAAGGTCATCAAATTTTGCAAGGTGCTGTGGAGTCACCACACTGAGGAAGAAGCCACCTGGGAACGCGAAGAAGATCTTCGTCGAGACCATCCGCACCTATTTGCTAGCCAACCCAAATCTCGAGGGCGAGATTCATCTTAAGGTGGGTAGGTTTGTAACATCCCAAATTTTCTATTTGGAATGTTTTACAATTATAGCTAAGCATCCTATGCATCCTGCTTGAATTTGAATGCCATTTGAAGTTTCAGAGCTATTTGAGTTGAATTTGAATTTCAAACTTTGGCATGTGGGAAACAATTCAAAAACTAAGCTCGATAAATACTTGATCAAAAGTATGAGAGGAGCAAACATGACACTCCAAAAATATCGGAGGAAACATTGTTAAAAGAATTGGAATTCAAATCTGAATTTTATTTGAATTTGAAAAAAAATGAATTTTATAAAGTTTGGATTTTGCCTTTGGAAAAATGTTCAAATGAAAGGGAATATTCCTCCATCATTTTGGTATATATATACCCTATATAAAATATTTATAGTTTAGGTTTTATTTTTTGTTTTTGTTTTAATTAAAAAATAAAGAAAACCCAGTAGCTAGCCACCTGTGCCCAAAGCCACATTTCACCCTCAAATTTCATATTTAACCGAAAGGCTTAACTGGCCAGCCCAGAGCTGCCAAAGCACCACCACCTCAAGGCTGAAACTCCTGTGTTTCTTCGACCGCCTCAACCCTCCCCTCTCTCATCGACCCGGCCCCGCCTGCCTTCCTTCCCCACGCCACGAGGCTCGCCGGAGATCCACCGGATCCCGGCGATCCGGATCCCCGATGCCGGCGTTCTTCCGAGCACTCCCACTGGCTATAAAAGCCAGAGGCCCGCACCCATTCCCCCCTAGCGACGCAGGAACCCTCTACCTCTCCCTCCGACTCCTGAGCACCGAACCTCCTCGCCGCCAAAGTCATGGCCGCGCCTACTGGTGCACCCCGACCTCCCCAACACCACACTGAACCCTCCCGTGCTCAAATGCGTCTCCCCGACGACTCGCCGGGCTCGCGGCGTCCGGACGCCTCGAAGCACTCTCCCGCCCGCCGCCGCCGTCATGGGGTCCGTAGCCCAAGCATCCCCCTCCCCGTTCGATCTTAGATCGGCAGCCACGATAGAACCCCGAAGGTATGTTTTATTAGAAAACCGCCGCCCGATCGGTTTAATTTTAGTTTAGGTTTATTTTATTAGGCCGTCTGCTTTTTAGTTAACCCTAGGCCCATTTAGCCTATCTAACGATTGTATATTACGCTTTAGGCCCATTAGGCCTTTTTTTTTCTTTTTAATTTTGATTTTCTGTTTTAAAAATAGTTTCAATTTTCAAAAATGTATATCTTTTATTCTGTTTAATATTTTTGAGTGATTCTTTTTTGTTGGATTGCAAATTTTTTGTAGTTTCTGAAAAATATATATTTAACTATGTTAAAAATAATTAAAAATGCTTTAATATTGTTTTAGTCAGAATAGCAAATCTGCTATAACTTTAGTTAGAAAAATTATTTTTGCATGATTCTTTTGTCATCACTTTATTTTGATATTGCCAAACCCTAGAAATTAATTTGGGTATTTTAGGATTAATAAATAATTAATTTTAGACAGAATCCAATTAATCCTAATTAATTGACTAGTTCCTGCTTTTCCTAATTAATTAATTAGTAAATTAGTTTATTTTTAACTTGTGATTAGTTATTCTAGGTTAGTTTCTGTCATTCCATTAGATGAACTTTTATTCATAATTAATAAAAGTTTTAAATTATTTTTCTTAGTAGAAATTGGATTAGGCCTAAAATGAGTTTTATAATAGCTATTTAATTAATTCTTTTGCTCCTAGTTACTTAGTTAATCCTTTTCTGTTAAGTTAACCTAAAACCATGATTATGTTATTTTAAGGAATTTTTGTTGTATAAAAAACTATTTTTGCTATTGTTTGGAGTAGGGAAAAACTTTGAATTGGTTTCTTTGACTTTTTCTTTTGGATTTGGTTTGATTGTTTTGTTGTGCTATGTTACTATTGTTATCTTGTGTGATCCTCTTGCTTTGTGCTTATTGTGTTATTGTTTGTCTCAGTAGAGTTTCCTGAGTGCGAAGCTTGCTACTACTTAATTTTTAGCTTACGAGGATCATCAAGAAGGCAAGTCTTGATCATGTTATTTCTATACCTATGTTTTGTGCATTAGTAGTTGTCACCACCCCACCATGCATGCGAGAGTGAACTCTTGAAGTCATTAAACTTGAGTAGTATCATGTGGTAGGATGAACCAATCCCTTGTTACCATGACCCCGGGACGTAGTAGTTACTTTGCTATGCTCGTAGACGGGTTTTGGGTATGAGTGATATTCATAAGCAAGATGTGAGAGTCAATGATGATGACAACCCCATGAACTACAATGATCAAGATGGACTTCGGAAAAATCACTACTGGGTGGAGGACGGTTGACGGCACCGAGAACCCAGTGGTGGCCGGATGCATGGAGAAGCGCCATGACATCCTGCGGAAAGCTTCACCCAGCCACGAAGAGAAGGATGGATGCCCCATGACCGAAGCTTACTCAGGCAGCCGCAAGCCATTATGGGCTCGCTGGGTCAACCCTAGTAGTGACGCTGGCCGACGGTACTACGAGATGTAGAAGAACCAGAGGATTGGATGGGTACCGCAAGAGCTGTAAGAACTCTTTGGAAGACCCTGTTTATTCGTCCCCGCCTTCAAACACCATGAAGTGCTAAGACTTTAAAGGAGGGAATGATTCTTGCGGAAAGTGCGCAAACCTCTCGCAGAAAGTGTTATAACCTAATCGATTAGCCGTGTCCCCTGCTACGGACATTTGAGCCTCGAACTTGGAAGTATTCGGATATCTCAACACTTAAAATTAATGGATTAATTTGAGGGTTTATGACTTAATAATAATTTGGTAACGAGATAATGGATGGAGGAACCATCTCAATAACTACCAACACTTAGAAGTAATTTGCAAATAAGTCAACTATAGTATGATAAAATAGGATTTTCGAAAAAAGATGAAACTTAGATCTCCACAGCCTAAATGCATATAGTGTTAGCAACTTTATTATTGTTATTCTTCATGACTTGCCACCTTATTCCAAAAGTCGACTCTACATGGCTGCAACGTATTATGTTGCGTAGATATATTCCGATCAGAGTGAGGCTACGCCCGCGCTTGGCGATCGCCTTTGAGTCTGGATGGACTCGCTTATCTTCGACGCCTTAAAGCATTTTAGTTTATTTCTCATGAGTTGGCCTTGAGCCGAATTTATTCCCTTGTAATAAAGACTCTATATGAGAATCGATTAATGATATTCGTGTGATTGAACTTTGATTACTTTATCGATGTAATCGTGAGTACCAAAGATGATCTTGGGATGGCATGCGAGACCACGGAAGATTTGACCGAATTTGGGTCAGGTCGCTACACTTGAAAATAAATTAGAGTAGTGACATGGCATTATCAATAACAACATTCTAATTATCATGGCAAAATATATCATGAACACACAAGCATGATAAGCATAATGAAATAACTGCAGATTTAAAACGATAAGAAACAATCAAGCAACTACACACACACAAGGTGCAAGCAAAGTTGACATGCAAGTTCGGGGCTCATGATAAGAGGTTGGCTTGCACCGGGGTCGATAAATACTCCGGAAGAAGTGGAAACGATCGCCGAAGATCTCGCCGGAAACAGTTCTCTCTGAGGGGGCTGTTTTACGGACAAGGGAGAAGTGATCATTTTCACAAGATCAAACCATAGTGAAAATGATGGGAACGGAACGGGCTCGACGAGACGGAAGACATGGGCGCTGGATTTACCTCAATCGAAAGTTACAAGAAAAGATACAGACGTTTAAAACTCGTGGACTAATCAGAAAATGCTTCTACAAACAGGTCCTCGGTAGCTTAAACCGACGCGTCTTTGGTGAAATACGTCTTCAAACAGGGAAACGGCTTTTATGCGGGGCGCTTTCACTTATCCACGTGGCGAAGACCGGGTCAAAGGGCGAGGCGGGGCCAGGTGTCGCCGCCAGTGGGGTCGGGGCCCGCTGGCCAGTTAACGCCCACCTGGCCGGGCTCCTTCTTCTTTTCTCGCCGGCGCCGACCGCCAAGGTAGGGCTGCCTGACGGGCGATTGCTCATGCGGCTGCCATGGCTCGCGGCGGGCGACCTACCCAGATGCTCAGGTAGGAGAGATGCATCTGCTAGTGGCCTCTGTTGACGGCGAGCGGCGCTACAGAGAGAGCAACAAGGCCCGCGGCGGAGGGGGCTTCGATCTCTGCTGGGCAAGGGGTTCCGGCGAGGGAATGAGGGGGGCGACAGGCTAGGGACGGTCGCCGCAGAGTGGCGCCTTCCATCCATGGGTTCGGATGGGGCAGGGGATGGCCGGAGGGAGGGGCACGGGAAGAACTGGCCGATGGGGATCGGCGGCAGCTATGGCGACTTGGTGGTCGAGAGGGCTCCTGCTCGAGGAGAGGGCTGGCTTGCTCGAGGAGGGCTCGGGCTGGCTATTTATAGACGCGAGGAGCTCGAGGGAGGAGGGGAGGAAGTGGCACGTGATTCGGCGACGTGTCCGCTGCGTCGGCGACGCAAGGCAGCGGTTTGCAGACGCGGCCAATACTCACGGGAAGCGGCAGGAAGGCGACAAGGAGGGTGAGGACGAGCGCCAGAGGCTCACAGAATCGAGCAAAGCTCGTGGACGAACGGAGGAAGAGGACACCGGGGAGGAAGGCGATGATGCATAGGAACGCACTATTCCGGTCGTTGGCACGGCTCGTCGGAGAAGAAAACGAAGGGGGCCAGAGGTCCAGAGGGAAGAGGACGCCGAGGGGTAACTGTTGGGCATTAATGGCGAGGCCAGAGACAGTCGGAGCAGCGACGCCGACGCGAACAGTAGCTAGACCACCGTTTTGGCCGGCTGCCCTCGTAGTCACCACTGGCATGGCACACTCTGGGGTTTTTACTGAGGTTAAACCATGTCTACTTTATATTCCAGAGTGGATTATTACTACGGTAAATATACAGGCAGAGACAAAGGGAGTGGAGTAAACCAAGCTCCACAAGGTTTCAGTTGCAATCTTGGCAACACTCTAGAGATAAAACCAGAGAGGTTAAATGGTAGAATTGATGTCTGGGAGGCTTAGGGCAGCAAGGACTACGGCCCTGGGGTTTTGAGGTCATTAGGACAAATATTTAGCATAGTTGCTTAACAACTGCTAAAAATTGTCCAGAAAGCAAATGATGATGAAGTACTCACTAGGAAGGTTGGATTTAGTTATAACTTGGCAACTCCTAAAGATTTGGTCATAAGTAGATGCTGTAAAAAGATCACACCAAATGGACTCACCAAATTGGTACTTTCTTCACAAGCATCACTTTTGACCAGAAACTTGGGAAAATCCTAGGAAAATATTGGCTCAATAAAATTAGCCAAAATCTTGGGTACATGGGTTATATGGATAGGAGAAGGCTTATTTTCAGCCATAATGGAGCAAGATAAAATATACTTGCTTCACAAACTGAAAATTTGGACAGAAAACAAGAATTGCTCCTGTGCTCACATAACTCAATGCAATGAGCCGAATTTGGGTTAAGTCTAATGATTTGAGATACTTGAGAGGATGGCAAAGTTTCATCTCATTTTAATACTCTATGAAGGTACTTCCTTCACAAAGTGACAATCTGGTCAGAAACTTTGAAAAATTGCACAGGGAGCTAGGACGATTGGATTGAGCTAATCATTGGTATCCATGGGTTATCTATCAATATTAAACACCCTGTCAATTTGTAGCTCAAATGGAGTTAGGAATAAAGCACTTCCTTTGCAAAATTTCAGAGAAGGTAGAAACTTGCATTGGATCATGTGCCCAAATTTTGATCTGAGGAGCATGAGATAAAGATGGAACTAGTGATTATATAACAAGGACAATCTCCACAATTTATGTGAGAATTTTCCCTGCTATAAAAATGGTAGTTCCTTTAGAAAATGGCAGAAATGCAATATTGGTATTAAATAGGAAAAGGCAACTTTCCTTATTTAATTTTGGCCAATATGATTGCCAGAGCTTGGATTAGGCCTAAATATTACCTCCACCAATTCACATGAATTTAGGAGATGTCTAGCTATGCCTTTGGATTTTATTCCTCAGAAAGGCAAGAAAAGGAATAAATCATAATTCAAAAATATTGCATGGGACTTGGCAATATTTTTGCATATCCAAGGTTGAAACGGATAGAAGAGTCTCTAGGAGCAAATGGGATGATCAACAGATCACGGAAAATGATAGCACCTTTGAAATCACAACGGGCATATTCAAATCCCTAAAATTTGGAATTAGGGTTTGAGAGGGTTTACGATGATGTAACCGAGGTCTTGCCTAATCAAAAAAGACATGAGCAAGTTTTGAAAGGTTGGAAATGACAAGATTTCTCAGAGTCATCCAACAAACTCAGGAGAAAGATTTGAAAAAAATGAGTGCTGATAACCCAATTTTGGGGCTGTTACAAACCTTCCCCCCTTAAAAGAATCTCGTCCTCGAGATTCCTAGGGTTACAACACAATGAAAAGATAACCACTCTGGTGGAAAACCTCTGGGTTAATTTTAACCCTTTGGTCAAATTCGAACGAATTGGGGCACCAATAGTTGGTACACCCAGGGATAGATATGGGCAAACACGGTTAAATCCACGGCTAGGGGCACTCGAGATCAAACTCTCGAAAAATTGCTAGATGCACCCAGTGAACAGTGGACTCACCTGCTGACACGTGGGTCCAGGGCGCCCTGGCAGCCTCCTACTTCTACCTCCAGCTAACTGCTTCTCCCATGCTGCTGCTTTGCGTGCAGCTTGGCGCAGCGCGCATCTAGCTCCTAGGGCTATGAGGACCCTAGTGCCGTAGTGCGCGGCGTGCACGACGCCGGTGCAGCGAGCACTCATGTCGCGGGCCAGCACCTTGTCGGCACTGCTCGCGGATTCGCCTCCTGGACATCGGGGATCGGGCGACAAGCGATTTTCCTGGACTCCGCTCACCGTACACCGGGGTTGGGCTATAAAAACGGCAGCGCGGCTCGCTTCCAACACACAAACACAATGCCACTCTACTACCTCTTCGGTTTGAGCGAGATCGAACCGAGCTCCTTCGGCGAGGAGGTGTTCTTGGTGGCACTACGATTGTTCCTCGCGGCACTGCTGGGCACGCTGGTCAGCTCGTCGATCCTCCTGGTGATACTCATCAGGAACGAGCAGGCTCGAGACAACGCGCGGCTGGTGGCTCGAGGTGTGGAAGAGGATGGTGCACGGGGTGGTCCTCCGCCACGCTTGGTTCTCCGTCGCTTCGTGCCGGCGGAGTAATCGCGTGCTGCGGTGGAGCGGTGGGGAAAGGGGTCCAGATGCAGGTGAGGTGGCTACGCCAGCTCGGGAATCAGTTTAGGGCACGGGAAAAATTTCGCGGATTACTCCACGAAATGTAGGTGTCGAGGTAGAATCGGAGTTGAAATCTGTATCGGGGAGTTGTAATGGCTCGCAAGAAATAAAGCTGGCAGTGTTTCTCCAGAAACACAATTGGGTTCACGAAAAAGAATCAGGGACGAGGAATGACCAGATGAAAATGGCCTCTTCGAGGTTCTGGGTTTGGGAAAATCTGGCACACGGGGTATGCATAGATAGAGAGGGATATGTGACTTTGCATTCACCCAAGTACTGCTCAATTGTACTCATGGGTGAACCGAGTATGCGTGTAGTAGGCAGTAAAATCCAAACAAACAGACAGATGCAATAAACAGGCAATGGAAAAACACACCAAACAAATCACACTAAGGTGTTTTAATGCTAGTGGGTATATGTAATCCTGGTATACATATACCTACACCAGCGCACATTTTATTAGAGACTCGAAACGAGTCAACGTTGTTTTTAGTGTATGTGTCGTACTGATTAAAAATCTTGTTAGCACAAATTGCCAACCCTGTCAAACATTTCTGTTTGACAGAGAGACAGGCAAAAACAAACACACAAACAAAAGAAAACAATCAAATAACACAGCAAACGGGTTACAACAGTACCAACATACATCAAAGCACAAACGCGCTACGCGCTAATCGAAACTACTCACTGCGGGATACATGGTTCCATCCTCATATCGGCGACGAACCGACAGACCGATCGACTAGCAGGAACCATCGATCGCGTGGATCGAGTCAGCGTAAGATTGGCCTTGTCTTTGGGGCTCTCACGGAGGACGACATCGAGCCAATCTCCATCTACATCATCTGATACTACTATGGGTTGGGGTTCTGCTGCCGGGGGTGTGGCTGAAATTGATCCAAGCAAATGCTGTTGGTGGATCTATAAAAGGGCCTTGTTGAGAGTGACGATGTTGGGTCTAGGCCACAACACGGGTTGAGAGGACAACACTAGTTCGGATGGCATTGGACAAATGACTTGAGATGCGAATTTACGAGCCTCACGGTAAGCTTCCTTGACGACTCACACCGCATCGTTGTCAGCAGAGTTCAAACTTCGGCAAGTATCCTGGCAATCAAAGCATCCCCTCGGGCAAAGGACATAACGCACTTTCGAAGTAGCGATTGGGTCATCTCCTTGTCTAGCGGTAGAAGGCTGCATTCCTACTACTGCCACAATGGGGTAGAAGTAGGAATCCCTACCGCCGCCATATGCGGTATCTGGTTCGAGGTGAAGCATAGCTTCCACAAAGAGGCCGGCCTGAATGGCTAAATCAAGGTAGGCACAGCTCTACCCTGAAAAACCAATGGCTGGCCATCCGCTGCTAAGCTGATGCACACTCTTGCATCAAAGCGATGAAGGTGAGGGACGGGTGACGATTGGAACACCAGGTAATCGTGGCTAGCCTTACAGCCAAAGTCTTTGGTGAGCATCTCAACAGAAGGTGGAAAGCCGGGTGGTTGACGCACCGGTGCGGCTGTGAAGCTTGGGAGCTTTGAAGGTGCGGTCATGGCTGGAGTGCTACTAGCTAGGCTTCTCTCAGGACATTGGCCGAATCGAGGGTGAGCGATATGGCGGCGGCGGAAAGGGGATTTTATGGGCAGCTACGGGACAAAGTTCAAGATGGTGTGGCCCCTTTCCCTTAATGGCGAAGGGAAAGCGGTGCGCCGACTAGAAAGGATAGGATTGCTACATCGCTCCACGGATAACTAGGTGGGGACAGCGGGAGAGGACGTGTCGGTTTGTCGCCGATCGCTTAATTCGTTGATTAACAAAGGCCATGTTGGATGCCGTGATGGGTCAAACTTTAGGGTTATTACGTTGATGGTGGCGGTGATCTAATGCTAGGATAATCTATGCCAGCCTGGCTGCTCTGATACCAAGCCCTGTGGCACCCCGATCCGCATGGAGCAGGGGGCCTTCGCACGTCGACCGTGATAACACCCACGACGATAGGTCCATGATACAAAGCATTCCGGTACAAGAATATTCATCAAATACATGTGTATATGATTACATCGCGATGAATATAATCATCTCGCATAGCCCTAAGGCTATTTACATGGCAGCGAAGTCTATTTAAATGGCGGCGAAAGTCTTGGCAGCATATCACTCGGGCTGGGCTCCACAACTCACGTGGATCGGCAAGATTACGAATTTCAGCACGATGGAACAAGTGAACGACTCTACGAATCGGCATGACACGCTGTGTCAAGACATTGAATGTACTTGCAAGACAACCAAATACATGGCATCCAAACAAACAGAAGACAAAGCAAGAACCAAGCGTCTACAACAAATATCTCATATCAGAACTAAGCATGGCATGATATCAACCCAAGACATAAATCAAATTAACATCATGGCATCCACTAGCATGGCAACAACATGGTATATCAAATTTACTTCTAACATGGCAATAGCAAAGCATAGCATAACACCTCAATCATATCCATCAAAGCATGGCATGGCATCATGAAACTATGCTGAAAATAAACTACCAATCATATCAAATGCAGACATAGCATGTTAACTGTATGCAACCATCTCATGTTCTACCATGGTTCTTTAAATGCAAACATATTACTCATGCAATGCCACCAATCTTGTGCACTGAGTCCCTCAGAATCTCTTACCAACGGTGATTACCTCATTTCCTGATCACCAATAGAGGCAAACTTGTGATCCTTACGACGATCACAACCCGACCACATCTGGCATGTCCTCCTTACGGCGATCACAACCCGACCACATCTGGCCCGTGATCCTTAACCACACTAACCAGCTTAATTATTTCAGGTTTATCCTCCATTTCGACCAAGACCCGATAGTGCACCCTACTACGAACTTATGCCCATGACCGAGGACGCCAGCGGCTATCGATAGTTTAAATACACTCTCAGAGGTAGTGCATCTTTGTACTCCACACCACGGAACCCATGGCCTCGCACTCCCATTCGGTGGACCAGCGGCATTCCAGCCAGAAACCGATCTCACTGTCAGTGACACTCTCCCGCCACTCCGACTCACTCCCCACCGGCTAGTCCCTGTGGCCCCGTGGTCTACCTCCGCACACCTCGACCACCGTCAGGCCACGATCCACACTGGGACCCATTACCAAAACTTAACTTAACAACGGGCTCACAAGGTTATGCTCCACCTACCTGATCAGGGTAGCGCGCGCCCATAACCTTCCCTAGTTGGAGGCACCGACCAGAGGCACGATAATAGACCGCATTAAGGCCGTCCCATACTGGCAAATGTGGTTGCATTGGAAAAAGTTTGATTTGGCGGCACTATGACTCGATCCCATCGATTCCGGAGGGGTTTTATTATTAAGTCATATTATTATCTTCTCCATCATCAATCATCATACCAGCATTTTAACATGAATGCAACAATGAGCATACCTCATACCAATGCTTTAACAAAACATCGAGCTTCTCAAGTGAACACTTACAGCATAAAGAACATGACAATAGCAAGTACTAACATATCCACGGTGCATTACCATCATCATAGCATTTTATAACGATGACTTGAAAATAAATTAGAGTAGTGACATGGCATTATCAATAACAACATTCTAATTATCATGGCAAAATATATCATGAACACACAAGCATGATAAGCATAATGAAATAAATCGCATTTAAAACGATAAGAAACAATCGCAACTACACACACACACACACAAGGTGCAAGCAAAGTCAACATGCAAGTTCGGGGCTCATGATAAGAGGTTGGCTTGCCTGGGGGTCGACAAATGGACTCACAAAATTGGTTATTTCTTCACAAGCATCACTTTGAACCAGAAACTTGGGAAAATCCTAGGAAAATATTGGCTAAATAAAATTAGCCAAACTCTTGGTTTCGTGGGTTATATGGATAGAAGAAGGCCTGGAATTATTTTCAGCCATAATTGAGCAAGATGAAATATACTTGCTTCACAAACTGAAAATTTGGACAGAAAACAATAATTGCTCCTGTGCTCACATAACTCAATGAAATGAGCTGAATTTGGGTGAAGGCTAATGATTTGCGATACTTGACAGGATGGAAAAGTTTCATCTCATTTGGAAACTCTATGAAGGTACTTCCTTCACAAAGTGACAATCTGGTCAGAAACTTTGAAAAATTGCACAGGGAGCTAGGATGATTGGATTGATCTCATATTTGATATCCATTGGTTATTTATCAATATTAAACACCCTGCCAATTTGTAGCTCAAGTGGAATTAGGCAGAAACTTGCATTGGATCATGTGCCCAAATTTTGATCTGAGGAGCATGAGATAATGATGGAACTAGTGATTATATAACAAGTACCAGCTCCACAATTTATGTGAGAATTTTCCCTGCTATAAAAATGGTAGTTCCTTTAGAAAATGGCAGAAATGCAATATTGGTATTAAATAGGAAAAGGCAATTTTCCTTATTTAATTTTGGCCAATATGATTGCCAGTGCTTGGATTGGGCATAAATATTAACTCCACCAATTCACATGAATTTAGGAGATGTCTAGCTATGCCTTTGGATTTTATCCCCCAGAAAGGCAAAAAAAGGAATAAATCATAATTCAAAAATATTGCATGGGACTTGGCAATATTTTTGCATATCCAAGGTTGAAACGGATAGAAGAGTCTCTAGGAGCAAATGGGATGATCAACAGATCAAGGAAAATGATAGCCCCTTTGAAATCACAAAGGGCATATTCAAATCCCTAAAATTTGGAATTAGGGTTTGAGAGGGTTTACGATGATGCAACTGAGGTCTTGCCCACTGAAAAAAGACATGAGCAAGTTTTGAAAGGTTGGAAATGACAAGATTTCTCAGAGTCATCCAACAAACTCAGGAGAAAGATTTGAAAAAAATGAGTGCCAGGAAGAAATAACAGCACAAAAATTGATAACCCAATTTTGGGGCTGTTACACTATCACAGATCCGAAGGCAAGATATTCATTGCTAAGAATTGATCCTTTCTAGAGAAGGAGTTTCTCTCGAAAGAAGTGAGTGGGAGGAAAGTAGAACTTGATGAGGTAATTGTACCTGCTCCCTTATTGGAAAGTAGTTCATCACAGATATCAGTTCCAGTGATTCCTACACCGATTAGTGAGGAAGCTAATGATGATGATCATGAAACTTCTGATCAAGTTACTACCGAACCTCGTAGGTCAAACAGAGTAAGATTCGCACTATAGTTGTCGGGGGAAATCTGTCCCACCACGGACACCTATGGGACCGGAGCCCCTTTTCGGTTCGGCAGGGGGCGGAGGATGCACAAAGAGCAGATCGAGGCGATCACACGAAAGATTTACCCAGCTTCGGAGCTCTCCGGAGAGATAATACCTCTACCGCCGCTTGTGCCGTTGTATTGTGTTCTTGCTAGGGAGCAATGAGAGCTACAAAACCTAGCTTGAGAATCTATGGCTTCGCATTTAGTGGAACCGAACGAGTTTAACCGAACCCTTTCTACGCTGCACATGGGCCTCCTTTTATAGGCACAAGGGTCACCACAGGGCAAGTAGACAAGGGTAAGATAGTAAAACAGAGGTTGGTACACCGCTTTGTACAAAGGTACATGCTGGTCTATACCTAACTCGACGGCAAGGGACAAGAGCCATAAATGCCCGGCCCATGTCGCCTAAAAGTGCAACAGGACCGCTGCGCGCCTCCATTTGCCACGACGGTGGCTTGTCACGCCGCTGGTCGCCGCTTCCTCATTGCTGCACAGACCCGTCGACATGCACACGCCGGGAAGCCTCATGGCGACACGTTGGCGGATGAGCTGGAGCGGAGAGGAAGAGAGGTTACCTGTCAGCGGCAAGCGCCTTGCCGCGGCAGGGTTCTTGTCGTGCTCGGGAGCTTGTCGCTCACCAAGCCTTCCCGGCAAGCTCCTCTTGTCGGGGCCTTCTGCGTGCCTAAAGTGGCCTTCCCGGCAAGCTCCTCTTGCCGGGGTCTTGTCTCTTCGACCGAGAACACTTTGTTCTTGAATGGCTCCAAAGGAGCCACGAGGAGCCTTTGGTGATCATCTGGCAAGCCTTGCCATGGTGCTCGATCGCTGCAGTGCACGAGTTCGGGATACTAGGGTACCCCTACTCTAGTACACCGACAGAGCCCCGGCCTGGGCTATACACGGGCGTCGAAGTTGTTGGGCCAGCCCAAAAACAAAGGTACCCAGCGCTGCCTGAATCACACCGCATACTCGCTCTGGACTCCACCACGCCCCCATTTAACGGCAAGACGCCGAACGCGGGCGCTTATGGGAGAAATCATGGGCAAGATCATGGGGAATCTTTTCGCAGAAGTGCGAAACGTCCGCCTCCCTCTTTATAAGCGGAGAAACAGGGGCATTCTGTTCCCCTCGCCTTTGCTGCTTGTTCTTCGAAACTAAATTTGTTTCTCCCCGCCTCCCGAGCCAGAGAAGAGCAACGCTCCGCCTCTCGCCGCCGCCGTCTCCACCAACGCTGCCGTGGTCACCTCCAGGCGCCTCCGCCATGGCCCCAAGGCCGACAAGGGAAAGGCGTGAAGTCCGTCGAGGCGCAGCTGCTCGCCACGCTGCGCAAGGAACGGGCCCTCTTCACCCCGAGCTCGACGCAAAGGCGCTATGAGGGAGTTCTACCTCTTCTGGCGACAGAGACGCGGCACACCCGCGCACGAGGGTGATCTCCGCTACATCCGGAGAAGGTCTCCATCTGCATCCTTCTTCGCGCTTTTCTTCTCTGCGGGCTCTCGCCGCCTTCTTCCTCAATTCTTTTGTGACATCATGAACACCTATGGCCTCCACCTCCTTGATTTCACCCCCAACGCCGTCCTCACCATGGCGGTTTTCGCCCATCTTTGTGAGAATTTTGTCGGGTCCACCTAAATGTCGCCCTCTTCCGTCACTTCTTCATGCCTCACGAGAGAGGAGAGCCACTTGCCGAGGAGTAGCTTGGGTCTCTAGGATCGCAAGAAAGATGCTTACTTGGAAGGGGAGTTCCAGTAAGTGGGATGAGTGGAGAGGCAACTGGTGTTGGATCATTGAGGAGAACCCGCAGCCCTTTTCATCATTGCTACCGAACCCCAATAGTGCGTGGCAATGACTCGAGTAACTTGGCGCCGGAGGACGAGAGGCTGCAGATTGTCAGTGACCTGGATTCTGCGCTTTAGGCTTGCCGGATCGATCAGAGGCGCAGCTTGGCGCAGATTTTCTCCGCCACAGATCGCACCTTTGCAGGAGAGGGGAGACCTGCTTGGGAATTCAAGAACGCGGCAGACATCATGAGGTTGTGCCCGGCCTCAATTGGAACTTCACAGCCTTTGAGCCGACGGGCGATGTCAGCAGGAGCTGTTCAAGCATGATCCCGAGCACCCGAGTGGTTCATGTTGCCGGAAGGAGTCGCCCCTTGTGCAACAATTCATCGCTGGACCGCATCCGCGCCATGATGCCGGGCATGCGATTCCCATGGAATCGCTCCGACTGGCAGAGCCTCGTAAGACGCCGTCGCAGCTTCTTCGACGGCTTGGAGGAAGTCGCGTCCGCGCCGATGAGAAGAAGTGGCTCACCCGTGACACCACCGACCAGAGATGGCGCGATCGCCACAAGGTTGGAGGAGGCGCGGCAGTAGCCGCTGCCGCAGGCGCCTTCGGTTTACCGTGGAAGAGGCAGAGGCAGCCGAGGCGGCGAGCCTTGCCGACCGAGAAGAGTTCGCCGGGCGAGGAGGAGCAGGTCGAGCCCGGCCGAGCCCAGCCGAACCAGCCGAGGACGCCGGCTGGCGTCATCCAGCACATTGTCGCGCAGCCGGAGCTCCCCGGCTCCGCCAAGGAGGCGCTTTCGAGGGCCGGAGACTAGGCGAGACCGCAGACGGGCTAACAACGTGGATGCGCCAGGCGACAAGCTCTACCGCTGCAAATACGGGTTGCCGCGGAGCGCCCCACACGGTTCCGGCAACCGAGGCGGAATCTTCCAGGCCGCCGCCGCCTCCCGCCAAGCGCCAAGGGAGCCCACCCTCCACCTTTCGTGACCGAGGCGCAGCCGAGTTTGATCTCTCCGCCGCCAGCTCCGACGAGGAGGAAGAAGAAGAGTAAGTTCCCACTTTATGCTCAGATTTCTTCAATTCCATTGCTTCATCTTGAATCTGATTTGCTTCATTCTCGATTTCTTCCTTTTTCAGACGTGGCTCAAAGGGCGTCAAGAGGGCCAAGACTCCATTGGTCGCCGTCGAAGACGATTCCTGCGGGCGGCTGTGAGGGACGCCCCGAGACTCCTTGTCGGATCCGCAACCCTTCAACGCAGCAGCCTTTCCAAAGACAGCCCCCAAACGTAAGTGTTTGGATTATCTCTTACGGTTCGGTGTGCTTGGGTGCTTTTTACCGATATCTGATTTGTTGATTTGTGTAGGAGCAGAGCAGCCTCATCGGGGAGGCCCCGGAGGTCACTCCCAAGTCCAGCCCGCTTCAACCACGCCGCCAAGGGAGAGATCTCCGCCAAGGAAGACTCTCCCAAGGGAGGCCTCTCGACAAGGGGAGCTTCTCCGGCAAGGGGCAGCGCCGACAACCCTCCTGGTGGAGACTGGCTACAGATCCCGTTGCCGGTAATCTTCTTTTTGAGAATTTCCCTTGGGTTCTTTTCTTCCGTTTCTTCTTCTAACACTTGCTTGACTTGTTCTTTTCTTCTTCTTTCTCTGATCCTCAGATCCATCCGTCGGAGAGCCGATGGAGACTGAGGTTGCCGGCGAGGAGGACGCTCGCGGCAACAACGAAGACGCCGCCAACATGGAGGAGGAGGCCGGCGGTGACGGGTCCGTCGGCGAGGAGGCCGCCAAAGCTGCCGCAGAGGCCGGGAGGGATCCGGTGATCGTCGATGGCCCCGAGGCCGCAGGAGCGCCAGCGCCAGACCGACCGCCGATCCCCCGCCACCGATGCCGCACCAGACTCAAGAGCCCTGGCCAGCGCCTATCCAAGGCCGGGCGAAGGTGTCTTCATCAGCTTCCATGGGCGCCGAGCTCTGTGGCGGTCGAGGGAGAGACCTTCGACGTAGGAGCTGCTCGCTTCTCATTGGCTGTCGCTGGTTAACGCGCCAAGCAAAGCAGCAGCTGGCGAAGTCTGAGAGGAGGAGCAGCTGCTCCGCTTCTACCGCTACTCGGCGTTAAGCCGGAGTCGCGGGAAGCTCTTGTCGCGAGGGCGGAGCTGATATGGAGAAGCGCCATGAAGAGCTCCGTCGCGCCAACAAGGAAACTCTCCGGACGAAAGCGGTAGGCGCGGGAGCAGCTTGCTGAGGAGCGCACGGCGTTCATCTTGGAGAAGGCCGAGGTCGAGGAGCAGCAAAGGCTCGCCAGCGAGAAGCTCTCTGCAAAAGAAGGTGAGCTGGCACAGCGGAAGATCAACCTCGACAGCTATGAGGAAGATCTTGCTGCGCGAAAGCAATCACTTGGCGGGCACTCCAGAGGCAAAGGACACCGCCAAGGCTGCCGAGGCCGCCAAGAAGGAGCTGGAAACGAGGGTGGCACAGCTGCAGGCCACCCTCCAGAAGAGCGGCGAGGAGGTCACCGCGCTGAAGCACGAACGCGAGAAGGACGCCTACACTCTTGGCGAGTTGCAGGGCCGCCTCGCCGAGAGGATCAAAGAGATCGACGCCGCCAAGGATGTCAAAGCGGACCTGGAGCTGAAACTGACCACCCTGACGGAGACGCTGGACAGCGCCAAGGAGCGGGAAACGGGCCTGTTGGAGAAGATCAAGGCCAACGAGGAGCTGCTGGCGACCGCCACGAACGCCCATAATACCTTCAGAGAAAACGTGATGCACTGGACAGAGGGCCTTGTGGACATTGCCGCCACCATCGACAAGGAGCTGGCGGAAATTGGGATGGAAGATCTCGGATACTCCTCCAACGAGCACCTCCAGCCCAGCGCCAAGCTTAGCTTATTCTTCAATGGCGTGTTGGACGGCTCTCCGCGACTCGGGCGGCGATCCCGGCGATCGCCGAGGAGTCGCGCCAAATCTGCTCGGAAGTTCTCCAGAAGGTGCTGATGAAGGTGGCCTACCGCAACCCAGGCCTCGACCTCACCAACGTCCTCAAATCCTTGCCACCGGATGCTGACGTAGAGGCGCTCAAGGCCTTCGTCGCCCCCATCGTGAACAGGGTCCACAAGGTCAAGAGGGTTGAGGGCTAACCGTGTAGACTAGGCCGCCAAGTTTATCTTTCCTTGTCGCTGCAGATCATATTTAGGAAAACATTTTATTAGATCCGCGACAAGTTATTCTGTAATATACACTATCTTAGGCAATCGAATGCAATGTTGTTTCCTCTACTTGATTTCTTCCTTTGTATGTTTGTACCCTACGCTTTTAGGGAACTTGTTTCAAGAAAGTAACCCTTGTCATGAAATACCGAAAAGCGGAACTTCAGAAATCATCAAGCGATATACCGACCAAGCAACCTTGTCGCAACTAGCTGCAGCTCACTTAAGTTGTTGAGCGGACTCGAAACAAAGTAAGGGCGCAAACTAGCTACGAGTTGGTTCCTCCGCGCACAGGTTTTCCATACAAAGTACTATAGTAAGAGGAAGATAAATAAAAAATTTAAAAACTGATTGCTCAAACTATGGCAACTTAGCTTTTCTGTCGTTCGCTTCCCCAAGAAGACATTATTTCCTCGAGCGACGCTTGGCGGTCCATGTCATTATCTTTCTCCTCCCCCGGTTAACTTGTGGGTGGATGAACCTTCCCTTCTTTTGAGAAGAAAGAAGAGAGAAATAAAGTCATGGAGCCTAGTGGCTCGTTATTGCTTACGGGTGTTGATGCTGCATAAAGATGTCGTAATACATGCAAATAGGTTATGAAAGCATGAATTTGACTATCTTTGCTAACATGTATAGGCTTTTATCGATGCATCGGGTCAGCCGCGCTTTGTACCAAGGATTACATGCAACAAATGGGCAAGACTTGTACAAAGGGTGGTTGCGGAACAGGTTCCGACAACCGCGCCTTTATGGGTAAAACTTACGAAGATGCTCTATATTCCAGGAGTTGCTCACCGAACGCCATCTTCGGGTCTCAAAGCGGACAGCGCCGTGCCTAGTGACTCGTTTCACCCGATAAGGGCCTTCCCACTTCAAGGCGTCAACTTGTTGGAATTCTTGGCGGATTGAACGCTACCAAGAACAAGGTCGCCTTTCCTCGAAGCTTCGGCATTAACTTTGGCGGCTATGGTAGCGGCGCAAAGCTTGCTGGTAACGAGCAGCTCGTGACAAAGAGCTCAAGACGATCCTCCTCAAGGAGCGGTAGCGTCATCTTGTCGCAGCTGCTCTTGCTCAAGCTCATCGTAGCGAGCACTCGAGGCGATCCGTGATACGAAGTTCCGTGGGGAGAACTGCCTCTGCTCCATAGACTAGAGCAAAAGGTGTCCGCCGCTGGCTCGATTTGGCGTCATACTGATCGACCAAAGAACCACCGACAGCTCCTCGATCCGATTTCTTCCGCACTTGTGCAGCCCGTCGAAAGTCCTCGGTCTTGAGTCCACGCAAGCACTTCAGCATTTGCCCTCTCCGCTTGACCGCTGCTTCTCGGGTGAGCAATGAAGCGAAGCAGACCTTGGCGCCAAGATCTTGAGTAGTGCATGAAGGTGCGGCTGCGTGAATTGTGTGCCGTTGTCGGTGATGATCCCGTTAGGTATCCCAAACGGCAAACAATTGACCTGAAGAACTTGATCACGATCGTCGCTGTCACCTTCCTCATCGCTTCCACTTCCGCCACTTTGTGAACTTGTCGATTGCTACGCATAAGTACTCAAAGCCCCGACAACTTCTGGGGAAGGGGCCGAGGATATCGAGCCCCTGCATCGAAAAGGGCCGTGGATAAAGGGATCGTCTGGAGAGCTTGAGCTGGCTGGTGCATCTGCTTGGAATGGAACTGCACGCTTCACACTTGGTTACTTGTGCACTTGCATCCTGGAGGGCTTCGCCGAAGAAACCTTGCCGGAAAGCTTTGCTTCAAGAAGAGCTCTTGCGCCAATGTGGTGAGCACATATGCCTCCGTGTATCTCTGCTAACAGCTTTTGTCCATCTTCCCGCAAATACACTTCAATTTCACACCGTTGAGTCTTCTTCTCGCATAAGATGTTGTCAACAAACTGGTACATACTTGACCGCCGGGCTACTTCTTTCCGCTGCTTCTTGCTCTTCGGAAGTTCTCCGTCTGAAGGAAATGAACAATCTACTTGCGCCCATCTTTGGAGCCTGCAGCTCGACAACAAGGACTAAAGGCACATCTATCGCTGCGGGAACATCAGCTTCTCACGGCAAGAACCTCGAGGTACCGCCGGAGCATGACATTCTCGGCAAGTTTGCGGAGCAAAACTTGTCGGGAGCGCTTGCTTCAACGAAACAAACCATAAGGCTTGTCGAGCAGCTCCTCGGCCTCTTTGGCGTTGATTTTAGGGACTTTCTTGGCGGCGGCTTCGAAGCTCACGGAAAGTAGTCGCCGAAATCAACTTCCTCTTTTTATTCCGCCCTGCTGATGGTAAAGAAGTTGGGCTTGAGTCAGCTTGAGCACAAAGATCCCCGGTTCCACAGTAGCTTGAGGCGGCGCACTTTGACGAGCCATCAGCAATATCATTCTCGAGCTCTTGGAACATGTTCCATTTGCAGGCCTTCAAAGTGCTCTTCTAGCTTCCTCACTTCATCGACGTAGGCTTCCATCAATCTGACTCGATAATCTTTATTTACTTGGCCGGACGACAAGTTGCGAGTCACCCCCGACAATGAGCTTCTTGATCCCAAGGTCCACCGCGATCTCGAGACCGGCAAGCAAACCTTCATACTCTGCAGATTGTTTGTTGCTTGTTCCTTGGGAAAGTGCATCCGACCCACGTGACTTGAGGTGCTCTCCGGTGGAGTGCGATAAGCAAGACACCAGCTCCGCGCTTTTGCAGAAGAAGGCACCATCAAAGTACATTATCCACTCTTTGCTCGCTTCTTTGTCGGGAATGCTCTTCTCCGAATTTCTTCATCCGTGTTGGCGCCCATTCTGCTATGAACTCCGCCAACGCTCGCTTTGGATGGTTGAAGTGCTTTCAAACTTGAGACCAAAGCTTGATAGCCCAAAGGCCCACTCGACTATCCCGCCTGCCGCTTCTGGATTTTGCAATATCCTCTTCAGCGGAAAGCGAGTGACAATCGTTATCTCATGCGCTTGGAAGTAATGGCGCAGCTTTCGAGGCCATGAGGAGGCCGAAAAGCAGCTTCGCACCAGAGTACCTTGATCTAGCTCCCTGCAAAGGGAACTAACAAAGTAGATAGGCGTTGCACCATCCTTTTCTGAATCTTGTCGCAATCCCGCGCAGATCTGTCCTTGTCGGGACCAGAGCTTGTCGGAGAAGCCCCCTGCTTGTCGCTGGACGTACTTGCCGTGGTTGTTAGCTCATCATCCGCCTCCCTCTCCGCTACTAACGCAACACTAACCACTTGATTGGTTGCCGCTAAATATAACAACAACTTCTCTTGTGGTTTAGGTGCGACAAGCGTTGGAGGGGAGGACAGGTACCTCTTCAAGTCTTGTAAGCAGCCTCCGCCTCGAGTCCATTTCATTGGACCCGCCTTTTTCAAGATTTTGAAAAATGGCGGTATGCGCTCAAATTGACTTAGAGATAAACCTCTTTGAGAGCAGCTACGCAACCGCAAGTCTTCGCACATCCTTGACACGCTTTGGTGCTTCGATCTGCTCAATGGCCTTGATCTTGTCGGGATTGGCTTCGATTCCCGCCGAGACACAAAGAACCCGAGAAGCTTGCCGGAAGGGACTCCAAACACACACTTCTGGGGTTAAGCTTGAGGTTGATCTTGCGCAGATTTGGAAAGGTCTCGTCCAAATCTTGGATCGAGTTGCTTTATCTTTGCTTTTGACCACTATGTCATCCATGTAGGCTTCTACATTTACGTGCATCTGTGGCTCAAAAGCCGTGGATCTGCCCACTTGCAAATGTCGAACCAAAGCATTCTTTAATCCGAAAGGCATCCGTATGAAAACGAAAGATGCCACATGGAGTTATGAATGCGGTTTCTCTTCATCCCTTATGCCATGAAGATCTGATGATATCCTCGAGTATGCGCCAAGAAATGAAAGCAAATCACATCCCTGTGGAGTCAATAATCTGGTCAATGCGTGGCAAGGGAAATGGGTCTTTGGGACAAGCTTTATTGACATCATGAAGTCTATACAAAGTCTCCATTTCCCATTTGCTTTATGCACTACCACAGGATTGGCCAACCACGTGGGATGGAGCACTCCTCCGACAAGGCCTGCCGCCATAGCTTGATCTCTTCGCTATGAATTCTTGGCGCCCACCGCTTGCTTCTCGACCTTTTGCTTGACGGGTCGCTGCGTGAGGATCGACAAAGAAGGTGGTGCTCAATTACTTTCCAGGAACACCGGGATGTCGACGGTTTCCATGCAAACACATCGACATTCGCCCCGCAGAAAGCAACGGAGCACGCTTTCCTATTTAGGGTCAAGCGTGGCAGACTGATGCGGTGAAGGTACCACCAGTGCCATCCTCCTTGGTGGACACCTTCTTGGTTCAAGTGAGCTGCCATTGTCTTCTTCTTGCACTTGCCGGTGGAGCTCGATGGTGCGTTCTCATGGCAGGGCGTGCTCAGCTGACTTAGAGATAAACCTGCTGAGAGCAGCTACGCAACCGGCAAGTCTTCGCACATCCTTGTCGCGGCCACGGGGAGGTCTGTCTCCTTGTCGCTGCTTGGCCTTGCCGCGGCGTCCCCGCCGTAGGCGCTTTTTGCCGGCTCCTCCAAAGCACCTTCCCTGCTTTCTCCTTGTCTCGCCGTCAGATTCAGCTCTCTGTTGTTCTACAAGCTGCTCGACTTTCTTACAGCTCTGGAGGTCATGGCCCTTGCACGGTGGATCTTGCAATACTGTTTGTTGGAGCTGTCCTGCTTGTCGGCGCATCGCCACGGGCTTGGTTGTTGGCGCCTGGCAACCTCCTTGCCGAGCCGACAACCTTGGCGGCACCTCCGTTCACGGACTGCTCGACAACCAGCACATCTTTGCCCTTCTTTTTTTCTGTTGTTCCGCCCGCCCTTCCTTGCCGGAGCGGTCTCCCTCACCGCCGATTCTGCTTCCGCCTTCTCTCCGGGAATCTTCTCCCTTCTCGGCCAAGCGTGCACACTTGTCGGCCAGGCGTGAGCTCATCGACATCTTCGATTTTGCACATCGCCATCTCCTCTCGCATCCTTCGGTTCCGCGACGCTCGATGGAACGCGCTAATCACCGCAGCTGAGGTGGATGTCTCGATGGTGCGCTGTACACGGGCTGGAATCCTCTCGATATACTTATGCAGGGACTCTCCTTCCTTTTGGGCGAGCAGATGGAGATCGCTTCTCCCGCCATGTGGCTTGTGGCCGCGGTGAAGGCGCCAACAAATTGATGGCACAGTCAGCCCAAGAAGATATGGAGTTGTCCGGCAAGTGCATGAGCCAAGATCCGACGTTGGGCTTGGAGTACCAACGGGAAGTAGTTGGCTAGGATCTTGTCGCCTCGCCCCCGCAGCCTCGCACCGCTGGCGGTGTAGATGCTAAGGAATTCGACGGATGTGTCCGCCATCGTATTTCTCTCGTACGTCCGGGTTTAAAGTTCTTGGTGCCTGGGCCTTTGGACTTGCCGCAGCTCACGGGTAAACGCAGGACAACCTACCGCAGACGTGAAGTCACCGTTCCCTTGGCGCATGCATATCAACAGGGCCCAGTCACGTTGGTCCGATTGACGTCAAGGCTTTCTTCGACGCCGATGCGAAGTTCGAGCATCTTCTGTTGCCGTTCTTGAGAACTTGGCGCTGATCGCGCGACGCGTGCTTTCGCCAGATCCGACGACGCAGTTGAGTCATTGCCGATGTTGATCTCGACGAGCCGGGCGATCTTGGCCTTCGGGTGGAGAGTGCATGGTAGTTGCACCTCCACGTCTTCGCCGCCACCGGCTCGTGCCTTGTCGTGTTGCCACGGCAGCGATGCGGTTGCTTGCCATGAACGCCGCCGCTGGCAAAGCCAATGAGGCTCGATGGTGGCCTCCATTCGTCGACCTTTGCTCGGACGCCGAGGGTAATCCAAGAGCAGCTGAGCTCGCGCTTAGAGCTTCTTCTCGAGTGGTGGGTGGCGATGGCGAACGGCGCGAGGAGCGGGATATGCTCGGACTTCTGTTTATATTAGAAGGAGCAGTCCCCGTCCCGGCGCATCGCTCGCCGGGCCAACATGCTTTGGCGCAGTATATCGGTCTCGAAGGCGTCGCGTGACTCCACCATCTCTGGCCGGGCCCAACGAAGCGATGAGCGCTGTGAACGCCAGACGCTGCTCGGTCCCAAGGCTTCCAAAGATGGTCGTGGTGAGTGTCTTGACGCCGAGGTTTGCGCTGCCTTGTCCTTGGACCTGGCAGCGTTATGCGCTCCCTCGCTCCACGCCCATTCCTCCGCCGGCATCTACCCCACCACCCGCTTGCTCCGGAGGTGGTGGGATCGACGCGACGGTTCTCCTGCCGCCAAGTCTTCTTCTTCTTCGGCGCCATGTCGATGAAGACGATGAAGATGCAGCTCGTGTGAACACCGGATCAGGTTCACACAAACTCGACGCTTCCCTACCTGGCGCGCCAAAGATGTCGGGGGAAATCTGTCCCACCACGGACACCTATGGGACCGGAGCCCCTTTTCGGTTCGGCAGGGGCGGAGGATGCACAAAGAGCAGATCGAGACGATCACACGAGAGATTTACCCAGCTCGGAGCTCTCCGAGAGATAATACTCCTACTGCTGCTTTTCTGGTTGTATTGTGTTCTTGCTAGGGAGCAATGAGAGCTACAAAACCTAGCTTGAGAATCTATGGCTTCGTACGAGTGGAACCGAACGAGCCGAACCGAACCCTTTCTACGTTGCACATGGGCCTCCTATTATAGGCACAAGGGGTCACCACAGGTGGCAAGTAGACAAGGGTAAGATAGTAAAAACAGAGGTTGGTACACCGCTTTATGCAGTACAAGGTACAAAGGTCTATACCTCTAACTCACGGCAAGGGACAAGAGCCATAAATGCCCGACCATGTCGCCGGAAAAGTGCAACAGGGACCGTCCAGTGCGCCGCCGTTTTCCCCGATGGTGGCGTGTCAGCGCCGCTGGTCGCCGCTCCTCACGTTGCACAGCCCGTCGACACGCCGCTACCGGGAAGCCTCATGGCGACATCGCTGGCGGATGAGCTGGAGCGGAGAGGAAGAGAGGTTACTGGCCGCGGCAAGCGCCTTTGCCGCGGCAGGTTCTTGTCGTGCTCGGGAGCTTGTCGCTCACCAAGCCTTCCGGCAAGCTCCTCTTGCCGGGCCTTGTTTCCTTCATGCCTCGAGTGGCCTTCCGGCAAGCTCCTCCTCTTGCCGGGCCTTCAAGGCCTAAAGTGGCCTTCCCGGCAAGCTCCTCTTGCCGGGTCTTTGTCTTTGATCGAGAACACTTTGTTCTTGAATGGCTCCAAAGGAGCCACGAGGAGCCTTGGTGATCATCTCGCAAGCCTTGCCGCTGGTGTCAAGGGATCGCCTGCGGGTAACGAAGTTCGGGATACTAGGGTACCCCTACTCTAGTACACCGACAATAGTGGTATGGTAATCATGTTTTGGAAGTCATGTTACTTGACCATGACGAACCTACGAACTATGAGGAAGCGATGATGAGCTCAGATTCCGTGAAATGGCTTGAGGCCATGAAATCTGAGATGGGATTCATGTATGAGAACAAAGTGTGGAATTTGGTTGACTTGCCCGATGATAGGCAAGCCATAGAGAATAAGTGGATATTCAAGAAGAAGACTGACGCTGACGGTAATGTTACTGTCTACAAAGCTCGACTTGTTGCGGAAGGTTTTTGACAAGTTCAAGGAGTTGACTACAATGAGACCTTCTCACCCGTAGCGATGCTTAAGTCCGTCTGAATCATGTTAGCAATTACCGCATTTTACGATTTTGACATTTGGCAAATGGATGTCAAAACTGCATTCCTTAATGGATATCTTAAAGAAGAGTTGTATATGATGCACCCAGAAGGTTTTGTCGATCCAAAAGGTGCTAACAAAGTGTGCAAGCTGCAGCGATCCATTTATGGACTGGTGCAAGCATCTCGGAGTTGGAATATACGCTTTGATAATGTGATCAAAGCATATGGTTTTATATGCACTTTTGGAGAAGCTCGTAATTACAAGAAAGTGAGTGGGAGCTCAGTAGCATTTCTGATATTATATGTGGATGACGTATTGTTGATCAGAAATGATACTGAATTTCCGGATAGCATAAAAGGATACTTGAATAAGAATTTTTCAATGAAAGACCTCTGTGAAGCTGCTTATATATTGGGCATCAATATCTATAGAGATAGATCAAGACGCTTAATTAGACTTTCACAAAGCACATACCTTGATAAAATTTTGAAGAAGTTCAAAATGGATCAAGCAAAAAAAAAGGGTTCTTGCCTGTGTTACAAGGTGTGAAGTTGAGTCAGACTCAATGCCCGACCACTTCAGAAGATAGAGAGAAAAATGAAAGTCATTCCCTATGCTTCAGCCATAGGTTTTATCATGTATGCAATGTTGTGTACCAGACCTGATGTGTGCCTTGCTATTAGTTTAGCAGGGAGGTACCAAAGTAATACAGGAGTGGATCACTGGAAAGCGGTCAAGAACATCCTGAAATACCTGAAAAGGACTAAGGATATTTTTCTCGTTTATGGAGGTGAGCTCGTCGTAAATGGTTATGTCGATGCAAGCTTTGACACTGATCCGGATGACTCTAAGTCACAAACCAGATACATATTTATATTGAATGGAGGAGCTGTAAGTTGGTGCAGTTCCAAGCAGAGCGTCGTGGCGGGATCTACGTGTGAAGTAGAGTACATAGCTGCTTCGGAAGCAGCAAATGAAGGAGTCTGGATGAAGGATTTCATAACCGATCTAGGTGTCATATCCGATCTAAGGAATCCAGATTTCACAAGAGAACCAAGCACATCAAGAGATGCTTCAATTCCATCCACGATCAAGTCAAGGAGGGAGACATAGAGATTTTCAAGATACATACGGATCTGAATGTTGCGCACCGCCGACTAAGCCCTCTTACAAGCAAAACATGATCAACATCAAGACTCCATGGGTGTTAGAATCATTACTATGTAATCTAGATTATTGACTCTAGTGCAAGTGGGAGACTGAAGGAAATATGCCCTAGAGGCAATAATAAAGTTGTCATTTATCTTTCCTTATATCATGATAAATGTTTATTATTCATGCTAGAATTGTATTAACCAGAAACTTAGTACATGTGTGAATACATAGACATGTTGGGGAACGTAGCAGAAATTCAAAATTTTCCTACGTGTCACCAAGATCTATCTATGGAGAAACTAGCAACGAGGGAAGGAGAGTGCATCTACATACCCTTGTAGATCGTTAAGCGGAAGCGTTCATGAGAACGGGGTTGAAGGAGTCGTACTGTCGTGATCCAAATCACCGGAGATCCTAGTGCCGAACGGACGGCACCTCCGCTGCTCAACACACGTACAGCCCGGTGACGCCTCCCACGCCTTGATCCAGCAAGGAGAGAGGGAGAGGTTGAGGAAGACTCCATCCAGCAGCAGCACAACGGCGTGGTGGTGGTGGAGGAGCGTGGCAATCTTGCAGGGCTTCGCCAAGCATCACAGGATATGAGGAGAAAGAGAGGGAGGGCTGCACCAATAGGCAGAGCTCAAATCATGTGTTATGGGCAGCCCCTATGCCTCATATATATCGGGGAATGGGAGGCGGGGGCGCCCCCTCTCGGGTCCCCACCCCTAGAGGGGCGGCAGCCCTAGATGGGAAACGGGGGCGGCGGCCAAGTGGGGAGGCGCGGGGCAGGCGCCCACTAGATGGGCCTTAGGGCCCATCTGCCCTAGGGTTTGCCCCCTCCCACTCTTCCCTGCGCCTTGGGCCCCTTGTGGGCGCACCAGCCCTCCTAGGGGCTGGTCCCTCCCACACTTGGCCCACGAACCTTCGGGGCAGGTGGCCCCACTTGGTGGACCTCGACCCTCCCGGTGGTCCCAGACATTACCGATATCACCCGAAACTTTTCCTGCTACCAAAACAGGACTTCCCATATATAAATCTTTACCTCCGACCATTCCGAACTCCTCGTGACGTCCGGGATCTCATCCGGACTCCGAACAACATTCGGTAACCACATACAAACTTCCTTTATAACCCTAGCGCCATCGAACCTTATGTGTAGACCCTACGGTTCGGGAGACATGTAGACATGACCGAGACGTTCTCCGGTCAATAACCAACAGCGGATCTGGATACCCATGTTGGCTCCGCATGTTCCACGATGATCTCATCGGATGAACCACGATGTCAAGGACTCAATCGATCCCGTATACAATTCCCTTTGTCTAGCGGTATTTTACTTGCCCGAGATTCGATCGCCGGTATCCCGATACCTTGTTCAATCTCGTTACGGCAAGTCTCTTTACTTGTTCCGTAACACATCATCCCGTGATCAACCCCTTGGTCACATTGTGCACATTATGATGATGTCCTACCGAGTGGGCCCAGAGATACCTCTCCGTTTTCACGGAGTGACAAATCCCAGTCTCGACTCGTGCCAACCCAACAGACACTTTCGGAGATACCTGTAATGCACCTTTATAGTCACCCAGTTACGTTGTGACGTTTGGGACACCCAAAGCATTCCTACGGTATCCGGGAGTTGCACAATCTCATGGTCTAAGGAAATGATACTTGACATTAGAAAAGCTTTAGCATACGAACTACGATCCTTGTGCTAGGCTTAGGATTGGGTCTTGTCCATCACATCATTCTCCTAATGATGTGATCCCGTTATCAACGACATCCAATGTCCATGGTCAGGAAACCGTAACCATCTATTGATCAACGAGCTAGTCAACTAGAGGCTTACTAGGGACATGGTGTTGTCTATGTATCCACACATGTATCCGAAGTTTCCTATCAATACAATTATAGCATGGATAATAAACAATTATTATGAACAAGGAAATATAATAATAACTAATTTATTATTGCCTCTAGGGCATATTTCCAACAGTCTCCCACTTGCACTAGAGTCAATAATCTAGTTCACATCGCCATGTGATTAACACTGACAGGTCACATCGCCATGTGACCAACATCCAAAGAGTTTACTAGTGTTCAGAACTAGTTCACATCATCATGTGATTAAGACTCAATGAGTTCTGAGGTTTGATCATGTTTTGCTTGTGAGAGAGGTTTTAGTCAACGGGTCTGAACCTTTCAGATCCGTGTGTGCTTTGCAAATTTCTAGGTCACATTGTAAACGCTGCTTCCACGCTCCACTTGGATCTATTCCAAATGGTTGCTCCACTATACGTATCCGATTTGCTACTCGTAGTCACTCGGATAGGTGTTAAAGCTTGCATCGACATAACCCTTTACATCGAACTCTTTATCACCTCCATAATCGAGAAACATGTCCTTATTCCTCTAAGGATAATTTTGACCGCTATCTGGTGGTCCACTCCTTGATCACCTTTGTACTCTCTTGCCAGATATGTAGCAAGGCACACATCAAAAGCGGTACACAAAGATAGCATACCGTAGAGCCTACGCTCTATAGCATAGGGGACGAACTTCGTCCTTTCTCTCTTTTCGCCGTGGTCGAGCTTTAAGTCTTAACTTCATACCTTACATCTCGTGCAAGAACTCCTTCTTTGATCGATCCATCTTGAACACCTTCAAGATCATGTCAAGGTATGTGCTCATCTGAAAGTATTATTAAGCATTTTGATCTATCCTTATAGATCTCGATGCTCAATGTTCAAGTAGCTTAATCCAGGTTTTCTATTGAAAAACATCTTTCAAATAACCCTATTTGCTTTCAGAAATTCTACATCATTTCTGATCATCAATATGTCAACAACATATACTCATCAGAAATTCTATAGTGCTCCCACTCACTTCTTTGGAAATACAAGTTTCTCATATACTTTGTATAAACCCAAAATCTTTGATCATCCTATCAAAGTGCATATTCCAACTCCAAGATGCTTACTCCAGTCCTTAGAAGGATTGCTGGAGCTAGCATACCTTTAGCATCCTTAGGATTGACAAAACTTTTTCTGATTGTATCACATACAACCTTTCCTTACGAAAACTGGTAAGGAAACTCGTTTTGACATCCATCTGCCAGATTTCATAAATGCAGCTTGTGCTAACATGATTTCGACGGACTTAAGCATCGCTACGGATGAGAAAATCTCATCGTAGTCAACTCCTTGAACTTGTGAAAAACTCTTCGCCACAAGTCGAGCTTCATAGACGGTGACATTACTGTCCTTGTCCGTCTTTTTCTTAAAGATCCATTTACCTCAATGGCTTGCCGATCATCGGGCAAGTCCACCAAAGTCCATGCTTTGTTATGATACTTGGATCCTATCTCGGATTTCATGGCTTCTAACCATTTGTCGGAATTTGGGCCCTCGATCGCTTCTCCAGATCTCGTTGGGTCATTGTTGTGTAGCATCATGACCTTCAAGATAGGATTATGCACCACTCAAGTAGTCCGCATCCTTGTCACCCTCACGAGGTACGGTAGTGACTTGATCCAAAACTTCATGATCACTATCATAAGATTTGACTTCAATTGGTGTAGGTGCCACAGAACAACTTCCTCGTGCTCCTCGCTACACACTTGTTGAAGTGATGGTTCAATAACCTCATCAAGTCTCCACCATCCTCCCACTCAACTTTTCGAGACGACTTTTCCTCGAAAAGGACCCGATTCAAGAAACAATCCCTATTGCTTCCGGATCTGAATT
Source organism: Aegilops bicornis (assembly GCA_021605145.1). Taxonomy (NCBI): domain Eukaryota; kingdom Viridiplantae; phylum Streptophyta; class Magnoliopsida; order Poales; family Poaceae; genus Aegilops; species Aegilops bicornis. The sequence goes on from JAHIAL010000069.1 coordinate 1,036,301, forward strand.
AGAGGTATACCCAACTGTTTTGGGTGTCCTATGAAGATGCATTTTGTCCGCTTTGGGTTCGAGCATATCAACCTGAAACTTTTCCACATAAGCGTCAGAGCCCCAAACCTTTAAGAAATGACAGCTTAGGTTTCTCTAAACCATAGTTCATACGGTGTCATCTCAACGGAATTACGTGGTGCCCTATTAAAGTGAGTGCGGTTGTCTCTAATGCCTAACCCATGAACGATAGTGGTAATTCGATAAGAGATATCATGGTACGCACCATATCCAATAGAGTGCAACTATGATGTTCGGACACACCATCACACTATGGTGTTCCAGGCGGTATTAATTGTGAAACAATTTGCACAATGTCTTAATTGTGTGCCAAAACTCGTAACTCAGATATTCATCTCTATGATCATATCATAGACATTCTATCCTCTTGTCACGAAGATCTTTAACTTCACTCTGAAATTACTTGAACCATTCAATAATTCAGACTTGTGTTTCATCAAGTAAATATACTCAACATATACTCGAATCATCTGTGAAGTCAGAACATAACAATATTCATCGCATGCCTCAAAGACTCATTGGACTGCACACATCAAAATGTGTTACTTCCAACTGGTTGCTACCTTGTTCCATCTTACCGAAACCGAGGCTTTTCACTATCTTGCCCATGTGGTTTGATTTGCATATCTCAAGTGATTCAAAATCAAGTGAGTCCAAACGATCCATCTGCATGGAGTTTCTTCATGTGTATACACCAATAGACATGGTTTGCATGTCTCAAACTTTTCAAAAAGCAGGTGAGTCCAAAGATCCATCAACATGTAGCTTCTTCATGCGTTTTACACCAATATGACTTACATGGCAGTGCCAAAAGTAAGTGGTACTATCATTACTATCTTATACCTTTGGCATGAAAATGTGTATCACTACGATCGAGATTCAATAAACCATTCATTTAGGTGCAAGACCATAGAAGGCATTATTCAAATTAACAGAGTAACCATTATTCTCCTTAAATGAATAAATCAGATTATGATAGACATAATCCAATCATGTCTATGCTCAACGCAAACACCAAATGATAATTATTCTGGTTTAATACTAATCTTGATGGTAGAGGGAGCGTGCGATGTTTGATCAAAAAAATTGGAAACACTTCCAACACATATCGTCAGCTCTCCTTTAGCTAGTCTCCGTTTATTCCATAGCTCTTTTATTTCGAGTTACTAACACTTAGCAACCGAACCGGTATCTAATACCCTGGTGCTACTAGGAGTACTAGTAAAATACACAATAACTTAATGTATATCCAATATACTTCTATCGACCATGCCAGCCTTCTTATCTACCAAGTATCTAGGGTAATTCTCGCTCCAAAGGGCTGTTCCCTTATTGTAGAAGCACTTAGTCTCGGTTTGGGTTCAACCTTGGGTTTCTTCACCGAGCAGCAACTGATTTGCCGTTTCATGAAGTGTCCCTTCTTGCCCTTGCCCTTCTTGAAACTAGTGGTTTCACCAACCATCAACAATTGATGCTCCTTCTTGATTTCTACTTTCGCGGTGTCAAACATCGCGAATACCTCAAGGATCATCATCTATTCTTGATATGTTATAGTTCATCACGAAGCTCTAGCAGCTTGGTGGCAATGAATTTTGGAGAAACATCACTATCTCATCTGGAAGATCAACTCCCACTCGATTCAAGTGATTGTTGTACTCAGACAATCTGAGCACAAGCTCAACGATTGAGCTTTTCTCCCTTAGTTTGTAGGCTAAGAAAATCGTCGGAGGTCTCATACCTCTTGATCGTGGGCACGAGCCTGAAATCCCAATTTCAGCCCTCAAACATCTCATATGTTCCGCGATGTTTCAAAAACGTCTTTGGTGCCTCAACTCTAAACCGCTTAACCGAACTATCACGTAGTTATCAAAACGTGTATGTCCGATGTTCGCAACATCCACAAACAACGCTTGGGGTTCAAAGACACCGAGCGGTGCATTAAGGACATAAGCTTTCATCGTCCGCATAATCGCTTACTTTCAACTTTCAACTATATTTTCTCTAGGAACATATCTAAACAGTGGAACTAAAGCGCCGAGCTTATGACATAATTTGCAAAAGGTCTTTTGACTATGTTCAAGATAATTAAGTTCATCTTATGAACTCCCCACTCAGATAGACATCCCTCTGGTCATCTAAGTGATTACATGATCCGAGTCAACTAGGCCGTGGTCCGATCATCACGTGAGACGGACTAGTCATCATCGGTGAACATCTTCATGTTGATCATATCTACTATACGACTCATGCTCGACCTTTCGGTCTCTGTGTTCCGAGGCCATGTCTGTACATGCTAGGCTCGTCAAGTTAACCCTAAGTGTTTCGCGTGTGTAAATCTGTCTTACACCCGTTGTATGTGAACATAAGAATCCATCACACCCGATCATCACGTGGTGCTTAGAAGCGACGAACTTTAGCAACCGTGCACAGTTAGGGGAGAACACTTCTTGAAATTGTTGTAAGGATCATCTTATTTACTACCGTCGTTCTAAGTAAACAAGATGCATAAACATAATAAACATCACATGCAATTATATAGTAGTGACATGATATGGCCAATATCATATAGCTCCATTGATCTCCATCTTCGGGGCTCCATGATCATCATCGTCACCAGCATGACACCATGATCTCCATCATCATGATCTCCATCATCGTGTCTTCATGAAGTTGTCTCGCCAACTATTACTTCTACTACTATGGCTACCGGTCATACAATAAATAAAGACAACTCCTATGGCTCCTGCCGGTTGTCGTACTCATCGACATGCAAGTCGTGAATCCTATTACAAGAACATGATCAATCTCATACATCACATATCATTCATCACATTATTCTTGGCCATATCACATCACATAGCATACCCTCGCAAAAACAAGTTAGACGTCCTCTAATTGTTGTTTGCATGTTTTACGTGGCTGCTATGGGTTTCTAGCAAGAACGTTTCTTACCTACACAAAACCACAACGTGATATGCCAATTGCTATTTACCCTTCATAAGGACCCTTTTCATCGAATCCGTTCCGACTAAAGTAGGAGAGACTGGCACCCGCTAGCCACCTTATGCACCAAGTGCATGTCAGTCGGTGGAACTTGACTCACGTAAGAGTACGTGTAAGGTCGGTCCGGGCCGCTTCATCCCACAATACCGTCGAAACAAGATTGGACTAGTAAAGGTAAGCATATTGAACATCATCAACGCCCACAACTACTTTGTGTTCTACTCGTGCAAAGAATCTACGCAATAGACCTAGCTCATGATGCCACTGTTGGGGAACGTAGCAGAAATTCAAAATTTTCCTACGTGTCACCAAGATCTATCTATGGAGAAACTAGCAACGAGGGAAGGAGAGTGCATCTACATACCCTTGTAGATCGTTAAGCGGAAGCATTCATGAGAACGGGGTTGAAGGAGTCGTACTGCCGTGATCCAAATCACCGGAGATCCTAGTGCCGAACGGACGGCACCTCCGCTGCTCAACACACGTGACAGCCCCGGTGGACGCCTCCCACGCCTTGATCCAGCAAGGAGAGAGGGAGAGGTTGAGGAAGACTCCATCCAGCAGCAGCACAACGGCGTGGTGGTGGTGGAGGAGCGTGGCAATCTTGGCAGGGCTTCACAAGCATCACAAGATATGAGGAGAAAGAGAGGAGGGCTGCACCAATAGGCATAGCTCAAATCATGTGTTATGGGCAGCCCCTAGGCCTCATATATATAGGGAAGGGAGGAGGTGCGCCCTCTAGGGTTCCCACCCCTAGAGGGGCGGCAGCCCCTAGATGGGAAAAGGGGAGGCGGCCAAGAGGGGAGAGAGGGGAGGCGCCCACTAGATGGGCCTTAGGGCCCATCCGCCCTAGGGTTTGCCCCTCCCACTCTTCCTCCTGCCTTGGGCCCCTTGTGGGGGGCGCACCAGCCCTCCTAGGGGCTGGTCCCCTCCCACACTTGGCCCACGCAACCTTCTGGGGCAGGTGGCCCCACTTGATGGACCCCCGGGACCCTCCCGGTGGTCCCGGTACGTTACCGATATCGCCCGAAACTTTTCCGGTTACCAAAACAGGACTTCCCATATATAAATCTTTACCTCCGGACCATTCCGGAACTCCTCGTGACGTCCGGGATCTCATCCGGACTCCAACAACATTCGCAACCACATACAAACTTCCTTTATAACCCTAAGCGCCATCGAACCTTAAGTGTGTAGACCCTACGGGTTCGAGACATGTAGACATGACCGAGACGTTCTCCGGTCAATAACCAACAGCTGGATCTGGATACCCATGTTGGCTCCCACATGTTCCACGATGATCTCATCGGATGAACCACGATGTCAAGGACTCAATCGATCCCGTATACAATTCCCTTTGTCTAGCGGTATTGTACTTGCCCGAGATTCGATCGTCGGTATCCCGATACCTTGTTCAATCTGGTTACCGGCAAGTCTCTTTACTCGCCCGTAACACATCATCCCGTGATCAACCCCTTGGTCACATTGTGCACATTATGATGATGTCCTATCGAGTGGGCTCAGAGATACCTCTCCGTTTACGGAGTGACAAATCCAGTCTCGATTCGTGCCAACCCAATAGACACTTTCGGAGATACCAGTAATGCACCTTTATAGTCACCCAGTTACGTTGCCAGGACGCTTGGTACACCCAAAGCATTCTCTTGTATCCGGAGTTGCACAATCTCATGGTCTAAGGAAATGATACTTGACATTAGAAAAGCTTTAGCATAGGAACTACGATCCTTGTGCTAGGCTTAGGATTGTCTTGTCCATCACATCATTCTCCTAATGATGTGATCCCGTTATCAACGACATCCAATGTCCATGGTCAGAAACCGTAACCATCTATTAATCAACGAGCTAGTCAACTAGAGGCTTACTAGGACATGGTGTTGTCTATGTATCCACACATGTATCTGAGTTTCCTATCAATACAATTATAGCATGGATAATAAACAATTATTATGAACAAGGAAATATAATAATAACTAATTTATTATTGCCTCTAGGGCATATTTCCAACAAGACAAACATAGTGTCCCTATTATTCCACTACTAGACTAGCTCGTTAATCAAAGATGGTTAAGTTTCCTAGCCATAGACATGTGCTGTCATTTGATGAATGGGATCACATCATTAGAGAATGATGTGATGGGCAAGACCCATCCGTTAGCTTAGAACTATGATCGTTTAGTTTATTGCTATTGCTTTCTTCATGACTTATACATGTTCCTATGACTATGAGATTATGCAACTCCCGAATACCGGAGGAACACTTAGTGTGCTATCAAACGTCACAACGAATCGGGTGATTATAAAGATGCTCTATAGGTGTCTCCGATGGTGTTTGTTGAGTTGGCATAGATCGAGATTCGGATTTGTCACTCCGATTGCTCGGAGAGGTATCTCTAGGCCCTCTCAAGAATGCACATCACTATAAGCCTTGCAAGCAATGTGACTAATGAGTTAGTTGCGGGATGATGCATTACGGAGCGGTAAAGAGACTTGCGGTAACGAGATTGAACTAGGTATGATGATACCAACGATCAATCTCGGCAAGTAACATATCGATGACAAAGGGAACAACGTATGTTGTTATGCGGTTTGACCGATAAAGATCTTCGTGAGAATATGTACGAGCCAATATGAGCATCCAGGTTCCGCTATTGGTTATTTACCGAGATGTGTCTCGGTCATGTCTACATAGTTCTCGAACCCGTAGGTTCCGCACTCTTAACGTTCAATGACGATTTGTATTATGAGATATGTGATTTGATGTACCGAAGGCTGTTCGGAGTCCCGTATGAGATCACGGACATGATGAGGAGTCTCGAAATGGTCGAGACATAAAGATTGATATATTGGACCATGTTATTCGGACACCGGAAGTGTTCCCGGTAGTTTCGAGTAAAACCGGAGTGCCGGAGGGGTTACCGGAACCCCCCAGGGAAGTTATGGGCCTTAGTGGGCCTTAGGGGAGAGAGAGGGCAGCAGCCAGGAGGTGACGCACGCCCCCCACGGGGAGTCTGAATAGGACTAGGGGAGGGGGCGCAGCCCCTCTTTCCCTCTCCCTCTCCTTCCTTCTTCTCCTACTTGGACTAGGAAGGGGGGGGGGCGATTCCTACTTGGAGTAGGATCCCCCCCCTTGGGCACGCCCCTTAGGACCGGCCAGTCTCCTCCTCCCCTCCTTTATATATGGGTGAGGGGGGCACCCCATAGACACACAAGTTGATATTTAGCCATGTGCAGTGCCCCCCTCCACAGTTTTCCACCTTGGTCATCTTATCGTAGTGCTTAGGCGAAGCCCTGCGTCAGTAACTTGATCATCACCGACACCACGCCGTCGTGCTGACGAAATTCTCCCTCGGCCTCAACTGGATCAAGAGTTCGAGGGACATCACTGAGTTGAACGTGTGCAGATCGTGGAGGTGCCGTGCGTTCATTACTTGGATCGGTTGGATTGCGAATACGTTCGACTACATCAACCGCGTTACTAAACGCTCCCGCTTTCGGTCTATGAGGGTACGTGGACACACTCTTCCCGCTCGTTGCTATGCTTCTCCTAGATAGATCTTCTGTGATCGTAGGCAATTTTTTTGAAATACTACGTTCCCCAACAGGAATGGCTATGGAAATGCCATAATATGTAGGTATGGTGGTTGTTTTGAGGAAAGGTATATGGTGGGTTTGATGCACCGACGAAAGTTGCGTGGTACTAGAGAGGCTAGCAATGGTGGAAGGATGAGAGTGCGTATAATCCATGGACTAAACATTAGTCATAAAGAACTCACATACTTATTTCAAAAATGTATTAGCCATTGAAAGAAAGTACTACAGGCATGCTCCTAGGGGGGTAGATTGGTAGGAAAAGACCATCGCTCCTCCCCGACCGCCACTCATAAGGAAGACAATCAAAAAATAAATCAGGCTCCGACTTCATCACATAATAGTTCACCATGCGTGCATGCTACGAGAATCACAAACTTTAACACAAGTATTTCTACCAATCCACAATTACTCACTAGCATGACTGTAATATCACCATCTTTATATCTCAAAACAAATGGAAGGAATCAACCTTCTCATATATTCAATGCTCTTTATATGAAAGTTTTATTATATCCTCTTGGATGCCCATCATATTAGGACTAAATTCATAACCTAAGCAAATTACCATGCTGTTTAAGACTCTCAAAATAATATAAGTGGAGCATGAGAGTTCACCAATTTCTATAAAATAAGCCACCGCCATGCTCAAAAAAGATATAAGTGAAGCACTAGAGCAAACTGCCTAGCTCAAAAGATATAAGTGAAGCACATAGACTACTCTAATAAATTCACGATTAATGTGTATCCCTCTCAAAACGTGTGTGATACGTCTCCAACATATCTATAATTTTTGACTGCTCCATGCTATATTATCTACTGTTTTGGACTATATTGGGCTTTATTTTCCACTTATATATTATTTTTGGGACTAACCTATTAACCGGAGGCCCAAATTGTAATTGCTGTTTTTTGCCTATTTTAGTGTTTCAAGAAACGGAATATCAAACGGAGTCCAAACGGAATGAAACCTTCGGGAACGTGATTTTCTCACCGAATATGATCCAGAGAGTTGGACCTCACGTCAAGAAAGCCACGAGGTGGGCACGAGGTGAGGGGCGCAGACCCCCTAGTAGGGCGCTACCCACCCTCGTGGGCCCCACGAGGCTCCATCGACGCATTTCTTCCTCCTCCTATATATACCTACGCATTTCAAACGATCGTAAACGGAGCCAAAAACCTAATTCCACCGCTGCAACTTTCAGATCCACGAGATCCCATCTTGGGGCTCATTAGAGTTCACTGGAAGGGGAATCCACCATGGATGGCTTCTACATCAACATCATAGCCTCTCCGATGAAGTGTGAGTAGTTTACTTCAGACCTTCGTCCATAGTTACTAGCTAGATGGCTTCTTCTCTTTTGGATCTCAATACAATGTTCTCCCCTCTCTCGTGGAGATCTATTCGATGTAATCTTCTTTTTTGCGGTGTGTTTGTTGAGATCGATGAATTGTGGGTTTATGATCAAGATTATCTATGAACAATATTTGAATCTTCTCCAATTCTTTTATGTATGATCTGGTTATCTTTGCAAGTCTCTTCAATTATCAGTTTGGCACTACAAGAAATATGTCAACTTATGACCTTCATCGTTGACCCCGAAGAATTGGTCATAGATTTATGACCATTTGAGACCAATTGGTCAAAAGCTGTTCGAGGGCTCCAAACCCTAAACCATTGCGACCATTTTGGTCGAAAGGTCATAATTTCCTTACATGAAATGGTCATAAAGCTTACAGCTTAGTCCGTCAGCCTTATTTCTAGTTGTTAACGACCAATATAGATGGTCATAGCCTTGTAAATTGTGGTGGGTTGCTATGACTAGGCGCCACCTCATCAGCTTTTGCCTATGTGTCATGTCCATGTGGCAGCTTTTGCCCTAGGTTGTGAAGCAACCTATATTTCTCCATTCCCAAAATTCCCAAAAAATCTCATAAATTCTTTGGGTCATATCTTCACAAATATGTAAAACCTTCCTTGCCTAGTTCAAAAATAATTCAAAAATATTCATTTTCCTATTCTGCTCGTGAGTAATAGCTTTGTGAAGGAAGTACCACTTTGGCATGTCCAAATAGTATCCATTTTCTACAGTGCTTTCCTATGCCCAAATAACCATCCTCCACCAAATGCCAGCTCAATCCATTCATTATGTTGAGCCGAGCTTCAACATTCAGATTTATGTCCGGTGTGGTGGTTTGCAAAGCAAGTACCACCCAGGCTCCTCCTTTTGAGCTGAAAATTTGTGAAAACGGTCTTCTTAGTAACTGATCATCCTCAGCCAAAACTCACGCCCATTAGCCATGTACATTCCCCTGCATCGCTAATCAAACACTTGGCTGCTAATTCATGTTTGAGCATCGATTGGTCTCCTCGTGAGAATCTTATGTTGTAATTTTCTTCCTAGCACCAACCTGGGAGTTCCCAACCCACTAGACATTCCTAGGCCGCCTGAACAAATGGCAACGCCACGGTCACGCGGTGACCACGCGGCGGGCATGCGAGTTTACGCGCTCTAGAGTTGGGGCCCTCGGCCACCGCCCAAACCTCGATGTATCGCCACCAAACCATGTATTTATGATTAAATAGGTCCTTATGTAACTATAAATGATTTTTGGAAAAAATAAATAGCAAACTATGAGGCAGCTGCAGTTCAAATTTGACCCGCTTCCAACTGAATCGGCGGAAATTTGTCTTTTTCACGAGAGGTGGATCAAATTTTTTACTCCAGACCATTTTGTCAATTGTGCATTAAATATGGCCTAGTATTTTATAAAAATGATTTGGTCCAATTTTGCAACAATTATTTGGTAGTTCCTTCACAAAAAAACCTCCTTTCGGGCACTCGAAAAATGGAAAATGATTTTTTCGTCCAACGAAAATGAAAACTTCCTTAGGCAACATTGTTTGCTATCCAATATGCACCCTTGTGCACAATATGAGATCATTTGAACAAACTATGCCATGAATGTGGCCATAAGATTGATCATTTGGCTTGAAAGCCATGAATCTTCACACTTGATAGCTCATTTCTGAGAACACTTTTTTAAAATAATTACCGTATTACAAGTTTATTATTTTTCCTGGAAACTTGGCCACATATGATGACACAATGCAAAGGTTTCCCAATTTTTTGATTTTTTTTGAATTTTTTATGCCCGTTTGAAAATGCGGTCAAAACGGCGGGCTTGACCGTTCCTAGCTAGTGGTTGAATCTTGGAATTTTTTGGTGTTTCTATGATTAAGTAGATACTTATGTACCTAGAAATGATTTTTGGAAAAATAAAGAGCAAACTACTTAGGCTACTGATTCAAATTTGACCCGCTTCCAACCGAATCATGGAAATTTGTCTTTTTCACGAGAGGTGGATCAAAACTTTTACACCCAACCATTTGGTCAATTGTGCATTAAATATGTCCTAGTATTTTAGAAAATGATTTGGTCCAATTTTGCAACAATTATTTGGTAGTTCCTTCACAAAAAACCTCCTTTCGCACTCGAAAATGAAAATGGTTTTTTCGTCCAAAGAAAATGAAAACTTCCTTAGGCAACATTGTTTGCCATTCCAATATGCACCCTTGTGCACAATATGAGATCATTTGAACAAACTATGCCACGAATGTGGCCATAAGTTTGATCATTTGCCTTGAAAGTCATGAATCTTGAGAGATGATAGCTCATTTCTGAGAACACTTTTTTAAAATAATTGACGTATTACAAGTTTGTTATTTTTCCTGGGAACTTGGCCACATATAATGACACAATGCGAAGGGTTCCCAATTTTTTGATTTTTTTTGAATTTTTTATGCCCGTTTCAAAATGCGGTCAAAGCGGGCGGAATGGCCGTTCCTAGCTAGTTGTTGAATCTTGGAATTTTTTGGTGTTTCTCTTATTAAATAGGTACTTATGTACCTAGAAATGATTTTGGGAAAAATAAATAGCAAACTATGAGGCACTGCAGCTTTAAATTTGACCCGCTTCCAATCGAATCGGCGACAATTTGTCTTTTTTCACCAGAGGTGGATCAAAACTTATTACACCCAACCATTTGGTCAATTGTGCATTGAATATGTCCTAGTATTTTAGAAAATGATTTGGTCCAATTTTGCAACAATTATTTGGTAGTTCCTTCACAAAAAACCTCCTTTCGCACTCGAAAAATGAAAAATGGTTTTTTCGTCCAAAGAAAATGAAAACTTCCTTAGGCAACATTGTTTGCCATTCTAATATGCAATCACGTTGTGCACAATATGAGATCATTTGAACAAACTATGCCATGAATGTGGCCATAAGATTGATCATTTGGGTTGAAAGCCATGAATCTTCACGCATGATAGCTCGTTTCTGAGAACACTTTTTTAAAATAATTTCCGTATTACAAGTTTATTATTTTTCCTGGAAACTTGGTCACATATGATGACACAATGCGAAGGTTTTCCAATTTTTTGATTTTTTTTGAATTTTTTATGCCCGTTTCAAAATGCGGTCAAAACGGCGGACTTGACCGTTCCTAGCTAGTGGTTGAATCTTGGATTTTTTTTGGTATTTCTTTGATTAAATAGATACTTATGAACCTAGAAATGATTTTTGGAAAAAATAAAGAGACAACTACGAGGTAGCTACAGTTCAAATTTGACCCGCTTCCACCTGAATCGGCAGGAATTTGTCCTTTTCACGAGAGGTGGATCAAAACTTTTTACACCCAACCATTTGGTCAATTGTTCATTAAATATGTCCTAGTATTTTAGAAAATTGATTTGGTACAATTTTGCAACAAATATATGGTAGGTCCTTCACTTAAAAAACCTCATTTCGGGCACTCACAAAAAATGATTAAAATAGATAGAAAATCGAAATGCATAGAAAATGGTGCTCATCCATAAAATGTGGTCTAACTTGAGTGAAAATTTGTGTGATGCCTTTTTGCAAAATAGTTTTGATAGCTACTTCACAAAATCCCTCTATTTTTAGTACTTGAAAACTATTTTAGAGCACTGATTTTCTGAACCAATCAAAACTCTTCCCACGGATCGATGACATGGCGCCCATCCAGCCATCCATCCATACATATCTCCACATCCGTCCATCCATCTATCTACAGAAAAAAAGGAGACACCCCCTCCCCCCGCAGCCCAAACCCTAGATTAGATCCCACATCCGTCCCCGTCGCCGCCCCCTCCTCCCGTGCACTCCGCCTCCCGATCCGGTCCTCTCCCACCCACCGCCGACCTCGCCGTCCTCCTTACCCACCACCGCCGACCTCGTGCCTCCCTCCCTCTCCGCATCTCCCGCCACCTCTACGTCCGAGGAGATCGAGCGAGCCTCGAGTGCGCCCTGGCCTCGCAGCCTCCCCAGATTCCTCGCACCCGAGCCCCAAGAGAGGAGCTCCTCTTGTGTTTTTGCATGTCAGCCACGTGACCACCAGCCACAGCTTGCCGGAGCCAGCAGATGAGTGCCACCCTTCTTCTCTGTTCTCTTCTTCCCGTGCTCTCTTTCTTCCTCCTTTCTCTCTCTCACACATCTCGATTTCTCTCTCTGCCTTGGATCTTCAGCCGGAAGGGCGCCTCGGGCTTCTCCTGGGCCTCCACCGTCGACCACGTCACCGCCGGCATCTCCGCGTCCGGCCTCACCGCAATAGTCACGGGTGCGTCGAGCGGGATCGGCGCGGAGACGGCACGGGTGCTGGCGGCACGCGGGGCCCACGTCGTCATGGCCGTCCGCAACCTCGCCGCCGCAGAGGATGTGCGCCAGGCCATCCTCGCCGAGTCCCCCGCCGCCAGCCTCGACCTCATGGAGCTGGACCTCTCCTTCCTCGCCTTCGTCCGCAAGTTCGCCGGCGACTTCGACGCCACCGGCCTCCCCCTCAACATCCTTGTGTAAGGCATTAGCCCCTCTCCTAATCCCCACACCACTACCTAATCCCCACACCACTACTTACTTGCGGCTTCATTCAGGTTCAGGTTCAGTTTTAGTTAGCCATTAAATTCTTCTATCCAGCATGCGTGCTGAATATGTTCTCCACTGTCAAGGATTTATTTATTATCTTGTTAACTTCTAGCTACCTGCTGCTTGCGTTGCATTGCATTGCATTGTGTGTCAAGTGATTAATCAGCGTGCGTGTTGAATATGTTGTTCACTGTCTAGGATTTTCTGCTGTGTTTTTTACTTGTAATAAATACTGTTAAAGTAGCCAGCCACTGGGATCTGAAGTTGCAACGCCAAGTTGCAATTAGCTGGGATGTGTAGCGTGGCTGGCTTGTGTTGATTGGTTTTGAGATATAATTGAAACCGATTGTGTGTCAAGACAACAAACGTGATAAATTTTTTTAATAGCAAACATGCTGATGGAAGTGTCCTTCCATACGTGATTCTAATTTGCACTTCTCGGTCAGAGGCATCTCCAGTACGTGACACACTTTGGATGTGCAAACGAATATGTGCGTGTTTCACATATTACGTGAGCAAATTTTGTTAGTTCTCGCCATTATAATTAGGATCCACGGCTTGTTTGCCTCGCTTTGCTAGGCTATTTGGGAACATGCTTCGAATATTTGCAGATTCTGAACATGCAAGCAAATATGCAGGAGTAAACAAGTTCTTGCAGTAGATATTGTAAGTGTTTGTTACTAACATGTACCGTCACCAAGATATTGCAAGTGGTCTGACAAGATTTTCTTAATTTGCAAGTTTAGTTACTTTTCCAGTTAATTAACTGGACATCTTGGAGTAGTTAGAAAATCATGAATTATTTGCAGAAATCGGTAGAAGTATTGTACTCCAGTGTGCATTACTTACATAAACTTGCTTGCAAGCTTATTTTCCGACTTTCATATTCAAACTGAAAAAGCTTAGTTAAATTCTATTAAGTTTTAGTAATATTCAGTGGAGTGGAGTGTTTACTGTAAATTTTGAACATCACTTTCCCTTCTTTGTTAACTGTAGCATTAGGAGTAGTTTTACTGCTTGATCGCTTGAACTACTCCAAGCATTAGGAGTCTTGTATCAGCGAGTAAATGGAGGTCGAGGAATTTTTACTACAATGTAGGATTGCACAGGAGTTGTTAGTAGTTGATCATCACTATTGCTAAAAGCTATTGCTCGATATAATATAAGTATGAGCACTCAACCATTGTACAACTTTATGCATATTTGTTTTGTATTTTTTATAAATGATGATAGTTTGTGCAAGATGTTCACATGTTATTTTATTTTTGACTAAATTCTCTTATGCCCTTGAATTAGCTTGACCCGTAACAACAAAGATCCTTGATGCGTCTTGACCTTCACCTTGTTATTTCTCTTGCGGACTGGAAGGAGACTATACGCAAGGCTCTTCGGGTTGTGAGAGTGTCCAGGGTCGTGGTGCGGCTAATGCCTATGTCCGTGGTCGCACTTGACACTGCCCTCTCTTTAAGGGCACATATCATTTTTTATAACTCTGCTTATCTTTTCCCAAGTCTTTATTATCTTGCCTAGCCTTGTACTGATATGTATTGTTTGATGCTAATTACCCAAGTTAGTGCATGATGTTAAGGATAACCTGAGAACACTTGCCTAAGTTTATAAGATATGACATGTGACAGTTCAAACCTGCTTTGCTGCTCTTTCAATGCTTTTGCTGCTGTACTGTGCTTCTCTAGTTGTTTGAATGCTTCTGCTGCTAGCCTGCTAGACTGCTACTAGCTTGAATAGGTGTGCACTTGTGCTGGTGGTGGTGCTGCTTGTGTTGTTTCTGCTAATTAAATTCTTATACTCACGCTGCTGTTGATTAAATTCTTATGTTGTTGTTGCATGCTTATGCTATTGATTCAATGCTTTAGAAATTGATTGAATTGAACCTATTGTAATTCTTCCTGTTATACTCATATTTCATTTTTGGGTTTCTATTTGATTTTTTAGTCTGTTATATACGGTTCATCTTCAATTTCTTCATAACCTGCTTGGAGCTTAGAATACACAACCCAACTACTCTCATATACAACTAAGACCGATGATTCATGCTCAATTCAGATATGTATGTATGACCAGTAAAGTTGGAAGACCCAAATTAATATTAAAGTTAATATGCTGAATTTTGTACCATATTCATGCTCATGCATCACTAGTTACTGCTTTTTTTGCTTGGTCTATTTTGGCTCAGAACCTAAGTATACCAAAACTGATTAAACAATTTCTCCAACTTACCAAAATTGTCATAATTGTCTCCCTGCCTTATGATGTTAGTCTCTGTGCACTTACTAGTATTGTTAGTTGAATAGATGGTCGTGTGGTAGTAGAATAGGATTTTTCTTTAGGTGGGTGTTATAGTGATGTTCATTTCATTACCTAAATTTGTACCAATGTACCATGCAGGTATGTATAGATTACTATTGTAGAACAACATCAAGTTAATCTATTGCATTCAAGTTGTTGGAAGTTTTGTTATGCCATGCTTAGTGTTTACTTGAAATGGGGCATTTGGTCTCTTGAAAGATTATTATTTACTTCTAGTGTATTTCACTAATTGTTTATCTAGATCAGGATCTAATGTCGTCGGGGCTGCTGCTGCTGTGACAGAAGATGAAGAAGCTTGGAGATGCGTGCCACAGTTTTAGTTGACATATATCTACTGATGTACCTGTTTAATTGTATATGCACTTGTTTAAGTTGCTTGAAGATGAACAACATCAGTAGTGCTGGTGTATCTCTGTTTTTGATTGTATGTGCATTTGTTGGACGTGTAGACGTGTATGTTCAAGTGTGTATGTGTATTTGGCTGGATTATTTCTGGATTTAATCAGTTAATTGAGATATTTATTGATTTTTTTGCTGTTCAAGTGTGTAAATTTAAATCTGTGAATGAAATAGACCAAATGGGCTCTAAAAAGGCTGCGACCCAAACTATAGCGGATCAAAATATTGTGCATTTCTGAAAATCAGAAAAATAGGCTTATTGAAATGATTTGCAACAGGCCATGCCCTAGAAAATAAAAGGCCAAATTGTTGGGCCAGGCCCATGTAGCTAGTGAAAATTAACAGAAATAAATATATATTGAAAAGGCCGAATTGTTGGGCTCGGCCCATGTAGAAAATCGAATTGGACCGGGCTGAATCTTGTGCCACATCAACTTGCCACGCTGGATGCCTACGTGGCCTGGGGGAGGTTGCTTTGGTGACCAAAACGCCACAAGAGTAATATTTTGGTCAGAACGCGTCTTTGACCATTCCGTAAGAAAGGTCGCTATAGTCAGTTTACGACGCCCAACTTTTGACCTTTTGTTTTTGGTCACAAAAAGGTCATAAATGGAAATTTGTGACCTTTCAGTGACCAATAGTGGTGGTCATAAGTTGACATATTTCTTGTAGTGTGGTTTGGCCTACTAGATTGGTTTTTCTTGCAATGGGAGAAGTGCTTAGCTTTGGGTTCAATCTTGCGGTGTCCATTCCCAGTGCAAGTAGGGGCAGCAAGGCACGTATTGTATTGTTGCCATCGAGGATAACAAGATGGGGTTTTTATCATATTGCATGAATTTATCCCTCTACATCATGTCATCTTGCTTAAGGCGTTACTCTGCTTTCATTAACTTAATACTCTAGATGCATGCTTTGGATAGCGGTCGATGAGTGGAGTAATAGTAGTAGATGCGTGAGTCGGTCTACTTGTCTCCGGACGTGATACCTATATACATGATCATACCTAGATATTCTCATAACTATGCTCAATTCTGTCAATTGCTCAATAGTAATTTGTTCACCCACCGTAGAATACTTATGCTCTTGAGAGAAGCCACTAGTGAAATCTATGGCCCCCAGGTCTGTCTTCATCATATCAATCTTCCATCACTTTATTATTGCTTTGCTTTTTTACTTTGCTTTTTATTTTACTTTGCATCTTTATATCAAAAATACCAAAATAATTATCTATCATCTCTATCAGATCTCACTCTCGTAAGTGACCGTGAAGGGATTGACAACCCCTATTCGTGTTGGTTGCGAGGAGTTATTTGCTTTGTGTAGGTACGAGGGACTCCCAGTAGCCTCCTACCTTGGATTGATACCTTGGTTCTAAAAAACTGAGGAAATACTTACGCTACTTTGCTGCATCATCCTTTCCTCTTCGGGGAAATCCAACGCAGTGCTCAACAGGTAGCAGTGTGTACAACAAGGATGACTGTGTCAAACTAAAAAGCCAAGACTCATATCATACAAGACGCTCCAAGCAAAATACATATCATGTGGTGAATAAAAATATAGCCTCAAGTAAATTTACCGATGGATTGAAAACAAAAGCTGGGATGCCATACGGGGCATCCCCAAGCTTAGATGCTTGGTTTTCCTTGAATATTACCTTGGGGTTCCTTGGGCATCCCCAAGCTTAGGCTCTTGCCACTCCTTATTCCGTTGTCCATCAAAACTTTACCCAAAACTTGAAAACTTCACAACGCAAATCTCAACAGAAAACTCGTAAGATCCGTTAGTATAATAAAAATAAATCACCACTTTAGGTAATGTTGTGAACTCATTCTAAATTTATATTGGTGTTATATATCTACTGTATTCAAACTTTTCCATGGTTCATACCCCCGATACTACCCATAGATTCATCAAAATAAGCAAACAACACATAGAAAACATAATATGTCAAAAATAGAACAGTCTGTAGTAATATGGAAATCATATACTTCTGTAACTCCAAAAATTCTAAAAAATTAGGACAACCTGGGCAATTTGTATATAAATCTTGTGTAAAAAATCAGATCAAAAGCACGTTTCTGTGATTTTCTAAAATTCTGGCATTGAACGCAAAAGTTTCTGTTTTTCAGCAAGATCAAATCAACTATCACCATAGACCATCCCAAAGGTCTTACTTGGCTCAAACACTAACTAAAACACCAAAACACAATTACTACAGAGGTAATAATGTGTATTTATTGAAAAAAAGAACCAAAAACAAAAAAACAAAAAATAAAAAATTGGGTTGCCTCCCAATAAGCACTATTGTTTAACGCGCCTAGCTAGGCATAAAACATAGATCTAGGTATTGTCATCTTTGGTATTCAATTCTTCAATTGCATGTTTAAAACCACTAGGAGATTCTTTAGGTTTATTGATAATCACACGCTATGTAGGAAATCAACAAATCCGCTTGTAGCAATTGGTTCTTTAATGATATTGACAAGGCTAGGAAAAATACTTATCATCTTAAGGTCTTTGTTTCCTTTACTAGACGATTCACCTTTATTTCTAGGAACATAAATAAACTTAGTAGATTTAGTAGGGGGAAATTCGGTGTAGTTTTAACAGCGGCAAAAGCGGAATCCAACTTGGTAATAATATCTTCTAATTTATCAATTCTAGAAGAACCTTGATCTCTTTTCTCATTAACTATATGTTCCTTTTCCTTTAGATTCTTTAAAGTAATTCCCACCTTTGATCCAATTTGAGTAATGTGATTATGAATCTTTTAATCCAAATTTTCAATAAGCTCAACGGTAGAAATCTTATTATCAACAATATCAAGCCTTTGCATCACATGTTCCAAAGTTAAAATTGTTTCATTAACCATGAGTGGTGGTGATCCTACCAAATCTATCATAGCATTGTAAGCATACAAAGTATGGCTACCCAAGAAATTACCCCCAGTAACGGTATCTAGCACATATCTATACCAATTAGTAACACCCACATAAAAATTACGGAGGAGAACGGTAGTAGATTGCTTACGAGTAGATCTATTTTGAGCATTGCAAATTCTGTACCAAGCATCTTTTAAATTTTCTCCCTCCCTTTGTTTAAAATTGAGAACCTCACTTTCAGGGGTACTAATAATGGTCGAAGGACTAGCCATGATAGCCAAACAAGCGATCTAGCACACAAGGCGAACGAATAAGAGTCAATCCCTTCACGGTCACGAATAAGAGTGAGATCTAATAGAGATAGGTATAAAAGATAAATAAAAGAGCAAACTAAAGTAAATATAAATAAATTGCATCAAGGTATATTTGGGTTTTTTGGTTTACAGATCTGCAAATATATGATGGAAAATAGACCCGGGGGCCATAGGTTTCACTAGTGGCTTCTCTCTTGAAAATAGCATACGGTGGGTAAACAAATTATTGTTGAGCAATTGATAGAAAAGCGCATAATTATGACGATATCCAAGGCAATGATCATGAATAAAGGCATCACGTCTGTGACAAGTAGACCGACTCCTGCCTGCATCTACTACTATTACTCCACACATCAACTGCTATCCAGCATGCATCTAGAGTATTAAGTTCATAAGAACGGAGTAACGCCTTAAGTGAGATGACATGATGTAGAGGGATAAACTCAAGCAATATGATGTAAAACCCATCTTTTATCCTTGATGGCAACAATACAATGCATGCCTCGCTACCCCTTCTGTCACTGGGTGAGGACACCACAAGATTGAACCCAAAACTAAGCACCACTCCTGTTGCAAGAAAAACCAATCTAGTTGGCCAAACCAAACTGATAGTTCGGAGAGAAATCCGGAGATATCTTAATCATGCATAAAAGAGTTCAGAAAAGACTCAAATAATATTCATAGATAAACTGATCATAAATCCACAATTCATCGATCTCAACAAACCCACCACAAAAGAAGATTACATCAAATAGATCTCCAAGAACATCAAGGATAACATTGTACTCGTAGGTCTGTGGTAAACTACTCACGCATCATCGGAAGGGCAGCAAGGTTGATGTAGAGGCCCTATGTGATCCAATCCCCCTCCGATAGATCGCTAGAAAAAGCCCCAAGATGGGATCTCACGAGAACAGAAGCTTGCGGCAGCGGAAAAGTATTTGTGTGGACGCTTCTGATGTTTGGGGAATATTTGAGAATTTATAGAGGTGGAGCTAGGGTTAGAGGACCCATGAGGGGCCCACAAGCCTGCCCCCCGGGGCGTGCCCTAGAGGCTTGTGGCCTCCTTGGGACTCTTCTGGCCCTCTCTCCAAGTCACGTAGGTGTCTTGTGGTCCAAGAAAAATCATCATAAAGTTTTATTCCGTTTGGACTTCGTTTGATATTCCTTTTATGTAAAAGTCAAAAACAAAGAAAGACAGAAACTGGCACTGGGCTCAGGGTTAATAAGTTAGTCCCAAAAATAATATATAATAGCATATTAATGCATATAAAACATCCAAAATAGATAATATAATAGCATGGAACAATAAAAAATTATAGATACGTTGGAGACATATCAGGGCCCACGGGGGTCTCCTCCACCGCCTCTTCGCTCTATAAATCCTCAGAAATTCTAGAAACCCTAGGGGAGCAGACGAAACACAATTCCAGCCGCCGCAAGTTCCAGAACCAAGAGATCCAATCTACACCATCACGGAGGGGTGCATCATCCTCATTGGTGCCTCTCCTATTATGCGTGAGTAGTCCACCATAGACCTACAGTGTCTCAGAGGAAATAACTAGATGGCTTTCTCTCTCTCTTTCATTCTCAATACAATGGTCTCCTGGGATCCGATGAAGATCGAGTTTATGATCAGTTTCTATCCATGAAAGTTATTTGAGTTTTCTTTCATCTCTTATATGCATGATTAGTTATAGCTTCGTATTTCTTCTTCAAATCTTTGGTTTAGTAGGCCAACTAGATTGATTTTTCTTGCCATGGGAAGAGGCGCTTTGTGATGGGTTCGATCTCCTCATCTAGTGACAGAAGGGGTAGCGAGGCATGCATGTATCATTGCTATTAAGGACAATAAGATGGGGTCTATTCCTACATGAATAGATCTTGTCTACATCATGTCATCGTTCTTATTGCATTACTCCATTTCTCCATGAACTTAATACACTAGATGCATGCTGGATAGCGGTCGATTGTGGAGTAATAGTAGTAGATGCAAAATCATTTCGGTCTACTAATCTTGGAAATGATGCCTATATAATGATCATTGCCTGGATATCGTCATTATTATTTGATCTTTTATCAATTGCCCAACAGTAATTTGCTTACCCACCGTATGCTATTTTCTCGAGAGAAACCACTAGTGAAATCTACGGCCCTCGGTTCTATCTTTTATCATGTTGCTTTTCGATCTATTTTTCATCGCTTTTGTTCTCAGACTATTATTCCAAAAACCCAAAAATACCTTGCTGCATTTTTTATTTGCATAATTTATTTCGTGTTTTATTCAGATCTATTTATCCAAACTCATACTATTTAATCTATCTTTTTACCGGGAGGGATTAAAAACCCCTCTTACGCGTTGGGTTGCAATATTTTGTTCTTTGTGTGCAGGTACCATTTACATAGTGTTGCTTGGTTCTCCTACTGGTTCTATAACCTTTGTTTCATAACTGAGGTAAATACCTACCGTAGCTATACTGCATCATCCCTTCCTCTTTGGGAAAATACCGACGCGGATATGAGCAATCAAAAGGAATCTCTGGCGCCGTTGTGGGGAGACATCATCAACATCTATCAGGTACCCAATCACAAATCTCATCTCCTTGCAATTACTTTATTTGCCATTTGCCTCTCGTTTTCATCTCCCCCACTTCACAATTTTTTTGCCTTCTTTTCGTTTGCCTTTTTATTCGTTTGCTATCTTTGCTTGTGTGCCATGTGTCTTCTATTTGCTTGCATCTTCACTTGCTAAAAATCTATTGATATGGGTCCTCATTCACTTGATAATCTTTTTAAAAGATCCAATTATGATGAACCAATTGTTAGTGAATTGAGTTCACTAGATTATATTTATGAAGTTTTGCTTGAAATCCGTGAATCTAAAAATTGTCATGAAGTGCTAAAAGAGGAAATTTATGAAGTGATTCATGTCGGTGGAAATGACACCTATGGGGTCACTGGGATCCCTTCTACGGTCGGCGAGCGCGGGGTCGTGAGAAGAGCAGGTTTAGGAGCTAGCACAAGGATCGTTTACCCAGGTTCAGGCCGCGAGGATGCGTAAAACCCTAGTCCTGCTTTGGTGGATGTATTTCAGAGTGTTCTTGAGCTCTCGAACAAGCTATGGTGGCTGCGTAGTTCAAAAGAGCCGAATCCCTCTCCTGGTCGCCCCGGGCCTCCTTTTATAGGAAAAAGGGGTTGCCACAGTGGCACACAGGAGGTGGAAAGGCGTACAGTGCGCGAGCTTAACGCTTGTCATTACGGGACAAACCGCATTCAATGCGCTACTTAGGTGTCCATTAGCTTTATCGGGGATGGGAACGAGGCCCGTCCCGTCTGTCGCCGCTCCGCCTCGCTTCGACACGCGCCCAGGCCAGCGATGCGTGTGGTGCCATGTAGGCAAGCAGGCTGCTGAGGTGGCGTGGTGGTGGGGCCTTCACGAAGATCTGCATGCCACCATGCAGGTGCTTGCTGAGTTGGCCTGGAAGCCGCGTGTTGCCACGCAGGTGCCTGCCCAGCTGGTTGGGCTGGCAGCTGCATGCGAATGGCAGTGGAGTCTTGGTCGACGCGGGCCTGGCTATGGCCCCGTTGATGCCCTCGGCAAGGGTCTTGCCAGGGGCCCAGCAAGGGTCTTGCCATGGCGTTGCAGTCGTCCCCGGCAAGGCGCTTGTCGGGGGTCTTGTGGATTTCCTCAGCTAGGATCCCGCCGAGGGTTGCCGTCTTCTAGTCCTCATCTGATCTCATATGTTTATGATCTTGACGAAGATCTGCATGCCACCACAGAGGCGCCCCCCGAGCCTTGGTTCCAATGTAGTTGGTGGCGGCGTTTGGAACCCTTGGGCTCAAGGGTGCCTCGCTCACGGGCGTTGGGCAAGCTGCCGGCAAGAAGGGTCATGAGGCCGCCCCGGCAAGGGTCTTGCCGGGGGATTCCATCTCGCCCCCTTGCTGTCTTGTGTTTCTGGTCTTAGCGTTGTCTCAGTTGTCTTGTGCTTCGGCTCTTCTCCGGCTTCCCTCCTCTGCCCTGCTTAGTGTGGCCGTGGCGCGCGGCTCTGACTGCCCGTGCACGAGTAAAGGGGTCAAAAGGAGAGCCCTACTTTTCTACACCGACAATTCAGGATAGCTCCTTGAATGAAAAGCATGATTGCAATTGTGTTACTATAAATTCCGTTAGTGTCAATTGTGCTAAGACTATGCAAAACCCCAAGCTTGGGGATGCTAAGTTTGATATGTCCACTACTTATTGCAATGTTCATGATTGGGGTGACTCTTCTTACGATCTTGAAAATTTATTTAAGCCTCATGATGAATATGTTTGAGATAATATTGAAAGTGGGTTTGGAAGAGTGTCAACTCTAGGTAATAATGATCCCACTACTTTGGAGAATGATCAATCTTATGAAATTTTTAATGAAAGTGGGCTTGGATAGGTCATGACTTTATTTGATGATCCCACTATTTTGGAAGAGGGTCAACTTTGCATGCATGTGGATCATACAAAGAAAATTTTATTTGATAGCTATATTGTTGAATTTGATTATGATCCTACATGTAATTATTATGAGAGAGGAAAATATGGTTGTAGAAATTCTCATGTTCGTAAATTACCTCTCTTCATATTGAGATTGCTATTGTTTCTTCCTCCTTCCTTGCATATGCTAGATATTTCTTGTCTTGATAATTTGTTTGCTTATAAAATTCCTATGCATAGGAAGTATGTAAGACATAAATGTGTTTGTCACATGTTTTATGTTGCTCTCTTTGTGTTTCAATTATTATCTTTTACGTGAGCATCTTATGCCTAGCTAGGGGCATAAAACGATAGTGCTTGTTGGGAGGCAACCCAATGAATAAAATTTATTTTTGCCTTTTTCCTTATGTTCTTGAGTGTTTGCAAAATTATGCAACTGTTATGATTGTGTTTTTATATTTTAGTTAGTGTTTGTGCCAAGTAAAGCCTATGGGATCATGTTGGGTGATAGTTGATTTGATCTTGTTGAAAATGTAAACTTTTTAAGGCCCAAAGCAGAATTTAAAAAAATCACAGAAGCGACGAAAAATTCTGAAATTTTAACACAATATTTATATACAAATTTCCTACGTTTTCATAAATTTTCAGAATTTTTGGAGTTACACATGTATGGTTAGAGTCCAGATTACTACTGATTGTTCTGTTTTTGACAGATTCTGCTTTCATTGCATTGTGTGCTTAGTTTGATGAATCTATAGATTTTATCGGGGGGTGTAAGCCATGGTAAAGTTGGAATACATTAGGTATAATTCAATAATAAAATATGAATGGGTTTGCAACAGTAATTAGAATGGTGATTTGATTTATTATACTAATGGATCTCACGAAGGTTTTGTTAAGTTTTGTGTGATTGAAGTTTTCAAGTTTTGGGTGAGATCACGATGGATTAAGGAATAAGGAGTAAGAAGAGCCTAAGCTTGGGGATGCCCATGGCACCCCAAGATAATATTCAAAGAGAAACAAGCAACTAAGCTTGGGGATGCCCCAAAAGACATCCCCTCTTTCTTCTAACGACCATCAGTATTTTACTTGGAGCTATATTTTTATTCGTCACATATCATGAGTTTTGATTGGAGCGTCTTGTATTATTTAAGTCAAGTATACTTGTTGGACACACCTATTTGAGAGAGCCAAAATTATGCTATGATTTGTTAGAATTTCTATTTATTCTTCACTTAAATTTTTTTATCTATGGAATTGCTCTAGTGCTTCACTTATATCTTTTTGAGCATGGTGTGCTTTATTACTTTAAGTAAATACTCTCATGCTTCACTTAGATTTACTTGAGAGTTAGTAAATTTTTGAAGAAATTCTCTCATGATTCACTTATATTATTTTGAGAGATAAAAATCTTTATGCTCATGTTGTAGGATCGAAAGTATGTCTAGAGGGGGGTGATTAGACTACTTGACCAAATAAAAACTTATCCTTTTCCCAATTTTAGTCTTTGGCAGATTTTAGCGATCTTAGCACAAGTCAAGCAATCTTAACACAATTCAAGCAAGCATGCAAAGAGTATATGAGCAGCGGAAAGTAAAGCATGCAACTTGCAAGAATGTAAAGGGAAGGGTTTGGAGAGTTCAAACGCAATTGGAGACACGGATGTTTTTGTCGTGGTTCCGATAGGTGGTGCTATCGTACATCCACATTGATGGAGACTTCAACCCACGAAGGGTAATGGTTGCGCGAGTCCACGGAGGGCTCCACCCACGAAGGGTCCACGAAGAAGCAACCTTGTCTATCCCACCATGGCCTTCACCCACGAAGGACTTGCCTCACTAGCGGTAGATCTTCACGAAGTAGGCGATCTCCTTGCCCTTACAAACTCCTTGGTTCAACTCCACAATCTTGTCGGAGGCTCCCAAGTGACACCTAGCCAGTCTAGGAGACACCACTCTCCCCAACACTCAACTCTCTCTCACAGGATTTGGATTTGGTGGAAAGAAGATTTGAGTGGAAAGCAACTTGGGAAGGCTAGAGATCAAGATTCATATGGTAGGAATGGAATATCTTGGTCTCAACACATGAGTAGGTGGTTCTCTCTCAGAAATAGCAAGTTGGAAGTGTAGGTTCGTTCTGATGGCTCTCTCCACGAATGAAGAGGAGGTGGAGGGGTATATATAGCCTCCACACAAAATCTAACCGTTACACACAACTTGCCAAACTCGGTAGGACCGAATTGGTAAACTCGGTCAGACCGATTCAAAGAAATCTAGTGACCATTAGGATTTTTGGTGGGACCGACATGCAACTCGGTAGGACCGATGTGATTAGGGTTAGGGCATAACGTAATCTCGGTGAGACCGATTACACAAACTCGGTGGGACTGATTTTGGTAATAAGCTAACCAGAGAGTTGGTCAGGTAAACTCGGTGGGACCGATTCGCTCATTTCGGTGAGACCGAAATGTTACGAAAAGGAAATAGGGAGTTTACATTGCAATCTCGGTGGGACCGATCGCTCATCTCGGTGGTACCGAAACGTTACGAAGGGAAACAGAGAGATTACAATCCCATCTCGGTGAGACCGAGATCCCTATCGGTGAGACCGATTTGCCTAGGGTGTGTGGCAGTGGCTATGACATCTCGAACTTCGGTGGCGCCGGATAGAAAGAATCGGTAGGGCCGAGTTTGACTTTTGGTTTAGGTCATATGTGGATATCGAAAGTAGTTGAGGGTTTTGGAGCATATCACTAAGCAATCGTGTAGAGCAAGAAACTCATTAAGAAACACCTCATCCCTCCTTGATAGTATTGGCTTTTCCTATAGACTCAATGTGATCTTGGATCACTAAAATATAAAATGTAGAGTCTTGAGCTTTTGAGCTTGAGCCAATCCTTTTATCCTTAGCATTTTGAGGGATCCACATTTCTCATCCATGCCATGCCATTCATTGAGCTTTTCCTGAAATATTCATATTGGAATGATGTTAGCTCAATGAGCTATATGTTGTTAGGAATTACCAAAACCACGTAGGGATAGTTGCACTTTCAATCTCCCCCTTTTTGGTAATTGATGACAACATATAGATCAAAGCTTCGACAAATGATAATAAGAGTGAAAAACATTGTCTCTTTGAGAAGTATGTGATAAGCAAGAGCTCCCCCTAAATTTGTGCATAGTTTAAGATTTGCTTTGGACTGCAAATGCACAAAGAGTTTAGGCTCATGGGTTACTCTTCCATGTCACATACATCTTGGTGGAGCGCTCAAAATGATAATGATTGAATACATGCACTCTTCACCAAGCAAAGTGAATGATCATATAAAGATAAACGAGATAATGTCATCCAACAAGCATAAATGTAGCATATGATCAAACACTTGATCATCCAAGTATCACATGTATATAAAGTATTTCAAACAAGCGAATAAAGTTCAACCACCAAAGCAAGAGAGAATAAAAAGCAACACTCTCTCTCGAAGCCTATGATCTATACATTTTTCTCCCCTTTGGCAAAAAGTTACCAAAAGTTCATAGAAAATGCATAGCACTAGATCGACTCTCGTGCTTGATCTTCGTGTGGTGGTGTAGAGAGAACGCCATGACGAAACCATCAGTTGATGTAGATGGAGCTGGTGGAGTAGGTCTTTGGAGCTGGTGTACTTGAAGGCATGGCAGTGCAGAGATGAAGTGGCTCACAGTGTTTGTCACTGCACTGCAGCTGATCTTCTGAGCTCTAGGCACTCCGCAAATGCCTCAGTGGATGTCTTGCCCTTCCTCTCCTGCATATCATCCTGAAGCTGCTCAACAACAGTCTGGATCTCAGTTACCTTCACATCCAAGTCATAGAACTTCTGCTCCATGATCCTCTCCAAGCTCTCCTGGTTTCGAGTCAAGGTGGCCAGCCGCTTCTCAATCCTCAGAGTGGATGCAATCAAGTAGCCAAGTTGATATTGTTTGCTCTTCAGAAAGTACTGAGATGCCTCTTCCATTGTTGGCATCTTGGTAGCCTTCTCTGTCCTTGCCTTCTCCTTCTTAGCTTGTGCTTGCACTGAAGATGGTTCATCTTCATCCATAACCACTTGGTTATCCTCAAAGTCTAGATAGATAGGCATGTGCTCCTTGTCCAACAAGTATGTGCCTGTGCCCATCTTGGAGTTAATCAGCTCCTGGATCTATGGGGCATACCCACAGCTTCTCTTCTGGTCAGCTGCTGTCCTCTTGATAGTCTCAACTATGAGGCTCATGACCTTCAATTTCTGTGGCACATCAAATTAATGTAGCAAGTTTATTGCATGGCCTCTGATCATGTTGTGGTCACCTGACTTGGGCAATAGAGTGTGCCCGAGGATCCAGTTGATGGTTGGCAATCTTGGACAAGATAATGTACGAGATCCAAACTTATGTGACTCAACCGCAGCATCTCGGGATCTCCTTGTACATATGTGCCATAGTGTTGTGATCCATCTTCTTCTTGGCATAGACATCCAAGTCATCTTCCTTCTCCTTAGGTGCATTGATCAGATTAGCCCATTCTTCAATAGTTGATTGGTACCTTGTACCTTGAGACATCCATACTATCCTCGCCATCTGGATAGAAGTGTCTTTGTGGAGTAGAATTGCATTATGAGCTCATCATTCCACTTTGTGAGCTTTTGCCCAACAAAGTCCTGCAACTCCACAAGCACTGAAACTGTCATACACACTGTGATAGTGTTCTTCATTCTCCTTCATGTAGGTCCAGTCTACCCACCTCATGTCACACACACTATAGGCTTCTTGTCCAACAACACTGCCTCTCATAAAAATCCTGCTATTCCTTAGTATGGAACCTGTAGTCAACAGCAGTCCTCCTTCCGTGGCATATGGATCTCGACTCTCTCCATAGCCTCAATCCTCGAGTCTCTCTAATCTTCATGTTCTCAGCTACATGATGGGCATCATTATGATCTGGAATCTTTGGCTTCAACTTTCTCAGGACATGCTCTTCATCTTCTTCTTCAGCAACAATTTCAGGCACTGGGGCCTTGTTCTTCTCAGCAGCTGGAATGTTCCTGGTACTCCTCTTAGGTGCAGTCTTGGGCTTGGAGGCAGCTTTGGGTGCTTCTTTGGGCTTAGATGATGCAGCCCCTGACCTAATAGCATCACCCATAAGCTTCTGAGCCTTGGGTGCTGGTGCAGCAACCTCTTCTTCCTCTTCCTCTTCCATCATGGAAGGCTTTCCAATAACTCTGGCCATGGTCTTTTTGACCCTTTCCTTCCTTTTCTTCCCTTCTGCAGCAGCCTCTTTGGGTTCAGCTTCCAAAGATGCTTGAGTGGAAGCTCTGGCTTTAGACATGGGCTGTCTTCCTGCTGGCATTTTGGTCTTCATACCAGGCTTAATGGAAGCAGCTGTGCCATACTCCTTTTTGAGCAATTTCTTCTAGGAGGTAGCCTCATGCTCAACTGCCACATAGTCTTCATCCTCAGATTCTAAGGTTTTCTTCTTTCTGGTCCTGGTGGCAGCTTTAGGTAGGTTGCTTGGGGTGCTCCTGTTACCCTCATCTGAGGTGCTAGAGGGACTAGTGCCCTCACTCATTTGAATCTGCTCCTCTTCCATGTTCTGGCTGTCACTTTGATCAGACATGTTGCAAACACTGACTGCTGACCCTGTGAATAGATATAGATGAGATAGAGTGGATGAGCATCACAAAATACAGAGGTTTTTGCAAAAGAATGATTCAAAAACTTAGTTTTAGTTTTCCACAAAGCATTTCGGATCAACCGATTTGCAAACTCGGTGATACCGAAGCAGCTTTTGGAACCTAAACTAGTGAACTCGGTCAGACCGAGTCACAGTTCGGTGGCACCGAGACTGCTAGGGTTTCACAAAGTCTTGAACTCGGTCACACCGATTTGCAATTCTCGGTCAGACCGAGAACCACATGTGCAATGGCCTTAGCCTAATCGGTGGAACCGAAGTTCTAAAACCCGGTGGGTCCGAGATGGTTTCGTGAAACCTAACCCTAAATTTTCAATTCACCTCTAATCTATGGATTGTTTTTGACTGGATAGAGTAGTTTTAATCGTGGCAAGAATCATGATGAACACAATGTGCTAGGAATCGACGGGATAGCATCGCGTGATCGAGTCCATACCCTAGCTTGGCGATGAACTCTGCCACAAACGGGCGAGGTTGAATTCCGCCGACGGGCGCGGAGACCAACGACTGGAGGCGGCTAGCGACGAGGAGGACGATCCGGAGACCCTGGAGGCAGAGCGAGCTATGCGCGGGCGAAGGGGTTTGGAGAAAGTTACCAAAATTTTGCCCGTGAGTATATGTAGCCCGACCCTGTCAGTGTGACTGAGTGGAAGAACTCGGTGGCACCGAGATGCATAACTGTTGACAGTTACAGCAACTCGTTGTGACCGAAGTGTTCAAATCGGTTGCACCGAGATTGAAAACCTAGATCGACTTAGTGATCTCGGTATGACCGAAATGAAGGAATCAGTCGGATCAAACGCACAAAGAAGTTTTGGAAGTTTAAGTCTATGACTTAATCGGGACTCCGAGTGCTCCTCACCTGCCGGTGTCAAAACCGCGGATCTCGGGTAGGGGGTCCCGAACTGTCGTCTAAGGCGGATGGTAACAGGAGACAGGGGACACGATGTTTACCCAGGTTAGGGCCCTCTCTATGGAGGTAATACCCTACTTCCTGCTTGATTGATCTTGATGATATGAGTATTACAAGATTTGATCTACCACGAGATCGTAGAGGCTAAACCCTAGAAGCTAGCCTATGGTATGATTGTCATATATCTCTATCGACTAGCCTGGCCTTGGTTTATATAATGCACCAGAGGCCTAGGATAACAAGAGTCCTAACCCGAATCGCCGGGTGGGGAGGAGTCCTTGTCTTGATCGCCAAGTCTTATGGAATCTTCCTTGTATGCGGCAAATGTCCGGACCGCCCATGAGTATACGGCCATGGGGTCCTTGGCCCAATCTAACAGATCGGAGATGACGTGGTGAGTACCCCTAGTCTAGGACACCGTCAGTAGCCCCCTGAACCGGTCTTCAAGTTTAGGGACACTCCTCGATTCTTCCGAACCGTTCTTCATCTTCAGTCGTCGGTCTTGAAAACTGGTTCAACAAATCTTGTCATCTTCGATCTTGAGGATCGCCGAAGTGCATCCAAAGAGTTTACACGTTGGGTATCCGAGGGGCCCCTTTATGTTTCCGGCCCTTATCAATGCCTTGTTATTTTTATGCCACACCTCGGGTTTGAAGTTGTTCCCGGGCGGCAGCGTCCTCTTGCGTCCGAGCTCCAACGCCGGACTGCATTCGAGGTATCTTTTGCAGCCGAGCACCAACGCCGGACCGCTTCCCAGCTCTAACGCCGGAATGTATCCGAGATCCAACGCCGGACTATGTATCCGAGCTCCAACGCCGGATTGTATCTGAGCTCCAACGCCGGATTTGTATCCGAGGTGTCGAATCACCTCGGTTCAAAGAAGTTTGAAGGAGTTTAGCCAGCTTAATGCCGAAATGCCCAGAGTGGAGCCAGCCCACTAGCACCCGAGCTTTATGTCGGATCGCCTGAGGTGGTGCACCACCCGAATGTGGGCCGATTTTGTCAATATTTTTGATTGGTGCAATTTATTCTGCTGCCGAGATACATAGCCGATAGCCCTCAAGGTGGGTATCGGTCTAAAAACCCGAGATGCACATGAAGGATGACATAAGACCGCTGATCCTCAGAGTCACCGTGAGACTCGAGGTTGATTTGCAAAATCGGTCCGAGGATCAAGTCCTGGCTTCAGCCCGAGAATACTTCGACACAAAAGCGGCGTGCTTTCGGTCCTCAAGACTCTCGGGTTGAGTGCGGCCGACCAACCCGAGGATCAAAATCTCCTCGGAGATCAGATTACACTTAAAATTTTCTGCATTGGACAGGCAATGCAAGAGCTCCCCGAGACACTGGTCGGGTGGCAACACCAGATCAAGGGATCAATGTGCCCCTTTAATATTTGTAAATAATAAGCCCGAAGCCCAGTAGCCCCCGAGCCTTAATGCGGGCATGGGTGGCCGAATTAAGGATTGATATCCATAGTAAAATCACAAACTATGTGTAATGACTCTATGTATCCAAGTACTTTACGTCATTAATGCTCGGATCCGCATTGTACAAAACTTTGTTGACCGACCATCGGCTTCCACCTCCTCGGCCCATAGCCGAGGAGTGTTTGTCCTACTTTATAAAGCCTTTATGAGGGCAAAGATTTACAACAAACAAGGCAATGCCGCCATACGGTTTTATAAACAAAGGTACGCAGAGAGATATGTTATATTACTGTTTATCGGAAGAAATGTCTTCCAAAGAAAATAGTCCCGCTTATCGGTTCCTTTCTTTTGGGTTGTCATGCTAAGCATGATCATGAAACCTCAGCTCCAATGTAAGAGCAAAATATCGAGGATTTAGTTTGGGAGGCGATTAATAGCCCCGGTAGTGTTCGGCGTGACGATCGAGGTCAAGCCGTAAACACTTCGGCCATTGTTATGAATGGCCCGTCGTTTAACACTGTCATCGGATCGCTGACCCATTTACGCTTATTGTGACAGTCAGTTTTCGGCTTTCTCCGCTGAGGTGCTTAACCATGTGAGCTAGAAGCACAATCGCAGTGGTTCTCCCTTTGCACACCTAGCCGAACAAAGCGGAACGTAGGAGGCAAGCGCAGGAGCCGGGCAACCCAACTATTGACCGAAGACACAATTCGAAACCGATGCATATATAGCAATATCCGAGAATGTTTTTGCCGAATCTCTAAAGGTGTCCGGCATTGCCTTTGCGAGACATGTGCTGAAAACACACAAATAGTTTAAAAAGTGCCATAAGCTTGAAAACCAAAAAACGTCAAGAAAACTTGACGTCCGAACGAGATCAAGTGTTCGGTGCCAATCCAAAAATTGGCCTTAGCAAAAGAAGTGCTTCTGTCGTGCTTTAACATGATACATCCTATCTCAAGACTTCAAGCGGGTCAGCCTACGGCTTCAACCTCCTATCCCGAGGGCGGAGTACTTCTCATTAGGCCAGTTTAGCAAACTAAACTCTAGCGGCTTTGAGAGAGAAATTAGGCTCCCCGGCTAGTGACCACACGCTCGTGTCGAAAAAAGGAGTGATAAATAATAATAATAATAATAATAATAATAAAACTTTGCAACGACTAAGAAGAAGAACACTTATCATAAAACGGCTCATATAAATTTAAGAGCCCCCAGTGACTTGGGTAAAAGAATGATTGCATGTACCGAAGTACTTATATCATATCTATGTTCAACCGAACTTTAAACGCGTCTTAACCGACCGTCGGCTTCTCCCTCTTCGGTCAAGGACCGAAAAGTGTTATGTACTCCATCTGCCGAGAATATCGACGGTGTTTCCAATAACCAGGCAATCAGGCCATAAGGCTGTAACAGACAAAGCGCGCTTAGGGAACTTATGCTATATTACTGCGAAGTGTAAGAAGCATCTTCGAAGAAAATAGTACCCCCACCGATACCTTTCTTCGGTGCTCATTGTTATTATGAGACTTGTGCAATAGATTTTTTGTACTCATGAGTTCCGTTGTGTGCCGACCATCATTGAAAACTATAAGAGCGCTAGCTTTCGGCTTCACCTAGTCTGAGGTCCGGCTCGGATGACCCGATCGTGACAATCGCAGAGGTGCTCCCTTTACTCCCTAGCCGAACAATCGGGAACGTAGGGGTAAACACAGGAGCGAGGCAACCCAGCTTGCAAATCGCTTAAGTCAATATGGTGCATATTGTATGGCGTAATACACGAACAAGGAACGAAGCCGCATAAGTATAATCATATGCAAGAGGAAAAGCTTCATGAAGGAAGCCCCCAAATGAATTGGGTATTTGAATTTGTCCGTCACAAACAAAAGTTTGGACAAGGAAATCTTTACAAGCAACTTTTTTCCAAAAAAAAGTATAATGCTTGATCGAACCGAACACCAGTTAAAATTTTAAAACTTTGAGCATGAAGGCAACTTAGCTGGTTAATGTGTTCAGTATTGATGACGTGGTCCGAGCTTGATGTGGGACAAGGTTCCATCCCCCAAGCCGGTCCCGAGGTGGCGGAGCAAAGAGCTCGGCACTCCGAAGTAGTGACATAGCACGGTCAATGCACGCCGGCAGAGTGATGCTGAGGTCACCGCATGGGGTAATGAAGTGTTGATGAAGCCCCCGTCCGGTACCGAGGTGACGCCAAAGGATATAGTCACGGGTGGATCATTTTCCTGTACAAAAATAGTGCAGACTAGGGATGATAGTAATAATTTAAAAAAATGTTGCATAATAAATAATTTATGCAAAGTGAGTAATAAAAGAAATATGGCCTAGCGCCGAAGTCAATGTCGATGCAGGTCGTCGGCGTAATGCAATAAAGGCGTGGCAAAGCCTGAATTCACAGGTCGGTCCGAAGTTACGGATGCGGCGTTAACGAGACTATGTACGAAACTGACCGAACCATCATGCGACCGTCGATAATGCGGCCATCATTTGATAGACCTATGTACATATGATGGACAAACCAGAGTAATAATTCCTTGGAAAAAATTAACCCAAACAAGCAAAAAAAATACTAGGATTAATAGCACCTGGTTTATTTGTTGTAGCAATCCGAAGGAAGGTGATTCCCAAAATTGGGACTCGATCCAGACACCCATTGCCCGAGGTAAAGCCCTCGGTCCAGCTAATCGTGACGAAGCTGGTCGGCTGGTGACGCCAAAGTCACCGGAGTAGGTTGATGAAGAGATGGCGAAGCCCCCGGTCCAGCCGAGATGTCGGAGCCTCGATGTCGTGGAGTGATGAGTCGAAGTAGGTCGGCGTGATGGACACCGGCTCGAAGAGCAACGGTGCGGCCCTGCCGATGCAGGTCGTGGCGTGGTTAATGCCGGCTTGATGAAGTGACCGTGCGGCGGTGCCGATGTGCCTGCTCCGTGTAATCCATGGGGCGGCGATGTTGGTGATGATTTATCCTTTCCGATGTCAACTCTTGTTCGCTTGCCGAGATGATGATCCGAAGAAGTTGAGCTCGGCTCAACAAAGTGACGACGTGTTTAAGCGCAGGTCGGCGCCGTGGAGCAATATTGCGGACTGGTTTAACACCAGCATGATGTTGAAGATCATATTCAAAAGATTTTAAAGTTAGTGGGATGTGTTCGGAAACAAAACACAACACCCCATACAAAACTTCCTTCAAAAGGATGTCCGAAATCCCGTTCATAAAAAGATTTAACTCGGGTCGGATTCGTTTTTGCAGTGAAAACAGATCCGAAAAGTGATGCACTAATCGGAAGGTTCCCGGAGTTTGGACGGTCGGATCGAGCTGAAATTTTGAGGGGTGGTAGATATAGGAATTCCGCAGCTGATCAAAGGTTGGATCTTCCAAACGAAGTCCGAGCTAGAAGCTGGACACCACGCCCTAAACTCGTCCGGATTCTCGTCCAGATTCAATGCGGCTCCGGTATATCGGAGATTGCCAGAGATTCCTCCATCGGAACTCGACAAAATTTTCCAGGGTTGTTGTAGACTCAATTCCGCACAATTCCACTGAAGCAATCGTTAAAACGACACTTGAGGAGGCGGTGGCGGCGGAAACAAGTTCGCTGTCCAGAAAAACAGTACAGTCGCCCGAGGGCAATGTTGACGTTGAGCCCCCGGGCTCCCTGGATGATTCCTCCATGATCTTGATAGAGATCGGAGTTGATGTTGATGAAGGCCCTCATCTGAACATGATGATCGGAGGTAGGCGCAGCCCTTGGTCGAACCAAGGTGACCAATTGAAATTTTGGTAGCGAAGATCTTAGAAATCGTAGATTGATCTGGTGGGCCATCGACCTTTTGCCGAACACACAGCGGAACTCTCAATGAAAGCACCAATGTCGGTGTCAAAACCGGGCGGACTCGGTAGGGGTCCCGAACTATGCGTCTAAGGCGGATGGTAACAGGAGACAGGGACACGATGTTTACGCAGGTTCGAGCCCTCTCTATGGAGGTAATACCCTACTTCCGGCTTGATTGATCTTGATGATATGAGTATTACAAGAGTTGATCTACCACGAGATTGTAGAGGCTAAACCCTAGAAGCTAGCCTATG
The DNA here is from genome assembly GCA_021605145.1 of Aegilops bicornis. Taxonomy (NCBI): domain Eukaryota; kingdom Viridiplantae; phylum Streptophyta; class Magnoliopsida; order Poales; family Poaceae; genus Aegilops; species Aegilops bicornis. Next base: position 1,071,454 of record JAHIAL010000069.1, read on the forward strand.
GTATGATTGTTGTATATCTCTATCGACTAGCCTAGCCTCGGTTTATATAATGCACCAGAGGCCTAGGATAACAAGAGTCCTAGCCGAATACGCCGGTGGGGGAGGAGTCCTTGTCTTGATCGCCAAGTCTTGCGGAATCTTCCTTGTTTGCAGCAGCTGTCCGGACTGACCCATGAGTATATGGCCATGGGGGTCCTCGGCCCAATCTAACAGATCGGGAGATGACGTGGTGAGTACCCCTAGTCCAGACACCGCCACTCACACAGTGGTTGAATCTGACTTGATCAAATTTTGTGATGTAGCATGAATAGAGTTTGAGACGAGAAGAGCATAGATAGCTAGAGAATGTTCTTAGGCATTCTTGTCCATCCACTTGGCCAAAGAAAAAGAAACCAATCAATCAAAACAACAAGTGGATGTCCTCGAATGAGTAAATATGCAACCAACATGCTCACACAATAAAATAGCAAATGAAATATGTGAGAAAGCATGCACAAACAATTCTAGCATCTATCAAACAATTGGCGATGACTAGGTCATCTATATATGAGTATATTGATTTAGGAGTCAAATGAGAACATTTGATCATAGGTCATACTCATCGTTTAAGCTCAAGTGGGGTTACCACTTTTACATAATGCATTGATGTGTTCACACCATTAGAGTTGCTTTGACTCAATTCTTAGAGTTAAGCTCCCCTAGATGTGAGATCCCCCTTTAGAGGGATGAACTAACCTTGGGTTTTGTCGTTGATGTCTTCATGTAGGTGTTGATGATATGGATGCTCAATGTTGATGTAGATCATTTGGAGCAATCCCTTGGATTGAGTTGCACTTTCAATACCTTCACGGTTTAGTCCCACAAGGAACAAACAAGGATATCGATAGACATAGAGTGATGCACACACAAGATGATGTCTATGAAAGCATTAGGTTACCTTGTCCCTTGTCTTACCAACAAGAGGGTTTGTGACTCCTTGAACTAGTGCAAGATGTGGAAGTTGATTGCACTTGTTGTTGCCAAAATGATATGAGTGAAATATGTTGGCGGAGTCACCCTCAAGAACTCTCTAGTTCTTCTTCTTCGGGATTCACATCATCTTGATGGGAATCCTTGGAGTTGTAATCGTGCTTGATGAAGTAGAACTTGACGTAGTCTTGGGAACCCACTTGACCAAGGCCTTAGGAGCTTCTTCAAATGCATCAATCTCCTCTTGAAGCTTGTCCTTGCCTTTTTGCTTATGGTCTTGTGGTGGAAGATCATCTTGAGCTTGTGTCCCCTTGAAGGAAGTAGGATCATACTTCTCTTGTTAAGGAACAAACTTCGTCTTGGGGTATTGATCTTCTTCCCACTCAGCTCCATTGGCATTGAACTTTCATTCAAAACCAAAACCTTGGTTCTTCCGGTGCCTTCCTTGCTTGCATACAATTTCCTCAAATTGCTTACTCCCGGCAAGGCTTTTGTAAACACCTTTCTCTATAATTCCCTTCAATAAGCTATTTTTCTTGCTCAAGTGTAACTTGGCTAAGAGAATCATTAGCGGAATCAAGAGAACTACTAGAAGCAACATCATTGGATTTAGCATGATTTTTGTTACTACTAAAAGAAGAATCCTTCTTGTTCTTGTTACTAGACTTGACTTGAGGCATGTAAGTAGATAAGAGTAAACGCTTGGCAATGTAAGAAAAACTTTTCTTACGGAGATCATCATTGATTGCCTTTAAGAACTCATGCTCTTGCTCAAGATTGAGCTTTTCAAAGCGTAACTTCTCATGAGTCCTTAAAAGTTCTCGATGATCTTCTAAGATAGTTTCATGAGCTAACTTAAGAGTGTTTAGTTCTTTAGTTAGAAGCTCGATCTTCTCCTTATCATTGTCATTCGTTTTATCTTGATTAGCATGATTAGTTGACGTTTCATCATAGTATTCATCACTAGAGTTGTCAACAAGTAAATCATCATCACCTAACAAGTCATCTTCATCACTATTGAAATCAACATACTCGGGATGTGTTACCTTTGGACCTTTGGCCATGAAGCATCTTACAATTCCTTCATTTGGTGAATCAAATATGTTGTAGGAGTTGGTTGACACAAGTGCTAGACCGGCAACACCTTCATCTTGAGTATATTCGGAGTCGGAGTGATAGCTTCTCTCGGAGTGATTGTCAGAGTCGGAGCTGGATACCCATTCACCAACATGAGCTTGATGTCTTCGCTCTGTGTAGCTCTTGGATGATTTGTCCTTCCTTTCTCGAATCTTTGCTTCTCCGTGAGGGTCTTCGTTCATAACGATCATCTCTACTCCTCCTCTCTCTTGGTGGTGATTCTTCTCTTCTACTTCTTCTCTTGGGTGATTCTTCTCTTCTTTGTAGGGTGTCGTACACTCATTGGAATAGTGTCCTGTCTCCCACAATTGTAGCAATTGCGCTCTCGACTAGAAGATCTTTTGTCATTGTAGGACCTTGACTTGGAGCTTCTCTCTTTGCTCCTACTCTTGTAGAATTTGTTGAAGTTCTTCACCATTAAGCTCAATTCTTCACTGAAGGTTTGTTTCTCACTTGATGATGTAGGGGCTTCACATGAGGCTTTGTAAGAACCACTTGACTTGTTGTGAAGTTCCTCCTTATCCTTGAGTGACATCTCATGAGCAACAATTCTTCCAGTGACTTCCGTTGGCTTGAGATCTTTCTAATTGGGCATCATTTGGATCAATGTGCAAACGGTATCATATTTTCCGTCCAAAGCTCTTAGGATCTTCTTGATGATGAATTTGTCAGTCATCTCTTCACTTCCTAAGCCCGCAATCTCATTTGTGATAAGAGCAAGCCTAGAGTACATTTCAGCGACACCTTTGATACGTCTCCAACGTATCTATAATTTTTGATTGCTCCATGCTACTTTATCTACTGTTTTAGGCTTTATTGGGCTTTATTTTCCACTTTTATATCATTTTTGGGACTATCCTATTAACCGGAGGCCCAGCCCAGATTTGCTGTTTTTTCCTATTTCAGTATTTCAAACAAACGGAATATCAAACGGAGTCCAAACGGAATGAAACCTTCGGGAACGTGACTTTCTCACCGAACGTGATCCAGAGAACTTGGAGTGCAAGTCAAGAAGCAACCAGAGCCTCCACGAGATAGGAGGGCGCCCCCCCTATAGGGCGCTACTGTCTCGTGGGCCCTCATGGCCACCGACGCACTTCTTCTTCCTATATATACCCACGCACTTTAAAACATCTAGGGGCACCACGAAACACAATTTCCACCGCCAGAACCTTCTCAGATCCACGTGATCCCATCTTGGAGCCTTCGCCAAGCACTTTCTGTAGGAGGGAATCAAGCACGGAGGGCCTCTACATCAACATCCTTGCCTCCGATGAGTTGTGAGTAGTTTACCACTGCACTCCACGGGTCCATAGTTATTAGCTAGATGGCTTCTTCTCTCTTTTTGGATCTCAATACAATGTTCTCCCCCTCTCCTGTGGAGATCTATTCGATGTAATCTCTTTTTGTGGTGTGTTTGTCGAGATCCGATGAATTGTGGGTTTATGATCAAGTTTATCTACGAAAAATATTTGAATCTTCTCTGAATTCTTTTATTTATGATTGAGTTATCTTTGCAAGTCTCTTCGAATTATCAGTTTGTTTTGGCCTACTAGATTGGTTTTTCTTGCCATGGGATAAGTGCTTATCTTTGGGTTCAATCTTATGTGTCCTTACCCAAAGGATGTAAAGGGTTGCAAGGCACGTATTGTATTGTTGCCATCGAGGATAACAAGATGGGGTTTATATCATATTGCATGAGTTTATCCCTCTACATCATGTCATCTTGCTTAATGTCGTTACTCGCTCTTATGAACTTAATACTCTAGATGCATGCTGGATAGCGGTCGATGTGTGGAGTAATAGTAGTAGATGCAGGCAGGAGTCGGTCTACTTGTTATGTACGTGACACCTATATACATGATCATGCCTAGATAATCTCATAACTATGCGCTTTTCTATCAATTGCTCGACAGTAATTTGTTCACCCACCGTAATACTTATGCTATCTCGAGAGAAGCCACTAGTGAAACCTATGGCCCCTGGGTCTATCTCTTATCATATTTGTTTTCAATCCACTTTTATTTGCATCTTTACTTTTTTGCATCTATATTATAAAATACCAAAAATATATTTATCTTATCATACTATCTTTATTAGATCTCACTTTCGCAAGTGGCCGTGAAGGGATTGACAACCCCTTTATTATGCGTTGGTTGCAAGTTCTCGCTTGTTTGTGTAGGTCATTGGGACTTTTGAGGAGCCTCCTCTTGGATTGATACCTTGGTTCTCAAAACTGAGGGAAATACTTATGCTACACTTTGTCTGCATCACCCTCTCCTCTTCGAGGAAAACCAACGCAAGCTCAAGACGTAGCAAGAAGGATTTCGGAGCCGTTGCCGGGGAGGTCTTCGCTCAAGTCAAGACATACCAAGTACCCATCACAAACCCATCTCCCTGGCATTTACATTATTTGCCATTTGCCTCTCATTTTCCTCTCCCCCACTTCACCCTTGCCGTTTTATTTGCCCTCTCTTTCCCAGTCTCCTCCTCTCTCTTTTTCGCTCGTTATTTGTCGCTATGTCTGAAATTGGGGAGATTATCGTCGATATGGACAATAATGATAACACAGAAAATCCCGAGGGTCCGGCCGATGAACCCCCTATCTTGCATACTAAAAAATTTCGAATCGGTAGTGGTAACATCATTGGCAAAGGTGTTATTCAAGATTTCTTTACTTGTGTCGGTGCTTTACCTTCCATGGGTTGTTCTATTCTTCATAGAACTAGTAGTCTTGCGGATGCTATCGCTATGCTTGTAGTTGAACTTGAAAGACAATTTATGCATATGCATCCTTGCATACAAAGAATTTTCCTAGAATTCTCTAATATTGAGCATTCTTCTGTTAAGCGTGCTGTTACTATATTTTTGGCTCATGAGTTTAGATTTATCATAAGAGAGGCCAAAGAAATCTTTATGCACTATAGGGTGGATGCTTGTCAGTCCTCCCATAGAAGCGATCCTCTATGATCAAGAGGAATTTAGACGTTTTCAATCTTCGGACTATGTTGCTTTTAATGAAAACCTTAGAAAAAAGGTCCCTACTGTCTTGGTTGATTGCATTAACGAGCTTAATAATGAATTTGCCCTTCGAAACAATGGTCTAGGATAATCTCTTGAGTATAGGCTCACAAGATTTTGCCAAAAGAATGCTTTTAGTGATGAAATAGTTGTGAACTATGAAGGGCCAATGGAGGAACCGTTCCTCCTGTGATTGATCTTGGGACCTTTGCCCCACTAAATTTAGCCCTTTCGATTACTTTTGCTTGCCTCAAAGAAAGCTTGCTGCTGAACGTAGAGAATATGAGATGAGCTTTCAAGATCTATCTTATTATTATGGCACTACTTAGATCTATCCTCGTTTTTATGCCTAGCTAGGGGCGTTAAACGATAGCGCTAGTTAGGAGGCAACTCAATTTTCTTTATGTTTTTTGATTTTGTTTCTGTTTAGGAATAAATAATCCATCTACCTTCTGTTTAGATGTGGTTTTATCTTTTAATTAGTGTTTGTGCCAAGTTAAACCTATTGGATCTTCTTGGATGATAGTTATTTGATCTTGCTGTAATTTCCAGAAACTTTGCGCTCAGTGCCCGAATTGTTAAAAATCACCAGAACGTGATAAAATAGTGATTCCAATTGCTGCTGATCAATAAACAAATTGTCTAGGTCGTATAATTTTGGTAGATATTTTGGAGTTCCAGAAGTTTGCGTTAGTTACAGATTACTACAGACTGTTCTGTTTTTGACAGATTCTGTTTTTCGTGTGTTGTTTGCTTATTTTGATGAATCTATGGCTAGTAAAATAGTTTATAATCCATAGAGAAGTTGGAATACAGTAGGTTTAACACCAATATAAATAAATAATGAGTTCATTACAGTACCTTAAAGTAGTCTTTTGTTTTCTTTCTCTAACGGAGCTCACAAGATTTCTATTGAGTTTTGTGTTGTGAAGTTTTCAAGTTTTGGGTAAAGCTTTTATGGACTATGGAATAAAGGGTGGCAAGAGCCTAAGCTTGGTGATGCCCATGGCACCCCAATATATTCAAGAATAGCCAAAGCCTAAGCTTGGGGATGCCCGGTAGGCATCCCTCTTTCGCCTTCGCTCATTGGTAACTTTACTTGGGGCTATATTTTTATTCACCACATGATAAGTGTTTTGCTTGGAGCGTCGTGTGTTATATTAGTTTTTTCTTTTTAGTTTACCACAATCATCCTTGCTGTACACACCTTTTGAGAGAGCCATACATAAATTGGAATTTGATAGAATACTCTATGTGCTTCACTTATATCTTTTGAGCTTGATAGTTTTACTCATAGTGCTTCACTTATATCTTTTGAGCGTGATAATTTTTGCTCTAGTGCTTCACTTAGATCTTTTAGAGCACGGTGGTATATTTGTATTAAAAGAAACTATTGATCTCTCATGCTTCACTTAGATTGTTTTGAGATTCGTTAATAGCATGGTAATTTACTTAAATATTAATATACTTGGTATTCAAGATATGTGAAACTTTCTTTTGAAGTGCGTTGAATACTAAGAAAAGTTTGATGCTTGATAATTGTTTTGAGATATGAAGATGGTGATATTAGAGTCATGCTAGTTGAGTAGTTGTGAATTTAAAGAATACTTGTGTTGAAGTTTGTGATTCCCGTAGCATGCACGTATGGTGAACCGTTATGTGATGAACTCGGAGCATGATTTATTTATTGATTGTCTTCCTTATGAGTGGCGATCGGGGACGAGCGATGATATTTTCCTACCAATCTATCCCCTAGGAGCATGCGCGTAATACTTTGCTTTGATAACTTCTAGATTTTTGCAATAAGTATATGAGTTCTTTATGACTAATGTGGAGTCCATGGATTATATGCACTTTTTCCCATCCTTCCACCATTGCTAGCCTCTCTAATACACAGACTTTTCGCCGTATCATACACCCACAATATATCTTCCTCAAAACAGCCACCATACCTACCTATTATGGCATTTCCATAGCCATTCCGAGATATATTGCCATGCAACTTTCCACCGTTCCGTTTATTATGACACGCTCCATTGTCATATTGCTAGCATGATCATGTAGTTGACATCGTATTTGTGGCAAAGCCACCATTCATAATTCTTTCATACATGTCACTCTTGATTCATTGCATATCCCAGTATACCGCCGAAGGCATTCATATAGAGTCATATTTTGTTCTAAGTATCGAGTTGTAATTGTGGAGTTGTAAGAAAAATAAAAGTGTGATGATCATCATTCTTTAGAGCATTGTCCCAAGTGAGGAAATGATGATGGAGACTATGATTCCCCCACAAGTCGGGATGAGACTCCGGACGAAAAATAAATAAAATAAAAAAAAGAAAAATAAAGAGGCCATAAAAAAGAGAAAGGCCCAAATAAAAAAAACAGAAAAATGAGAGAATAAGAGAGAAGGGGCAATGTTACTATCCTTTTACCACACTTGTGCTTCAAAGTAGCACCAAGATCTTCATGATAGAGAGTCTCTCATTTTGTAAATTTCATATACTAGTGGGAATTTTTCATTATAGAACTTGGCTTGTATATTCCAATGATGGGCTTCCTCAAATGCCCTAGGTCTTCGTGAGCAAGCGAGTTGGATGCACACCCACTTAGTTTCTTTTGTTGAGCTTTCATATACTTTTTAGCTCTAGTGCATCCGTTGCATGGCAATCCCTACTCACTCACAATGATATCTATTGATGGGCATCTCCATAGCCCATCGATACGCCTAGTTGATGTGAGACTATCTTCTCCCTTTTTGGTCTTCTCCACAACCACCATTCTATTCCACATATAGTGCTATATCCATGGCTCACGCTCATGTATTATGCGTGAAGATTGAAAAAGTTTTGAAAATGTTAGAGTATGAAACAATTGCTTGGCTTGTCATCGGGGTTGTGCATGATTTAAATATTTTGTGTGGGCAAGATGGAGCATAGCCAGACTATATGATTTTGTAGGGACAACTTTCTTTGGCCATGTTATTTTGAGAAGACATAATTGCTTAGTTAGTATACTTGAAGTATTATTATTTTTATGTCAATATGAACTTTTGTCTTGAATCTTTCTGATCTGAATATTCATACCACAATTAAGAAGATTTACATTGAAATCATGCCAAAGTATCACTCCGCATCAAAAATTCTCTTTTTATCATTTACCTACTCGAGGACGAGCAGGAATTAAGCTTAGATGCCTCGATACGCCCGCAACGTATCTATAATTTTTGATTGCTCCATGCTACTTTATCTACTGTTTTAGGCTTTATTGGGCTTTATTTTCCACTTTTATATCATTTTTGGGACTAACCTATTAACTGGAGGCCCAGCCCATATTGCTGTTTTTTTGCCTATTTCAGTATTTCGAAGAAAAGGAATATCAAACGGAGTCCAAACGGAATGAAACCTTCGAACGTGATTTTCTCACCAAACGTGATCCGTAGAACTTGGAGTGCAAGTCAAGAAGCAATCGGAGCCTCCACGAGATAGGAGGGCGCCTCCCCTATAGGGCGCGCCCCTGTCTAAATGGGCCCCTCAGCGCCACCGACGTGCTTCTTCTTCCTATATATACCCACGCACTCGAAAACATCCAGGGCACCACGAAACACAATTTCCACCGCAGTAACCTTCTCGTATCCACGAGATCCCATCTTGGAGCATTCACGACACTCACTGCCTGGAGGGAATCAAGCACCTGAGGGCCTCTACATCAACATCCTTGCCCCTCCGATGAGTTGTGAGTAGTTTACCACAGACCTATGGGTCCATAGTTATTAGCTAGATGGCTTCTTCTCTCTTTTTGGATCTCAATACAATATCTCTCCCCTCTCTTGTGGAGATCTATTCGATGTAATCTCTTTTTATGTGTGTTTGTCGAGATCCAATGAATTGTGGGTTTATGATCAAGTTTATCTATCAATAATATTTGAATCATCTCTGAATTCTTTTATGTATGATTGAGTTATCTTTGCAAGTCTCTTCGAATATCAGTTTGGTTTGGCCTACTAGATTGGTTTTTCTTGCCATGGGAGAAGTGCTTAGCTTTGGGTTCAATCTTGCGGTGTCCTTACCCAAAGGATGTAAAGGGTTGCAAGGCACGTATTGTATTGTTGCCATCGAGGATGACAAGATGGGGTTTATATCATATTGCATGAGTTTATCCCTCTACATCATGTCATCTTGCTTAATGCGTTACTCCGTTCTTATGAACTTAATACTCTAGATGCATGCTAGATAGCGGTCGATGTGTGGAGTAGTAGTAGTAGATGCAGGCAGGAGGCGGTCTACTTGTTATGGACGTGATGCCTATATACATAATCATGCCTAGATAATCTCATAACTATGCGCTTTTCTATCAATTGCTCGATAGTAATTTGTTCACCCACCGTAATACTTATGCTATCTCGAGAGAAGCCACTAGTGAAACCTATGGCCCCCGGGTCTATCTCTTATCATATTTGTTTTCAATCCACTTTTATTTGCATCTTTACGTTTTTGCATCTATATTATAAAATACCAAAAATATATTTATCTTATCATACTACCTTTATTAGATCTCACTTTCGCAAGTGGCCGTGAAGGGATTGACAACCCCTTTATTGCGTTGGTTGCGAGTTCTCAGTTTGTTAGTGTAGGTGCGTGGGAATTTTGAGGAGCCTCCTACTGGATTGATACCTTGGTTCTCAAAACTGAGGGAAATACTTGTGCTACACCATCTCCTCTTTGAGGAAAACCAACGCAAGCTCAAGACGTAGCAACCTTCACCATCCTTCATTTTGAACTTGTCAAGTTGGCTTTGGAGCACATCCAACTTGGATTCCTTGACGGAGTCGGTACCTTCATGCATATCAATCAAAGTATCCCAAATTTCCTTTGCATTCTCAAGACAGCTGATTTTGTTGAATTCTTCGGGGCACAACCCGTTGAAGAGGATATCACAAGCTTGAGCATTGTATTGCAACATCTTCAATTCTTCCACGCTAGCTTCACAGTTCGGTTCTCTCCCATCAAAGAATTCACCTTGCAAGCCAATACACACAATAGCCCGAACGGCGGGGTTATGTCCAAGAATATGGATTTTCATCTTATGCTTCCAACTAGCAAAATTAGTACCATCAAAGTAAGGACCTCTACGGTGATAATTTACCTTGCTAGACACCATAATCTCCTAGGTTGTGAAACCAAGGCTATGACCACCAAAAGCTATGGAAATCAAAGCAAATGGAGACCAAAGCTCTGATACCACTTGTAGGATCAAAAGTATGTCTAGAGGGGGGGTGATTAGACAACTTGACCAAATAAAAACTTATCCTTTTCCCAATTTTAGTCTTTGGCAGATTTTAGCTATCTTAGCACAAGTCAAGCAATCTTAACACAATTCAAGCAAGCATGCAAAGAGTATATGAGCAGCGGAAAGTAAAGCATGCAACTTGCAAGAATGTAAAGGGAAGCGTTTGGAGAGTTCAAACGCAATTGGAGACACAGATGTTTTTGTCGTGGTTCCGATAGGTGGTGCTATCGTACATCCACGTTGATGGAGACTTCAACCCATTTAAGGGTAACGGCCTTGCCGAGTCCACCTGAGGGCTCCACCCACGAAGGGTCCACGAAGAAGCAACCTTGTCTATCCCACCATGGCCATCGCCCACGAAGGACTTGCCTCACTAGCGGTAGATCTTCACGAAGTAGGCGATCTCCTTGCCCTTACAAACTCCTTGGTTCAACTCCACAATCTCGCTTGGGCTCCCAAGTGACACCTAGCCAATCTAGGAGACACCACTCTCCAAGAAGTAACAAATGGTGTGTTGATGATGAAATCCTTGCTCTTGTGCTTCAAATGATAGTCTCCCCAACACTCAACTCTACGGAGGGCTCCACCCACGAAGGGTCCACGAAGAAGCAACCTTGTCTATCCCACCATGGCCGTCGCCCACGAAGGACTTGCCTCACTAGTGGTAGATCTTCATGAAGTAGGCGATCTCCTTGCCCTTACAAACTCCTTGGTTCAACTCCACAATCTTGCTCTGAGGCTCCCAAGTGACACCTAGCCAATCTAGGAGACACCACTCTCCAAGAAGTAACAAATGGTGTCTTGATGATGAACTCCTTGCTCTTGTGCTTTAAATGATAGTCTCCCCAACACTCAACTCTCTGTCACAGGATTTTGATTTGGTGGAAATAAGATTTGAGTGGAAAGCAACTTGGGAAGGCTAGAGATCAAGATTCATATGGTAGGAATGGAATATCTTGGTCTCAACACATGAGTAGGTGGTTCTCTCTCAGAAATAGCAAGTTGGAAGTGTAGGTTCGTTTCGATGGCTCTCTCCACGAATGAAGAGGAGGTGGAGGTATATATAGCCTCCACACAAAATCTAACTCATATAATACACAACTTGCCAAACTCGGTAGGACCGAATTGGTAAACTCGGTCAGACCGATTCAACAAATCTAGTGACCGATAGGATTTTCGGTGGGACCGACATGCAACTCAGTAGGACCGATGTGATTAGGGTTAGGGCATAACGTAATCTCGTTGAGACCGATTACACAAACTCGGTGGGACCGATTTTGGTAATAAGCTAACCAGAGAGTTGGTCAGGTAAACTCGGTGGGACCGATTTGCTCATTCGGTGAGACCGAAATGTTACAAAAGGAAACAGGGAGTTTACATTGCAATCTCGGTGGGACTGATCGCTCATCTCGGTGGTACCAAAACGCTATTTAAGGGAAACAGAGAGATTACAATCCCATCTCGGTGAGACCGAGATCCCTATCGGTGAGACCGATCTGCCTAGGGTTTGTGGCAGTGGCTATGACATCTGAAGTCGGTGGCGCCAGATAGAAAGAATCGGTAGGGCCGAGTCTGACTTTTGGTTTAGGTCATATGTGGATATGAGAAGGTAGTTGAGGGTTTTGGAGCATATCACTAAGCACTGTAGAGCAAGAAACTCATTAAGCAACACCTCATCCCTCCTTGATAGTATTGGCTTTTCCTATAGACTCAAAGTGATCTTGGATCACTAAAATATAAAATGTAGAGTCTTGAGCTTTTGAGCTTGAGACAATCCTTTTATCCTTAGCATTTTGAGGGATCCACTTTTCTCATCCATGCCATGCCATTCATTGAGCTTTTCCTGAAATATTCATCTTGGAATGATGTTAGCTCAATGAGCTATATGTTGTTAGGAATTACCAAAACCACCTAGGGATAGTTGCACTTTCACATGTTCTTCACTTAAATTTATTTGAGCTTGTCAAAAGCAATTGCAACATATGAAACTAGTCCCAAAGTGATAGATATTCAAGAGCGATATAATAAGAACTTTCATGAGGATCATTGGACAAATAAAACTTGATTCTTTGTAATAGTTTTGAGATATGATCATAGTAATATGTGAGTCATGTTGGTGAGTAATTATGCCTTAGTAAGAATGTTGGTGTTAAGGTTTGTGATTCCCTATGCAAGCACGGAAGTCAATAGTCATGCAATGAAATTACATCCTACTTATGGTGCATTATTCATTGTTAGTTATGCTTAATGCTTGTTTATGAGATTTTTCGTTTCTTGGTTGGTTGCTTCTCAATCTTTTTGCTAGCCTCCACTTGTACTAAGTAGAAATACTACTTGTGCATCCAAAATCCTTAAACCTAGTTTTGCCATATGAGTCCACCATACCTACCTACATGCGATATTACCGTGTCGTTCTAAGAAAAACTTTTATGTGCCAACTCTAATTTTCAAAATGAATTTCCTTTTTCTGTGCCCGTACCGCTCATGAAGCGAAAGGGGGTGGCCAACATTTTCCATGCTAGATTTTTTATTCTCAAGATGAGTGTCTATTCACTTGTCATTGCGCGAGAGTACGGGGGTAATAGGGATGCCCAGTCCCAAAATGAAAAATGAATTTACTTTATGTTGTCAAATAATAGATTCCTTGGAAAGTGTTGGTATTGATAGTACCTGTGGATACGGCTAGCTGATGTCGCTTGAACTATGCCGGTATTTCCCCAAAGAGGAAGGGATAATGCAGCACAACTACAGTAGGTATTTCCCTCAGTTATGAGACCAAGGTATCAATCCAGTAGGAGAACCAAGCAACACTATGTACACGGTACCTTCACCAAAAGAACAAATACTTGCAAAAAACGCGTAAGAGGGGTTGTCAATCCCTCCATGGTAAAAAAATAGATAGATTTGTGGTAGATTGGACAAATAGCTCTCGATAAAACACGAAATAAAATAAGTAATAAAAAAGTGTAGCACGGTATTTTTTGGTTTTTGGAATAATAGATCTGAAAACAAAAGTGAATAAAAATAGATCTCAAAGCAAATATGATAAAGAATAGACCCCGGGGCCGTAGATTTCACTAGTGGATTCTCTCGAGAAAATAGCACATGATGGGTAAACAAATTACTGTTAGGAAATTGATAGAAGATCCAATAATTATGATGATATCCAGACAATGATCATTATATAGGAATCATGTCCAAGATTAGTAGACCGACTCCTGCCTGCATCTAGTACTATTACTCCACACATCGGCCCCTATCCAGCATGCATCTAGTGTATTAAGTTCATGGAGAAATGGAGTGATGCAATAAGAACGATGACATGATGTAGATGAGATATATACATGTAGGAATAGCCCCCATCTTGTTATCCTTAATAGCAACGATACATGCGTGTCTTGCTGGCCCTTCTGTCACTGAGAAAGAACACAACACAATCGAACCCATCACAAAGCACCTCTTCCCATGGCAAGAAAAATTTGATCCAGTTGGCCTAACTTAAACAAAGATTCGAAAAAAAATGAGGTTATAAGTAATCATGCATATAAGAGATCGAAGAAAACTAAAATAACTTTCATGCATATAGATCCGATCATAAACTCAAACTTCATCGGATCCCAACAAAGACACCGCAAAAAGAGTTACATCAAATAGATCTCCAAGAGACCATTGTATTGAGAACCAGAGAGAGAGAGAGAGAGAGAGAGAGAGAGAGAGAGAGAGAGAGAGAGAGAGAGAGAGAGGAAGCCATATAGCTACTGCCTACAGACCCGTAGGTATATGATGAACTACTCACCCATCATTGGAGAGGCACCAATGAGGATAATGGACCCCTCTGTGATGGTGTCTAGATTGGATCTCGTGGTTCTGGGACTTGCGATGACTGGAATTGTTTTTCGTTGACTCTCCTAGGGTTTCTGGAATATTGGGGTATTTATAGGGTGAAGAGGCGGTGTGGGAGGTCACCGAGGTGGGCACAACCCACCTGGGCATGCCTGGGCCTCCTGGCGCGCCCAGGTGTCTTGTGCTCACCTCGGGCCTCCCCTCTGGTACTTCTTTGGTCCACCGGATGTCTTCTGGTCCAAAAACATTCTCCAAAACGTTTCGCTATGTTTGGACTCCGTTTGATACTGATATTGTGCGAAGTAAAAAACAAGCAAAAATAGCAACTGGCACTGGGCACTATGTCAATAGGTTAGTCCCATAAAATGATATAAAGTTGCTATAAAATGATTGTAAAACATCCAAGAATGATAATATAACTGCGTGGAACAAGGAAATATTATAGAAATGTTGGATACTTATCAGCATCCCCAAGCTTAATTCCTACTCGTCCTCGAGTAGGTAATTGATAAAAACAGAATTTTTGATGCGGAATGCTGCCTAACATGTTCATCACATATTATTTTCTTTTGTAGCATGGGCATTTGGACTTTTGTATGGTTCAAAGCAATAGTCTAGTTTTCACATGAAGATTTCAATACTCAAGCATATCAACAAGCAACCATGTCTTTCAAAATATCAACACTAAAGAAAGTTATCCCTAGCCCATCATGCTCAATCATTGATCCATTCATGAAACACACTCGCATATTAGCTACATCCAATGCTCAAGTATGGTCGTAGTGCCCCTTAGTTGGTGCTTTATAAGAGAAGATGGAGACTCAAATAAAAATAAAATTGCATAAAGTAAATAGATAGGCCCTTCGCAGAGGGAAGTAGGGATTTGTAGAGGTGCCAAGCTCAAAGCAAAAATTGAGGGATAATTTTTTTGAGAGGCACACTTTTTCCGTGAACGAAGACTACCGAGTAATTCCCAACACTTTGCATGCTATATATATCATAGGCGGTTCCCAAACAGAAAATAAAGTTTATTCCTTTTCCACCATTCTTTCACATTCCATGGCTAGCAATATCCACGAGTGCCTTCCATACCAACACTTTCCAAGGAATTTATTATTTGACAACATAAGGTAAATTTCTTTTTCATTTCGGGACTGAGCATCCCTTTAACTGCTATACTCTCGTGCAATGACAAGTGAATAAACACTCATCTTGAGAATAACACATCTAGCACGGAAAATATTGGCCACCCCCTGCCGCTTCATGAGCGGTATGAGCACACCAAAAGGAATTTAAAAAAAAATTGAGGTGGCACATACAAATTTTCTTAGAACGGCACGGGAATACCTCATATAGGTAGGTATGGTGGACTCATGTGGCAAAACTGGTTTAAAGATTATGGATGCACAAGTAGTAATTCTACGTAGTACAAGTGGAGGCTAGCAAAAAGATTGAGAAGCAACCAACCAAGAAACAAAAAATCACATATGCAAGCATTAAGCATAACTAACAATCGAATAATGCACCACAAGTAGGGTGCAATTTCATTGCATAACTATTGACTTTCGTGCTTGCATAGGGAATCACAAACCTTAACACCAATATTCTTACTAAAGCATAATTACTCACCAACATGACTCGCATATCACTATCGTAATATCTCAAAACTATGACAAGGAATCAAGTTTAATTTGTCCAATGATCTTAATGAAAGTTTTTATTATGTCCCTCTTGCATATCTACCACTTTGGGACTAGTTTCATATATTGCCATTGCTTTTGACAAGCTCAAAATAGATTTAAGTGAAGAACATGAGCATAAAAAATTCATCTCTCAAAATAATATAAGTGAAGCATGAGAGAATTTCTTTAAAATTACTAACTCTCAAATAAATCTAAGTGAAGCATGAGAGTATTTCTTCAAACATATTAAATCACATAGTGCTAAAAAGATATAAGTGAAGCATTTGAGCAATTCCATAGCTCAAAAAATTTAAGTGAAGCATAAAGAGCAATTCTAACAAATTATGGCATAATTTTGGCTCTCTCAAATAGGTGTGTCCAACAAGGATACTTGTGACAAACTAAAAGGCAAAACAGCAAAGACTCATATAATACAAGACGCTCCAAGCAAAACTCATTATATGTGATTTAATAAAAATATAGCTCCAAGTAAAATATTGATGGTCGTTAGAATAAAGAGGGGATGTCTTTTGGGGCATCCCCAAGCTTAGTTGCTTGTTTCTCTTTGAATATTATCTTGGGGTGCCACGGGCATCCCCAAGCTTAGGCTCTTCTTACTCCTTATTCCTTAATCCATTCATATTTTATTATTGCATTATACCTACTGTATTACAACTTTACCATGGCTTATACCCCCCGATACAATCCATAGATTCATCAAAGTAAGCACACAAAGCAACGAAAACATAATCTATCAAAAACAGAACAGTCTATAGTAATATGTACTCTAACCATACTTCTGTAACTCCAAATATTCTGAAAAATTAGGACAATGTAGGAATTTTGTATATATATCTTGTGCACAAAATTCAGAATTTTTTGTCGCTTCTGTGATTTTACAAAATTCTGCTACTGGAGGTCAAAGTTTTTGGTTTTCAACAAGATCAAATCAACTATCACCCAACATGATCCCAAAGGCTCTACTTGGCACAAACACTAATTAAAACATAAAAAACACACTCATAATAGTAGCATAATTGTGCAAACACTCAAGAACAGAAAGAAAAAGGCAAAAAATTATTCATTGGGTTGCCTCGCAACAAGCGTTATCGTTTTATGCTCCTAGCTAGCCATAATTCATAGATTCAAGTATTGTCATCTTTAGTTTCCAGCTCCTCTATCCAACACTTGGAATTCTTCAAAGATCTAGCATATAAATTTTCAATAACAATAATTCTAGGAATGAGATTGAAAAATTCATTCTTTCTAGTATGGTCTTTTATCACTTCCGTAAGGTTGGGATGAATACTAATCATTTTAAGATCTTCCTTGTGGCTATCAGATGTGGCACCTTTGTTTTTAGTGATTTGTGTAGACTTGCAAATTTTTATAGGAGTTTTTTCAATAATTTTAATGGAAGAAAAATCCGAGCTCAAGTTACTAAAAAATTCTTCCAACTTATCAATTCTAGCGGGGCTCTCTTCTATTCTCTCGTTGACTGCGGGTTCTTTTTCTTTTAGTTCCTTAAGAGAATCTTCCTCTTTTGACCCAATTCTATTAGCAAGATTGTGCATCCTTTTATCTAATTTTTCAATGTTTTCTTTAGTGAGCATTTTCTTTTCAATAGCATCTAACCTTTCCATAACATGCTCGAGAGTTAAAGTTGTTCCATTAATCATGAGTGGTGGTGAACCCACTAGATCTCCCATAGCATTAAAAGCATCCAAAGATGGACACTTCAAGAAATTCCCACCCGTAATCATATCAAGGATGAATCTATACCAAGTAGTTATGCCCACATAAAAAATGCGAAGAAAAACAACGGTAGATTGCTTACGAACAGATCTATTATGAGCATTGCAAATCCTATACCAAGCATCTTTTAGATTCTCTCCTCCCCTTTGTTTGAAATTAAGAACCTCGTTTTTGGGGGTAGAGGAAGAACTAGCCATAATGACAAAGTAGGGCAAGCAAGATCGCAAACAAAAATATAGATCTAACAAGAAAAAACAGAAGAAAAAGTGGGCGAATAAAACGGGAAATTTTTGAAGTGGGGGAGATGAAAACGAGAGGCAAATGGAAAATAATGTAAATTGTAAGGACATGAGATTTGTGATTAGGAACCTAACAGATGTTGATGATGTCTCCCCAACAACAGCGCCAGAAATTGGCAAGTTGACGGGAGGCTATCTTGACTGGATCCTCCCCGGCAACAGCGCTAGAAATGGTAGGTACTTCCCTCAGTTATGAAACCAAGGTATCAATCCATTAGGAGAACCAAGCAACACTATGTAAACAGTACCTGCACACAAACAACAAATACTTGCAACCCGACATGTAAGAGGGGTTGCCAATCCCTCCACGGTAAAAAGATAGATAGATTTGTGGTAGATTGGATAAATAGCTCTCGATAAAACGTGAAATAAAATAACTAATAAAAACATGTAGCAAGGTATTTTTTGGGTTTTTGGAATAATAGATCTGAAAACAAAAGCGAATAAAAATATATCTCAAAGCAAATATGTAAAGAATAGACCCGGGGGCCGTAGATTTCACTAGTGTATTCTCTTGACAAAATAGCACGCGGTGGGTAAACAAATTACTGTTGGGAAATTCATAGAAGATCAAATAATTATGACGATATCCAGGCAATGATCATTATATAAGCATCACGTCCAAGATTAGTAGACCGACTCCTGCCAGCATCTACCAATATTACTCCACACATCGACTGCTATCCAGCATGCATCTAGTGTATTAAGTTCATGGAGAAACGGAGTAATGCAATAAGAATGATGACATGATGTAGACGAGATCTATTCATGTAGGAATAGCCCCCATCTTGTTATCCTTAATAGCAACGATACATGCGTGTCTTGCTGCCCCTTCTGTCACTAGGAAAGAACACCACACGATTGAACCCATCACAACGAACCTCTTCCCATGGCAAGAAAAATCGATCCATTTGGCCTAACTAAACCAAAGATTCGAAGAAGAATTACGAGGCTATAAGTAATCATGCATATAAGAGATCAAAGAAAACTCAAATAACTTTCATGGATACAGATCCGATCATAAACTCAAACTTCATTGGAATCCAACAAACACACCGCAAAAAGAGTTACATCAAGTAGATCTCCAAGAGACCATTGTATTGAGAATCAAAAAGAGAGAGGAAGCCATCTAGCTACTGCCTACGGACCCGTAGGTCTATGATGAACTATTCACGCATCATCGGAGAGGCACCAATGAAGATGATGAACCCCTCCGTGATGGTGTCTAGATTGGATCTCGTGGTTCTGGAACTTGCGGCGGCTAGAATTGTTTTTCGTCGACTCTCCTAGGGTTTCTGGAATATTGAGGTATTTATAGGGCGAAGAGGCGGTGCGAGAGATCACCGAGGTGGGCACAACCCACCTGGGCGCGCCTGGGCCTCCTAGCGCACCCAGGTGTCTTGTGCTCACCTCGGGCCTCCCACCTGGCACTTTTTTGGCCCACTGGATGTCTTCTGGTCCAAAAAAATTCTTGAAAAAGTTTCGTTGTGTTTGGACTCCATTTGGTACTGATATTCTGTGAAGTAAAAGCAAAAAACAGCAACTGGCATTGGCCACTATGTTAGTAGGTTAGTCCCAAAAAATGATATAAAGTTGCTATAAAATGATTGTAAAACATCCAAGAATGATAATATAACAACACGGAACAAGCAAAAATTATAGATACGTTGGAGACGTATCACTAGCCGTGCAGTGTGAAAGAATGGTGGAAAAAGGGAATAAAGTTTACTTTATGTTTGAGAACTGCATATGATATATCTAGCATGGAAAGTGTTGGGAATTACTCGGTCGTCTTCGTTGACAGGAAAAGCATGCCTCTCAAAATGTTTTTATCTCTCAATTTTTGCTTTCAGCTCTGGCACCTCTACAAATCCCTACTTCCCTCCGCGAAGGGCCTATCTATTTACTTTATGAAACTTTTATATTTTATTTGAGTCTCCATCTTCTCTTATAAAGCACCAACTAAGGGGCACTATGATCGTACTTGAGCATTGGATGTAGCTAATATCCGAGTGTGCTTCGTGAATGGATCAATGATTGAGCATGATGGCCTAGCGATAACTTTACTTAGTGTTGATATTTTGAAAGACATGGTTGCTTGCTGATATGCTTGAGTATTGAAATCTTCATGTCAAATATACACTATTACTTTGAACCATATAAAGTCCAAATGTCCATGCTACGAAAGAAACATGTTAGGCAGCATTCCACATCAAAAATTCTGTTTTTATCATTTACCTACTCGAGGACGAGCAAGAATTAAGCTTGGGGACAAAGCTCTTACATAGACCCTTGCTGAAAATAAGATGAATTGTAATTGTTTGATGAATGAGAACATACTTTGTTGGTTTTCAAGAAAGTTTATGGTCTATACTTTAAACATGTGAATACTTTGCTACTTGATCATGATATGTTTTATGAGATGAGCTACTGTTTATTATACATATTGATGCTAGAAAAAGTGACTGCAATTATTATTGGTCAAACCTATGCACTATGCTAGCATTCATACTTCATAAATTATTTCTTTTATCATTTATCTACTCGAGGACGAGCAGGAATTAAGCTTGGAGATGCTGATACGTCTCCAATGTATCTATAATTTATGAAGTATTCATGCCATGTTTATTATAGTTCTGTATGATTTTGGTGCACTTTTTTATGGCTTTTTTTATGATTTTAATGGACTAACATACTGATCTAGTGCCCACGAGTTGTTGTTTTTTGCTTATTTTTCGTTTTCCAGAAAATCCATATCAAATGAATTCCAAATGCAACAAAACTTTTTGACATTTTTTTGGAAGAAATCAGACCCAGGAAGCTTCGGGGGAGCAGTAGAAGACCCATAGGGACCCCACAAGCCACTTGGGCGCATGCTGGTGCCTCGTGGGCCCCTTGTGGCCCCTCTTCGTGTGATTCCAATACTAAAAAATCTTATAAATAGAGAAACCCCTAGAAACAACCCTAGAACTTCGACTCCGCCGCCGCAAGCCTCTGTACCTTCGAAATATCATCTAGAGCCCTGTTCTGGCACCTTTCTGGAGGGGGAAATAATCATCGGAGGCCATCTTCATCATCCCGGCGGTCTCCATGATGAGGAGGGAGTAGTTCACCCTCGAGGCTAGGGGTATGTACAAATATGTATGTGTTTGATCTCTTTCTCTCGTGTTCTTGATTTGGCACAATTTTAATGTACCACGAGCTTTGTTAATATAGTTGGATCATATGGTGTTTCTACCTCTCTATCTTGTTGTGATGAATTGAGTTTTTACCTTTGAGGTTTCAGTATTATCGGATGTAATGCTTTTATGGATTTGAGAACACTTGATGTATGTCTTGCATATGAATACCCGTGGTGACAATGGGGTATTATATTGATTCACTTGATATATGTTTTGGCACCTCAAATCGCGGATTCCCGAGGTGACATTGGGGTAATATATGCATAAGGGTTGATGCACGTTTTCGTCCTACTTTCCTTGGTAGAAATCTTGGGGCACTCTTTGAAGTTCTTTGTGTTGGATTGAATATTTTGAATCTGAAGTTGTTTGATGCGTATCGTATAATTAATTCACGGATACTTGTGGTGACATTGGAGTATCTAGGTGACATTAGAGTTGGTTGATGCGTATCATATGGTGTTATTCTAGTACAAACTCTAGGGCTGTTTGTGACACTTATAGGAATAGTTCAATAGATTGATCGGAAAGCATAACTTTGAGGTGGTTTCGTACCCTAAAAACAATTTCATCTTATGTTCTTCGC
Source organism: Aegilops bicornis (assembly GCA_021605145.1). NCBI lineage: Eukaryota > Viridiplantae > Streptophyta > Magnoliopsida > Poales > Poaceae > Aegilops > Aegilops bicornis. The sequence goes on from JAHIAL010000069.1 coordinate 1,093,217, forward strand.
TTGATAAGAACTTTGGAGTGATTCTTTGTCACACATTGAGCTGGTCTATGACACTTACAGGAATAGCTCAATAGAGTGATCCGAACGTGCTGCAATGGCGGACGCCACAAGGTTGAAGTCGATGTCGAGGCCAGCGAGGATGTACAAGACCATGTCTTCATCATCTAGCACCTTGCCTACTACTTCCATCTCATCTCCAAGCATTCTGAGCTTGGTGATGTATTCAGAGATGGTCATGGAACCCTTGTGCGTAGTAGCCAGGGTGATGCGTGTTGGGGAACGTAGTAATTTCAAAAAATTTCCTACGCACACGCAGGATCATGGTGATGCATAGTAACGAGAGGGGAGAGTGTTTCCACGTACCCTCATAGACCTAAAGCGGAAGCATTAGCACAACGCGGTTGATGTAGTCGTACGTCTTCACGATCCGACCGATCCAAGTACCGAACGCACGGCACCTACGAGTGCAGCTCCTCTTTAACTTGCCACGCTCCTTGAAGATGTCCCGAATATCCCGTGTTTGGTCTTCATTGCTCCTCTGCATGTTCGCACTCGTGGTTTTAAAATCTCAACATGGCAAGAAAAATATACTACTAGTAATACTCACACATCTTGTGGGCAATGTTAAAGAACTCGGTCTGCCATGTTAGAGCATCTCCAACAGAATCAAGAACGCACGGGCGCTTTAAAAAAGCGCATAAAGGTTGAGATCGAGAAGTAGATACTAGAGAGTAGAGGATAGTTCTCAGCATAGATAGATTAAAAAAGATAATTCAACTACTCCTCGTCGTCCGACTCCTCCTCGGTGATGTCCTCCTCCGACGTATGACTGTAGGCGTGAAGATACCAACCGTCGTCGGATTCCCAGGGCGACGCTGCTCTGAGCCTCATGTTGAATTGAACGTCCACCTTTTGCCTACGCTTGTCCTCGCGATAGGCGGCTCGCTCCGCCCTCCTCTTATCCCTCTCCGCCCTCCTTTGCGCGTAGAACTCACGCTCATTGATGATGTCCTGCGGGAAGTGTTGGCGCCACAGCGCCATGGCTTCCTCGTCCATCTCGACGGTGCTCCCTCCTCCAGTTGTCGCGACGATCCTCGTCGGTGCTAAGCCGCCAGGCGCTGAGCCTCGCGCCGCTCCCGGCGTCGGCACGTTGGGGAAGTTCAATGTTCTATGAGGCCATCGGAGGCGCCACACCGCCGCGTCGTACGCGCGAGCGGCCTTGTTGGCGGTGTCGAAATTGCCGAGGCCGAGGCGCATCCCGTGGAATCGGATCTCGGCGGAGAAGTCGCCGGAGGGGCGCGCGCGGACGCCGCGGTATCCCCAAGTTTCCCGGTGACGCGGCGGCATGGCGATGTGGGCGGCGGGCGAGGCAAAAGAGCGGGAGAGAGCGGCGAGGTAATGCAGGAGAGAGCGGTGGCAAAGCACGAGCGTGGGAGGGCGTTGATTTTATAAAAGCGCCACGGACGCCACAAGACTAAAACTAGCGCGACGCCTCGGGCCGCTTTTTTCTCCACAAGGCACGCCGATCCTTTCCCGACGCCTCTCGCTATCTCTACTCTCTCATCGTTATATTTATTTTATATTTAATATTTATCTCTACTTCCTTTACTGTCTAATTTTTTTTCTCTATACTTTTTTCTTGCAATATAGGCCGTCCGATTTATATCCTCGATGATCGGAAGGAAACAAATGGGAATTTTGCAAAAGATACCCATACCCCTCTCTAGATTTGCAAATAAGGCCTTCTCTCGCTCACCTTTTCTCCCACAAGATAAACTACTCATACAAATGCATCTTGATGCGTGCAACGATGGGCATCTTGCTAGTTCTAAAAACCTTTCCATCATTTGCCACACTATCAAGTTGCGTATGAAAAACCTACCCAAGCACACGGTAGCGATCTGAGTGACGCACAATTACAAGCTGATATTCTGTTGGACAATGGAGGCTATAACCAATTACTTTTACGGGAACAATAGCACCCAGGAAATTTGAAGGGTAGGTAGGAACAAAATTGGAACTGCACATGTACTGCTTAGTGATTCAATACACACATTACCAATCGAGGAGGAGAACGATGGTCGCGGTGGCCTCTGTGAGTCATGGTCGGCAACGGGAGTCAGTTCATTGTCCACGACGGTGGTATTTCTGCTTGGCGCCGGCTTCCGGAAGCAGATCCGAGACCGTGGAAGACGATGCCGGAAGAGGCTCGCGTACGACGACGACGGTGGACCAGCTCCATCTGACATACGAGGTCGTCGATGAGGCAGATGCCGCTATGTGGACGAGTGCGCCGATGTAAAGGGGAGGAGCACGAAGGTTGCGGTGTCGTGGAGAAGTCTATTTTGCGGTGGGGATAGAAATTGGGGAGTATTCAGGTGTACTACTCTGGGTGCCGGGGTGGGGTTGGCTTGGTAGGGTGAACCTGAAGTTACGAAAACAGCCCCCTACCAAGCGTCATCCGTAGGCCTGTTCCTCCCACTGCTCGAATCAGGGTCGCGGGAGATTTTCCCGCCGACCTCAAAATTTTGTGACACTGGACTCCCCGTGTGGCGTGTTGAGTGATTCGCCTAAGCAACTAGCGAGTGGTAGTAGTAAACTCTGCATATTAGGTTTGACCGAAGTCAAACTTCCTAAAGTTTGACCAAGTTTATAGAAAAATATAAACATTTACCATAACAAATATGTATGACGTGAAAGTACATTCAATAAAGAATCTAATGGTATTTATTTGTTATTTTATATGTTAATATTTTTCGTTATAAGCTTTCTCAGATTTTGCAAAACTTGACTTTGACCAATGCTAATACGCGGACTTAAATTAAAACGGAGGGAGTACACATTTGTTTTCTTAGTTTGTAGTGAACTAATCATTTGTTGAAATTGTGAAATAAATATGTTAGGCTATTGACTTCGAATGTAATGGTCTATACAATTCAATAGTTACAATCATTGTCGAATCCCAAGATGTATACAAGGTCTATAGTACTTCACAACATGCTCAAACTCACACAATCCCAGTCAAATGAGAATCTAAATGCATTTCATAGTTATTACTTTGTAGGATGCAACAAAAACAATAACTCTACATCACCATTATAGAAGCAACATTTTGACATATCCCAATGTGTGAATGAAACGCGGCAGAGAGAGCCTTTGAAGATGGAGCAGATAGGGCGGAAAGATTGTATGTATGTGGACGAGAGAGTAGGAGACAAACCTAACGAGACATAGAGAGAGAGATAGAGAGAGAAAGAGAGAGGAAGAAGTTAGGTCTGTGGAGAAAGATGGATACATGTAATATACATGAGATGCGTGTGCATCCGGATTCTCAGATACGTGGAAGGAGAAGAGTCAACATGTTTGATGAGAGAGCTGGAAAAACATGGACGAGAGGGGAAGGATCTCGTGGGTTGAGGGATTGACAATTTTGTGCGGGGAGAGAGGGATTGGTAATTTTGTGCAAGAGGGAGGGAGGGTGGGGAGGAGTCAGTCGGCCGCCATCACACCACCTCTGCTTCCAAATGACCCCGCATTCTCTAGCGCGGTGTGGTCGCCGCCTTCGATCTGCTCCATGCCCTCTTTGAAGATTGAGGTGTTGTGCATGTTGGGGTCCAAAGAAGCACAAGCGAGAGTGGTCGCCGTATAACCTTGGATGGGGATGAAATGTGTGCTCGGGGAGAGTGTGTGTGTGTGTGTTGTGTTGCCTGTGTCTCTGTCTGTGTGTGTGTCAGATATTGAGAGAAAACAGAGAAATGGGTATTCACGAAGAGATTGTGTGGGCCTTGAGGTGGGTAGGGGCCGGGTGAGGGTGTCAAAATGTGCGCGTTGATGCATGTGTTGCATGCGACCGTGCGAGGGATGGACGAATCGAGAGAGATGGTTGTTGTGTTACGGATGATCCTCTCTCTGTCTCTCTCTCTCTCTCTCTCTCCCTCTCTCTCTCTCTCTCACACACACACACAAGTAAACTAGAAGACCGTTCTCTCATGTATACACAATGTATCGGCATCTGTCTATGTCTCACTCATGCATGATCATTTGCACATTCACACCTTTCTATGTATGTATCACACGCACACCGTCTCCACATTGCCCTTCCGCCACAACACACATATGGACACATACACATGTTCTCTCTCAGTCACACACACAAAATCAGTATTAAAAAAAACTAGGGCGCACCTAAAACGTCCAAATCCAAATAAACATGAACTGGAGCTAAATTCAAATATACGGAGATATTGCAGCGTCAAGAACTTTCACAGGAAAAAAAAGTTGAGTAATATTCGAGGATTGTTTTCACACACACAAAAAGGTTCGGTGGATGTCCTTCGAGCACGACACGGTGACGCACCGTTCGATCGATCGCTACGTCAGCGTTCACGTGCTTGCACAGGATTCCGTGATCGTGGCTGTGGTACTAACTAATAAAAGCGCTGCCTAAGTCTAATGTTTACGTGTACTAGTACGGTTTTCTTTTAAGTTTGACCAACCTTATATATAAAACTAAAGTAAGCTCCCACACGTGCACTCATCAATATGCCGCCATTGCCGCATGCATGCCGGGCGCCTACCGCTTCCGGGCCAACAATTTTCGCCCATCACCGCCGTGTCGCCGCCATCCTCGTGCCATGAAGTCAAGGCTCGCCCGCTCACGTCGTCTGCAGTCCCTCCTCGCGATGCCGCCCCGCTGCCAAGCACGCGAGCAGCTGGTGGAGCCGCGTCTATGCACGCAGCATACGAAGAGGAGGAACTAGCGTGTCATTGTCATCTCCGCCCGCACGGAGGAGGCGCGCATGGTGGCTGTCGCGGCGGAAGCCATTGCCAGCGCACGCCGAGCTTGCAAACCGGTGCGGACGCGGAATCTACCTTTCGAGACCTTGAATGCCACGTGGATCACCTGCAATCAAGGAGCAATTTGGGTCGGTCGACTCATGTGAGCCGCTTGATGCAACATGGATGGCTAGAAGAGCTTCTTCCACCTCTTCTCGCCATCTTCTTCCTTCGCTCCATCGAACTTCTTTCACAAATCGACCGACCCAAATTATACTACTAGTACTGAACGTATTAAGTACATGAGGAACACGAAGATACGAAAGCAGAGTACCAACTGCAAGAAGAACAGTAGTAAGACATAGTACTAGTACTACTGTACGTACTAAAGAGTTCAAATAATGAGAAAGAACATAAACATAGTTCTGTTGGGGCCTCAACACAACACACCCTTGAAAATAAACTAAGCAACTAGTCCGCTTGACACTGCAGTAGAACCAGCATGAGCGACGGCACTGCCACCTACTCGGAGGTCGAGTCCACGCCCTCGACTTCGCCCTCGTCCCTCTTCCTCTTCCTCTTCGCCGACGCTTCTTTGCTTGAACCTTACATCGGCTCGCTTCTTTATCCAACCCTTGTAGATATTTAAACAAAGGTAGGCATCCATTGCTGCGCATGTGATGTGATCTTCATCTAATGTCTTTGACTCCCATGCATGATCAAACTCGTGATGAGGTTTCTTCAGTTTAGCGTCACGAAGCGATCAATCATGGCTGCCGCCAGGTCAGCATTGAAGGTTGAGAGGAGGACACCAGGCTTGCCTTCCGGAGATCGAAGGCTGGCCTACAACGAGACCTATCCGACGCAGGACATCCTCGCTGTTCTTAAAGCCTACAAGAATGAATTTTACTCTTTTGTCCTTGAGGAAGTTCTTAAAATCCTAGCACTCAACGTCGGCATGGCATATGTGGTAGACCAAGCAAACGTTATGTACGCAAACCTGGATCACGGCGGGCTTCTTCCTCTCTTCGTCCTTTAGATCCTTCTCTCGCCCCAGATCGTGGTGTACTCAACATCTAGCCCAACACCCACTCATCCGCTGAACTGCTTAACATGCGAGGAAGCGAGAAAGCCATGCTTTCACCGCCTCGGATCCACGTGTGTAGATGACGATGAACTGATCACCGGTGATGGCTCTAACTCGGTACTCAAGCGACCATGGAGATTTTGGAGGCCATGGATTTTGGAGGAGGGTTAGGAGAAGTTGAACTGTTGTACCCCGCAAAAAAACTGGGAGCGAATTAATGTGAAAGGACGGGACGACCGGGAGCGAACTGTTGTAAGGTAGAAGATGGGGACAAGCAGGGCGTGTGAACAGCGTGGGGTTGCTGGCTTGCCCGGTGGATAAACGGCTGCAAGCCCCCAAAGAGTTCTCGAGAACTATGCGGGACCCACTAGATGTCATGTCTACTAGACCCATATCGTAGGCTTGACGGTATAGCTTCTGCCTGTTCGCACGCCATGCCGGCGCGTGGATGTAACTTCACTTAATTCCGTCAAACGTCAAGCGCCTCCACGACCTTTCGCCTCCCTCGGCTGGCGCTTTGAGACTTCGACCGGCTATAAATGAGCAATTTTTTGCCTTTTTTAGACAAGCAATTTTTTTTGCCTACTCTGCATGCATGATACTCCCTCTGGTCCTTTTTACTCCCGTCAACCGTTTGCAAAGTGTTTGACCAAATTTATACTTTTTCCGAACACCACCTTGTATTAATTAACCAGCCACACCAAGACACTCATTCGATACAATATTCACCACACAGGGTGGTACGTTATTTACAAGAATATCATCTAATCTATTGTCAAAGCTATACTTAGCGATTAAGTGTGCCACCTTATTGGCTGAACGGCTAATCTTTGACAATTGAAGATTGTTGATCAACTTCGAGAAGCTCAACGCTTTCATCTTCAGGTCACACATAGCAAACCTGTCATAGTCCCCCGATGCAAGAGACGCTACCACAAAAGCGCAATCAGTCTCTAAAATTACAGGATTATGAAGAGAAATACCTATGTAGAGACCGGCAATGCAAGCCCTAAGCTCCGCTTCATCCACGCTTTGACAGCATCAATGAAATCCCACGACCAAATTTATACTAAAATATCAATATCTACAATACTGATTATAATGAGTATAAGAACTACGCTTTTATAATGAGTGTAAAAATATTGATTTGACATTGTGAATGTTGACACATTTTTCTATAAGTCTGGTGAATGTTGTAACGCCCCGGATTCGATGCGTCAGGTGTCCGTCAGTTATTCGCCGTCTTTGCCATGTCATGTGCTTGCATGTTGCACTTTGCCATGTCATCATATGCATTTCATACCATGTCATCATGTGCATCGCATTGCCATACGTGTTCGTCTCATGTATCCGAGTATTTTCCTCATTGTCCGCTTTGCAATCCGCACTCCTATGTCCCCCGGCGCCCTTTTGACTCTTTTCATGTGCGGGTGTTGAACATTCTCGGAATGGTCCGAGGTTTGCCAAGCGGCCTTGGTATAGCATCGGTAGACCGCCTGTCAAGTTTCGTGCCATTTGGAGTTTGTTTGGTACTCCAACGGTTAACCGGGTAACCGTAAAGCGCCTCCCTCTTTGCAGCCCAACACCCCTTCCAAAGTGGCCCAAAACCCAGCAAACTCCTCTCCATGCTCTCGGTCGTTCGATATCGATCGTGTGGGCGAAAACCGTGCTCCATTTGGACTCTCCTAGCTCCCAGAATCTATAAATAGGTGCCTCCCCCCGAAATTCGGGGATGAAACCCTAGCCCTCTCCTCCTCAAGGCCACGGACAAAACCCGCCGCCCGGGCGTGTCCGCGCCGCGTCAGCGAATCAGAAGCGCGACACGTGGCCGCCGCCGCCGTCATCCGCTGCCCGCCCGCCCGCCTTGGGCTCAGCTTGAGGCCCCGTGTACGCCCAGCGCCCAAACCCCGCCGCCCGGCCAAATCCTCACTCCGGCGCTCGCGTTCGCGCGCCGCCCTCGGCAGCGCCTCCGCCGCCCGGCTCAGTGCGCCGGCCTCCTCCGCCGCCTGCTCGCCGTCGCCCGCCTCGGCCGCCCGCCGCCCTCCGGCACCATGCGCCAGCGCCGCTTCGTCTTTTTCCGCGCCTCCAGCCCGGCCTCTCGCCGGATCCGGCCACAGCGCCGCCCGGCCTCCTCCGCCCCCTCCGGCCGCCTCCTTCCTCGACTCCGGCGACGTGCTCCGGCCGTCCTCGGCATCCGCGCCGGGATCCCGATCTAGATCCGATCCGCTGAAGGTTGACTTTCTCCCCCTCTGAAAATCGTCCAAGTCCCTGAATTCAGTAATTTTCATGCCATGTTCATGCCATCATATCTCTGCATCTGTAACTCCGTTTCGTGCGTGTAATATGTCAAATTGTTCGACTCGACGTGTACATCGTCTCATTCCATTGCACCATGTTCATTTGAGTTCATCTTGATGCCTGAATCTTCGTTCCAAGAGTGCTATATGAGGTTAATCTGCTGAAACTGTTATAACTTGATGATTTGTCATTTTTGTTGCATTTGATGTGTGCATCCTATGAGTATGAGTTCTACATGCGTTTTGTGCTATGTCATGCCATAACTCCAGTGGTGCCATCCATGTATTTTTTTGGTCCTGTAGTGAGTTCACCAAGCTTGTTAAGTAGGGTACTTGCTGTTACTGTTTTGCATGTCTGAATCTGCTATATCATGATGCTATGTTAACCTGCTTCTACAAGTCATTCTATGCATAATCTGGAGATGTTCACTAAATATGTTTTGTTCTACATGTTATTCTCTATCCATCCATGCCTCGGGTTGCATTTATAGCCCGGAAGCTTGTTGTAATCTTGCTCCAAAGTTGCTAAATAATGTTGCTGTCAGCCTGTTAACATTAAGTTCAATGTTGCCATGATTGTTGCTAGTGATCCATGCACCCTATGAACTTGTTCTTGCCATGCTTCGCTTGATAAACATGTCTTCTTACTGTGAGTTGCCTTGCCATGCCATGTATTCCTCTGTGGTGAGTGGTTCAAGCTCACCAACATGCCTACTTATTGTTGTTCCTGCCTTGTATGAATCTGTAATATAACTTTTCATGTTTACATGGGTGCCATCATATCTTCTGATCCTTTTTGGCTTATGGTCACTAAAGGACATTTGTTCTATCTATTTAGTAGTATCATGCCATGTCTATGCTTGCCATGATAAGTTCCTGTAACATGTTGTTAGATAGCTTTAAACATTGCAACCTGATGTTATTTCCTGATAAGTCTGAACTGTTATTATTTGCAATCTTGCCATGTGTGTTTGAGCATATTTTATTCATTTCTGGAGATAGCTCAGTGTTCATGTTTTGTCATGCTTTACCTGTACATCATGCCCATGCCTTTTGTTATTACGTTGAGATGTTGTAGCATAGTGTTTTCGTGCTTGTAATATGCCTAGTTGATGTTTTGGACAGATTGTTGCTATAACTTGTTTCATGTGTATGTGTTGCACCGTTGCTCCGTTTTGAGTGTGCTCTATATGAAACTTGCTTGATTTTGCATGTAGTTTCATATTATCATGTTGCATCCTTGTTGTGAGGTGTTTGCTTAATGTTTGAATGCATTTTGCATCAATGCCATGTTCAACTTGTTTTGCTCATATCTTCTAGGCCGTAGCTCCGAATTAGATGAACTTTATATGTAACTTGACTAGAATTTCGTGTAGATCATCTTGGTGCATTTTAAATTGCTGTTTAACAACTTGAACATAAAGTTATTCAGATCTGGACCAATTTCTAAATTTGCAAATGAGGACTTACCGGAAAAGTTATATGTTGTTTCCTGCCTCATTTCAACTTGCTTTGATGTGTTGCTCTTATTTGCATCATCTCTTGCCATGAGTAGCCTCATCTAGATTTGTCATGCATCATGCTTGTTGTGCATCATGTCTTGTCTATGTGTGGGGTGTTTACCATGTTGTGTGCTTCTTCTCGATAGTTCCCGTTTCGTTGTGATCGTGAGGATTCGTTCGTCTACGCTTGGTTCGTCTTCATGGCTTCATCTTCTTCATGGACTCGTTCTTCTTCCTAGCGGGATTCCAGGCAAGATGACCGCTACCCTGGATCTCACTACTATCATTGCTATGCTAGTTGCTTCGTTCTATCGCTATGCTGCGTTACCTATCTCTTGCTGCTCAAGCCTCCCAAATTGCCATGAACCTCTAACCTTTGTCACCCTTCCTAGCAAACCATTGCTTGGCTATGTTACCGCTTTGCTCAGCCCCTCTTATAGCGTTGTTAGTTGCAAGTGAAGATGAAGTTTGTTCCTTGTTGGAACATGGAGATGTTGTTCCTTGTTGGAACATGTTTACTTGTTGGGATATCACAATATATCTTATTTAATTAATGCATCTATATACTTGGTAAAGGGTGGAAGGCTCGGCCTTATGCAGTGTTCTGTTCCACTCTTGCCGCCTCTAGTTTCCGCCATATACCGGTATTATGTTCCCGGATTTTGCGTCCCTAACGCGGTTGGGTGATTTATGGGACCCCCTTGACAGTTCGCTTTGAATAAGACTCCTCCAAAGAAGGCCCAACATTGGTTTTACCATTTGCCTCACCTATGCCCTTTTATTTCCCTTGGGTTTCGGAGCCCGAGGGTCATCTTTATTTTAGCCCCCCCGGGCCGGTGCTCCCACGCAGTGTTGGTCCGAACGGGCAGATCATGGGCCACCACGGGCAACTCGAGGGCTGGTTTTACTCAGAGTCGACCTATCCGGTGTGCCCTGAGAACGAGATATGTGCAGCTCCTATCGGGATTTGTCGGCACATCGGGCGGCTTTGCTGGTCTTGTTTTATTGCTGTCGAAATGTCTTGTAGCCGGGATTCCGAGACTGATCGGGTCTTCCCGGGGAGAAGGAATATCCTTCGTTGATCGCGAGAGCTTATCATGGGCTAAGTTGGGACACCCTGCAGGTATAAACTTTTCGAGAGCCGTGCCCGCGGTTATGTGGCGAGATGGGAATTTGTCAATATCCGGTTGTAGTAAACTTGAAGCAAACTCTTCTAAAATACACCAACCGTATGCGTAATCGTGAGTGTCTCTTTTCGGGTTGATCGAGAGGAGAACACGGTTTCGGGTTATGTCTCGACGTAAGTAGGAGTTCGTGATCACTTCTTGATCATTACTAGTTGACGACCGTTCCTTTGTTTCTCTTCTCGCTCTCATTTGCGTATGTTAGCCACCATATATGCTTAGTCGCTGCTGCAACCTCACCACTTTACCCCTTCCTTTCCCTTTAAGCTTTGCTAGTCTTGATACCCATGGTAATGGGATAGATGATTCCTCGAGGCTCACAGAGTACTACACCACCATTCCGCAGTGTACAGGTTTGCGATGATCATAACGTGAGAGCGATGTTTGCTTGTATTGGAGTTCTTCTTACGCTTCTTCTTCGATCGTGGGATAGGTTCCAGGTCGGCAGCCTAGGCTAGCAGTGTGGATATTGTTTGAGCTTCTGTTTATGTTTCATCCGTAGTCGGATGTTGATCTTGTATGTCATGTTGTTGTATTCATGTGGCATTGTATGTCTTGGTTGTATCCCTATGTATTATGTAATGTTGATGTAATGATATCCACCTTGCAAAAGCGTTTCAATATGCGGGTCTATCCTTGGTGGGACCTTCGAGTTCCTTTTGGATAGGGTCGCATATTGGGCGTGACAAGTTGGTATCAGAGCCAGGTTCCGACCTTAGGAGCCCCCTTGATTGATCGTGTAGTTTGGCCGTTGTTGAGTCTAGAAGAAAACTATTTTCTGAGTCTAGTTATATCGGAGAGTAGGAATTCTTTTTACTCCTCAGCCCCTTCGTCGCTCTGGTGAGGAATCTTGACGTAGGTGTTTTGAATTACTCCTCTTCCCTTTCAAACTTTATTTAGGATCACGCAGTTGGTTTTCCAATCGTTGGTTCTCAGCTCTTTTCATCCGGTGCATTTCTCGTCAAGTTGACTCGAGCCTCTTCATTGTTCCCGAAGTTGTTTCTCTGTCCTCAGTTGTTTTCTTTTCCCACCCGCCCTCCCCTTTTTCTTCTCGGAACCGGAGTCCGTAATCGAGTATCCATCCTACTCGTGTGAAGTTTTGCTCTCTCTCCTCAATGATTTCAACCGGTGTTTTCTCTTCAAGATATTCGTCGTTTCCCCTTCCAAGTTGCCTCTGTTTTTTCCCGCCCTCCCACCCTGTTATTCCCGGAGTTCGAAGTTTCTTCCGACCATCAATTCCATTCGTGTGGAGCTTCTTCAGTCTTCCTCAATTATTTCAACCGGTGGTTTCTCGTCTTGTTCGTCATTCTTCATCCCTTTCTTTTCCGTGCACTCAATTCAAGTTGTTCGTTGATCACATTCTTTTCCTTGGATCAAGTGTATTCCACCGCTCGTTCTCCTCTTGCCGCTTTATCCTTCCGGGGTGCTCAAGTCATCTCAGGAGATTTGTCGATGTTTCAATTAATTCGAGGTTATCACCTCATTGTAATATTTCAATTGTTCCGGTGCATCATCTATCTCTTCAACAATCCTTTCCGACGGTGTTATCTATTCAAGGCCCTAACCCATGTGTCTTTCCTGTGATCTTACCTGACTCTTTTAATTTCCCCGGAGTTATTCTTAGTTCTTTTCAAATGTGACGTAAGGATGAATTTCCTCAGTCACATGCCTTTTCAAGATCGATTTCAAACCATTTCATTGTTGACTCAACCTCCTTGCTTTTCATTCTACCGGAGTACCTCAGTTATTTTGGTGGTGTTTCTCGTCATCATTTGAAGACCGAAGAAGAGTTTTTCCTCTAAATCTTGTCCGTTCTTTTGAAGATTCGTGGTTCTAGCTTCATATTATCCTCTCGAATTATTTCATTTCTCAGATATTCTTTTCTTACCCATCCGGAGTATTTCAGGAGTTGATTTCCATTTCTTTTCACCGGAGGCCATCGTTCCAGAAGAATTCTTGGTCCTCACATGTCAGCTACCTTTATCCAGTTATCCCAGTGCTTCGTTCAAGTATTCTTCAATCAGTTCGCGTCTCTATAAATCCCCTCAGGCATATTTGATCGTCTAATTCTTCCCGGTGATTTATTCTCTTTCGTCAGTCATTTCCGAATTTCTTACGGTGGTTCTTTCAAGATTCTTTTTCCTTGATTATCATTTTAATTCATTCGTTCTTTCGAATCCTACCAGTGGTTCATGAAGACCTTCTCAAGTTTGCGATATGTCACTTCTCAATTCTTTTTCAAGAAGAATAAGTAGTATGAAAAATCCATTGCTAGTCATCAATTTAATTTGATGAAGGATAAGCATACAATAAATCTTATTCTTATTTCATCCAAGTGAGTAATCCTTTCCTTCGGAGTTTGTTCTTGATGAATAAATTCTAGTCCCAAGAGTTTTTCATCTTTTCTTTCCCGGAGTTCAAAGTTTCCTTGGCCATCTCTAGGAAACCTCCATCTAAATCATCGCAAAGGCTAATCTTATTCTTTCATCCTTCATACTATATCATCATCCATTTGTCACCGGAGTTCTTCATGGTGGTTCTTCATGATTTAATTCATTCTTCAAGAGTTCATCAAGATTTTGTTGGAGGAGTTCAAGTATCTTTCCTTCTTGCCTTTCGAAGTACAAATAATTCTTCATTTTCTTCTGAAGTGGAGTTTTGCATTTCTTCGTTCTTCTCAGCTATCCAATCTTTTCCGTTTGCGGCTGGTTATCACCTCATAATTTATGAGATGTTATCCATAAGTCCACGACAAGCTTATTCTTTTCGTTGTTGAATTTTCTCAACAACTCCATTCAATCTTTTTCTTCTAAGGTTGCTTTCTATTTCATTCGTGGCACAAGTTGTCATTTTCTTCTCCGTTCTTTTCATTCAACTCTTTCAATTCTTTCCGGAGGTTTTGTGTCATGTCTTCATCAATTATCATTCCATCATCTTAAGTTTAATTTCTATTCCTCCATGTTTTAGTCGGTGTGCTGCCTAAATCCTTTCAGTCTTATCCGTTTCTTTTCTCATTCTAACCACTCCGGTTAGAACGAGTTGTTTCATAGTCTATCTATTTCCGTGAGCTTTCGATTCTTGTCATTCTCGTCGTTTCTCTCTTCTTCTCGAGTACTCTCGATTCTTTGCTTCTTCTCTTGAGTTCTTATTTCACCTCATCCCTTTTCCCTTCCGTCTCGGTCCTAAGATCTCGGGACGAGATCTCTTGTTAGTGGAGGAGTGTTGTAACGCCCCGGATTCGATGCGTCAGTGTCCGTCGCTTATTCATTGCGTCTTTGCCATGTCATGTGCTTGCGTGTTGCACTTTGCCATGTCATCATATGCATTTCATACCATGTCATCATGTGCATCGCATTGGCATACGTGTTCGTCTCATGTATCCGAGTATTTTCCTCGTTGTCCGTTTTGCAATTCGGCACTCCTATGTCCCCCGGCGCCCCCTTTTGCCTCTTTTCATGTGCGGGTGTTGAACATTATCGGAATGGCCCGAGGTTTGCCAAGCGGCCTTGGTATAGCATCGGTAGACCGGCTGTCAAGTTTCGTGCCATTTGGAGTTTGTTTGGTACTCCAACGGTTAACCGGGTAACCGTAAAGCCCCTCTCTCTTTGCAGCCCAACACCCCTTCCAAAGTGGCCCAAAACCCAGCAAACTCCTCTCCATGCTCGCGGTCGGTCGATCACGATCGTGTGGGCGAAAACCGCTCCTCATTTGGACTCTCCTAGCTCCCAGAATCTATAAATAAGTGTCTCCCCCCGAAATTCGCGGATGAAACCCTAGCCCTCTCCCTCCTCGCGCCGCCGGACAAAAACCCCGCCGCCGGACGTGTCCGCGCCGCCGTCCCCGACGAATCAGAGCACGACACGTGGCTGCCGCCGTCCGCTGCCAGCAGCCCGCCCGGCCAGCGGCTGGCTGAGGCCACACACACAAGGCCTGAAGCGCCCACCCGCCGACTGGCCCTCCTCCGGCGCTCCAGCGTCACAGCCGCCGCTCCGGCCAGCGCCTCCGCCCGGCCTGCCAGGCTCACGGCCTCCTCCACCGCTGCTCGCCGTCGCCGCCCTCCGGCGCCGCGCTCTGCGTTTTCCCGGCTCATGGCGCCTCATGCCTCCTCGCCAGATCCGGCCATCGGCGCCGCCCGGCCTCCTCCGCCCCCCCTCCGCCTCCTTCCTCGACTCGCGACGTGCTCCGGCCGTCCTCGGCATCCGCGCCGGGATCCCGATCTAGATCCGATCCGCTGAAGGTTGACTTTCTCCCCCTCTGAAAATCGTCTGTCCCTGAATTCAGTAATTTTCATGCCATGTTCATGCCATCATATCTCAGCATCCGTAGCTCCGTTTCGTGCGTGTAATATGTAAAATTGTTCGACTCGACGTGTACATCGTCTCATTCCATTGCACCATGTTCGTTTGAGTTCATCTTGATGCCTGAATCTTCGTTGCAAGAGTGCTATGTGATGTTAATCTTCTGAAACTGTTATAACTTGATGATTTGTCATTTTTGTTGCATTTGATGTGTGCATCCTATGAGTATGAGTTCTACATTTGTTTTGTGCTATGTCATGCCATCTTTCCAGTGGTGCCATCCATGTATTTTTGTGTGTCCTGTAGTGAGTTCATCAAGCTTGTTAATTAGGGTACTTGCTGTTACTGTTTTGCATGTCTGAATCTGCTATATCATGATGCTATGTTAACCTGCTTCTACAAGTCATTCTATGCATAATCTGGAGATGTTCACTAAATATGTTTTGTTCTACATGTTATGCTCTATCCATCCATGCCCCTGGTTGCATTTATAGCCTGGAAGCTTGTTGTAATCTTGCTCCAAAGTTGCTAAATAATGTTGCTGTCAGCCTGTTAACATTAAGTTCAATGTTGCCATGATTGTTGCTAGTGATCCATGCACCCTATGAACTTGTTCTTGCCATGCTTCGCTTGATAAACATGTCTTCTTACTGTGAGTTGCCTTGCCATGCAATGTATTTCTCTGTGGTGAGTGGTTCAAGCTCACCAACATGCCTACTTATTGTTGTTCCTGCCTTGTATGAATCTGTAATATAACTTTTCATGTTTACATGGGTGCCATCATATCTTCTGATCCTTTTTGGCTTATGGTCACTAAAGGACATTTGTTCTATGTATTTAGTAGTATCATTCAATGTCTCTGTTTGCCATGATAAGTTCTTGTAACATGTTGTTAGATAGCTCTAAACATTGCAACCTGATGTTATTTCCTGATAAGTCTGAACTGTTATTATTTTCTATCTTGCCATGTGTGTTTGAGCATATTTTAGTCATTTCTGGAGATAGCTCAGTGTTCATGTTTTGTCATGCTTTACCTGTACATCATGCCCATGCCTTTAGTTATTACGTTGAGATGCTGTAGCATAGTGTTTTGGTGCTTGTAATATGCCTAGTTGATGTTTTGGACAGATTGTTGCTATAACTTGTTTCATGTGTATGTGTTGCACCGTTGTTCGCTTTTGAGTGTGCTCTATATGAAACTTGCTTGATTTTGCATGTAGTTTCATATTATCATGTTGCATCCTTGTTGTGAGGTGTTTGCTTAATGTTTGAATGCATTTTGCATCAATGCCATGTTCAACTTGTTTTGCTCATATCTTCTAGGCCAGAGTCTCAATTAGATAAACTTTATATGTAACTTGACTAGAATTTCGTGTAGATCATCTTGGTGCATTTTAAATTGCTGTTTAACAACTTGAACATAAAGTTATTCAGATCTGGACCAATTTCGAAATTTGCATATGAGGACTTACCGGAATTGTTATATGTTGTTTCCGGCCTCATTTAAACTTGCTTTGATGTGTTGCTCTTATTTGCATCATCTCTTGCCATGAGTAGCCTCATCTAGATTTGTCATGCATCATGCTTGTTGTGCATCATGTCTTGTCTATGTGTGGGGTGTTTACCATGTTGTGTGCTTCTTCTCGATAGTTCCTGCTTGCTATGCGATCGTGAGGATTCGTTCGCTCACGCTTGGTTCTGCCTTCGTGGCTTCATCTTCTTCATGGACTCGTTCTTCTTCCTAGCGGGATTCGTGCAAGATGACCGCTACCGGATCTCACTACTATCATTGCTATGCTAGTTGCTTCGTTCTATCGCTATGCTGTGTTACCTATCTCTTGCTGCTCAAGCCTCCCAAATTGCCATGAACCTCTAACCTTTGTCACCCTTC
Source organism: Aegilops bicornis (assembly GCA_021605145.1). Taxonomy (NCBI): domain Eukaryota; kingdom Viridiplantae; phylum Streptophyta; class Magnoliopsida; order Poales; family Poaceae; genus Aegilops; species Aegilops bicornis. Next base: position 1,110,252 of record JAHIAL010000069.1, read on the forward strand.
CTAGCAAACCATTGCTTGGCTATGTTACCGCTTTGCTCAGCCCCTCTTATAGCGTTGTTAGTTGCAGGTGAAGATGAAGTTTGTTCCTTGTTGGAACATGGAGATGTTGTTCCTTGTTGGAACATGTTTACTTGTTGGGATATCACAATATATCTTATTTAATTAATGCATCTATATACTTGGTAAAGGGTGGAAGGCTCGGCCTTATGCCTGCTGTTTTGTTCCACACTTGCCGCCCTAGTTTCCGTCATATCGGTATTATGTTCCCGGATTTTGCGTCCCTAACGCGGTTGGGTGATTTATGGGACCCCCTTGACAGTTCGCTTTGAATAAGACTCCTCCATCGAGACTGCGGGGCCACCACGGGGCAACTCGAGGGCTGGTTTTACTCGTAGGCTGACCTATCCGGTGTGCCCTGAGAACGAGATATGTGCAGCTCCTATCGGGATTTGTCGGCACATCGGGCGGCTTTGCTAGTCCTGTTTTATTGTCGAAATGTCTTGTAGCCGGATTCCGAGACTGATCGGGTCTTCCCGGGAGAAGGAATATCCTTCGTTGATCGCGAGCTTATCATGGGCTAAGTTCGACACCCCTGCAGGTATAAACTTTCGAGAGCCGTGCATGATTTATGTGGCAGATGGGAATTTGTTAATATCCGGTTGTAGTAAACTTGAAGCAAACTCTTCTAAAATACACCAACCGTGTGCGTAACTTAGTAGTGTCTCTTTTCGGGTTGATCGAGAGGAGAACACGGTTTGGGGTTATGTCCGACGTAAGTAGGAGTTCGTGATCACTTCTTGATCATTACTAGTTGACGACTTCCTTTGTCTCTCTTCTCGCTCTCATTTATGTATGTTAGCCACCATATATGCTTAGTCGCTGCCGCAACCTCACCACTTTACCCCTTCCTTTCCCTTTAAGCTTTGCTAGTCTTGATACCCATGGTAATGGGATTGCTTTGAGTCCCCGTGGCTCACAGAGTACTACACCACCATTCAGCAGTGTACAGTTTGCGATGATCATAACGTGAGAGCGATGTTTGCTTGTATTGGAGTTCTTCTTCTGCTTCTTCTTCGATCAGGGGATAGGTTCCAGGTCGGCAGCCTAGGCTAGCAGGGTGGATATTGTTTGAGCTTCTGTTTATGTTTCATCCGTAGTCGGATGTTGATCTTGTATATGATGTTGTTCTATTCAGGTGGCATTGTATGTCTTGGTTGTATCCCTATGTATTATGTAATGTTGATGTAATGATATCCACCTTGCAAAAGCGTTTCAATATGCGGGTCTATCCTTGGTGGGACCTTCGAAGTTCCTTTTGGATAGGGTCGCATATTGGGCGTGACAAGTTGGTATCGAGCTGTTCCGACCTTAGGAGCCCCTTGATTGATCGTGTAGTTTGGCCGTTGTTGAGTCTAGAAGAAAACTATTTTACGAGTATAGTTATATCGAGAGTAGGAATTCTTTTTACTCCTCAAATTTCTTCGTCAGCCTGGTGAGGAATCTTGACGTAGGTGTTTTTAATTACTCCTCTTCCCTTTCAAACTTTATTTAGGATCACGCAGTTGGTTTGACCAATGCATTCATGAACACTAGTTACTCTAACCCCCCCCCCCTCTCTTCTTTAATTCTTTGCCACATCAGCATGTTTGCTATTCCCGTGTGCATGATACCAGCTAAGATACCACCATTATGGCCAACCTTAATCATCGCATGCAATAATTTAGTGCACCTTGAAATATGAACATGTGTGGGGCGTGTATGTTTTTAATGACTTGAGACTATACCTAGCCCGGCATGCAAGATGACTTATTATACACCGTTCCCCATACCTGCAGGAAGCCCGTTCGTCTCCAAATCTTTCCCTCTCCATGTGTGGAAACAATATGCCTGCCAAACTCTCCTTCTCCCTCCGGCGGTCCCACCACTCCACCCCATGTGAAAAAATCTGCATGCATGACTCTCCTCCCCCCCCCACGCTCGTCCAATTCGTTCTGACCAGCAATATTTTCACCCCTTCGCTCCCCCGTAATTTACTCCAACAAATATGCCCACGTAGCTGTTACTTAACTGCAGGTTGATACGTCTCCAACGTATCTATAATTTTTGATTGCTCCATGCTATATTATTTACTGTTTTAGGCAATATTGGGCTTTATTATCCACTTTTATATTATTTTTGGGACTAACCTATTAACCGGAGGCCCAGCCCAGATTTGCTGTTCTATGCCTATTTCAGTGTTTCAAGGAAAAGGAATATGAGATGGAGTCGAAACGGAACGAAATCAACTGGAGAAGTTATTTTTGGAAGGAAACCTACCCGATGGACTTGGACCCCACGTCAGAAGATACGGGAGGTGCTCACGAGGGTGGGGGCGCGCCTTCGTGGGGCCCCTGAAGCTCCACCGACGTACCCCTTGCACCCATATATACCCACGTATCGTAAAACTTCCAGAACAGAAGATAGATCGGGAGTTCCGCCACCGCAAGCCTCTAGAGCCACGAAAAACCAATCGGGACCCTTTTTCCAAGACTCGCCGAGGGGGGGGAACCTCACCGGTGGCCATCTTCATCATCCCGGCGCTATCCATGACGAGGAGGGAGTAGTTCACCCTGGGCTGAGGGTATGTACCAAGAGCTATGCGTTTGATCTCTCTCTCTCGTGTTCTCTCTCGTGTTCCCTCTATGGCACGATCTTGATGTATCCCGAGCTTTGCTATTGTAGTTGGATCTTATGATGTTTCTCCCCTCTACTCTCTTGTGATGAATTGAGTTTCCCTTTGAAGTTATCTTATCGGATTGAGTCTTTTATGAGAACACTTGATGTATGTCTTGCCGTGTTTATCTGTGGTGACAATGGGATTTCACGTGCCACTTGATGTATGTTTTGATGATCAACTTGCGGGTTTCGTGACATTGGGAACCTATGCATAGGGGTTGGCACACGTTCTTGACTCTCCGGTAGAAACTTCGGGGCACTCTTTGAAGTACTTTTATGTTGGTTGGATGAATCTGAGATTGTGTGATGCATATCGTATAATCATGCCCACGGATACTTGAGGTGACAATGGAGTATCTAGGTGACATTAGGGTTTTGGTTGATTTGTGTCTTAAGGTGTTATTCTAGTACTAACTCTTTTATAGATCGATCCGAAGAATAACTTTGAGGTGGTTTCGTACCCTACCATAACCTCTACGTTTGTTCTCCGCTATTAGTGGCTTTAGAGTGACTCTTTGTTGCATGTTGAGGGCTTGTTATATTATCTACCTATGTTATTATTGTTGAGAGAACTTGCACTAGCAAAAGTATGAACCCTAGGCCTTGTTTCCTATCATTGCAATACCGTTTACGCTCACTTTTACCGTTAGTTACCTTGCTGTTTTTATTATTTCAGATTACAAATACCTATATCTACTATCCATATTGCACTTGTATCATCATTTCTTCGCCGAACTAGTGCACCTATACAATTTACCATTGTATTGGGTGTGTTGGGGACACAAGAGACTCTTTGTTATTTGGTTGCAGGGTTGCTTGAGAGAGACCATATTCATCCTACGCCTCCTACGGATTGATAAACCTTAGGTCATCCACTTGAGGGAAATTTGCTACTGTCCTACAAACCTGTGCACTTGCAGGCCCAACAACGTCTACAAGAAGAAGGTTGCGTAGTAGACATCAAGCTCTTTTCTGGCGCCGTTGCCGGGGAATCTAGGTAAAGGGCACTCACTCACACCCCGTCAACTAAGCTCTTTTCTGGCGTCGTTGCCGGGGAGGTGAGTGCTTGAAGGTATATCTTTAGATCTTGCAATCGAATCTTTTTGTTTCTTGTTTTAGCACTAGTTAGTTTATAAAAGAAAATTACAAAAAAAAGGAGTTAAGTTTGTCTCATACGCTTCGTCTTTTTAATATCTTTCGTGAGTATGATGGAAAGGAAAATTGTGCCAAAGTGTTAGAAGAAGAATGCATTAAAATGTTTGGCACTAAATCTTTGAATGATGAGCATGATTGCAATGTTGTTAGTATGAATTCCTTGAATATCCATGATGCTAATGATATGCAAAGCCACAAGCTTGGGGAAGCTATGTTTGATGAAGATGATATTTTTTGTCCGCCAAGCTTTGATGAGCAAATTTACTATGATGAAAGCATGCCTCCTATCTATGATGATTATTGTGATGACTTGTATGCTATTAGGAATAATGATAACCATGAAACTTGTCATCATGGTTTTAGTTTTCAATTGGATTATGCCTCACATGATAATTATTTTGTTGAGTTTGCTCCCACTATTATTTCGAATGAAAAGAATTTTTCTTATGTGGAGAATAATAAAATTTCTATGCAAGTAGATCATGAAAAGAATGCTTTATGTGCTGGTTATATTGTTGAATTCATTCATGATTCTACTGAAAATTATTATGAGGGAGGAACATATGCTTCTAGGAATTGCAATAATATCAAGTTTCCTCTCTATGTGCTTAAAGTTTTGAAGTTATGCTTGTTTTGCCTTCCTATGCTAGTTGATTATTGTTCCCATAAGTTGTTTGCTCACAAAATCCCTATGCATAGGAAGTGGGTTAGACTTAAATGTGCTAGTCATATTCTTCATGATGCTCTTTTTATGTTTCAATTCTTATCTTTTTTGTGAGCATCATTGAAATCATCATGCCTAGCTAGGGGCGTTAAACGATAGCGCTTGTTGGGAGGCAACCCAATTTTATTTTAGTTTCTTACTCTTTGGTTCTCTTTAGTATAAATAATCCATCTAGCTTCTGTTTAGATGTGGTTTTATGTTTTAATTAGTGTTTGTGCCAAGTAGAACCTTTGGGAAGACTTGGGTGAAGTCTTTATGATCATGCTGTAAAAAACAGAAACTTTAGCGCTCACGAGATTAGCTAGAACTTTTTACTGGAGAGTGATCTTTAGTTGATTCTTTTTGCAGATGATTAATAGACAAATTCCTCAGGGCCACCAATTTATTTTAGAATTTTTGGAGTTCCAGAAGTATACGTTTTATACAGATTACTACAGACTGTTCTGTTTTTGACAGATTCTGTTTTCTATGTGTTGTTTGCTTATTTTGATGCATCTATGAGTAGTATCGGACGGTATGAACCATAGATAAGTTGGATTACGGTAGATATTACACCAATATGAATTTAGAATGAGTTCATTACACTACCTAAGTGGTGGTTTTATTTTCTTATACTAACGGAGCTTACGAGTTTTATGTTGAGTTTTGTGTGGTTGAAGTTTTCAAGTTTTGGGTAAAGATTCGATGGACTATGGAATAAGGAGTGGAAAAAGCCTAAGATTGGGGATGCCCAAGGCACCCCAAGGTAATATTCAAGGACAACCAAGCAACTAAGCTTGGGGACGCCCCGGAAGGCATCCCCTCTTTCGTCTTCGTTCATCGGTAACTTTACTTGGAGCTATATTTTTATTCACCACATGATATGTGTTTTGCTTGGAGCATCATTTTATTTTGTTAGTTTTTGCTTGCTGTTAGTTAGAATAATGTTTTGAATCTTTAGTTTCAATAAAAAAAGTCAAGGATAGCCTCTACCATGCTTATTTTGCTAGTTTGCATGTTGCTGTTTGAAAACAGAAAGTTTATCGCTGTTGCAAAAATTCCCTAGAAAAGTCAGAGCATGGTATTACGTTGAATCTTTTTGCATATTGAGCTATGATAAATTTATTACAGTGGGAATTTTAGTTCATAATTTTTTGGGTCAGGGAAGTATTGATACTCTTGCATTCTTTACAGACTGTACTGTTTTGGCAGATTGCTGTTATGTTTGCATTGTTTGCGTATGTTGGCTTGTTTAATGATTCTATTTGAGGATAGGAGTGTTAAATATTCAGAGGCATTTATTATGCAATGTTGAATACTAATTTTAGTGATTTGTTACAGTAGAAAATGATAAGGTTTTGCATTGGTTTATACTAACCTATCTCACGAGTTCTTGTTGAGTTTGTTGTGAATGAAGCTTTTGATAAAAAGAGAAACCATGATATGAGAGGAATTAAGGAGACACAAAAGTTCAAGCTTGGGGATGCCCAAGGCACCCCAAGATAATATTTCAAGAAGTCTCAAGCATCTAAGCTTGGGGATGCCCCGGTAGGCATCCCACCTTTCTTCTTCAACAACTATCGGTTAGTATTGGTTGAGCCTAAGTTTTTGCTTCTTCACATGAGTTGTGCTATCCTTGCAATGTAGTTTTATTTAGCTTTGCTTGCTGTTTGAATAAAGTACCAAGATCTGAATTTCTTTAATGATAGAGAGTCTTCACATAGTTGCATAATTATTTAGCTACTCATTGATCTTCACTTATATCTTGTTGGAGTAGTTTGTCGTTTTCTCTAGTGCTTCACTTATATCTTTTAGAGCACAATGGTGGTTTTATTTTGAAGAAATAGATGAACTCTCATGCTTCACTTATATTATTTTGAGATTCTTTAATAGCATGGTAATTTGCTTAATGTTAATATACTTGGTGTTCAAGATATGTGAAACTTTCTTTTGAGTGAATTGAATACTAAGATAAGGTTGATGCTTGATAATTGTTTTGAGATATGGAGGTGATAATATCAAAGTCGTCCTAGTTGGGTGATTATGAATTTGAGAAATTCTTGTGTTGAAGTTTGCAAGTCCCGTAGCATGCACGTATGGTTAAAGTTGTGTAACAAATTTGAAAAATGAAGTGTACCTGGCTTGTGCATCCTTATGAGTGGCGGTCGGGGACGAGCGATGGTCTTTTCCTACCAATCTATCCCCCTAGGAGCATGCGCGTACTACTTGATTTTTGATGACTTCTAAATCTTTGCAATAAGTATATGAGTTCTTTTGACTAATGTTGAGTCCATGGATTATACGCACTTTTATCTTTCCGCCTTTGCTAGCCTCTTGATTCGGTAATTGCATTGCCCTTTCTCACCTTTGAGAGTTGGTGCCAACTTCACGGTGCATCCAAACCCCGTGATACGATACGCTCTATCACACATAAACCTCCCTATATCTTCCTCAAAACAGCTACCATACCTATCTATTATGGCATTTCCATAGCCATTCCGAGATATATTGCCATGCAACTTTCCACCGTTTCATCATGATATACTTTACTTTTGTCATATTGCCATTGCATGATCATGTAGTTGACATTGTATTTGTGGCAAAGCCACCATGCATTATTTTTCATACATGTCACTCTTGATTCATTGCACCATCCCGGTACACCGCCGGAGGCATTCATATAGAGTCATATCTTGTTCTAGTTTCGAATTGTAATCCTTATGTTGTAATCAAAAGAAGGGTGATGATCATCATTATTAGAGCATTGCCCAAAAAAAGAAAGGCCAAAAAGAAAAAAAAAGAAAGGCCCAAAAAAAGAAAATAAAATAAAAAGGGCAATGTTACTATCTCTTTTTTCCACACTTGTGCTTCAAAGTAGCACCATGCTTTTAATATAGCGAGTCTCATAAGTTGTCTTTTTCATACTAGTGGGAATTTTTCATTATAGAACTTGGCTTGTATATTTCTACGATGGGCTTCCTCAAATGCCCTAGGTCTTCGTGAGTAAGCAAGTTGGATGCACACCCACTAGTTTTCTTTTGTTGAGCATTTATAGCTCTAGTGCATCCATTGCATGGCAATCCCTACTCCTCATGATGACATCAATTGATGGGCATCTCCATAGCCCGCTGATTATCCTCGCCAATGTGAGACTTTCTCCTTTTGTCTTCTCCACACAATCCCCATCATCATATTCTATTCCACCCATAGTGCTATATCCATGGCTCACGCTCATGTATTGCGTGAAGGTTGAAAACGTTTGAGATTATTTAAGTACCAAACAATTGCTTGGCTTGTCATCGGGGGTATAGAAGTTGGGAACATCTTCGTGTGACGAAAATGAAGCATAGCCTAACTATATGATTTTGTAGGGATGAACTTTCTTTTGCCATGTTATTTTGAGAAGACATGATTACTTTGATTAGTATGCTTGAAGTGCTACTATTTCTTTTATCAATATGAACTTTTGTCTTGAATCTTTCGGATCTGAATATTCATACCACAATTAAGAAGATTTACATTGAGAATTATGCTAAGTAGCACTCCGCATCAAAAATTCTTTTTTATCATTTACCTACTCGAGGGGAAAGGCAGGAATTAACCTTGGGGATGCTTGATACGTCTCCAACGTATCTATAATTTTTGATTGCTCCATGCTATATTATCTACTGTTTTAGGCAATATTGGGCTTTATTATCCACTTTTATATTATTTTTGGGTCTAACCTATTAACCGGAGGCCCAACCCAGATTTGTTGTTTTATGCCTATTTCACTGTTTCGAGGAAAAGGAATATCAGACGGAGTCGAAACGGAACGAAATCAACTGGAGAAGTTATTTTTGGAAGGAAACCCACCTGATGGACTTGGACCCCACGTCGGAAGATAAGGGAGGTACTCACGAGGGTGGGGGGGCGCCCACCCCCCTGGGTGCGCCCCCCTGCCTCGTGGGGCCCCCGAAGCTCCACTGACGTACCCCTTGCACCCGTATATACCCACGTATCGTAAAACTTCCAGAGCAAAGGATAGATCGGGAGTTCCACCGCTGCAAGCCACCAGAGCCACGAAAAACCAATCAGGACCGTGTTCCGGCACCCTGCCGGAGGGGGGAACCCTCACCGGTGGCCATCTTCATCATCCCGGCGATATCCATGACGAGGAGGGAGTAGTTCACCCTCGGGGCTGAGGGTATGTACCAGTAGCTATGTGTTTGATCTCTCTCTCTCTCGTGTTCTCTCTCGTGTTCCCTCTATGGCACAATCTTGATGTATCCCGAGCTTTGCTATTGTAGTTGGATCTTATGATGTTTCTCCCCCTCTACTCTCTTGTGATGAATTGAGTTTCCCCTTTGAAGTTAGCTTATCGGATTGAGTCTTTTATGAGAACACTTGATGTATGTCTTGACGTGTTTATCTGTGCTGACAATGGGATTTCACGTGCCACTTGATGTATTTTTTGGTGATCAAGTTGCGGGTTTGGTGACATTGGGAACCTATGCATAGGGGTTGGCACACGTTCTTGACTCTCCGGTAGAAACTTCGGGGCACTCTGTGAAGTACTTTTATGTTGGTTGGATGAATCTGAGATTGTGTGATGCATATCGTATAATCATGCCCACGGATACTTGAGGTGACAATGGAGTATCTAGGTGACATTAGGGTTTTGGTTGATTTGTGTCTTAAGGTGTTATTCTAGTACGAACTCTTTTATAGATCGATCCGAAAGAATAACTTTGAGGTGGTTTCGTACCCTACCATAACCTCTACGTTTGTTCTCTGCTATTAGTGGCTTTAGAGTTACTCTTTATTGCATGTTGAGGGCTTGTTATATTATCTACCTATGTTATTATTGTTGAGAGAACTTGCACTAGCGAAAGTATTAACCCTAGGCCTTGTTTCCTATCATTGTAATACCGTTTACGCTCACTTTTACCGTTAGTTACCTTTCTGTTTTTATTATTTCAGATTACAAATACCTATATCTACTATCCATATTGCACTTATATCATCATCTCTTCATTTAACTAGTGCACCTATACAATTTACCATTGTATTGGGTGTGTTTGGGACACAAGAGACTCTTTGTTATTTGGTTGCTGGGTTGCTTGAGAGAGACCATCTTCATCCCACGCCTCCCTACGGATTGATAAACCTTAGGTCATCCACTTGAGGGAAATTTGCTACTGTCCTACAAACCTGTGCACTTGCAGGCCCAACAACGTCTACAAGAAGAAGGTTGCGTAGTAGACATCACAGGTGCATTGGGTCACTGACATATGGGCCCAACAGGGGTCTGGCCCACATGTTAGTGACGCAACTGGACCTGCAGTTAAGTCAGTGCAGCTCAGTCCATATTTTACGAGGTGTGCCATTGCTCGCTATAAATATCTGCGCCCCACGACATCGCTATCTCCTCCCCCTCACATTCACGTTCATCGCTATCTTCTCCCCCTCCCTCTCACGTCGACCACCATGGCATCGCCCCTCCCAAGCCCTAGGAGCCCCTCGCTGCACCACACGGACGGGCACGCGTCGCCTTTCCGTTCCTCGCCGCCACTAGTCGAGGAGGACGCGTCGGTGTTCCGCTCCTCGCCGCTACGCGACGCGTCGCCGTTCCGTTCCTCGCTACCACTAGTCGAGGAGGACGCCGTCCGCTCCTCGCCGCGATGCGACGCATCGCCATTCTGTTCCTCGCCGCCACTAGTCGAGGAGGACGCGTCGGCGTTCCGCTCCTCGCCGCGACGTTGCCGAGGTGGACGCGTCGGCGTTCCCAATCTACGCCCAAGACGCTGCCGCCGGAGGACGCTGGGCTCCCCGCTATGAGGAGAATGCCGCGCCGCCCGCCGAGCCCCCCAGCCTTGAGGAGCTTTGGAAAGAAATGGATGTCGCCTTGTGGGAGGCTTTGCCTCCAGCAGAGCGCACCAAAATAGAGGCGGAGAAGAAGGCCGAGGAAGAGAAGCGCACCGCGGAACAAGCTGCCTGGGAGGCCTATGTCGCGTCCGAGAGTCGTGCAATTGGCTCTTTGGCGGGAGGCTCGTCACGAGGCCATGAGGGTGGCGGAGGACGCCCGTGCCGACACCCTGAGTGCAATCGAGCCCAAGCGCCTCATCTACGCTTGGCGGTACGTGGACCGGGTGCACGCTTTCAGCGAGGAGGAGTACATGTTGGCGCCGGATCACCACACCGGTGAGATCGCGCGCCACGGGCAAGCCATTAATCAGCACCTCGCGAGTTGCGAGGTGAGGAAGAGGCGCCAGGTCGGGCGCTGGGAAATGGCCGTGCACCATGGCACTTTCGTGGTAGCGCCATAAGCGCCTCCTGCGAGCGCCCGTGGCTTTAGGAGGAGTATAATTTTTGTTTCATAAGGCGGTCTCATTAGTTTTGGGACGCAAATGATAAATCCCTAACGTTCAGGAATTTTTAGCGTCCTTAATTAAGTATGTAAAAGGGAAAGTTTGGAAACCTTGTGTATTCGTACGCATTTTGCAAGTACGTGCATATAGCACAAACTTTACTATATACTATTGCACTACACGTCTCTCTCGATATATGCTTGCAGACTGTGCTACTCCCTCCGTCCAGGTCAATAAGTCATCTTTGGTTGTGCACCGTGACCAAGAAGGAGGGAAGACTTATACACCTAGACGGAGGGAGTACTACTATTACTTATGTAATGCGTGCAAATGCACGCTTTTAACAAAGATACGATGCGGTTTTTGTAAAAGTAGAAAAACAGCACTAGTCAAGCTTGTGAAACGATTCAATGCAAAACAAATGCAAAAATGCTCGCTTGATTGTTTACTTTAGCTTCCTTCTCTGTGGTTATTTCTCTGTCAGTACTTTGTACGGAGTATCTCCCAGTTGGAAAGGCATGCAAATTCCCAAACCGCTTCCTACACCCTGTATCAAATTTTTGCCTAACAAGTTGTGCTGCAATTGAAATCCAACTTGAGTACTACTACTAGTAGGAGTACCAGGGGCGATTCTTTTAGGCTTGTAGATTAGTAATCCCATAACTACTACCTCCGTCCTAGTTTATTGGTCCCCATTGTAATCATGTCAAATTTTGATCATAAATTTAACTAATGAAATGTTAGTGCATGTCACATGCACTACTCCATCCGTCTAGGTGAGTAAGTCATCTTAGGCTGTGCAATCGTCACCAAGGAGGAGGAGAAAACGAGAAAGCGTTAATGTTTATTTGCTAATTAATAGTATTGCATGCAATGAACTAATCACTGCATGTCGTGTTTGATCTCTCAAGTCATTAAAAGCATGCACACTCTTTATCTCTTATTGGTTGATATGTCAAGAAACAAGAAACGAGGTAGAAGTTAGTGCACCGCGCCTAAGTGTTTTGGGATTATTTGGTTTTCGTAAGATGACTTACACACCTAGACGGAGGGATTACAATGGTGAGGAATAAACCAGGACAGAATAGTAGTTTAGAAACCAAATAAATGAGTGAGGCACCTTATTGTTACTCTCCACTGTGACTAGTCTTGTGGGCAAGCCTGGGGAAGCCGCCAAAAGAACTGGCCCTAGGAGTAGTAGCTAGGGATCGAGTGTCTTGAGATGAACCGTAGAAAGTAAATGCGTAAAGATGAAATGCAAAAAATACGGAGGGATGTGATGGTTGCTTGTCCGTTTATTTTACCAGGCCACTTATTACTGGGAGTGGTTGGGTTTTGTGATATGACGGCTTTACTGCCGCGCCACGAGCGGGGTGAGAGGTGAGACTCCCGTGCAGCGCCGCCCTCTACACTAGTACTACTACATCGGTCGTGGTTTATCCCCCATTGAATTTGACTGAAGATTTAACTGACAAAATGTTAGTGCATGTTAACAAAAACAATATCATTGGATTCAGATTTGAACATAGTTTTCAATGATATAATTTTAGGTGACATGCATCATCATTTATCGTACTATATATAATGTTAGTTCAATTTTTGGTCGTATTTAATCTATAGTAAGGTGCCCGTATGCTGTACGTAAGAGTGAAATGCATTGATCGGGGAGTTGTTTATTTTGACAAAGGATGTAGGGGTCATCTCATGTGTAACAAGTATCGATAGGTTTGTTCGGATATTATTTCATCTCTAGAGCTCACAAACATCCGGGTGAAATAGATAAAAAGTATCTTTTGCAAGCAAAAGCGTTCAACTGTTCAACCTACATCCAAAACTTGTGAAGAAATAACTCTTATTGTGCTTTGTAGGAAATGATCTTCAAGAATTAGTTTTTGAGTATCCATTGTTATACATGTTGGCTACAGATGACATGGCACTTTCTTATAGCCAACATTGGCTATACTATTTAAGTATTAACCATGCCCTTATACACCTAGACAGAGGGATTAAATCAGGATGACTTGGGAGGGGGCAGAGGATATGTAAGAAATGGTTCATCATAAGTCTTTCACCAAGATCGTAGTAAAAATTCATACATGGAAGGTTCTAGACTAAACCATAAATGGATACACTTTTATTCATGCGCGATACTCCAATAGAGCAAGATCATGCATGGAAGTCTCCACATGCTTAGACAGCGGATTACATTGAGCGAAGACTAATGACCAACATTTAACTTGAAAATGCAGATGTCTAGGTGAACCTCCTTGGAGTCCCCGTGCACATTGTTGGAGTTCAAATAACACCATGGGTTTTCCATGTCGACGTCGGTGGGAAGGTCCTAGCTCGGCAGAGTCCAAGTATGCTTGGCGTAGCCAGTGTCGCCGCCCACGTACCTTCGAGGGGTAATAATAGTGACCACGCACACGTACATAGGCCTCGTGTCAAGGTCAAGACAAGGCCGGCGTTGCCTCTGTCAGCACACTACGAGAGATGTGGCGGCGGCTGCTGGCCTCGCCGGTGGCCACGATCAAGAGGAAGACGCCGCCGTCCTCCTCCGAGACTAGCAGGCGGCGCCGATCCTCCAAATGACTCCGCACGGGTGAATGGGTGGCACGCCTGCATTTCTGATGTTCTTCACCAAGGGCCAGTAGTGATTGCCGCACGCCTGCGTCAGGTGATGCACGATGTCCGCCGGCGAGCTCCAAAATGGCATCGGGCACTCATAGCAGTAGACGAAGGGCTCCTTGGAGGCAGCGACCAGGCCATCCATGAAACAGGAGTGGCTGTAGGGGACGTTCTGCCAGTTGAATATATGAGCAAGTTACTACGAGATTTACTACAAAATAAATCATGACGACTATAACAGAGATTAAACTAATCATGCTGACTATCATAGTAGATGAACAGATCGAATCTAGGACACAGACTAGAAACATGAATTCTACCACTATTTCAAACAGGAAGGACAGAAACACATACGGTGCAACGGGAGCAGCACCATTGGTGTTGAGGTTATCGCCCATGTCGTTGAGGAAGAGGTTGCCGAGGTCGGGGAAGAAGTCGTCGTCGGTGAAGTCGTCACGCTAGCAAATGCCAGTGCGCTCCCAAATTTCAACAATACCATGAATGGAGCGCAGGAGGGAGTGGCTAGGGGACGTTCTGTCACGAATGGAGCGCAAGAGTAGCCCACGAAGCAAGAGATGGTGCTCCTCCTAGTCTCTATTCTTGTCTCTATCTCTACTACTCTTCTTTGTTTTTTATAATATACTTTGGTTGTAGTTGTCAAATCGAATAGTACTGCTACCGCCCACTTGCACGCCTCGGCTGAACACGCCTCGCCTCCATCAAACCCCTCCGTTAAACCCGCATGCAAACCGAGAAACCTACTCCGGCCCAAGGGAGGAAATTTGCAGTTGCCATTGGAGAATAATATAGTCACGCCCAATCCATTTGAGTTAATTATGCGTATGATTCTCCCTCTATAAAAGTTAATTGCATCCTTAATATTGTATTCTAAGTACTCTGTGGGTTCCACTGTCAAGACAGTGTACATGACTTGCAAAAGTCGCTACAGATTCGTGTAAAGTTAAAAAGAAACAAATCCATGACTTGCAGGATTGGAGTTAGCAACGATGGCGGGTTGTAGTCGCTCCACGCTCGGGCATTGAAGTTTATAACTATTTTAGATTAGAACATACTACTCCTCCGGTGCTAGTAGTAGAGCAGAGTCCTACTCCACTACTACTCTACTCAAGCAAGTTAGGGCATAGTAGCAGGTACTATAGGGAGTGCTAGTACTGTGATCACTCAAGCAAGTTGTCTGACTTCCATATGACCCTACGCTACTGGTATGTGTCTCATAAGTCAAGCCGCGTGTTGTTGTCATCATCACCTGCCCACTTCCCACAGCACATATTCGCTTCTCCATCTTTGTCCGCTCTTCCATCCCCGCTAAGGCGCCTCCCCCCTCGTCCGAAACCCAAGCACTAACAATGGCAGAATAGAGCAGCGTCCACCGAAAGAGTGGCTGGAATTCGCTCCCCACAGAGGTAATCAAGCTCATTGTTTCGCGTGTGGACAATCTCAGTACCATGCCGCTCGTCGCGTGCTCGTCGGGGTTGTATCGTTTACTCAAAGCCCTCAGGCCGGAGGTTTTTAAGCCAACTCCTTGCTTGGTGATGCCGCCTGATCTTCAGAAATGGCGTGTCACGCAGCATAAGGATCGTAGGGTGGCGAGCATCAACCCCCTTGACTGCGATCCGATCCCCGTCAGCCTCAACTACATTAACGATATATACTGGGTCGGCATGAACACGTCTTGGATGGTGCTCGTCGACGGTCGCGGCAAATTTGGATGCTCGTGGAGGTCTACACCCGGCGATTGATCCCCCTTCCTTCGATTAACACTGCACTGCTTTGGCACCACGGCCCAGAATACTCGGAATCTTACAGTAGCCAACATGATACCAAGTTTGATTTGCTCGAGGCTGTAATCTGCCAAGTGCCCACAAGATCTGCGTGAAGGAAATATGCCCTAGAGGCAATAATAAAGTTATTATTTATTTCCTTATTCCATGATAAATGTTTATTATTCATGCTAGAATTGTATTAACCGGAAACATAATACATGTGTGAATACATAGACAAACAGAGTGTAACTAGTATGCCTCTACTTGACTAGCTCGTTGATCAAAGATGGTTATGTTTCCTAGACATTGACATGAGTTGTCATTTGATTGACGGGATCACATCATTAGGAGAATGATGTGATTGACTTGACCCATTCTGTTAGCTTAGCACTCGATCGTTTAGTATTCTGCTATTGCTTTCTTCATGACTTATACATGTTCCTATGACTATGAGATTATGCAGCTCCCGTTTATCGGAGGAACACTTTGTGTGCTACCAAACGTCACAACGTAACTGGATGATTATAAAGGTGCTCTACAGGTGTCTCCAAAGGTACTTGTTGGGTTGGCGTATTTCGAGATTAGGATTTGTCACTCCGATTGTCGGAGAGGTATCTCTGGGCCCACTCGGTAATGCACATCACTATAAGCCTTGCAAGCATTGCAACTAATGAGTTATTTGCGGGATGATGTATTATGGAACGAGTAAAGAGACTTGCCGGTAACGAGATTGAACTAGGTATTGAGATACCGACGATCGAATCTCGGGCAAGTAACATACCGATGACAAAGGGAACAACGTATGTTGTTATGCGGTCTGACCGATAAAGATCTTCGTAGAATATGTAGGAGCCAATATGGGCATCCAGGTCCCGCTATTGGTTATTGATAAGAGAGGTGTGTCGGACATGTCTACATAGTTCTCGAACCCGTAGGGTCCGCACGCTTAACGTTTGTTGACGATATAGTACTATGAGTTATGTATGTTGGTGACCGAATGTTGTTCGGAGTTCCGGATGAGATCACGGACATGACGAGGAGCTCCGGAATGGTCCGGAGGTAAAGATTCATATATTGGATGATATGGTTAGGCCAAGGGGTCAGGCCCACAGGGCTATAAGTTGGTGCAAAAGGAGTTTTGCGGAGGCCAGGGGGCCAAACGCCGGAGACACTGGCGTCTGGCCCTGGGCCAGACGCCGATGCCCATGGCGTCTGGGCCAGACGCCAAGGATTGTGGCGTTTGGTCCTAGAGTCCGAGTGGGACTCTTGCCTTTCGGGCAAAACCGACTTTGAGGAGGCTTTTGCTCCAGGTTTCGACCCCAGGGCTCAACATATAAATAGAGGGGCAGGCCTAGCACCAAAGACATATCAAGAAACACCAAGCCGTGTGCCGCCAACCCTGTCCCCTCTAGTTTATCCTCCGCCATAGTTTCCGTAGTGCTTAGGCAAAGCCCTGCGGAGATTGTTCTTCACCAACACCGTCACCACGCCGTCGTGCTGCAGGAACTCATCTACTACTTCGCCCGTCTTGCTGGATCGAGAAGGCGAGGGCGTCATCGAAATGAACGTGTGCGTAAATCGGAGGTGCCGTGCGTTCGGTACTTGGATCGGTCGGATCGTGAAGACGCATTTACGACTACATCAACCGCGTTGATAAACGCTTCCGCTTAGCGATCTTCAAAGGTATGAAGATACACTCCCCCTCTCGTTGCTATGCATCGCCATGATCTTGCGTGTGCGTAGGAATTTTTTTGAAATTACTACATTCCCCAACAGTGGCATCCGAGCCTGGTTTTATGCGTAGATGTTATATGCACGAGTAGAACACAGGTGAGTTGTGGGCGATACAAGTCATACTGCTTACCAGCATGTCATACTTTGGTTCGGGCGGTATTGTTGGATGAAGCGGCCCCGGACCGGCGTTACAGACGTCGCTTACGCGAGACTGGTTCTGGCGTGCTTTGCACACGTGTGGCTTGGCGGGTGATAGTTTCTCCAACTTTAGTTGAATCGAGTGTGCTACGCCCGGTCCTTCGCGAAGGTTAAAACAACACTAACTTGACGAACTATCGTTGTGGTTTTGATGCGTAGGTAAGAACGGTTCTTGCTCGCCCGTAGCGACAGAACGTAAAATTTGCAACAACAAAGTAGAGGACGTCTAACTTGTTTTTGCAGGGCATGTTGTGATGTGATATGGTCAAGACGTGATGCTATATTTTATTGTATGAGATGATCATGTTTTGTAACCGAAGTTATCGGCAATCGGCAGGAGCCATATGGTTGTCGCTTTATTGTATGAAATGCAAGCGCTTCGTAATTGCTTTACTTTATCACTAAGCGGTAGCGATAGTCGTAGAAGCAATAGATGGCGAAACGACAATGATGCTACGATGGATATCAAGGTGTCGTGCCGGTGACGATGGTAATCATGATGGTGCTTCGGAGATGGAGATCACAAGCACAAGATGATGATGGCCATATCATATCACTTATATTGATTGCATGTGATGTTTATCCTTTATGCATCTTATTTTGCTTTGATTGACGGTAGCATTATAAGATGATTTCTCACTAATTATCAAGAAGTGTTCTCCCTGATTATGCACCGTTGCGAAAGTTCTTCGTGCTGAGACACCACGTGATGATCGGGTGTGACAGGCTCTATGTTCAAATACAACAGGTGCAAAACAGTTGCACACGATGAATACTCAGGTTAAACTTGACGAGCCTAGCATATACAGATTTGGCCTCGGAACACGGAGACCGAAAGGTCGAGCGTGAATCATATAGTAGATATGATCAACATAGTGATGTTCACCATTGAAAACTACTCCATCTCACGTGATGATCGGACATGGTTTAGTTGATTTGGGTTCACGTGATCACTTAGATGACTAGAGAGTTGTCTGCCTAAGTGGGAGTTCTTAAGTAATATGATTAATCGAACTTAAATTTATCATGAACTTAGTCCTGGTAGTATTTTTGCAAATTATGTTGTAGATCAATAGCTCAAGGTTGTTGCTTTCATATGTTTATTTTGATATGTTCCTAGAGAAAACTGTGTTGAAAGATGTTAGTAGCAATGATGCGGACTTGGTCCGTGATCTGAGGATTATCCTCATTGCTGCAGAGAAGAATTATGTCCTTGATGCACCGCTAGGTTACGGACCTATTGCAGGAGCATATGCAGACGTTATGAACGTTTGGCTAGCTCAATATGATGACTACTTGATAGTTTAGTGCACCATGCTTTCTGACTTAGAACCGGACTTCAAAATTGTTTTGAACGCCATGGAGCATATAAGTTGTTCCAAGAGTTGGAATTGGTATTTCATACTCATGCCCGTGTCGAGAGGTATGAGACCTCTGATAGTACTTTGACTACAAGATGGAGGAGAATTGCTCAGCTAGTGAGCATGTACTTAGAATGTCTGAGTACTACAATCGCTTGAATCAAGTGGGAGTTAATCTTCCAGATAAGATAGTGATTGGCAGAATTCTCTAGTCACCATCACCAAGTTAGTAGAACTTCGTGATGAACTATAATATGCAAGGGATAACGGAAACAATTCCCAAGCTCTTACGTGATGCTGAAATCGTGAAGGTAGAAATCAAGAAAAACATCAAGTGTTGATGGTTGGCCAGAGACCACTAGTTTTAAGAAAAGCGGCAAAGGGAAGAAGGGAACTTCAAGAAGAACGGCAAGCAAGTTGTTGCTCAAGTGAAGAAGCCCAAGTCTGGTCCTAAGCTCGAGACTAAGTGCTTCTCTTTTAAAGGGACCTGTCATCGGAAGCGGAACTGCCCCAAGTATTTGGCGGATAAGAAGGATGGCAAAGTGAATAAAGGTATATTTGATATACAGATTATTGATGTGTATTTTACTAGTGATCGTAGCAACCCCTCGGTATTTGATACCGGTTCAGTCACTAAGAGTAGTAACTCGAAACAGGAGTTGCAGAATGAAGAGAGACTAGTTAAGGGTGAAGTGATGATGTGTGTTGGAAGTGGTTCCAAGATTGATATGATCATCATCGCACACTCCCTACACTTTCAGGATTAGTGTTGAACCTAAATAAGTGTTATTTGGTGTTTGCATTGAGCATGAATATGATTTGATCATGTTTATTGCAATACGGTTATTCATTTAAGTTAGAGAATAATTGTTGTTCTATTTACATGAATAAAACCTTCTATGGTCATACACGCAATGAAAATGGTTTGTTGGATCTCGACCGTAGTGATACACATATTCATAATATTGAAGCCAAAAGATGCAAAGTTAATAATGATAGTGCAACTTATTTGTGGCACTGCCGTTTAGGTCATATTGGTGTAAAGCGCATGAAGAAACTCCATGCTGATGGGATTTTGGAATCACTTTGTAACATCCCAAAATTCTAAATTTTGGAATGTTATAAACAAATAGATAGTTTTGATTGATTGTTTGATTGATTGACTGAAAGTGAGTGAATTCGAAATCTTTTTTGAAAGTTAAATGGGAGGGAATAAAAGGACTTTCCCAAACTTTCACCATTGCTTTCAGATCTTCGTGGATTCAAATACTCTTCATCACAAAACCACGGAGAGAAGATGACATGACTTCTTCCATTTATTTAAATGACAAGGGGTGTTGAAAATATTTGAATTTCATTTGAGAATATTTCCAATTCTGAAACTTTATGCAACTCAATGATTTTCACGAGCGAAGATAAAAGGACTTCTTCAAAATATATGAAATATGAGTTGGGAGTTTCAAAGAATTAAAATTCAAAGTTCTTTTGAATTTATTTTCAACTTGGAGTTATTTGAGTTTTATTCAAATTATTTTTCTTCAAAAATAAAATATACGGAAAATAGGGTAACATGATTCCCTACATCAGAAAATTGGAGAGAAATTAATTTGAAGTCATTTTGGTATTTTTAAAATGATTTTTGTTGGATTTTATTGGACCAGTAGCACTGTTTGAATTATTAGAATTTTTGTGGATTTTATTTGAAACTATAATAATGTCCATGTTGTAGAAATTCTTTTTCTGCAAATTTTGGTATATTATATGCCTAGTTTGTTTTTTTATTTTATAGGTATTATTTTATTTCAAAGGTCTGTTTAAAAAATCCTCTCACTGAACTGGGCAGCCCAGCCAGGCCCAGCCACGGCTTGAGCCAGCCCAGCCTTGTCCCGACAGCGGGACTCGCCACCGCCGCCAAGACTGCCATGGCCGGCATGAGCCGCCTCGGCCTCCTCGCCTCCTCCCGCACGCCACCTCCTCGCCTCCCCATAAAGGCGCCGCCCGGGCCTGTTCGCCTCCCGCCACCACCGCCGCCCTCGCCGAGCTTCCGCCCGACGAGATCCGCCACCGCCCGCTCGCCGTCTCTGCTGCCGCGAACCACCACCGACGCCGCCATCCTCCTCGTCTCGCTTGGCGCCGCCTTCCCCGACCCTCCGTTTCCCTCCTCGATGACCGGAGCTGGCTGCCCCGGCCGGACCCGAAACCACCGCTGCCGTCTCCCTCGTCAATGGCGACTTCCGCCACCGCCATGTAACTCCCCCTCCTTCCCACCGTTAGATCGGGATCCAATGGACGGATCGAGTCTGTTTTTAAAAAAAAACCGTTTTCTGCTAAATAGCGAACGTTCATTAGTTAGCTTCTGTTAGCGAGCGTTCGCTTGATACATTTTTCTTTTTATTTTAAATTTCGGCCAGGGACCCACCCGTGAATATTTCTTTTACAGATTAGCCCCTGATTTTCAAACGATCATAACTTTTTACTCGTTAGTCCAAATTCAACGAAACCAACGCCCACTTCTTCGTTATGATCCCCTCTATCCAGTAATCCAACTCAAACATATTTTTAAAAGTTTAAAATTTGAATTAGACCAGATTTGAATTTGAACTTCGTTTGATCGTAACTTGAGTTTCTTAACTCCGATTTAGTTGATTCTTTTTGCAAATTAAAGCTCTTGACATAAACTTTCTGATAAGGCCAAATTCATATAATTTTGGTACTGTTAGAAATTGTTTTAGGTTGCAAGAGTTATTTGCTTGGTTTTGATGTTTTCCGAATTGTTTCTTCGTTCTTTCCGATCTTTTGAGTGATTGCTTATGTGTGGTTACTATTGCTTGATTACGATAGATTGACCGGAGTGTGATGAGTAGATCTATCAAGAGTTTTGAGTGCGAATCATCTTCATCAACATTGCAGGCAAGTAACACTTTGATCATACCTTTTCATACCCAGTTTTTATGCATTAGTTCAACCCTCACACATTGCATGATTAGGATATCATTAATTTGTGGGTTGGGAAGTAGTTGATGAGGTAGGAACCTATTGCCCTGTTTAATATCAAACCCTTGGGAGTTACTTCTACGTGTTGCTTATATTGCTATGCTATGCTCGTAGACGTGGATTGGGTTTGAGTGTATTCCATAACGTGATGTGAGATTGTTAATTAATGGTTAACTTAAGGTGGCAACTTTAATACATATCCTGGGTGGATTGAGGCACACAGGGAACCCAGTGTTGTCTATTTTGTTTTGGAAATCCCGGGAACCCGTGTGATCTTCCTATGGGCCGCCACCCAGCTCAAAGGAACTGAGATTATTCATGCTAGAAACTTCCGTGTGCAGCCACAAGCTATTATGGGCTCTAGCATAGTTGAGTAAGTTACGTGAAGCTCTTGAAGAGGTAGATCAGTAGGTAGTGGGTTTGTAGGTTTGGTATGGTCTACCCGGAGTAAAGAGTTAATGTTTCTGAAAGACTGTGTCTCGGTTATCCGTTTCTCAAACACCATGCAGTGCGAGAAATCAATGGAGGCGATCGAGTCTTGTGGGGAAAAGTCCGCAAACCTCTGCAGAGTGTACAATCTAATCATGGTTAGCCGTGTCCCCGGTTATGGACAATTTTGAGTATCTAGTACTTGGAGTATCTTAAGTATCTCATCATGTTACTTAAATTAATTTGTTGGGTTAATGATTACTTTTAATTGGGATCATTGAGTTGGGGGTACCTTCTCAATGATGTTTCAACCACCATGATAGTTAAATTTAAAACTTATTCCTTTGATGTAGGGAAAATTGGCTTTTCGCAAAAACTGTAACCATAGAGCTTTCCACCAGCCATATATGCATGTAGTATAGCTTATTCTTTCATTACTCTCTATGTGTTACATTGCCAAAGATATTCCATGTGTCAATTGACCGTTTGGCTGCAACGTTTCATGTTGCGTACTTTTCTGAACATTTAGTAAGTGATACGTTAGGGTTACGATTTCCTATACTCAACTTTGCCGTTGGTGTTGATGGGAATCCACAACCTTGTTGCTTAGCTATCTTTTGGATTGAGGTAATAGTATTTACGTTACTTTATACATGTGGTTTACCTCTGTTATAAATCCTCGAAATCTGTGTGTCAAAGATACCGATCCAGGATGACACATAAGCACCAGAGACTTGATCCATTCGGTCGGGTCGCTACAAGATGGTATCGTGAGCACATCTTGACTAGGGACGTGACCCTAGAAAGCTGGCAAGCCCATAGGAAAGATTTTTCTCTCATGACTTCATTTTCAAAAAGATCTTTTATCTCTCTTCTCTTCTGAGTTTATTCAAATATTCCCTTTTAGTGAGACCATACCCCTTTCCCTTTTGACCACGAAGAGTCGGCTGATGAGACCACTCCAAGAAGTACAAGATATCGGACAACTAAGACTACTTTGGAATAAAGAGGATTTTTACCGTGCATTATAATGACGGAAACTACAACGGTGAAGATTTCGAAGACTAGGAGAATTTGAAGGCTTTGAAGAATTTCCGGATTTGTATGACCTAGGAAGGCACCCCTTATGGAACTTGGCAGACTATGGAAGCTGTCAATACCCGAGATCAAGGAGTATCGGAGAAAGACCGGAACATGGAGCATAGAACTCAAAGTTTTGTCAAGAAACCCTAAGGCAGGAAATATCAACTATGGAGAGATAGCTCATGGAAATGACAAGAGCAGAAAGATGGCCATCCATGATGTTATCATTCGCCTATGCTATTGTCACCGTGCGGAGTTAAGCATGCATATGCATGAAAGGATTGGATGGTAGAAGGCTGATGAATCACCTATCAGCAAGATGAAGTTTTAAATCTTAGCTGGTGTATCACCGGTATCCGGAGTATTACGTCAAGGAGTTTAAGATGGACCTACAAGAAGCAGTATTTGATAAGGAAGAGTTTCGTGAAGAATTCAGGACCCAAAAGCTGAAAGTTGCCAAGCTGGAGGATCAAAACCTCAAGATACCGGAGATTCGTCAAGAACTAAAGGACAGTAGGATCATGGTTCATGTCGAGGTTGATGAAATCCAGAAGTTGGAACGTAACTCCAGAAATATTGAAGGATGCCACGAGGGACTTTTGCGACCTTGAGAGATGATCCGCAAAAGAACTTGAGAAAGACAAGCATGATCGGAAGAAGCCATCCGGAGACATGAGCGAGGACTTGAAGAGTTTGACGACATTGACCTTTAGAAGACCAAACCCGTTATACCTACGTTAGATCTGACGATTGTGGTATCATCATTTGTTTGTTGTTTTTCCGACGTGACCACAATAAAACCTGCTTTTCAAAACTTTTGTTTTGTATTGTGTGCATCCTCTCGATCCCTCTTATCTCACCCCAAAACCCATGGACCCAATAGAGGATGAATGGAGATGAGCTTATATTTTCTGGACCGATGAGTCAATTGGAGACAGACCGATGGATTCAGAACATGGAGGATCATATGGAGAACAACCCTATAGTCAGAAAGGATATGGCTCAGCATGCTCTTAAGTGTTTTGAAAGAGGTGCTGCTACTTGGTGGAGGATGTACCAAACCGTCAATGGATGGCAAGGAGTAACCACTTGGAAGAATTTAAGTTGACTTTGCCAAAGTCTCGGTTTGTGTCCCAGAAGTTGAGGCCTTATGGAAAGGATATGAAGAAACGTTGTGCATAGAAGCTTTGTGGAGAAATAGGACACAACCATAAAGAAAATAAGGACGAATACCCTCATAATCGGAGGATTATCAAAGGAGTTAGCCGAGGATCTCGGGGAACTTCGGTTGGAGATTGTTCCCAAAGGTTTTGTTCTTTGACAATGGAAGTTTCAGTCTACATTGTTGGGAAAGATCCGTGAAGCTCAGAAGGATGACAAAGAGATTGCTGAGCTAAAAAGAAAAAGGATGAGCAAAGGAAAGGCCAAAAGTTTTCGTAAGGATTAGCACGACACCTTATGGTTCGAGGATCGTGTATATATGCCTAATAAGGCAAAGATCAGGAAGTTAATACTTCAGGAGGCTCATGACTCACCATACTCGATTCATAGCCTCAGAAACACCAAGATGTATTTGGATTTGAAGGAGCATTTACGGTGGACTGGGTATGAAGAAGGATATTGCGGAGTATGTAGTCATAGGTGATGTATGCCCGGTGAGTAAAAGCGAGCATCGAAGCGGTCGGATTACTCGCCTATGCGATGCCGAATGGAAGCGAGGATAAGCTTGGCATGGATTTCATTACGGATTTCCCGAGCCTGATCGGGATATGATTCTATCTGGGTATTAGTTAATTAAACTTGACCAAAGTGGCTCTCTTTATCGATGAAACCACCTATACAAGTGAGAAGTTGGCCAAGATATATTTGTGGGGATCGTATATGCGCATGGAGTTCCGAGGACCATTGTATCGAATAGAAGACACAATTTACCTCAAGGTTTTGGAATCAGCTGCACTGGACTTTGGAGTGCGAGGCTAGAGTTCGATCTGAGGCTTTCATCCACAGACGAGAGGATAAATCAAGAGAGTCAATCGGAATGCAGGAGGACATGTTGAGAGCGTGTGCGCTAAATTTTGGATCTAGTAGTGATGATAATCTACCTTACATGGAGTTCTCATACAACAACACTATCAAGTCGGTTTGAAGATGGCCCCTTTTGAAGGTTTGTATGGGAGAAGGAGCGGAACCACGATTGATGTGGGATGAAGTTGGAGACCGTCGGTGTTTGGACCAAATGTGATCAAGGAGTCGAAAGAGAATGTTAAGTTGATTCGTGATAGGCGAAGGTAGCTCGATCCAGGAAGAATAGTTATGCATACTCAAAAAGCGCAAGGAGGTAGTCTATGAAATTGGAGACGGAGCATGTCTTCGTGTGTCCCCTCTGCGAGGAGTTAAACGATTTGAGTTAAGGGAAAGTTAGCCCCAAATTTGTAGGACCATACCGAGTTTTGGAACGTATGGGAGAATTGGCTAACAAGTTGGAGTCACCCGAAGGACTGTTAGGAGTTCATTATGTGTTTCACGTTTCCCAGTTGAAGAAGTGCCATGCAGAGATGACCAATATTCCTGGTAAGGGCCTTGACCTGGAAAGGATAATGATGTTCCACGAAGTGGAAGTATGGACGTCTTAAGTATATGTTTTTATCTCGGTAAGTGGGATATCCCACGAGGATGAAGAGATGAATTACTATTGGATATAAAGGAGGTGTGATGTTGGAAATATGGATCAATGGAAATTCCATGATGAGTCTGAGAAATCATGTCCTAGTTTGGTGCCAATAGAAGGAAGGAAGACATTACAATTGGATGGATTTAAGAATACTAGGAAGTTGGAAGTTGGAATAATGATCAGAAGCCCGAGGATAAGTTCAAGGACTACAAGTGATGAGATGGGCCATAACCCACAGGGCCCAGGACCTGCCAAGAAGCAAGCACATTCTTCTTTGAAGGAAAAACTTCACGAAAGAAGTTCTGATTTTATCCAATAATGATTCTATAGGAGTTTCATAAAACACGAGAGTTGTTAAGGAGCGATAGATGTTTTGTTTGGCTTGCGAGAATCAATGGATTTTCCGAACTTGGTTAAATCGACAAGAGAAATTCTGCAATGCTTGTGAGGATGACCGAGTGTTAGAATGCGAGATTAAGCTAAACCATGTACAAGGTAATGATTTGGAGTGCGGGATGGATTGATCACCATACCGACTTACTCTTATTATTCGCTTTGCTATATGGGATGGTAAATCTGGAAAGTGACTTACCTATAGTAGAGAGACGACGATCAAAACCTTGTTTAAACCTTAGAATGGTATAGGTATTTTTTCCCTTGTACACGGCAGTTGTTGCCAACCGTAGGTTATACGGTGAGGTTCAACCCAGACCCATTTTCTGCAGGAGAAACCATAAATTGTTGACCGCCATGAGATATCGATAGTTGTTTAGAATCGGCGCCGGACCGTCGACTATGAAGACCCAGTTTGGGATAACCTTACCAAGATGAAAGGACAAAAGAATTGAGGAAAAGGTTATGCCACCACCGGAAGAGCCAGAGAAGGAATTATCCTTACGACCGAGAAGACCAACCTTGTCGATGTAAGGATGGAGTATATGAGTTTTGATGGAACCGTAACCATGCATTCTAAGGGTGGTAGCACCCAGGACCCCTTGTGATGATCGATGGATTTTGAGAAGACCCCAAACCCTAACCTATTTCTTTCTAGCCTCTTGAATCTCGAGGGATGAGATTCATTTTAAAGAGTGGTAGGTTTGTAACATCCCAAAATTCTAAACTTTGGAATGTTATAAACAAATAGATAGTTTTGATTGATTGTTTGATTGATTGGTGAAAGTGAGTGAATTAAAATCTTTTTGAAAGTTAAATGAGAGGGAATAAAAGGACTTTCCCAAACTTTCACCATTGCTTTCAGATCTTTGTGGATTCAAATACTCTTCATCACAAAACCACGGAGAGAAGATGACATGACTTCTTCCATTTATTTAAATGACAAGGGGTGTTGAAAATATTTGAATTTCATTTGAGAATATTTCCAATTCTGAAACATTATGCAACTCAATGATTTTCATGAGCGTAGATAAAAGGACTTCTTCAAAATATATGAAATATGAGTTGGGAGTTTCAAAGAATTAAAATTCAAAGTTCTTTTGAATTTATTTTCAATTTGGAGTTATTTGAGTTTTATTCAAATTATTTTTCTTCAAAAATAAAATATACACGGAAAATAGGGTAACATGATTCCCTACATCGGAAAATTGGAGAGAAATTAATTTGAAGTCATTTTGGTATTTTTTAAAATGATTTTGTTGGATTCTATTGGGCCAAGATGTACTGCTTTGAATTATTAGAATTTTTGTGGATTTTATTTGAAACTAGAATAAAGTCCATGTTGTAGAAATTCTTTTTACGCAAGTTGTGGTATATTATATGCCTAGGTTGTTTTTTTATTTTACAGGTATTATTTTATTTCAAAGTGTCTACATTTAAAAAATCCTCTCACTGAACCAGGCTTGGCCCGACCCAGCCCGACAGCCTCGTCTGACGCCGGGACTCCATGCGCCGCCACGCCCGCCACTGCCATGGCCGTGAGCCGCCTGAGCCTCCTCCTGCCTCCTCCCATACGCCACCTCCTCGCCCTCCCCATAGCGCCGCCCGAACCCTGCTCCGCCTCCCGAGCCACCACCGCCGCCCTCGCCGGAGCTTCCGCCCGAGAGATCACGCCGCCGCTCACGCCCTGAATCCGTCATTGCGAACCACCACCGACGCCGCCATCCTCCTCGTCTCGCGCGCCGCCTTCCCCAAACCCTCCGTTTCCCTCCTCGATGACCGGAGCCGCTGCTCGGCCGGACCCGAAACCACGCCGTCTCCCTCGTCGCCGTGGCGATTTACCGCCAGTAACTCCCCACCTCCTTCCCCTTGACTGCTAGATCTGGATCCAATGGACGGATCGAAATCTGTTTTAAAAAAAAACCGTTTTTACGCTAAATAGCGAACGTTCATTAGTTAAGCTTCTGTTAGCGGCCGTTACTCGATAGATTTTTCTTTTATTTTAGATTTCGGCCAGGACCCATCCGTGAATATTTCTTTTCTGATTAGCCCCTATTTTCAAGCGATCATAACTTTTTACTCGTTAGTCCAAATTCATCGAAACC
Source organism: Aegilops bicornis (assembly GCA_021605145.1). Lineage (NCBI taxonomy): Eukaryota > Viridiplantae > Streptophyta > Magnoliopsida > Poales > Poaceae > Aegilops > Aegilops bicornis. The sequence goes on from JAHIAL010000069.1 coordinate 1,138,555, forward strand.
AACGCCCACTTCTTCGTTATGATCCCCTCTATCCAGTAATCCAACTCAAACATATTTTTAAAAGTTTAAAATTTGAATTAGACCAGATTTGAATTTGAACTTCGTTTGATCGTAACTTTGAGTTTCGTAACTCCGATTTAGTTGATTCTTTTTGCAAATTAAAGCTCTTGACATAAACTTTATGATAAGGCCAAATTCATATAATTTTGGTACTGTTAGAAATTGTTTTATGTTGCAAGAGTTATTTGCTTGGTTTTGAAGTTTTCCGAATTGTTTCTTCGTTCATTCCGATCTTTTGAGTGATTGCTTATGTGTGGTTACTATTGCTTGATTACGATAGATTGACCGGAGTGTGACGAGTAGATCTATCAAGATTTTTGAGTGCGAATCATCTTCATCAACATTGCAGGCAAGTAACACTTTGACCATACCTTTTCATACCCAGTTTTTATGCATTAGTTCAACCCTCACACATTGCATGATTAGGATATCATTAATTTGTGGGTTGGGAAGTAGTTGATGAGGTAGGAACCTATTGCCTGTTTAATATCAAACCCTTGGGAGTTACTTCTACGTGTTGCTTATATTGCTATGCTATGCTCGTGACGTGGATTGGGTTTGAGTGTATTCCATAACCGGATGTGAGATTGTTAATTAATGGTTAACTTAAGGTGGCAACTTTAATACACATCTGGGTGGATTGAGGCACTGGGGAACCCAGTGTTGTATGCATTTTGTTTTGGAAATCCGGGGAACCCGTGTGATCTTCCTATGGACCGCCACCCAGGCTCAAAGGGGCGAGATTATTCATGCTAGAAACTTCCGTGTGCAGCCACAAGCTATTATGGGCTCTAGCATAGTTGAGTAAATTACGTGAAGCTCTTGAAGAGGTAGATCAGCGGTGTAGTGGGTTTGTAGGTTTGGTATGGTCTACCCGGGAGTAAAGAGTTAATGTTTACGAAAGACTGTGTCTCGGTTATCCGTTTCTCAAAACACCATGCGGTCACGAGAAATCAACGGAAGGCCGATCGAGTCTTGTGTGGGGAAAAGTGCTAAACCTCTGCAGAGTGTACAATCTAATCATGGTTAGCCGTGTCCCCGGTTATGGACAATTTTGAGTATCTAGTACTTGGAGTATCTTAAGTATCTCATCATGTTACTTAAATTAATTTTGTTGGGTTAATGATTACTTTTAATTGGGATCATTGAGTTGGGGGTACCTTCTCAATGATGTTTCAACCACCATGATAGTTAAATTAAAAATTTATTCCTTTGATGTAGGGAAAAATTGGCTTTTCGCAAAAACTGTAACCATAGAGCTTTCCACCAGCCATATATGCATGTAGTATAGCTTAGTCTTTCATTACTCTCTATGTGTTACATTGCCAGCATATTCCATGTCTTTGGCCCGTTTTCGGGCTGCAACGCGTTTCATATTCGCGGACTTTTGCGAGCAACGAGTAAGTGATACGTTAGGGTTACGATTTCCTATACTCAACTTTGCCATTGGTGTTGATGGGAATCCACAACCTTGTTGCTTCCGCTATCTTTTGGATTGAGGTAATAGTATTTACGTTACTTTATACATGTGGTTTACCTCTGTTATAAATCCTCGAGTACTGTGTGTCAAAGACATCTTGATCGAGGATGACATACATAAGCACGAGACTTGATCCATTCGTAAGATCGCTACACACTTGATTATGAATCACTTGATGCTTATGAACCATGCCTCTTGGGCAAGATGACTAAAACGCCGTTGTCCCAGAACAATGGAGCAAGCAACAGATTTGTTGGAAATCATACATCTTGATGTATGTGGTCCCATGAATATTGAGGCTCGCATAGCGGGTATCATTATTTTCTGACCTTCACAGATGATTTGAGCAGATATGGGTATATCTACTTAATGAAAGAGAAGTCTGAAACATTTTAAAAGTTCATATAATTTCAGAGTGAAGTGGAAAATCATCGTAACAAGAAATTAAAGTTTCTACGATCTGATCGTGGAGAAGAGTATTTGAGTAACGAGATTGGTCTTGATTAAAACAATGTGAAATAGTTTCACTACTCACGCCACAGAACACCACGGTGTAATGGTGTGTCCGAACATCGTACTTAGAGTACTTTATTAGATATGGTGCAATCTATGATGTCTCTTACCGATTTACCACTATCGTTTTGGGGTTATGCATTAAAGACAATTGCATTCACGTTAAAAGGGCACCATCTAGGTCCGTTGAGGCGACACAATATGAATCGTGGTTTGGCAAGAAACCAAAGTTGTCGTTTCTTGAAGTTTGGGGTTGTGATGCTTATATGAAAAAGTTTCATCCTGATAAGCTCAAACCCAAATCGAGAAATATGTCTTCATAGGATACCCAAAGGAAAGCTGTTGATTGCACCTTCTATCCACAGATCCGAAGGCAAGATATTCGATTTGCTAAGAATGGATCCTTTCTAGAGAAGGAGTTTCTCTCGAGAAAGAAGTGAGTGGGAGGAAAGTAGAACTTGATGAGGTAATCAGATTTCGCTTCCCTTATTGGAAAGTAGTTCATCGCGAAACCGGTTTACGCAACACCTACACCAATTAGTGAGGAAGTTAATGATGATGATCATGAAACTTCAGATCAAGTTGTTACCTTGAACCTCGTAAGATCAACCAGAGTAAGATCCGCACCGTGAGTGGTGCGGTAATCCTGTTACGGAAGTTATGTTACTAGACCATAGCGAACCTACGAACTATGAAGAAGCGATGGTGAGCCCAGATTCTGCAAAATGGCTTGAAGCCATGAAATCTGAGATGGGATCCATGTATGAGAACAAAGTGTGGACTTTGGTTGACTTGCCGATGATCGGCAAGCAATTGAGAATAAATGGATCTTCAAGAAGAAGACCGATCTTGGCGGTATTAATGTTATCATCTATAAAGCTCGACTTGTTGCGGAAGGTTTTTCCGACAAGTTCAAAGGGATTGACTACGATGAGACTTTCTCACCCGTAGCCATGCTTAAGTCTATCCGAATCATGTTAGCAATTGCCGCATTTTATGATTATGAAATTTGGCAAATGGATGTCAAAACTATGTTCCTTAATTAATTTCTTAAAGAAGAGTTGTATATGATGCTACCAGAAGGTTTTGTCGATCCTAAAGGCGTTAACAAAATGTGCAAGCTCCAGCGATCCATCTATGGACTGGTCCAAGCATCTCGGAGTTGGAATATATGCTTTGATGAGTTGATCAAAGCATATAGTTTTATCTGGAACTTATTGGTGAAGCTGTATTTACAAGAAAGTGAGTGGGAGCACTCTGACATTTTGATAAGTATATGTGAATGACATATTGTTGATCGAAATAATGTAGAATTATTCTGCAAAGCATAAAGGAGTGTTTGAAAGGAGTTTTCAAAGAAAGACCTCGGTGAAGATGCTTACATATTGAGCATCAAGATCTATCTGAGATAGATCAAGGCGGCTTGATAAGTTTTTTCAATGAGTACATACCTTGACAAGATTTTGAAGTAGTTCAAAATGGAACAATCAAAGAAAGAGTTTTCTTGCACGTATTTACAAGGTGTGAAAATTGAGTAAGACTCAAAAGCCCGAGCCCGACACGGCAAAAGATAGAAAGAGAATGAAAGTCATTCCCTATGCACGAGCCATAGGTTCTGTAAAGTATGCGATGATGTATACCAGATCTATTGTATACCCTATACTGATTTTGGCAAGGGAGTACAATAGTGATCTAGGAGTAGATCACTGGACAACTGTCAAAAATTATCCTTAGTGGAATAAGGATATGTTTCTAGATTATGGAGGTGACAAAAGGTTCGCTGTAAAGGGTTACGTCAATGCAAGCTTTGACACTGCTCTAGATGACTCTAAGTCTTAATCTGGATACATATTGAAAGTGGGAGCAATTAGCTAAAGTAGCTCCGTGCTGAGAATTGTAGACTTAGAAATTTGCAAAATACATACGGATCACGAATGTGGCAGACCCATTGACTAAACTTCTCTCATAAGCAAAACATGATCACACCTTAGTACTCTTTGGGCGTTAATCACATAGCGATGTGAACTAGATTATTGACTCTAGTAAACCCTTTGGGTATTAGTCACATAGCGATGTGAACTGATCACATAAAGATGTGAACTATTGGTGTTAAATCACATGACGATGTGAACTAGATTATTGACTCTAGTGCAAGTGGGAGAGTGAAGGAAATATGCCCTAGAGGCAATAATAAAGTTATTATTTATTTCCTTATTTCATGATAAATGTTTATTATTCATGCTAGAATTGTATTAACTGAAACATAATACATGTGTGAATACATAGACAAACAGAGTGTCACTAGTATGCCTCTACTTGACTAGCTCGTTGATCAAAGATGGTTATGTTTCCTAGCCGTTGACATGAGTTGTCATTTGATTGACGGGATCACATCATTAGGAGAATGATGTGATTGACTTGACCCATTCCGTTAGCTTAGCACTCGATCGTTTAGTATTCTGCTATTGCTTTCTTCATGACTTATACATGTTCCTATGACTATGAGATTATGCAACTCCGTTTACGGAGGAACACTTTGTGTGCTACCAAACATCCTAGCATGGCGGGTGATTATAAAGGTGCTCTCTGGTGTCTCCAAAGGTACTTGTTGAGTTGGCGTATTTTGAGATTAGGATTTGTCACTCCAATTGTGGGAGAGGTATCTCTACAGGCCCACCCGGTAATGCACATCACTATAAGCCTTGCAAACATTGCAACTAATGAGTTAGTTGCGGGATGATGTATTAAGGAGCGAGTAAAGAGACTTGCCGATAATGAGATTGAACTAGGTATTGAGATACCAAACGATCGAATATCGGGCAAGTAACATACCGATGACAAAGGGAACATCGTATGTTGTTATGCGGTCTAGCCGATAAAGATCTTCGTAGAATATGTAGGACCAATATGGGCATCCAGATCCCTTTATTGGTTATTGACAAGAGGTGTCTCGGTCATGTCTACATAGTTCTCGAACCCGTAGAATCCCACAACGCTAACGTTCATTGGCGATATAGTACTATGAGTTATGTATGTTGGTGACCGAATGTTGTTCGAGTTAGGATGAGATCACGGACATGACGAGGAGCTCAGGAATGGTCGGGAGGTAAAGACTCATATATTGGATGATATGGTTAGGCCAAGGGGTCGAGGCCCACAGGGCTATAAGTTGGTCTAAAAGGAGTTTTCGCGAGCGAGGCCGAGGGCCAAACAGCCGGAGACCACAGCGTGCGGCCTCGCGCCAGACGCCGAGGCCCATGGCGTCTGGGCGGACACCAGGATTGTGGCGTTTGGTCACTGAGTCAAGTGGGACTCTTGCCTTTGGGAGCAAAACCGACTTTGAGGAGGCTTTTGCTCCAAGTTTCGACAAGGCTCAACATATAAATAGAGGGGCAGGGCTAGCACCAAAGACACATCAAGAAACACCAAGCCATGTGCCGGCAACCCCGTCCCCTCTAGTTTATCCTCCGTCATAGTTTCCGTAGTGCATAGGCAAAGCCCTGCGGAGATTGTTCTTCACCAACACCGTCCTGCACGCCCGTCGTCTTTCTTGGGAACTCATCTACTACTTACAACTCGTCTTCTTTGGATCGAGAAGGCGAGGGCGTCATCGAGGCTGAATGTGTGCAGAACTCGGAGGTGCCGTCGTTCGGTGCCTTGGATCGGTCGGATCGTGAAGGCGTCGACTACATCAACTGCGTTGATAAACGCTTCCAGCTTAGCGATCTTCAAGGGTATGAAGATACCTCCCCCTCGTTGCTATGCATCACCATGATCTTGCGTGTGCATAGAATTTTTTGAAATTACTACGTTCCCCAACATCGCTAATTATAAAGACTTGAGGCTAATTCGTTGTTCAACCGCTGGTCTACGCCTATCCTGATGAGTCACTGCGGTAAGTGGATAAATCTGCCGTCCATCGCAGGATCATACATCCTCCATGGTTCTCTAATGCCATTGAACACAAGGGCTTCATTTACGATGTCGACTCCTTCTATGGCTGGAGCGTATTGCTGGCCTACTCGATCATGTCGCTACAAGCGGCTATTCTGATGATATGTTACTTTCCTATGATATCATGATGGCTTGCTTATATTCTTGTCATTACATTTGCTGAACAAATATTCATGCTCATAACATGTTGTTCTTAAGATTGACTAAATCAAGAGACCTTTTTTATTTGACTCCAACTTGATATGATGTTGTAGGCTGCCTGGTGTCCCTACCCTTCCTAATCCTAGAACCTTTCAAAGAAAAGCGGCATAAGGCGATTGCAGGTGGTTCTGGCTCGATCGGATAGCGGTGAAAGATTGATGATCGTTCGCATGTGCAGGGACGTGTTGTTTCACGGAATACAATCACGATCCTTTGCAAGGTCTTTGAAGCGGGATCCTAGCTTCTACGGGCCTTGAGGAATTTTGAATGGAGAGGTGAAAGTAGCCTTGGTACACGCTCTCTGTTTGTCGGACTGAATTATCCGATTAACCGGGGAGATAATCGACGGCAAGGATCATGATGGCGGTGGCGGTTTTTACGTTCATCGAACAAAGCGTGTGGTACCTGCATGTACCATGCTTCTCTGCATGCACCATACCCTGATATGTGCCACCACGCTCTGCAGCCCAAAGTAGGAGAGAGGGTCGCAAGTATCAGACTTCGACCTGCTAGCTGGAGTTTTGATGTAGGGTAGAACCCTAGGAGGGATCTTTTCACACTTGGAGGGAGAAAAGGAGAGACACAATCAAGAACACAAAGAGGAAATCACTCCAACAATCCCCGATTACACATCCACTAGAGTAACAACACAAGATCCACAAGTCACAAACACAATCAAAGGAAAGATACAATGGCAAAGTTCAACCCAAATCCAAAGGAGATGGGGGCTTGGAGATAGTCTACTCCTTGAGGAGGTCTTGAAATCACAAGGATTCTTCCCTAGGGGGTCTTGATTCCACAAGGGAATGTAGAAAGGAGGAAAGCTCACAAATATCTCATCTAATACTTTGCTAACCCTAAACATGGTCCTTGGTACGGAATATATAGCCTAGGGGTCGAAGGAGACGAAGTGGAACCGAAGATGCAATCTCAGCCGGCCATCCTGGGAGGCCCGTGCGCACGGGGTAAGTTGGGCCCGTGCGCACGGGGGCCCCGTCTTACAGATGCTGAGCCACGTGCGCCTGCAGGGTGCTCAGCGCCAACTCCACTGAGTAGCCCGTGGGCACGGGTCTCGAGGGGCCCACGTCTGCAGCAGTCGCTTAAGGAGCTTCTGTCTTCTTTGCTGTTGTCCTTCTTCTTGGCTTGCGTGGCCTCGGGGTGATCCTCCACTCCTTGGTGATGCTCACAGCGTCTTGGTGATGTTCCTCTTCATACCTAAGGATGCATAGCACATTTTGGTGAGGTAGTAAACATGTTCCATTGGTGTCCATATGCAAATCTAGTAAGAAGGAATTCACCTCGTTTTCCAAAGCACGTGCTCTTGATCTTGTCAAAGGTCCACGTGGGGCTTGATGTGTTGGTGTAGAGTCCATGGGGATGATGGAAGGATGCTCCGCATCATCTCCCTTCCCTTGGAAGAGATCCGACCTCGGATCAAAAGCTTCATCTCCATGGTAGGGTGTGAGATCTTTGACGTTGAAGATGTCGCTCACATTGTACTTGTCTCGAGGTAGGTCGAGCTTGTAGGCATTGTCGTTGTAGCGTGCTAGCACCTTGAAAGGTCCATCGGCTCGAGGGAGAAGCTTGGACTTGCGTTAGATTGAGGAAGCGGTCCTTGCGAAGGTGTAGCCACACAAGATCACCAATGTTGAAGACCATGGGTTGCTTGGCGATATTGGCGCTTGGCCGCTAGTCGTCGTACTTTAAGCTCGATGGGCGTGCCTTGTATCCTCATGCATCTTCTTGATGTAGTTGGCTCGTGCACTTTTCGCATCCATGTTGGTGCGCTCTTGTAGAGGAAGAGGTAGAATGTCCAAAGGGACAACGGGTTGAAGCCGTGAAGCGACCTCGAAGGGGACTTGCCGGTGGTCGAATGCCTTACTGCGGTTGTAGGCGTGCTTTCGGCGATGGGTAGAACCGCCTCCACTCCTTGATGTTCTTTTTGATCAACACGCGGAGTAGAGTGGATAGTGTCCGGTTTGTCACCTCCGTTTGGCCGTCGGTTTGCGGATGGTATGCAGATGAAAACAAGAGCTTGATTCCGAGCTTGGCGCATAGGGTCTTCCAAAAGTAACTCAAGAACTTGATGTCACGATCGGAGACGATTGTCTTTGGTACCCCATGGAGGCGCAAGATTTCCCTACAAAAGAGATTTGCAACATGTGAAGCATCGTCTATCTTGTTGCATGGAATGAAATGTGCCATCTTAGAAAATCTATCCACAACAACAAACAGGAATCCTTTCCATTTTGAGTTCTAGGAAAACCAAGAATAAAATCCATGCTAATGTCTTCCCAAGGTTGATAGGAATAGGAAGAGGCATGTAAAGACCATGAGATTGAGCTTTAGACTTAGCTTTGTGACATGTAGAGCATCGATTCTTTGAGCGTTGGACATCATGAGAACATCTTGGGCCAAAAGTAGTTCTTGGAGGCGTGGCGAATGTCTTGTCGCGTCCAAAGTGTGCCATGAGTCCGCCTCCATGAGCCTCTTGCAAAAGTAGCAAGCGAAGAAGACTGGGCATGCAAAGTTTGTTAGCTCTCATAAGATAATCATCCTTTATGTAGTATCGTTCCCCAAGATGTGTGTATGTCAAACACTTAGCATAAGGAGTAGCAAGAAGGATCATGCTCATACAAGTCTTTTATATGCTCAAAACCAATAACATTCAACTCAAGTTGAGTGGCAAGCATGCATATGCGTGAAAGTGCATCCATAACTACATTTTCCTTACCCTTGATGTACTTGATCACATAAGGAAAAGATTCAATAAATTCACTCCATTTGGCATGGCGCTTGTTCAACTTAGTTTGTCCTTTTAAGTACTTAAGTGTTTCATGATCGGTATGGATGACAAACTCCATGAGGTCTAAGGTAATGTTCCCAAACATGGAGCACTGCACCTTTTCAAAGCATATAATTCTTTTGTCATAGATGGGATAGTTAAGTTGAGCAATCGGAGAGGTTTTCACTAAAATAGGCAATGGCTCATTTTTCTTGCATCAAAACTCCGCCAATTCGGTACCACTTGCATCACAACGAACCTCAAAAGTTTTGTCAAAATTGGGCAAAGCAAGAATGGAACATGAGTAAGTAAAGACTTGAGCTCATCAAAAGCGGTGGATTGCAAAGATCCCCAAACAAAGAAGTATTCTTCTTACTCAAAGCATGCAAAGGAGGCGAAGTGCTAAAATCTTTCACAAAGCGGCGATAAAAAAACCCATAAGACCAAGAAAGCTACGCACTTGTTGCAAATTGGTGGGTTTGGGCCATGTTTTAATTGCTTCGATTTTAGCTTCATCAACATGTACACCCTTGGAAGAGACAACAAAACCCAAGAAAACCACTTTGTGAACACCAAACGTGCATTTTTTCAAGTTCGCATAAAGTCGATCCTTCCAAAGTGTGTGCAAAACAGCCCTAACGTGATCAAGATGCTCTTTCATAGTTTTGCTAAACACAAGAATATCGTCAAAGTAAACCACAACAAAGACTCGAATATAAGTGAAGCACATGATGCATGAGGCGCACAAAAGTACCGGGAGCTTCGATAAAACCCATAGGCATGACTAACCACTCCATATAAGCCAAATTTGGTTTTTGAAAGCGGTTTCCACTCATCACCCTCTTGTCTTGGATTTGATAATAGCCACTTTTAAGATCAATTTTGAAAAAAGTTGGCTCCACTAAGTTCATCAAGCATGTCATCTAAGCGAGGAATGGGATGCCTATAGCTAACGGTGATAGCATTTTATAGGTCTACAATCGAGCATAAGCGGAAACTTCCATCGTGCTTAGGCACAAGTATATGAGGAACGGCACAAGGGCTTAGGCTTTCACGTACATGACCATTGTCGATGAGTTGTTGTACTTGCCGTTGAATCTCCTTGGTTTCTTCAGGATTGACTCGGTATGGAGCTTTGTTTGGTAGGGGCGCTCCCGGGATGAGGTCGATTCGATGCTCAATGCACTACTAGGAAAAGGCCTACTAATAGCGCACCGGTTTTGCCTACTAATGGCGCACTACCGGTGCGCCATTACTATCACGCCACTAGTATTTTTTACTAATGGCGCCACGCATGATCTTACGCCATTAAGTATAGCCCACGCTTGTAGTTAATTCTGATATACTAATGGCGCACCACATAGAAAGCGCCATTAGTAACATTTTTCTTTTCAAAGTTTTTTTCAGAATTTTTTTTAAATTTTTTTTTCAAATTTTTTTTAATTTTTTTTATTTTTTTTCAAATTTTTTTCGTTTTTTTCTTGATCTCAGGTCACTATGGCTTAATTTCGGGTCAATATGCTTAAACTCAGGTCAAATCGCACTCCGTGGTCAAACTTCCCGAAAGGTCAACCATCCTCACACTACTCCAGCCCAAGCACGCTTAACTTCAGAGTTCTATCCAACCCCGACAGCGGCTCACTTCACGAGCACTTGTTGATGTATGTAGCATATCAATCCTATTATACCTTGTTGATGTCTAGGACTTTGTTCATGTTCATGACTATGATGAAATTTTGAAAAATATTTCAAACTTCCCGGTCATATTACGTATCATTTTTTGAAAAACAATTCAAAAAAATTCAAAATCAATTTTTATTTTGAATTTTTTTGCCTCTAGATCTTGAAAGCCCCGTAACTTTTTTTCTGTTAGGTTTTTGGGGATTTTGAAAATGTTTAACGGGGTTCCCCCGTTAAATTCGGATGTAACTTTTCGAGAAGATGATTTTTCATATATAAAATTTTTTAATCCGAGTTCGTATGCAAAAGTTATGCCCATTTTACAAATTTCCAGAGAGATTTTGCAAATAAAGTCGAAATTTATATTTGTAAATTTTCCCAACAACTAGACCACATATCACATGGGAAACTTATTTTCTTTTTTTTGACATTTTTATCATTTTCTTTTATTATTTTTAAAACTGAAAAGGCGGTCCACGGGGGGGGGGGTGCATTCGGTGGAAGCTAGGCACACTAGTAATGGCGCACCATGGGGTGGTGCATGTATTAATCAGAGTTAAACTAATAATGGCGCACCACACCCATGGTGCGCCATTACTAGTTTTGAAAAAAATTATAAAAAATTTGAATTTTTTAATTTTTTTGAAAAAACTTAGTAATGGCGCCTTTGTCGAGGTGCGCCATTACTAACAATTTTTTATTTTTTTTTTCAAAACTACTAATGGCGCACGGTGGGTGTAGTGCGCCATTACTATGTCAACTAGTAATGGCGCACCACTCACAGTCAATCGATATAGTTTTGAAAAAATAAAAAATTACTAATGGCGCTGCAAGTGGGATGTGATTGCGCCATTAGTATTTACACACTAATAGGCGCACCAACACATGGTGCGCCATTAGTATTTAGTAATGGCGCACCACATGTACAGTGCGCCATTAGTGTCCATCCTATCTATAGCCCTTTTCCTAGTAGTGATGCCTCGAAGAGGAGGTAGACCCGGAGGTAGCTCATCGGGGAAAACATCGTGGAATTCCTGCAAAAGAGATTGAAACACTAAAGGTACATCGTGAGAGGTGTTAGTTTTTGGTTCTCCATCCTTGCACACAAGGACAAAGTGCATCACACTTGATGGGTTCTCACACACTTCTCTCATCTCACTTTTTGTGGCAAATAGGATGAGGTTTTTCTCTCTAGTCGAAGGGGCGCTCAAGTTTGGCTTGTGGCTCTCACTCACTTTTTGGTGGATCACTTTCTCACTATTCTCTCCATGATGGGCGGCTTGCTTGTCGGCTATCACTTGACTAGGAGACATAGAGTCGTAGCACATACTCCTTCCCTTTCATCTTGAAGCTATAGTGATTGGTACGCCCATTGTGGATGACACCACAATGAATTGCCATGGTGGAACCAAGAAGGAGGTGGCAAGCGGTCATTGGTACCACATCACATTCCAAAGTGTCCTCATATGCACCGATTTTGAAGGAGACTTGGACCGTATGCTCGATCCGTATAGTGCCGTGAGTCGCTTAGCCATTGAACCTTGTATGGGTGCGGTGCTTCCTCTTGACCAACCAAGCTTGGAGCAAAGTTCTTCACTTTCCAAGTTGTAACTACCTCCATCGATGATGACCTTGACGGACCTTCCATTGATGCGGGCTTTGTATGGAAGATGTGGCATCGTTGGTCTTCTTCTTGTTGATGTTGAAGAGTCAAGACCTTGGAGACAACAAGAGCGGGACTTGAATCTTCATCACAAAAGACTTGATCATCTTCGTCTTCGTTGTTCACTTGTCGGTGCATGGCCACTTGCTCAAGGGCTTCCATTTCTCCATCACTCATGGAGTCGTAGGTGATGTCGTCGTTGAAGATCATGGTGCGCTTGTTTGTGCACTCAAAGGACTTGTGGCCCCGGCCGCCGCAAGTGAAACACTTGAAGGAGCTTGTCTTGGCCGGTCTCATCGGTCGGAGTAGAGGACAAAGCACGGCTTGAAGTTGCTTGAAGTAGGAGGAGGGCGACTTTAACTTGTCGAAGTTTTCTTGTAGCTTGACTTGTCGCCGGTAGTTGGTGAAGCTTCGAGTTGAAGTAGGAGTTGCTTTGGAGTCGCGGGAGCTTGAAAAGAGGAGCCGTAGGTCTTGGATGAGTACTTGGCATGTTGAAGTCATCTTGGACTTGTCGCTTTCGGCCTTGGTCGCTTGATGCACTAGCTCGAGGAGGTTTGAGTATGGTTGGAAGTCGGCAATCCGCTTGATCGGATGGTTGAGGCCGTTCAAGAAGCGTGCCATTGTTTGCTCGTCGTCTTCCTTGACATTGGCTCGAATCATGGCAATCTCCATTTCTTGGTAGTATTCTTCCACCGTCTTCGTGCCTTGTTTGAGGAGTTGCAACCTCTTGAAGAGATCACGATTGTAGTGAGTAGGCACGAAATGAGCTCTCATGACACCCTTCATAGCCGTCCAAGTTGTGATTGGTGGCTCCCTCTTGTACGTCGTCGCTCAATCACTTGTTCCCACCAAATTAGAACATAGTCTTGGAACTCGAGTGATGCCATAGCGATCTTCTTCTCTTCATCGTAGTTGTGCAACCGGAAGATTTTGTCGACCTTCAATGCCCATGAGAGGTACTATTCGGGGTCATTGCTTCCGTTGAACTTGGGCATGGTGAACTTTAACTTGCCGTATCGGAGTTCTTCGTCGAAGTAGCGGTTTTGATGTCGCTCTTGTCGTGGAGGATGTCCATGTTCCACTTGCTCTTGTCGTGGAGGAAGTCCATGTTCCACTTGCTCTTGTTGAACTTGAGGTTAACGAGCTTGTGGAGTAGCTTGGAGAACTTGACGTTGCACGCGTGGTTGGTAGTTCCTCTCCTGGATTTCTTCTCGAAGGGCTTCCTCTTGGTTGCGCCCGTTCGCGCGATTAAGTTGGCGATGGCTCGACTTGATTCGTGAAGAACGCGTTAGCGCCTCAAGAGCTTGTGCTTCTCGTTGTTGTTGTTGAAGACGTTGAGCCTCGGCGTCTTGTTCTTCTTGGTGTAGACGCGCTTGTTCTTCCTCTTGGCGCCGTAGTCGTTATCGTTCTTGAGCTTGACCAAAAGCGTCTTGGTTTGAACGCGGACGAGGAACTTGCTCATCGACTTGCTCGTGTGAATGCTTGACATGTAGCGGGTTTCGACATGCATGACGGTCTTGACGCGCGGCTCGTCGAAGAGTGTTCGATGACGGTGTACTTGTGCCGGAAGAGGTGTTGTCGGAGTGACTCCGTCTTGAGTAGGAAGAAGTCGAAGGAGGCCGGTTGACCAACAAAGCACGGATTTCGTCCATTCTTGCATCATTCTCTTGCTTGTGCGCGTCGAGCTTGTTGTCAAGTAGTCTCGTGTCACGTTGCTCGGAGAGTCGTAAGTCGGTGGCGTAGGTTGTCGATGCGATCGTCCATTGCTTTTTGCTCTTGATGTAAGGCGTTGTGCACCAAAGAGGTGGCTCTTGGTGACGAATGATGACATGTCGGCGTCTTGCTTTCGATGAAGAGTGGGTTGGTAGAGGTACTTGGCCTATCCATCATAGGAAAGTGGTGGTGAGTAGGAAAATGAGAGAACAAAACCAAATATACCTTTTCCAAGATTGTGGATGCAACAAGTACGATCCCACGTGATGTTACAATAGGGAATTGGTACCGGAATTGTTTCTCACACCTACAAGTAAATGGTCTATGGAGGAGCTTCGGTTAGAATGGTGGCAAAAATTTCAAGCAAATGTTAGTCAAGATATCGATAAAGTTGAGAAGATTCACAAATGGCAAGTAAGACAAATAGACCAAACCCAATGATATCACTAGGAACACACACAACCAAGGGGTGAGCTCAAATGTGCAACCATGGAAAATGCTCTTGTTGTGCGAATACTAGAGAGGCAGCTTAGCTCGATTGCACTAATGGGCTAGATACTTAGTGCACCAACCTAATAGAGAAACCGATTCGCCCTCACAATCCCAAGTATGCTTATGTATGTAATGACCTAGATGATGCACGTATGCTAAGAGGCTCGATGCTATTGCTTATAAGCTCTTTGCTTCTCTTCTCTTTTGCTTAAAAGCTTTTTTTTTACTATGCCACGGAGCTTGATAGGCGAGCCACACAATGAGGTACCAAGTGGAAAATGCAGGATGGACGGAACACTAAATGGTGCACTAAGGCGTGGCCCGGCAATACTCAACAAGCTAGTCTCGATGGGTAAGCTACACAAAAGGGCTTGAAGCTATCAAGTTAATGGCAAGGGGTACAAGGTGTCGTCGAGGTCATCGTTCTTGCTTACGGTAGAGATGGAGATGAGTTGTCGGAGTCGATGATTGCTTGGTGGTGATGATGATGTCCCAAATGCGCCTAAGTAGCCGAAACACTTTAGGACACAAGAGAAACCGCGGTATGAAACTCAAACAAACACGTGGAGTGGTGCGGAAGAACACAAATGGTGGTGCGGAATCGAAATGAGGAAAAACAGAACTGGCCGAACCGCCCTGGATAGCCCGTGCGCACGGGGTAAGTGAGGCCCGTGTGCATGGGGTCCCGTGTGCACGGGGTCTTAAGGGCCCATGTGCACGGGGTGTTCTGGGAGCGCAAGAACAGCTCGGGATCCGTGGGGATTTTTAAAGTTGAGGTAGAAATGGAGGATTTGGTGGGTGGGGAAGATGGTGGGGGGGGTAGATCCACTTGCCAAACTCCAAATTCGTGGATCAAAACAACCAAATATCACAAGATCAAAAAAATTTCAAGAAAAATTTTGGGGCTATTTTTTATGGGGATTTTCGGATTAGGACGAAAAACAACAAAATCAAGCTAGAGAGTGGAAGGTAGGGACTCCAAGATGTGAATCAACATGGCTCATGATACCAAGATGATGTAGGGTAGAACCCTAGGAGGGATCTTTTCACACTTGGAGGGGGAAAAGGAGAGACACAATCAAGAACACAAAGAGGAAATCACTCCAACAATTCCCGATTACACATCCACTAGAGTAACAACACAAGATCCACAAGTCACAAACACAATCAAAGGAAAGATACAATGGCAAAGTTCATCCCAAATCCAAAGGAGATGGGGGCTTGGAGATAGTCTACTCCTTGAGGAGGTCTTGAAATCCACAAGGATTCTTCCCTAGGGGGTCTTGATTCCACAAGGGAAGGTAGAAAGGAGAAAAGCTCACAAATATCTCATCTAATACTTTGCTAACCCTAAACATGGTCCTTGGTACAGAATATATAGCCTAGGGATCGAAGGAGACGAAGTGGAACCGAAGATGCAATCTGTTACGACCATCTGGGAGGCCGTGCGCAAGACGGCAAGTTGGGGCCCGTGCACGGGGCAGACTCGTGGCACACCAGACAGGCCCGTGCGCACTGGGTGCTCCAGCGCCAACTCCCTGAGTAGCCCGTGGGCACGGGGTCTCGGGGGCCCGTGCGCACGGGGTCGCCTGGAGCTTCCTGTGCTGCTGCTGTTGTCCTTCTTCTTGGCTTGCGTGGCCTCGGGGTGATCCTCCCACTCCTTGGTGATGCTCCTGAGCGTCTTGGTGATGTTCCTCTTCATACCTAAGGATGCATAGCACATTTTGGTGAGGTAGTAAACATGTTCCATTTGTGTCCATATGCAAATCTAGTAGGAAGGAATTCACCTCGGTTTCCAAAGCACGTGCTCTTGCTCTTGTCAAAGGTCCACGTGGAGCTTGATGTGTTGGTGTAGAGTCCATGGGGATGATGGAAGGATGCTCCGCATCAAGTTCCCCCCGTCAGGCACCCATCTGGTTCAAGCCGTCAGCCAATCTCCACAGCTTAATAAATAGTAACGTCTAACTGAGCCAGTTAGTTAGATGCGTACACTTGGTGCAGTAGGATATTTATTTAGTTTGATGCATTCACTTGTTCTTTTTAGTAGCCCTTTTGTAATGATGGCTGATGTTTGGTTTGGAAGAGAGATCTGCGTCTTCAATCTTCTGGCCTGCTTACAGCTTCTGTTGCACCCCGACCATGGTTCTTTCTTCTTCTTTGCTGTTTTCAATGTACAATCGGTAGTATATTTATTCGTACATTGGTTGAATAAATGTGTTGTTAGAACGACAAACACAATGTTTTGGAAGTCGTTGCATGGTTCGATCCTTTAGTGCCTGTCACGGAAATGCGTGGCGCATACTATTTTTCATCTGGAACACATTTTCCACTTGTTGATAACATGCAGCCCTAATTGATGAAGGCCCAATAGAGAAGCCCATAATTAAGCTGGAAGGGAGGCTCTCACATGAATCTGCCGGTACATGCTCATGGTCCCCTAAACATAAATAAGTAAATAAATAAATAAATAAAGCTAAATGCTCATGCACCAGGTTCTTTGGGAAAATAGGTAGCCCAGTGTTTCTTTTGAAGAATACCCAAGCTACGCCTATTTGTTTTCTCTCTGGTCATTCTTGGGCTGCAAATCTTTCAAGACGAGGAGGGATGCATTCCGGCCTGGCTTAAGAGTATGGTCAATGTCTGTTAAAAGTAATATCAAAAGGGGTTGAAAATTCCAAAAAAAAATATAGCAAATGGGATATAAGTTTCTTTTTTTGTTTTTGTTCTTCACTGATATCTTATACGTATTTCATTGGATTTAACATGACATAGTACTAATTTATTTTGAAATTTGTTTTAGTATGGCTATTAATTTTGGATTAACAATATTTCGCTCCCCAAAGACAAATTTGTGAATTTTCAAAATTTCCACATATTTAGTTAAATTTTTACTCGTAATCTTGACGAGGAAAATGGCCAGCAATTCTAAAATGGAAAACGGGTTGCAATAAATTCCATATGAATTAGAAAATGAGTAGAAATTATAAAAATAATAGCAAATGGGCTATACACGCCCACAGATTTGAGGCTGACTTGTTTACGCAAGGCTTTGTCGATGAACACACGATTCTAGCAAGAATTAGTGTTGGATGTCCATCCAACGGCCGACGTCTTCTTCAATCTCCGATCTTTCCTGCTCCACGCCTAAACTAGCACCCCGTGGACTGCCTCGCCTCCTCTTGTGGCCCGTTGTGATGCCAGAGAACTTCCCTGCCCACCCTACTCCCTCCGCCGGGCCCGGGCCGCACGCAATCAACCGCCTCCTTATTACGCGAAAAAATGATTCCTCCCATCGACATCTGGGCGCACCGGTTGGGAGGTCGACCTTTGGAGCCTACTAAGTTGGCCTTGTCTGTGAGCAGGGCTTGTCAACTTAGTCAACAAACGATTATAGCAATGTGAAGAATCGTTAGATTTGAATCGAATGGTCCTGCTTTGCTTCTTCATTCGCTCTTCTTGCACCACCGCCCAAACCAGCACCGGGAGACCGCCTTTGCTCCTCGCCTCCAGGTGGCTGGTTGTGCCTGCCAATGAGGCCTCATCGCCCCTTACTACTCCCACCGCTAGCCAGCCCTCGCGGCGGCCTCACACCACTGACCGAACCAGTGAACCCTCGTACTCCTCTCCGCGTGGGCATCCACTGCCGTGTCTTCCCCGGCTCCGCGTCGTCCCCTTCCTAGGCCTCGCCGTCGTCCATCGCCCTGGTGCTCTTGGCGCGGCGTGGTCAACGTGGTCAATGACAGTCCATTGGAAGAGTAATCATGCGTGGAGAGGTCGATACCGGGTCCACAGCCACAACCCAGTTTTTTGTGAGTTGCCAAGTAAAGTCGCTTTGTCAGTTGGCTGCAAATCTTTCAAGACGAGGAGAGCTTTCATTACTGGCGAGAAAATGGCCCATCAAGAATGAGAAATGGGTTGTACATTTTTAAAACACATCAAACCGACAATTAGTCTCAAATATCTTTTTTTTCATTTCGAGATTTTAAATTACGATTTTTAATTTTTATGCGTGGAGAATTTGTTTGGATTTTATATTGATATACATTTATTTTTAAAATCAGTTTGAAGGTGAGTCGAAATTTCGGGATTAAGAACAGTTCGGACCGCACCGAAATATGCAAAATTTCGTATAATTTTTTAACCGTGGACACAATATGGGTTGTAATGCTAACAAAAAGAATATGGGCTCCAAATATACCTTAATAATTAGCAAATGGCCTGTAAATTATTAGAAATAATGGCAGATGGGTTGTATGCTGTTTTCCACAGATTTGAAGCTTTCCTAAAAAATGGTTGGCGCTGGCGATTTGTTGGATGGCCATCCAACGGCCGTCGTGCTTCTTCAATCTTTGCTCTTCTTCCTGCTCCGGCCGCTCAAACAAGCGTCGGCGGATCGCCGCTCCTTCCTCCCCGCCGGTTGGCTCTGGTTGCCAAGCAGCCTCACCGCCCCATTACTCCCATCGCTGCCTAGCCATCCCTCTACTCACCCACACTGCTTTGTTATTCTCCGTGACGGCAGACGAACCAAGAAACCCTCGACAACAGATCGTACTCCCCTCCGTGGGAAACAACTGCCGAGTCTTCCCGCCTCCGTGTCGTTCCCTTCCTAGGCCTCGCCGTCGTCCACCGCCTCGGTGCTCTCGGCGCTGACCTGGTCAGCGTGGTCAACGACCGACATGCATAAGTGGATCATGCATTGGAGAGGCCGACGGTGGGTCCTGACGCACGCATGAAATGCCTCCTTATTACGCCGCAAAATAATGATTCCTCCACGACATCGTGGACCCAAAAAAGGGCCTCTGTATTTCGCGAAAAAAAAGCGTTACCGGCCTTCTCGGACCCACCATTATATCTTAGCACGCAAGGAAGTGACTTCTTATTACGGTCAAAAAAATGAATACTCCCCATGTTAGCCGGGACCCAGTATAGTGGCGAGTCGACTTGTGGGCCTACTAAGTTGACGGGGATAGAGGGCTTTGTCAACTTAGTCAATATGCACGATTCTAGCTCCAGTGACCGTACGATGTCCATCCAACGGTCGTAGTGCTTCTTCAACCTCTGGTCTTCTTGCTCTAGCCGCACAAACCAAAGACCGGCCGTGCCTCGGTGCTTCGCCTCCCATGGCCGGCTGCGATGCTGCGGAGGCCTCACCTCCGCCTACTACTCCCACCGCTGGCTAGGCCATCCCTCTACTCACCCACACCCCATGTTATTCTGTGGCGACAGCAGCCTCACACCGCAACGAACCAGTGAACCCTCATACTCCTCTGGCGTGGGCATCCACCTTTGCGTCTTCCCGGCCTCGCCGTCGTCCCCTTCCTAGGCCTCGCCGTCGTCCACCGCCCTGGTGCTCTCGGCGTATGGCGTGGTCAACGTGGTCGAGGAACGGCTTCCATCGTGACGTGAATCAGACGTGGAGAGGCGTGACAGTGGGTCCACGGCCGCAAAGCAAGGAAGTGCCTCCTTATTACGTGCAATATAATTATTCCTCCACCGACAGCGGGGACCTTTGGGACGGGCCACCGTATTCGCGAAAAAACGTTTCCCCCACATTGCTGGGACCCTGACTACATCTTCGCACGCAAGGAAGTGCGACCGTCGGGACCCACCGTCCAAGCGTCGTAGCATTGTCATTCGGTCGCGAACGTGTATGTACATATATCTTTGGTGGATGTAGAGGCGCCGCGACGTAATCGAGTAGTAGGCGCCGCACGTAGCATATACACGTCGTCACGACAACCGCCAGGTGCAAGAAAGAAAATACGGCCACGTATGTGTACATACGGGCGGGGTCTCGAACGCCTACTCGCGCATATGTACGGCCAGGGCTCGTGTACATGGTTGGGTTGGAATGGAGAAACAGCGTCGTCGTCGTGTTCATGGGGAGGCAACGGAATGCGTCATGTTCATGGGGAGGCAACGGAATGCGTCGTGTTCATCGGAAGGAAGCAGGCAACGCTGGAGCCAACCGGCTCGGTCCGGAACGGAATGCGTGGTCGTGTTCATCGGGAGGGCTTGGACGTGAACAGGCGATGGAAACGAGGCCTGGCGATCGCGACAACGGAGGAAACGGACCTCCTACGTTCGAGCAGGGTCCTGTTGATCGGGAGGGTGTGGGCGCATCGCATAACGGAGGAAACGCACCTCCTACGGTGAAAGCAGAAGTGCCGTTGATCGGGAGGAGGGTGTGTAAATGCCAAAAGCAGACGAAGCAGGACCCTCTACGGTCAGCAGGGTCCTGTTGATCCCGGGAGGGGTGTGGCGTACCATCAAGAACGGATTTAAACGGACCTCCTACGGTCGAAACGGGAGTCCTGTTCATCGAGAGGGTGTGGCGTATCGCCAAACGGACTCCACGGATACCGTTCATCTCCACCGTCGACCTCCTCCGGCCTCCACGGGCTACCGTCGAACTCCTCCAGCCTCCACGGGCTCCTGTTCATCCAAGCCTCCACCGCGCTTACTCCACTGCCATCGCTCAACCACCCCTCCACGGGCACCCCTCCACCGCTTCTCTGTTCATCCAGCCCTCCACACCACGGGTCCTGTTCAACCACCCCTCTCACAGGCACCCCTCCACCGCTTCATCGCTCATCCAGCCTCCACACCACGGGGTCCTGTTCATCCAGAGGCAACGCCACCGGGCTCACTTTCATCCACCCCTCCTCCCCCCCAAAGAACGCCTTTGTTCATCCAATCGATCGGCTTGAGTTAGCGGCGATGGCGAAGAATCGCTTCGATCGAGTTCGATTAACGACCATCGATCGTCGCTTTCGGGTTCGATAGCGCATAACTGCGTGCAATCCTTTCCGGGTTCAGTTAGAGCCCAACGCCTCGCTCGGGTTCATTAGAGCCAACGCCAGACACACCTGCTGCATACATGTCTGAGAGAAAGCGATGCATCGCTCGACCCCGACCTCCCACCAGAACGGGAACTCCCAAAATTTTCTCGCCCTCGCTTCTACCATGGTTTTTCCGTCATGGACGGCCCAAAGAATGTCATGCAGCTCGTCTCCGGCCCGCCTGTGACGAAAAGCCCATTTTCTGTCATGATTTTTTGTCATAGAAGTAGTAGCCCACCACATCTATGATGATACCGGGTTTTGTCATAATTATCGTCATAGAAGTGTCATATGTATGACAGAAAAAAAAATTCGTTCGGCACAAAATGTCACGGATGTGTCTTTTTTTTGTAGTGTAGGATGCCGTACAGGCCAAGTTTACATGAATACATCTATCTGTATCTATTCTAACAAGTTTGAGGTGGCCCAAGCGGAGGAGGCGGTGGAGCAGTAGGCCATCCTCGACTCCATCCTGACAGAGCTCGAGGTAGCAGCAAACCTCTCCTACCTTCTCAAGGTGGATGCCGAGCTGGAGCGAATCTTTGCCGACATAGAGTTCGATGAGTCGGAGCTGCGGGCCGCGACCAACGACTAGGAGGCCGGTCCGTCCGACACCGCTGACATGAAGGTCGTTGACATCTCCGACTACGAATAGTATTAAGGTAGTTGCACATGGCTCTTTGGTTTAAAGAATGGAACAATTGTATTGGTGCCCCTAGTTGGGTCACGCTCGACTGATTTACCCCTAGTTTTTCAACAATTGCGGTTTTGCCCAACTCACTTCCACAGCGCCTTGTGTTTTCCTTAAAGGCGGTTCCGACCAATGAGCGATCATACATGGCGAACCGTGATTGGTCGGAACCGCCTAAGGGCAAAAACACAAGGCGAGTGAAGTGAGCGCAAAACCGCAATTGTTGAAAACTAGAGGGTATTAGTCGGCGTGACCCAACTAGGGGCAATGTAATGCAAAATCATAAAGAATTTATTGACCAAAATGTTTAGGAGTTTACCTTAGGAACATTTTCTGTATACGGAGTTTGGTTACTATGTTGCACAGTTAATTATATGATTTTTTCCTACGCATAACAATGCATACAATTTCAACAGATTTAAAATTTACTTTGTTTCTATGATAACTACAACAAACAAGTCGTTCAAGAAAATTAAAGTGTTTTTCTTTGGTTCGACCAAGCAACTTCTGTATTACTTAAGTTTTACATTTTCAGTTTATATAGGATTAATTCCACATGTCATGGTGTGTTCCTATTTTTAGCTGTTATTTTTCTTCATTTCTTCAATCATATGAATTAATCATGAAGGCGATGCACATGTAGTACTTATTTGTTTGGACTTTTGGAGTAGATTTTCCATATATATAGGGTGGGTCTATTATGATAACACCCTCTAGAGTCTTATTCTGCACACCAAACCCTTATTCTGCTAACACCCCGATCGAGTCAACCGAGCCGCAACACAAGCAGAAAAAGGAGCACCCCCACCCACCCACGTCAAACCTCCTCCCTGGTCATGCTTTCTCCTCCCCTCTGCAACCACCTTCTACCACGCACCGAAGCCACACCGCCGCCGGCCACCGCACCAGAACCGCCTCAACACCCTACCCGGCGCCAGCCTGCCCGAGCACCACCTTTCCCACCTCCCCGATTCGCCATCACTGATCCGCCAGATCCAGCTCTAGCTCCGACATCACTTCGACCTCTCACAGTCGGATCCGGTGGGATCCGCCACCAACGCAGGTCATCTCTGCTACAAGTCGGGCCGGACCAGCTTCCCGTCCCCACCTCCACCCCATCCATGGAGGCCACCACCATCGTGGGAAGACCTCCCCCTCCACTTTCGCCGACGGCCAGAGGCGGAGGTACTCCTCTCACGCCCGCTCTGCTCGGCGGCCCATCTATGCTAGGGATTCAAGGAGCTCAAGCTTCACGCATCGTCGATCTCGCCTCCACGACCCCTCTGCAGCTTCGGCAGAGGCCCGCCTGATTCGGCCGTCCCAAACCACAGAACACGGCGAGTTCCTCCGGTGAGATCCCCTCAACCCGCTCTACACACCTCTCAATCCTCCCCTAGCCCCATCACCTAGCCACCCCAATGGCGCTTGTCTTGGCCAATTTTTACTGAACTGTCTTGTGTTCGTTCGTGGTTATGGGGGAACTGTTCGTCCAGCCGCCATCAATCTAACATGTCATTTGTGAGGCAGGTTTGGATCTGGCCGAGACCGACAGAATCAGCACTACCCTGTTGGTTGAGAGATGCACGCCCGTGCGTAATCGCATGCCCAACCCCCGCTCCTGCCCGCCTCACCCCCACTGGACCACAACTCCACCGTCACCCCGCCACCTCGCGCGCACCTACTGCTCGTAGTTTGGAAACGGCCTCCGTGCAATTCGTTGGTGGATGCCGCGGACGGGCAATTGATTTCTCTTTTTTTTTGTGTTTTTCAGTTCAGTTGGCCAGTGACAACATGCGATACGCTTCGCTCATCTATGCAGATTTAATTTTGTTGTTTTTGCGGGAAGGAGATACATAAAACAAAGAAGTTGACCGCACCCACGATGAAGTTTTCTGCTTGGTGCGCTTCAAATGTTGCCTTTGAAAGAAAATGTATGTGTGTATTGAGAAGTTTAGTTTTATGGTTGACCGTCTTTCTCTACTCTGTGATGGCCGATGAGTGGGCGAGAGGAGTTGCGTGCCGTGTGCACGTGCTATTCATTGTTGTTGTGTTTCACTGGACCATGCAGTGCAGAACACATTAGAAAAATAGCTGAGAAAAAATTGTGCGGTTTTACTACTCTTGACTTCGCAAAGGCGTAACACATTAGAAAAATACATATAGAAAACATGCAGTTCAGTACGGTGAACACATGCATGATTTTGTTTTAAAAAATGTTGTTCATATCGCGTGGTGTTGTGGTTCATTCTTTTGGACTATGAGGTGCACTTTGGTCTTAAAAAAGGTCCACTACAAAGGAATCCTTCTCTAGTGCACTCCATTTAAAACAAAATGCATATAAAAACATGCAAATGAAGTGCATTTTGGTATTACAAAAAGTCCACTACGGAGGATTTTCAGTACACTCCATTTAAAATAAAATACATTTAAGAAAACATGTAAATGCAGTGCACTTTGGTCTAAAAAAGGTCCACTAAAAAGGATTCCTTCTTCAGTACCCTCTATTTAGAACAAAATGCATTTAAAAAAACATGCAAATGCAGTGCACTTTGGTCTTATAAAAAGTACACTATGGATGGGTTTTCAGTACACTCCATTTAAAAATAAAATACATTTAAGAAAACATATAAATGCGGTGCACTTTGGTCTAAAAGAAGTCCACTACGAAGGACTTCTGCGGTGCGATTTTCACACTGAAGCAGTGCGGTCGGCCGTGTGATGTTGTTCATCCCGTAAGTGCAAAAATATTGTTACGGAAACGAAAAAACGTAATGTGGTTCACTTTTTGATAGTGTTATGGTTCATCTACACCCAATGTGAAGTGCACTCTATTTTCTCGTCTTTGAAAAAAATACGTTCGAATAAAGAAACCATGCAATTCTCTTACCCGTCGATGCAAAGGCGGTTTTTTTGTCTGATGCGGTCACGATTTCGGGGATGAAGTACCCACGCCGATTTGGGTGTTGCGAAAACAGAGTGTTCAGATTTCGCAAATTCAAAATTCCTCTTAAACCGTAAAAATTTGAGGGAGTGTTCTACATGAAAAAGTTGCGCCTCGTCGATATCTTTCCAACGGCGTATCGTTTGAATCATTCTGACCAGCGGTTTGCAAAATTTTCACGAAAAACGGCCGCTGCCACTCGTCGTCCGCCGCACGGTTTTCAAAATTAACTTAAAAGCGTAAGGAATCTTAAAAACATTTCAACATATGAAAGTTGCGCCTCGTTCGTAGATTCCAACGGCGTATCACATGCCTCGTTTCGACAAACGGCTCAAAAACTGGAGCGAAAACACTACCGAAAATTTGAAAAAAAATTAAAAAACAGAATTCCGCGATTTAGTAAATTTGAAATTGCTCTTAAACCGTAACGAATTAGAGAAATATTTACATATGAAAAAGATGCGCCTCGACGATATCTATCCTACGGTGTATCATTTGCTTCATTCTGACGAGCGGTTTAGAAGAATCCGCGAAAAAATGCTCGCTGCCACTCGTCACGGGCCGCACCATATTCAAAACTGCTCTTAAATCGTGTAGAATCTTGAAAATTGTTCAACATGTCAAAGTTGCGCCTAATTCATAGCTTTTCAACGATGTATTACACGCCTCATTCCGATAAACGGTTAAAAAACTAGAGCGAAAACAGTATCGAAAAACAACGAGTGCGGTTTTTTCCGGCCGAGAAGTTCACTTTCGGCGTGATAGTACCGCACACTTAGTTCAAACAATGGCGTGCACTTGCGTTGAGCGTGCGGTCGCGGAAGTGTTATCGAATAGTTATTCTGCTAATATTAGTGAGAATAGACGTCTCTCTCTCTCTCTCTCTCTCTCTCTCTCTCTCTCTCTCTCTATATATATATATATATATATATATATATATATATATATATATATATATATATATATAAGCTTAAGTATGAGAGAATGAGGTTGTTGAACCTATCATGCCACATCACAGGCGACTTTTAATCATTTAGACCAAGCACCCAATAGGCTTTCTCCCCGGTTTATATATAAATCACCAACCACGTTCATACACGAGATCAAAGGGTGATAGAAAATAAATAAGAGGTAGGTTGGGCAACAACACAAAGCATGCCATAAGACGAAAAGAAAAGAAGATACATGACTCCTCGACGAGGACGAGGCAACCGCTAGGGGGGCAAAGCGAGATGTTGGCCAACCTCATGAAGACCATCAAGCATGGTTCCTAGTCGGTCCCTACCCCAATCGACTAAATAGCGGGTGCTTGCTAACGTAAAAATGTGAAAATTTTGAACATATAATCGTAAGCATGTCGCAAGAAGACTCGCTCGATAGCCATCTTGTTATGAATAGCCCATAAGATTCAGGTTAGAGGTGCCTCCTCCTACCGGTACGCTGAGGCTAGGCCTCCAAGAATTCGCCCAGGTCCGAGTGGCAGGCCTCAAAGCCTCACGGACATAATTTCAAAGGAACCGGGTGGCAGCTGTCGTGGTTCTGAGTCTGACAGTAGAATAGGGGGGGGGTAGGAATGTAGAGGCAAGATCTTAGCTATGGAGGAGTTGTACACGCCAGCTTTCTGAGTTCAGGCTCTTCTCGAGGAAGTAATGAGCCCTACGTCTGGGCGAGAGGCGGTCGATCATTGAATTATACACGTGTGAGTTACACGGGTGCGAACCCTTGTCCGAGAGGAGGGGGTGGCTTATATAGAGTGCGCCAGGAACCCAGCTCTCCTCCGTTACGTAGGATTCAATGTACATAAAGAGGTGGCGTTATAGGTAACGCCTATATTGAAGTGCTACAAATGATCATTAAATATCTATGTAAATGCCCGACCGTTGCTGCGCGGAACGGCTTTAGGTCTTCTTGTTGTCGAGTGGTCTGACGGTCGAGTGACCTGGATAAAGTGGGATCTCCGAGTGGATGGTAGGTCGAGTGGACTTCACTCGATGTCTTTGCTGGACCCCTTCTTTTGATTCTTGAACTTCTTTGTCTTTAGGACTTGATCCTTAGGTAGGATGTATAGGTCAGGCCTATTACCCTACCCTAGGTTTGTGTCTACATCATTAGCCCCCGAATGGATCAAGGTTTGAGTGAAACAGAAGGACGGAGTTGACCTTGCTTTTACTCTTGATTGTCTCATCTATATCTCCGAGTGGAGGCCAGTTGTCAGAACTTCAGCTTCGTTTCAGTCGCCTTGATCGATTCAGAAATTGCCGACTGGCTTATACCACTACATCCATCGAATGATATCTCTGACATGAAATCTTTTGGCGTGATCGGTTGCAGAGGATCCCGGATTTCCTGGGATTTGAAATTTCGGTAGGAGTGCGCCAGGCGGAGCGTCCTGCGGTAAGTGGTGTAGATAAATAGTACTTTTCGATTACTGCGCCACCTTTTTCGCCACGTATCCCGTGTGCAACTGTTGGGGAGATTTGACAAGACCGCTCGGGCCCACGCGTCAGCCACTCGGAAGTAGGCCCTTAAAAGCGGCGAGACCGAAGCGTTTGCACTGTGCGTGCCCATTCCCCTTCTTCTTCCTCTCACAACCCCGCTTTGCCCGGACCAATCACTCTCGGCCGCCGCTTACCCGCCGCCATGGGGAAGGACAAACGGCGGCGCTTAGAGCGTCGAAGAAAGCGACGAGGGCGTGACGAACAGCAAGAAGATGAATCGGGGTCCTCGTCTCGCTTCGGGGTTGTTGGTCGGGTTGGATCCGAAGTGCAGATCCGATCTTCGCTTCGGCAGGAGGACTTGGACGATATGGCTGAGCTGGGGCTGATCGTTCATACGTCTGCACGCCTGCTGGGGGGAGAGACGGAGCCACAACCGCGGTCGGGTGAGTGTGTCTTGCTCGCCACCCATGTCGACCGTGGCTTTTCACTTGCCCCGCATCCTTTCTTTCACGGTTTCCTGAATTTCTTTGGTGCTCAACTCCACCATTTCACTCCCAACACTATCACATATCTTGCTGCGTTCGTCTCCATGTGTGAGAATTTCTTGGGGTGCCGACCGCACTGGGGTCTTTTCAAGCACATTTTTACCATCCGATCTCAAACTGTGAAAAAAGCGAACTCGAAAGATGAGAAAACCCATGTCATCCAGATGTGTGGGGGTCTGGGCATTCAGAAGAGGAAGAGGAGCTCTTTTCCTCCGATGACCCTTCCTGAGTCGGTCAGGGGCTGGCAGTCGACCTGGTTCTACTGCCAGGACCTTGCGACCCCAGGTCAGTCGACCGGGCTTCCTCATTTCTCTTTCGACCGTGTTCGAACTCCATCTTCCTTGAAAGTGACTGCCAAGGAGAAGGCGGAGACAGTATGCTAGTTGAGAGAGTAGTTCAAATTTGATCAACCAAGGTGTCACCGGTATGGATCTACTCGAGGTGTTCCTCGGTCGGCGGATCCAACCTCTCCAAGCCCGTGACCGTTCCATGTGGATGTACTCCGGGCTGGTGACTCTGCTCGAGTTCATCCGGAGGAGGTGGAGGCCAAAACCATAGCCGAGTGGTTGATGGGTATCACCGGGAACAAGGACAACCCCAGGGGCGCTAGGAGAGTTGACCCTTTCAATGAAAGCAACCCGCCAGAGAAGGTCTGGTCATCATGACTGAGTTTTTGAACGTATTTTCCGACTTATTGTTGTTTCGACTGACTTAGGGTCGGTCTCTTGCTTTGCAGATCTACACGCAGATGTATTCGATGCCCAACGGTGAACAAGCTCTGGAGCAAGACCAAGAGGGCGAGGGCAGTGCTGAGGAGAGCGGCGAGTGGGAGTCCCCAGCTGATGATGATGAAGATGAGGGCGACGAGTCAGAAGACGAGGAGGTAGCCGACTCGCCGCCTTGCTCCGAACATCGATCCAAGCAGAAGCACGACCCATGAACAAAGCGCGGCAAGGCCGTGGCATCAAGTGTTCCATCTCACAAGCGCGCTCGGTCCCCGACTCCGGATCTGACTGAGAAGGTCACCAAGCAGTCCAAAGCTAACCCTTCGAAGGCTCGGAAGGCCTTGCCTAAGATTAAGATGGATGTCCCTGTTGCTTCTGGGTAAGCGCTCTTCTCATATGTTTTTGTTCTGATCAATTTTTCTGTTCCGACCGGTTTTCTTATTCTGACTGAGTGGACAATGAATTTGTGTAGCCGACCTCGGTAGCGACCGACATGGATATCGACAAGACTCCGACCCGACGAGGAAGGCGGCGGCCTTGTCACCTCCAAAGCCAGTAAGTCTGGTCGAATCGAATTCGTCTGGTCGACCGAATGATTTGTCAGTTATCCTTATGGCCTTCTCTGTTCCTTGCAGCTCCACGGTATGTTGTTGTGCTTCCGGACGATGACGAAGAGGTGCTGCTGAGAGGGAGAAGGAAGAAGGACAAGGAATTGGGAAGGAAGGCGCCTGAAGTCCAAGTTCTTCGGTCGACCATGACGCCTGGGACGGTGGTCCAGCACTCGACAGATCCAGCTCGGACCAACGTCACCTTCGTTGTTCTGCTGTCGACTAATTGCCCCTCGAGGTCGATTGCTCGAGACTTACTGCTGCGCCCGATACAACTCTCTCGCTTGAGATCCGGCGGTTGCTTGATTGCTGCCTCCATCACTTTTCACCGCATATCAAACTCGGGGCGATCCGCCCGCCTGCTGCCAAGGAAGCTCTTCTTGATTGAACCTTGTGATGGGGCCAGATGAAAATGGTGCATGAGGCTAGTCAGGTAGCCTTCAACGCCGGAGCTGCTCTACAAGCCAATGTCCAGGTTAGTCGACTTTCCGATCGACCGTATTTCTTGTCTGACCACCCACTGGGGTGTGGCTGTTTTAATGTTGTACGTCTCTTTGTGTCGATTCGAATCAGATCTCATGCCGAGTGGAATCGAAACCGGTGGGGCACGCTGAGTGCACCCATCGGGTGTAATCCCCGAGACCATAGGTGACCGTGGGCGGTCGGCGTGGTCTCGAGAACCTTCTTCTTTTTGCCACTCGAGCCGGGCAGACCATGCCGAGTGGAATCTCGAAACCTGATGGGGCACGCCAGGTGCACCCAGCAGGTGTAATCCCCGAGACCATAGGTGATTGCGAGCGTCGATCGTGGTCTCGAGAACCTCTTTTTTGCAGAATCAATGGGGGAGACAGCTAAGTGCACCCAGGTGTAGTCCCCGAGACTGCCATTGAATGTTTTATTTGGTGGTAGTCTTAGAGTAACTAGCATTGTGATGTCTTTTATATCTGTCAATCGATATGGCTTGTATTTGTAGAAATCTTGTGATCTTGGGGCTCAACTCTACGCAATGAACAAGCAGCAAATCCAGTCTCAACCTTGATGCAGAGTTGGCCAAGAAGAACCTCCAGGCGCTCATGATGAGATTCTTTGCCATGGGAGGTAATCAATTGCCGACTGTTTATCCCGCTGTTGGCGCTTTTTCTTTCCATTTTTTGAACCGAGTGACTCCACTCGAGCAGATGTATGTAGTGAGAACCGCCAACTCCAAGCCCGTTTGAAGAATGTTATTTCTTTAGAGAAAATGAAGCAGGCTTTGGAGTAGAAGGACCTGGACCTAGCTGCAGCTCAGAAGGAGGCGCGCGAGAAGACAACGCTTCTTTGACAAGAAGCTTGCTTGATCGGCAAGTTAGAAGAAGAGGAAAATGCCAAATCAAGACTGTTGTTTACGGCGCCAACCAAGAGGTCGAGAGACTGAAGAAGGACAAGGAGAAACTGACCGACGAACTTGGAAGTCTCAAGATCAAGAACGGCGAACTAGAGTCTTATCTGAGCCAACTTGCTGCGAAGCTGGTCTTGAAACTTGAAGGTACCGATTAATCTGTCTTCTTTCTGTCGACTGATAATTTTAATTGTGCTGTCGACTCATAATTCACTCGACTGTGCAGAATTTTGCCAAGACTTTGAAGCGGAAACTGGGCGGGTCGAGACGAGTCTTGACCCCATTAACTATCGATCAAGGATGAAGTTGCAATGAGCGTGATCTTGCGGTTGGAGTCTCGCATGGATGGCGCAATTGCCTATCCGCCCGTCTGAAAGCTGCAATGACCCGGATTGATGCGAGAACTTTGGCCTCGGCAGAAGCTGTCTCAAGATCTCGAGTCTCTGATGGCTCGGTGAATCAAATCCTGGCGTGTGCAAGAAAGGAAAAAAGTCCTCTGCTTTCATTGTGGTCTTGGCGTTACTCGTCTTTGGTCCGAGTGCCTTTGCAAGGATGCCAAAGAAGACAGGTGGCGGAGCTTAAAGTTGCAAACACGAAGAAGCATACTTTCTAGTCTTTCATGGACACCTTTCTTGCCGCCGCCACTGCATTGCGTATGACATCGACCTTGGCGGTTCTGCTACCCATCCAGTCCTTCACCTGATGCGTGATCGAAAAAACATAAAGCTTCACCTTTATTTGCCTCGGGATGCCGAGTGATTGTGTAACCGTTAAACTTCCTCGGGCTTGATGCTCGAATACTTTTGAACCTTCATCCGTAACCTTAAGATTTTATCCGAACTTGGCTTATTTCTGAATATGCTTGCGTTTGCCTTCGAGTGGAATTTGTTCCTCACTCGGAATAATCTTGGTGTTTGAGATGCGGCTATGAGGTAGTGATTTCAATCGACCCGCGCTTCATCATCCTTGCAGGTAGCTCCGAAGGAGAAGGTTGCAGTCGACCTGCACCTCATCGTCCTTGCAGATAGGGATGGAGCGGACGTTGTACTTGTGGCGTAGCTCCGAAGGAGAAGGTTGCAGTCGACCTGCACCTCGTCGTCCTTGCAGATAGGGATGGAGCGAACGTTGTACTTGTGGCGTAGCTCCGAAGGAGAAGGTTGCAGTCGACCTGGACCTCGTCGTCCTTGCAGATAGAACGAACGTTGTACTTGTGGCGTAGCTCCCAAGGAGAAGGTTGCAGTCGACCTTCACCTCGTCGTCCTTGTGGATTGGGATGGCTTCTATACTTAGGCGAGTACTTGACTGCAGCTAAGCCTCCGAGTGGGAGGGTTGCTCTCCACTCGGTAGGATTTTTCAAACGTAGGCGAGTACTTGATCATAGCTAAGCCCCGAGTGGGAGGGTTGCTCTCCACTCGGTAGGATTTTTCAAACTTAGGCGAGTACATGGACTGCGGCTAAGCCCCGAGTGGGAGGTTGCTCTCCACTCGGTGGGATTTTCAAACTTAGGCGAGTACTTGACTGCAGCTAAGCCCCAGTGGGAGGGTTGCTCAACTTGGCGAGTACTTGACTGAGCTAAGCCCCCGAGTGGGAGGTTGCTCTCCACTCGGTGGGATTTTTCAAACTTAGGCGAGTGCTTGATCAAGCTAAGCCCCCGAGTGGGAGGGTTGCTCTCCACTCGGTGGGATTTTTCAAACTTAGGCGAGTACTTGGATCATAGCTAAGCCCGAGTGGGAGGTTGCTCTCCACTCGATGGGATTTTTCAAACTTAGGCAAGTACTTGGTGCGGCTAAGCCCAGTGGGAGGGTTGCTCTCACTCGGTGGGATTTTTCAAACTTAGGCGGCAGTACTTGATCATAGCTAAGCCCCAGTGGGAGGGTTGCTCTCCACTCGGTGGGAATTTTTCAAACTTAGGCGAGTACTTGATTGCAGCTTAAGCCCCAGTGGGAGGTTGCTCTCCACTCGGTGGGATTTTTCAAACTTAGGCGAGTACTTGATCAAGCTAAGCCCGAGTGGGAGGTTGCTCTCCACTCGGTAGTATGTTTTGAAACTTAGGCGAGTACTGGACTGCAGCTAAGCCCCCGAGTGGGAGGGTTGCTCTCCACTCGGTAGGATTTTCAAATACTTAGGCGAGTGCTTGATCAAGTAGCTAAGCCTCCGAGTGGGAGGGTTGCTCTCCACTCAGTGAGGGTTTTTCAAGCTTAGGCGAGTACTTGACTGACTAAGCCCCCAGTGGGAGGTTGCTCTCCACTGCAGGATTTTCAAACTTCTGCGAGTACTTGATCAAGTAGCTAAGCCCCCGAGTGGGAGGGTTGCTCTCCACTCGGTAGGATTTTTCAAACTTAGGCGTAGTACTTGATCGCAGCTAAGCCCCCGAGTGGGAGGGTTGCTCTCCACTCGGCAAGATTTTTCAAACTTAGGCGAGTACTTGACTGCAGCTAACCCCTCGAGTGGGAGGGTTGCTCTCCACTCGGTAGGATTTTTCAAACTTAGGCGAAACGGATTCGCAGCTAAGCCCCCGAGTGAGAGGCTTGCTCACCACTCAGTAGGATTTTTCAGACTTGGGCGAAATGGATTCGCAGCGAAGTCACCCACTGGGGGATTTCAAATGGAAACAAAAGCGGCAACAATCGTTTAGGAAGATTATAAAGCTCTTGTCTTTGATAAATAAACTACAAAGGTGCTTCTTATTACATCTCATCCGAGTGAGTATTTAAGTATAAAAGGGGCGGAGCAGCTCCGCATTCCAAGCTTCGTGGGCTCGTCTTTTCTGATGTTCGACATTGTAAAGATGGTATGCTCCATTGTGGAGAACTCTGGTGATAATGAAGGGACCTTCGCAAGAAGGGGCAAGCTTGTGTGGCTCCTGTTGATCCACCCGAAGAACCAAGTCTCCCTCTTGAAAAGCTCGACCCTTCACGTTTCTGGCGTGGAACCGACGCAAATCTTGCTGATAGATGGTCGACCGAATAAATGCCATCTCTCTTTCCTCTTCTAAGAGATCAACTGAATCCTGCCGGGCCTGCTCTGCTTCTTCTTCAGAGAAGAGTTCGACTCGAGTGCGTTGTGGAAGCAGGTCACTTGGCGAGAACAGCTTCGCTCCATAGACCAAAAAGAAAGGGGTTAAATCTGGTCGATCGGTTGGGAGTTGTCCTCAAACCCCAAAGAACTGATGGAAGCTTCGTCGACCAGGCGCCTCTTTGCGTGTTTGAGATCACGCATCGATCGGGGTTTCGATCCTTTGAGCATTAGACCATTCGCCCTTTCTCGCTTGACCATTCAAGCTGTGGGTGGCTTGGCTGAAGCATAGTCGACTCGTGTGCCTTGAGAAGCGCAGAACGCTCTAAACTCGTCGAGAATCAAAGTTCGATCCATTGTCGATGATGATCGTGGAACTCCATATCTGAATGTCAATTCTCGATGAAGGCGACAGCAATGATCTTTGGCATCAAGATTCTTGATAGGTTTGGCTTGATACATTTGGTAAACTTGTCGGCTGCTACAAGCACATGAGTGAATCCGCTCCTACCAGTCCTCAGCGGCCCGACCATGTCCAATCCCCAAACATCAAAGGGCCAAACGAGGGGAATGGTCTTCAGGGCTGATGCAGGCTTGTGAGACATATCGAGTAGAACCGACAACCTTCACATCGACTATATCTTTCGCCATTTCATTTGCTCTGGGGCCAATAAAATCCGGCTCGGTATGCTTTAGCCACAATAGCCCGAGAGGGCGCATGGTGACCACAGGTCCCAGAGTGTATGTCGTTGATGATAATTCTACCTTCTTCTTGTGTATGCATTTCTGACTGACCCCAGTGAGATTTTCTATGAACAATTTTTCCTTTATCACTGTATAGGCTTTGTATCGACGGACGATGTTTCGAGCCTCTTCTTCATCCTCTGGGACTTCCTTTCTAAGGATGTACGCGATGTAAAGGCAATCGTCCGATCGAGTAGTGACCGTAACTTCCATGATTAGGTCGACCACGGCTGGAACCTCGACTTGATCCGGATCAGCGTAGTGCTCTTAGGTTGCGGGGGCTCTTCTGTAAAAGGATCTTCTTGAACTGTTGGTGTGTGAATATGTTCTAGAAACACATTGTTGGGAATGGCTTCTCTCTTGGAACCTATCTTCGCCAAATCATCGGCTGCTTGATTTTTCAGTCAGGGTATATGATGGAGCTCTAACCCCTCAAACTTCTTTTCCAAATTTTCTCACCGCATTGCGTAGCTTGATCATGGCTGGAATTTTGACGTCCCACTCTTTCATCACTTGATTGACCACCAAATCTGAGTCGCCATAGACCATGAGGCGACGGAAGCCGAGTGAAATGGCCATGCACAACCCATATAAGAGCGCTTCATATTCTGCTTCGCAGGAATCAAAGTGAATCTGGAGTACATACCTGAGCTTGTCTCCTCGGGGGGATAATAATACCACCCCGGCACCCGAACCATTCAGCATCCTGGAACCGTCAAAGAACATGGTCCAAAGGCTCCAAGTGAACTTGAGTCGGCGATTCTTTGTTCAATCCACTCGGCGAGGAAATCAGCTATTTCTTGGGACTTGATAGCTTTCTTTGCCTCAAACCGAATATCCAAGGGAAGGAGTTCAATCGTCCATTTTGCCACTCGACCAGTTGCATTTCTTTATGCAGAATCTCTGACAATGGAGGCGTCATTTATTTAATCGTAACAGAAAGTGGTCGGAGAAATAGTGTGCAACTTTCTTCGTGGTCATATAAATCCCATAAACAAGCTTCGATAGTGCGGATATCTCTGTTCGATGGAGTCGAACTTGAGATACATAATAAACCGAACCTTTGAACTTTATAGGCTTTTCCCTCTTCTTCTCGTTCGACGGTGAAATCTTGTCTTGACGACTTGTCCGATGGCTGCTATGTAAAGCGGTAAAGGCTCTTTCTTGATTGGGGCAGCAAGCACCGGCCGGAGTGGAAAGCGGGGCTTTTAGCTCGCAAACGCCGTGCATCGACTTCGGAGTCCACTCGAACTTATCGACTTCTTCATCGATCGGTAGAGGTAGTGCCTTCTCACGAGTCTCGAAATGAATCGACTTAGGGCGGCCAAACAACCGATGGCTTCGGACATCATGCACACGCACTGGGCATTTCATTCGGAGTATGGCACCAACTTTCTCGGGGTTAGCATCGATTCCTCATTCGGAAACGGGAAAACCGAGTAACTTTCCTCCTGGAACTCCGAACGTGCACTTTGATGGATTAAGCTTGATATCATACCTTCTGAGGTTGGCAAAGGTTTCAGCAAGGTCAGTCAGTAGGTAGGAACCTTTGCATGACTTGACCACTATGTCATCCATATGCGCTTCCACATTCCGGCGATTTGAGTGAGTAAACACTTCCGAATCATTCGCATGAATGTGGCTCCAGGCGTTCTTCGGACCGAATGGCATAGTGACATAACGTAAGCACCGAATGGGGTGACGAAAGCTGTTTTAATTTCATCGGTCCAAACAAGCGGATCGATGATACCCGGAATAGGCGTCGAGAAAGAATGACGCTCACATCCCGCAGTCGAATCGACTATCTGATCGATGCGAGGGAGAGGAAAGTGATCCTTCGGGCAGGCCCGATTGATATGCTTGAAGTCGATGCACATGCGAAGTGAATTTTCCTTCTTAGGGACCATGACAACGTTAGCTAACAACTTGGAGTGGTAAATGTCTCGGATAAACTCAGCTGCCAGGAGTCGAGCCACTTCTTCACCGATTGCTTTTCTCTTCTGTACGGCGGACCATCGAAGATGTTCCTTGACCGGTTTTATCTTTGGGTCGACTCGCAAACAATGCTCGCCGGTTCCACAGGAACACCCGGCATGTCGAAGGTTTCCATGCAAAGATGTCCCAGTTCTCACGGAGGAACTGGATGAGCGCTTCTTCCTATTTGGAGTCGAGAGTCGTTGAAATGTGAGTCGGAGCAGCGTTGGGATCAGTCGGATGGATATGAACCGGTTTCATTTCACCGGACGACTGAAATGCTGAATTCGTTGCAGTCTTCTTAGCTCGCAGCAAATCACTCGGATCTGCATTTTTTTGATACTCCTGCAATTCCACTACTGCCATATGCGCATCAGCGATTTTTGAGCCCTTCTGAAAGCATTCTTCCGCCTTCTTTCGATTGCCAATGATAGTGATCACTCCCTTGGGACCAGGCATTTTCAATTTGAGGTACACATAACGCAGTCGAGCCATAAAAGCAGCGTCGTAAGCGGCTTGCCTGAATGGCGTCATAAGCACTCGGAAATCCACCACTTCAAATGTCAACTTTTCTCTGCGGTAATTCTTGTAACCACCGAAAACCACGTCAAGAGCAATCGGCGAGTGATTCAGCCTTCTTGCTGGAATGACTCCATGGAAACTCATATTGCTTTCACCGAAGTTCCGACATCGAATGCCCATCCCTTTCAATGTTTTACGCATACGGAATGTTGGGGCCACCGCCACCATCCATCGTAACTTTAGTCGATCGAGTGCCTTCGACAACCGGGTCGACCACCAAAGCTTGCCTCCGAGGGTGGCTATGTGTGTCGGGTCATCGGACTGGTCGAATGTGATGGCGATGCGAGACCATTTCAAAGAAGCTGGGCGTCATGGGGCGACCATATTCACTTCTCTGTTGATCACTTTCAATCGACTCTTACTCTCAACATCGGCAAAAATCATCGAGTGGAATTGGTGTGAGGGTAACCATCATCACTCTCCTCCTTGTCCTCAACCTTGTCGACTCTTTTTCCTTGTCTTTGGGCTGTTTATCCCGAAACTGCTGGATCAAAAGCCGACACCGCCGAGTGGTATGCTTCGGGTAAATGATTTTACCCTCTTCATCTTTCTTTGTGTGGATGTGGCATGGCAAATCTAGCACATCATTTCCATCTTGATCTTTTATCTTCTTAGGGTTCCATGGCCCCTTGGGCTTCCCTTTGGGTTTTCCTTGAGTCACGGCTAAGGTTTCTCTAGGAGCAGCTGGCTCGGCTTTTACGCTTCCTTCCGGGTGTTTCCTCCTCCGGTTTCATGGGCGATCGATTTGTGCTTGCCACTCGGAGCCGATCCTCTTCTTCGCCATTATCATACTTGGTGGCAATCTCCATCATTCGACTCGTAGACATGTCTCCGGTCCGACCGAACTTTAAGTTCAACTCTCGATATTTGACGCCTTCTTTGAAGGCGCGGATCGCTTGGTGATCGACACGTTCTCAAGCGGTGTGATGCAGTGTGATCCATCTATGGATATAATCCCTCAAAGTTTCATTTGTCTTACGCACACAAGATTGCAGCAGCTAACCCCCGCTGGTCGCTTGCATGTCCCTTCAAAGCGTTCGACAAACACTCGGCCAAGATCTTCCCAAGTGTAAATGCTCTTTGGTGCTAATTGATTCAGCCATGCTCGGCGAACCCTTTAACATCGAGGCGGTGTTTCATGGCCACTTCATCATTGCCGCCACCAATCTGAACAGCCACTTTCGGTAGTCCTCGAGCCAAGTGTCCCGGCTTGGACTCGCCAAAGGAACTTATCGACTCAGTCGCCAACTTTGAAGTTGGGAGGAATCACCGCGGCCCTGATGGCTCTGCTGAAGCACTCTGGACCTGAGGCACGCACTCTGCTGCTGGTGGGCACATCTCTGTCATGACCTTCTCGGTGAGCTCTATTCCTGTCGACTAGACCTTGAACGAGAATAGATCTCACATCAAAGCCTGGCTCCCTGGGGTCAACTGGAATCCTTCGCCCAACACTTTGAGGGCGTCTGTCATCCTGCTGTCGAGGCACGAATGATCCACTCCTTGGGGGAGGTGTGGGCACTCGACGACGATCGTCACGATCGAGTCGGTGATCATACTGCTCACGGTTTCTGTACTGATCACGTCGGTCACCATGTCCCTCACGCCTCGGGGGCGATCTTGGGCTATGAGCCGACTGGACTGTATCTGCAACAACGGACCTGCTATGGATCCTATTCCGGGACTGTGACACAGCCGTATTCTGCTCTCCCGCTGCCCGGAGCAAAGCTCTGATCTGCATTAAACCTCTGCCGGCCTTTGACTGGGATGGTTGAATTGACTCTGCTATTCGAGCTGCAGCTGTAAGATCTTGCCTCTACATTCCTACCCCCCTATTCTACTGTCAGACTCAGAACCACGACAGTTGGCGCCCACCGTAGGGCAGGTGTTTTAGCGACTTGTTGGAGAAGTTGCAATTTTTTCCGATCCCTTTCGTCATGGTTTCAGGCGGAGGTTTGGCTGAGGGCCGCGAGATCCGTCTCGGTGCACTCGTGTTCGTCGCTGACGACTTGGCTTCAGGAGGCTCCACTCGGCGCCGATGCACTCCCGTCCAAGGGCAACGACTTCCGCGTCGTCCGCAGCGTCCTCCTGAGGCAGCCGTCGACCCAGTATCAGTCGGCACCTGTGGCGTCCTCCCGCCCCATCGCCCGCCGGCGCAAGCGCTCCGGTCGGTCAAGGCTTCAGCGATGGGTGGGGCACGCAGTGGCTCACCCATATGCATCTCGATAGATCATGCTCCTTTATCCTACCCCTCTCTTATTGTCGGAATCGTTCCCACGGAAGTTGTCGCCATCGGTTGGTCACCTCATCACCACTCGGCCGCCCCGCGCGTCGCCGTCGGTTGGCCACCTCATCTCCACTCGGCAGCCCCCGCGCGTCGCCGTCGGTTGGTCACCTCATCACCACTCGCCCGCCCCGCGCGTCGCCATCGGCTGGTCACCTCATCACCACTCGCCCGCCCCGCGCGTCGCCATCGGCTGGTCACCTCATCACCACTCGGCCGCCCCGAGCATCGCCACTCAGTTGGTCGCCTCATCACCACTCGGTCGCCCGCGCGCTTTCAGACAGCTAAGTCATTTTACATTCTGTTATTTCCGTCTTCCCGAGTATCCCGTAATTCACACATCACGTTCACTCGGAGGCCACACCACCGAGTGTACCTCTACGCTCGCCTGCTTATTTTCACATACTTGCTTAGTACTGGTTATGTGACTCCCGAGTCCAACTTCCATTCTTTCGCATACATCATTCACGAACACCAAGTGTCGTTCTTCATTTCGAAGTTTGCATTGGTCCTCCCGGCTGCAACTCAACAAAACACTACACTTCCGTTTATTTGAGCGATATTCCAATGAGTTCAGTCGGATCCGCTGCCGACAAGTTCGAATGGATCCTTCGCTCTTCGCACTCTTGTGGGTTAACCAAAGCAAGCCCTTGCACTCCCAAATGGTAGTGTCTATGGGTGTTATTCACACAAATCATTTCATCACACATCAAATTTCCTCGCAAAATTATTTCGTTGGCTTGTGCCATTTTTTACACAAGTTACGCGATCACTCGACGGCCCTATGCGCCAACTTCATCGCTGCTCAGACTCGGTCACCATACCAGTCTTAGCACACCACAACACTGACCTTGTCGCTCTGTTGACTTCAAACACATCCGGCCGACCCCTCTGTGAAATCCTCTTCATCGTATCAATGATATAAACCTCGTCAGGCATGAGACAGATAAGTCCATTTTATAATTAAACTTCACACTTCACTCTTTTGCGAGTTTGCCTCTTTCGAGCATCACTCGGGAGCTTCTCCTCATCTTTACCCGAGTCCGACTCGATGAACTGCAAATCATCCATTCAAAACCATATTTCTCGTATTCCAACATGTCTGTTATCAAAGCCTGTAGTACGCTTGGGGGCTACGCCGCACTCGGGGGCTGCATCTCATTTAGAATGACAATCTCCTGAGTGGCCGAGTACTTCATCACCAATCAGACCCTTCACTTCAACAAGTACGTTCGATCCGTCATTTTGACAAATTTCATAATCACCCAGACACTCTGCGTGCCATCTTCGTTCCTACTCAGACTCAGTTGTCGCACCGGTCTTGTTGCGCCGTAGCCACACTACACCGACCTCGTCGCTACATAAGCTTCGAAAGCATCTGGCTAACTCCTTCAAGGACCATTTTTTGCCACATGGCTGGACACTTAGTCCTTCACTCGGCCGCCCCGCGCGTCGGCACTCGGTTGTGCACATCTTCACCACTCGGCCGCGCCGCGCGTCGCCACTCAGTTGTGCACGCCTTCACCACTCAGCCGCCCCGCGCGTCTCCACTCGGTTGTACACATCATCGCCCCTCGGCCGCCTCACGCGTCACCATCAGTTGGACAGATCTTTACCTCTACACCCCCAACACGGGAACGACTAAGTTACTCATATGGTCAAACCTCATATCACACTCTGTAGCAAGCTTACCTCATATCGAACTCAGAAAGAAGTACCCTTTAGTTTGATTATCAAAAGACATGATTTTACAGTCTTCCAAATGATTGTTGTTCATTTTTTACATGTTCTAAAATCCCCTAGCGGGTGCCTTAGTTGCGAATCCGTTTCGCCTAAGTCAAAGAAAAAATCCTACCGAGTGGTGAGCCTGTCTCAGTCGGGGGCTTAGCTGCGGTCCAGTACTCGCCTAAGTTTGAAAAATCCTACCGAGTGGTGAGCCTGCCTCTTACTCGGGGACTTAGCTGCGATCGATGCTAGCCTAAGTGACAAAAATCCTCTGAGTGGTGAGTCCGCCTCTCACTCGGGGCTTAGCTGCAGTCCAAGACTTTCGCCTAAGTGACAAAAATCCTACCGAGTGGTGAGCACGCCTCTCACTCTGGGGCTTAGCTGCAGTCCAGTACTCGCCTAAGTGACAAAATCCTACCGACCGTGAGTCTGCCTCTCACTCGGGGCTTAGCTGCAGTCCAGTGCTACCTAAGTGAGAAATCCTCACCGAGTGGTGAGCACGCCTCTCACTCGGGGGCTTAAGCTGCAGTCCAAGATTACCTAAGTTTGAAAAATCCCACCGAGTGGTGAGCACGCTTGCCTCTCACTCGGGGCTTAGCTGCAGTCCAAGATGCCTCGCCTAAGTGACAAAAATCCCACCGAGTGGTGAGCCCGCCTCCCACTCGGGGCTTAGCTGATCCAAGACTCCTCTAAGTCCTGAAAACTCCTACCGAGTGGTGAGCAATCACTCCCACTCGAGGGCTTAGCTGCAGTCCAAGCCTACCTAAGTTTGAAAATCCTACCGAGTGGTGAGCAATCCTCCCACTCGGGGTTAGCTTCAATCGATGCTACGCCTAAGTGACAAAATCCTGCACCGAGTGGTGAGTCCGCCTCTCACTCGGGGCTTAGCTATAGTCCAGTGCCTGCCTAAGCGACAAAAATCCCACCGAGTGGTGAGCACACTTCCCACTAGGGGCTTAGCCTGCACTCCAAGACTCGCCTAAGTCCTGAAAATCCCTGCTCGAGTGGTGAGCAATCCTCCCACTCATGGGCTTAGCTGCACTCCAAGACTCGCCTATGTTTGAAAAAATCATACCGAGTGGTGAGCAATCCTCCCACTTGGGGGCTTAGTCTGCAGATCAAGATCTACCTAACTTTGAAAAATCCTACCGAGTGGTGAGCAATCCTCCCACTCGGGGCTTAGCCGATCCGATGCTCGCCTAAGTTTGAAAAGTCC
This sequence comes from Aegilops bicornis, assembly GCA_021605145.1. Classification (NCBI taxonomy): domain Eukaryota; kingdom Viridiplantae; phylum Streptophyta; class Magnoliopsida; order Poales; family Poaceae; genus Aegilops; species Aegilops bicornis. The sequence goes on from JAHIAL010000069.1 coordinate 1,180,801, forward strand.
CACCGAGTGGTGAGCGATCCTCCCACTCGAGAGGCTTAGCCAGTCCAAGATTACTGCCTAAGTTTGAAAAATCCTACCGAGTGGTGAGCAATCCTCCCACTCGGGCTTAGCCTAGATCCACTACTGCCTAAGTTTGAAAAATCCCTACCGAAAGTGGTGAGCTGCCTCTCACTCGGGACTTAGCTGCGATCCAAGACTACCTAAGTGACAAAAATCCCACCGAGTGGTGAGTCCGCCTCTCACTCGGGGCTTAGCTGCAGTCCAAGACTGCCTAAGTGACAAAAATCCAACCGAGTGGTGAGCACGCCTCTCACTCGGGGCTTAGCTACAGTCCGATGCACTCGCCTCGGTGACAAAATCCTACCGAGTGGTGAGTCTCGCCTCTCACTCGGGGCTTAGGCTGCAGTCCAAGACTCGCCTAAGTGGCAGAAATCCTACCGAGTGGTGAGCACGCCTCTCACTCGGGGCTTAGCTGCAGATCGATGCTAGCCTAAGTTTGAAAAATCCCTACCAGTGGTGAGCCCGCCTCTTGCTCGGGGGCTTAGCTGCAGTCCAAGATGTCGCCTAAGTTTGAAAAATCCCTACCGAGTGTTGAGCAATCCTCCCACTCGGGGGCTTAGCCGCAGATCTAGTACTAGCCTAAGTTTGAAAAATCCTCTTAGAGTGGTGAGCAATCCTCCCACTCGAGGGCTTAGCTATGATCCGATGCTCGCCTAAGTTTGAAAATTCCTACCGAGTGGTGAGCAATCCTCCCACTTTCGAGGCGGTTAAGCACAATCCAAGCTACGCCTAAGTGACAAAATCCCACCGAGTGGTGAGTCCGCCTCTCACTCGGGGCTTAGGCAGAGTCCGAAGACTACCTAAGTGACAAAAAATCCCTGCAAGTGGTGAGCCCGCCTCCCACTCGGGGCTTAGCTGCACTCCGGTACTCGCCTAAGTCTAAAAATCCCTCTGAGAGTGGTGAGCAACCCTCCCACTCGGGGGCTTAGCTGCAGTCCAAGATGCTAGCCTATGTTTGAAAAATCCTACCGAGTGGTGAGCAATCCTCCCACTTGGGGGCTTAGCTGCAGTCCAGTACTCGCCTATGTTTGAAAAATCCTAGTGAGTGGTGAGCAATCCTCCCACTCGGGGGCTTAGCTGCAGTCCGATTTCGCCTAAGTTTGAAAAATCCTCACCGAGTGGTGAGCGATCCTCCCACTCGTGAGGCTTAGCTGCAGTCCAAGACTCGCCTAAGTTTGAAAAATCCTACCGAGTGGTGAGCAATCCTCCCCTTTCGAGGGCTTAGCTGCAGTCCAAGATGCGCCTAAGTTTGAAAAATCCCTACCGAGTGTTGAGCAATTCTCCCACTCGGGGCTTAGCTGATCTAGTACTCGCCTAAGTTTGAAAAATCCCACCGAGTGGTGAGCGATCCTCCCACTCGGAGGCTTAGCCTGCTGTCCAAGATGCTAGCCTATGTTTGAAAAATATTATTGCAGTGGTGAGCAATCCTTCCACTCGGGGGCTTAGCAAAGTGCGGGTCGGCCACGACCACCACTTCAGGGCTGCACCGTCAAGAAGAAGGACGAGATTGTGCGCACTGTCAAAGGCCCATCCAGTGGCTGGAGCCAAAGCAGATGGCTGACAGAAACGTCAAGACCATTGCTGAGTGCCTTGCTGGTGAGCTGAGACAGGAACGTCATGACCATTGCTGAGGGCCTGGCTGATTAGCTGATCAATGCTACTCAAGGATTGTCCAACTGGTCAACTACTGATTCCTCTTCCGAAGCTGTATCAAGCAAACAGAAACCAATCCAAGAGAAGAACAAGTTCGATCAGTACCAGCTAAAAAGAGTTTTTTCTCAGACCCCGCCGACGCCTGATCGATGGTGGTCTCGGGGACTACACCCGGTGGGTGCACTAAGCATGCCCGCTGAGTAATCTCCACTCGGTATGGCCCTACCCGATTGAGTGATGAACAACAACAAAAGACAGGCTCTAAGACTCCGCCGACCGCCCGCAATGACGGGCGATCTCGAGGACTACACCCGGTGGGTGCACTCAGCGTGCCCCACCGGAATGGTATCCACTCGAGCGGTCCGCCCGGTCCGAGTGGCGGCCAAACAACAAAAAAAAGACACGTTCAGGCGTGAAGAAATTCGAGTAATCGGTTACTCGATGCGGGACCAGCTCCAAATCACTCCAAAAAAATTGCTATAAGGTGAGTTCAACGCTCCTCCGTGGACCCGTTTGAGCTCATTTCACTCGGACACCATGCAGTCTGGAATCCGTCAAGGCAACACGCGGAGATAAGACCGCCGGTTGACCAGAGGAAGCTCATAAGTGCCTCCGTAGCTTTTCGACTCATCTGGGAATACACCTCAGCTCGACCCGGCTCAACCTCGACCCGATTCGGGGCTAATGACGAGGACATGTATTAGGGGTAGGGTAACATGCGACCTAAAGACCCTACCCATGGACACCGTACACTTTATCTTTGGGCCCTGGGCCGATCGCCCGTCAGATGTAAGCGCAACTTGAAAGTCACTCGGATGGCAACAACCACTCGGAGCATGGCACTCCACTCGACGAGCTCATTCCACTCGGCCATGTAACTCACTCGGATATGCGAAGACTAATAGTCGGCATGACGGTTTTGTTGTGAGCAGGCATTATGGCATTGATGCTCCACTTTGTAACATAGGAGGTGAGGGGTGGCGCACTCTATAAGCCACCCCCACCACTAGACTGGGGTTCTTTTTCCACTCTCTTTCTCCCACCTCCCTCTTTTTTCGCCATTAGTCTCAGGACTTAGCTCAGACATGGGGATCCGTTCTCCTCTCTCTCATACACACATTGTAATCTCCGGATATATACAGATAAAACAAAGCCTCTCCGGGGCACGAGACGTAGGGCTGTTATCTCCATCGCGAGAGGCCCGAACTCGCTAAAACCACCGTGTCACCCATATGCATTTCGATAGATCATGCTCCTTTATCCTACCCCGTCTCTTATTGTCGGAATCGTTCCGGGATCCTCTGCAACCGATCACGCCAAAAGATTTCGTGTCAGAGATATCATTCGACGGATGTAGTGGTATAAGCGATCGGCAATTTCTGAATCGATCAAAGGCGGCTGAAATGAAGTCAAGTTCGACAACTGGCCTCCACTGAAATATAGACGAGACAATCAAGAGTAAAAGCAAGGTCAACTCCGTCCTTCGTTTCACTCAAACCTCGATCCATTCAGGGCTAATGATGTAGACACAAACCTAGGGTAGGGTAATAGGCCTGACCTATACATCCTACCTAAGGACCTAGTCCTAAAGACAAAGAAGTTCAAGAATCAGAAGAAGGGGTCCAGCAAACATGTCGAGTGAAGTCCACTCGACCTACCATCCACTCGGAGATCCCACTTTATCCAGGTCACTCGACCGTCAGACCACTCGACAACAAGAAGACCTAAAGCCATTCCGCGCAGCAACGGTCGGGCATTTACTCAGATATTTAATGATCATTTGTAGCACTTCAATATAGGCGTTACCTGTAACGCCACCTCTTTATGTACATTGAATCCTACGTAACGGAGGAGAGTCAGTCTGGCGCACTCTATATAAGCCACCCCTCCTCTGGGACAAGGGTTCGCACCCTGTAACTCACACGCCAGCGTATAATCCAAATGACCGCCTCCAGGCTCCGAGACGTAGGGTTGTTACTTCCTCCGAGAAGGGCCTGAACTCGTAAAACTAGCGTGTACAACTCCTCCATAGCTAAGATCTTGCCTCTACATTCCTACCCCCCTATTCTACTGTCAGACTCAGAACCACGACAGCAGCCCTTCCTACTTAATAGAAAGTACATAGATTGTCATTGTAGAACCACACCATCCAAGTCTGCACATCAAGTTTGTCACCACAAACCAGCCCATAACTTCTTCTATCACAATTCACAAATGCTACCGAACAGACATACGTACTAAGAACTTTTGGAAGTGCTAAGCCTATAACCTTGTGTTGTCAATGCATTCAAAACCCTTTCAATTTTGTTTAGCTATAAAAATTATAAATGTATTAAAAAGGTTGTGGTGTCAATATACATCATTGTTTATGTGTAGAATTTCCACTCTAGACCACCGAGATCGAGAAAAATTACTCACACCAAAATGGTAAAATATAAGAAAACGAGACAAGGAGGATATACATGCTTTGTGTGTTATTTGTTCAAAGGCAAATCGAATGGGGGGCCTAAGGGTGATGCCTTTGTTAAAGGTGGTTGGAAAAATTGGTATAGGCCTGATACATTAGACAAACATGAGGGTGGTATTAACAGCATTCACAACAAAGCTCAAGAGAAGTACAATTTATTTGTGGCACCCCAACCATCAATTGATAACATTATGGTGAGGGTGTGTAAAGAGGATTTATGTATGTACAAGGCTAGGCTAACTTATTCACTTAGATGCTTGAGGTTTCTTTTGAACCAAGGATTGGCATTTCGTGGACATGATGAGAGTGAAGAAGCTAGCAATAGGGGGAACTTTCTTGAACTTCTTAAATGGCTTTCGGAAAATGACGAAGAAGTTAATATGCATGTTTTGAACAATGCTCCTGGGAATTGAATCTTGATTAGTACAAAGATACAAAATCAAATAAATGAATGTTGTGCGGTGCAAACAACTAAAAGAATTATTGAAGATAATGGTGATGACCACTATGCAATCCTAGCTGATGAGTTTAGTGATGCATCTCATAAAGAGCAACTTGCTCTCTTCATACGATTTTTTGACAAATCGGGAAGAGGATGTGAGAGGTTCCTTGGAGTTGTTCATGTTGCCAATACAACTTCATAGTCACTTAAGGATGCAATTCAAACTTTGCTTAAAGATCATCATTTGATTCCTAGTCAAATACATGGGCAAGGATATGATGGGGCTAGCAACATGAAAGGGGAGATTAAAGGATTGAAAACATTGATCATGAAAGAGTCACCCCCTGCCTATTACATCCATTGTTTTGCACATCAACTTCAATTGATTCTTATAGCTGTGGCAAAGGACAATGAACCATGTTTGTGGTTCTTTGATCATGTTTTTTACTTGCTCAATATTGTTGGAGTTTCTTGTAAGCGCCATAACATGCTTCGAGATGTTAGAGCTCAAAAGGTGTTGGAAGCACTTGAAATGGGTGAGATTGAAAGTGGAAGTGGGCTAAATCAAGAGATGGGTCTAGACCCGACGACACTCGTTGGGTGTCTCATTTTAAAACCATTATGCACATTGTTAGCATGCATTCGACAATCCTTGAAGTACTTGATGCTATTGGAAAAGATCCTTCACAAAAAGGTCAGTGGACAAGAATACGTGGAGTTGCTTAAGCCTTTGAATCATTTGACTTTGTTTTCAATCTTCACTTGATGCTTGTTATTCTTGGCTATACATATGAGTTGTCCAAATCTTTTCAAAAGAGAGATCACGATATTGTTAGTGCAATGACACTTGTTAGTTTGGCAAAGAGTAGAATTCAACACATGAGGTCTCATGGTTGGGAAGAATTTCTTGCAAAGCTAACCTTATTTTGCAACAAACATGACATTCAAGTTCCTTTGTGGGAGGATACTTATGAGCCTAGTCGAAGATCTCAGTGGTATTATGAAGTACAAACAAATGATGGTCGTTATAGAAGAGAAGTATATCTTGGTGTCATTGATCAAACCATTCAAGAGCTTGACAATCGGTTTGATGAGGTTAATACGGAGTTGCTTATTTGCATGTCGGCTTTGAATCCCTCAATTCATTTGCTTCTTATGATGCACTCAAGGTAATGAGACTTGCTGAATTCTATCCTATGGACATATCAAGCACAAATTTGATAAGGCTAGAATTTCAACTTGCTAATTTTATTGATGATATGAGACAAGATGATAGGTTTAGAAATGCAAGTAATATTGGTGAGCTCTCTATTATGCTGGTTGCAACAAAGAAGCATGTTCTTTATGATTTGGTCTACTTACCCATCAAATTGATATTGATTTTACAGGTGGCAAACCATGAGTGTTGAAAGAGTATTTTCAGCAATGAATCTAGTGAAAAGTAAGTTGAGGACTAGTATGAGTGATGACCGCTTGAATGATTGCTTGGTGACATTTATTGAACGAGATGTGTTCATGAAAGTACGTGAAGATGACATAGTTGATGCTTTCATGGCAATGCAAAAACGTAGAGTTACCTAGTGATGTAATTTTCTACCTGTGCTCCTTTCATGTAAGACTATTCGTATTGTAATTGAGCATATTTGAGATATATTTTGTGAACTAAATTGTTGTGAGATTTGAATTGAGCTATTCATATTGTTATTTTGCCATATTTTGTCTGACACTTGGATTAGGTGGAATTAAGAATTAGAGTGTGCACACCCTTCATTTTATTGTTGGGTCCGCCACTGTGTGATACTAACATCTTGTTTGGCAATTCACATAAGAATCTAATAATCTCCGTTAAAACTAAAACTCAAAAATTAGACTTACCATAGAGATGGATAAATTTCTCATATTTTTAGATTAACCACTACACTTACATAGCGATGGATAACTTTACTATCTATTTTTCTGCAAGTTATATCAGAAACAGGTAACCACAAGGAAAAGCAGTTCAACGAAACGAAGATTATTCACCGCAATATATGCCAAATGCAACCTTATAGACAGGAGACCATAAGGGCAACTAACTAAAATTGGCTAGTGCATTTACAATTCTGCAAGCTTATTATCACTGAACATCTGAAACTGCGACAGAAGTATAATTCACCATACCAGAAACCCTAGATCTCAGTTCGTCTGTAATATTAATATAAATAGCGTGAGGCATCTGCTTGATATAATATGGTTAATTCAAATACAAATAAGTATATAAGGAAGTGAAAACACTACACAAATATATTTCATGGATCAAAGCAGCAGCCTCGTGAGCTTATTGAGTGAGATAAATAGTACTGTAGTAGGTAGAACTGAGATAGGACACATCTATGAATCAATATATTCTTGTCTCAGTTATAAATTCCTTCTACCAAACAAACGAGCAAATCACAATGAGGCGACACATCCTATGCCTACTCCCACAAGAAACCGCCCAGTGCATCAACGTCCAAAGCAATCAAAATTCTCTTTTGCGCCATGATTATCTCGACTATGCTTTGCACATGCATAAAATTAAAGAAACTGCCACCGGCCATCAAGGAAGTGCCCTTAAATAAATATATAAGCGTTCCACGAACAAGCAGAAGTTGAGATGGCAGCATGTGTAAATAATTCCTCACAGCAACGAAAGTGAAGTGAAATATTCCTCTCATCAATGAGGTACACATATGCACTCGAGTACATGTACACGAAGTCCACAGTACGAGCTATATAAATTAATAAGTTCCAACTGTTCTAGTTATTAGACCAGCTTCATCAACTCATCCAATTTGCCCGTGGAGGACAAATGGAAGAGGATTAAAGCAATGTAGGCACAAGTTCAAGATGGAAAGCTTGCATCGAATTAATAATTAGGATAACAGGACCGCCCCATGCATAGACCAAGCTCAAGGGTAACCCTGGCGATCACATCTGGCGCAACTCCAGCATTTGGAAAGCATCATATATGCATATCTACTAGGCTAGCTAGCTACTAATTAATTAAGTGTATCTGAAGGAGTTAATTAGTCAGGTGTTGTTAGGCATTGTGGAAGGGGAGAGGTCTTGCAATAGCGCGTAGTCAGTGAAATGGTGCTGCTGGAGAGTTCCCTCCATTGGATGAGAGGTTGGATGATGATGGGGAGGCGGTGGCACACTCAGCAGGTGCATGTTAGGGCTTGGGTAGGGCATGCGCATCATGCTCATCAGTTCTGGGTGGAACACCCCTGGCGGCATGAGGTGCGGCGGCGGGAGCCCGTGGAATCCGGGGGGCATGAAGAGGTGCGCGGCGCTTCCCCGGAGGCTGGCGGGGCTGTGGTGCGTGTGCTGCCCTTCGTACGTGGTGATCACCGTCGACGGGTCCTGGTACGACCGCTCCACCCGCTTCTTCACGCCGCACTTGGGCGTCGTGCACCGGTAGTAGCTCCTGCGCACGTTGCCATTTACATTACGTTATCACGGCCGGTTCACACTGAGCTTCATGCATGCAACTGAAGCGTACCTTGGATAAGGGCTGTTCTTGACGGCCTTCTGGCCGTATTTGCGCCAGCGGTAGCCGTCCTCCAGGTGATCGACCTCGCTCTTGGTGAGGAAGGAGACGCGGGGCAGCCGCGGCCTCTTCTCGGCTTTCTTTTTGGGTTTGTTATTCCTGCAGCGGCAAAGTAATCAATCAGTTAGGTTCATCGCAAAATAAAAATAAATAAGCACAGAACAGGCACTGATCCAACAGGGCCTAGCTTAGCTAGGTCAATCAATCTATCGTGATTTGTCCGGAAGCACTATATATAGCTAACTATGTCGCGTAGATATATATTTCATGGAACGGTGCAGCCCATGTCTATATAGTTCTGCCGAGAATGATCAGTGTTGTAGATCTATAGTAAGTATAACAGATAGGGAGTGTAGTAAGTTAGCTAGCTAGATATATATACCTACTCTCGTAAAAAAAGAAGATATATATACCTAGAGATCACATGTCATGACAAGATCAGCCTGATGTAATGCAAAATTTAGGAAATTTATACTAATGGCCTTGATGCTTTTGGAGATTATATTACATTTTTGGATCTTTTCTAAAAGGGGGAGAGATCTTTATTTTTGGGTCTTCAAAGACGAAGCTATCTACTTGGTCAAAGTTTGAAGCTACGGCACGCATGCGCAGCAATTGATTAATTCTAAGGAAGATCTCTTCTAGAGTGTACGTCGATTGTCTTTTAAATTGAATACCACACGATCTATAAAGTTATCTTGGACCAAAGCAATAAGAAGCATATAAGACGACAAAAGTGTGCGTCAGCTTGGGGGCTAACCGGATCTAATCGATGATGAACTATAAGAACCCTAATGAAGCAAATCGTAGCAAACCCTAATGTTCACATCACGTAATAGACAAGGCACAAGCACAATGGGGCAGAACGAAAGAAAATCCAAGTAATTAAGCAATAGTAGGACCAGATCTATCACTGTATGAACATATCGCATAAGCTCACGACAAAAGGAATCGGCGAAGCAAGAAATCAAGGCGATTCACACAGCAGATCAGCATCAAATTGGCGAAACCTACGCTGTCTTGGAACTTTCCCCATCTTCATGGTCCTTCCCATCCTCCTGGTCATCCGCCTCCTGCGCCCGGCCCTTCTTGCTCCGGCGAGACTTTCCCTCACCGTCCCCGCCTCCGGACGAGAAAGATACCGATGAGTTGGGTGTTAGCAGCGCCGCGCTTTCTCCAGCAGCGCTGCCGGTGCCCTGGCTCTCTTGGTCATGGCTCCTAACGTCGACCGACGGCTCGTGCTTGGCCGGCACGTCGAGATGCCGAGCTAGCCCGGCGGGGTCCAACAAGAACCCCTGCAGGTAGTTCGTGATGCTCGAGTACGGCGCGATCTCGTCGGCGCGTACACCACCGCCGACGCCCTCGGGCTGGTTGAAGAAGAAGCTCTCCATGTCGTCGTTGCTGAGCTCGTAGCCGCCGGCGCCATCGTAGCAGGTGAGTTGGCCGTGGCCATGCTGGTGGTAGAGGCCATGACGGTCCTGATCCCTCCCCGCCACCACCGGAAGACATGATGAGAGAGTGGGAGGTAGCTAAGTGTGTAAAGAGAGGAGAGGCGTGGAAGTGAGGAGGAGGGTTTCAGCTTGCACCTAGTCTCGCCTTCCCCTCTTCATATTCATTTTTAATTGCAAAAGCGTGCAAGGATGATAGGCGCAAGATACGACTTTTGTTGAATGGAATATATAATTTTCAGTGGGTGCGGGGGCAAGGCGATCTAGCTAGTACTACGTATTCTAGTGTGATGTGTAGAATCAGTCAATTCCTAATGTGTCTACTGTATTAGTGATATCTCCTTGTTTAAGATTCTGTTTGCATTTATCCATCTGGGCGTATCCGTCAGAACAACCTGTCGGCATATAAAATGAACTGCAGATTTCGTTTTTTAGGGGCATATTACGGCAGGTTACTGCTGAATGATCGAGATACTTGATTCGAACTGGATGTGATTTAGTGTGCTTAAATCCCGCGTTTGGACAGACATGGAGTACTTTGTTTCCTCTCTTTTTTGGGAGGAGAAGGGCAGATACTACTTGCAGTCCTCTATGGTCTAGCTGGTGATGCAGCCAAGAATTTTGACACAAACGTGTGGCTTTACCCAGTAGTACAACGCTCTCGTTCTATAATTCCACGTGCATATATGCGGGTATCATTTTTGAATTAATGGTCGCATGCATACTTGTATAGCGTTGTGGAATTGGAGCTTATGAATGTACTACCTGTCCGGGTTTTTTTCCCGTATTTCACTAAACTTTGACCTTAGATTTGAGTAGCAAAATATAAGTTGTATGACATACAAATTATATTGGTGTATTCGTATTTGAAAGGAGTTTTCAACGATATTATTTTGTTACATATAAATATACTCCTCCGATACAAAATAAGTGTCGTGGTTTTAGTTCAAAATTAAATGTATGATTAAATTTTGACCCAAAATGCCATGTGACTAATAAATCCTAAAGAAAGTATAGCACGTACATACGACATTCAAGTTACTCTCTCTCTTCTATGGAATATGGACAACACTTTCATGAAGTACTATACATAACCGTACATAGTGCAACTGACCTCCTGGACGGATAAAATAGTCTGATGAAGTTAGCAAATCATGTTCTGTTGTCTAAATCAAACATGTATATACGGGTTTTGTATTTTTTTTCTTCTTCTCCGAAACAACGAGCCTACCCTAGACTATTTCTATTAAAGAACAACCCCAGTACTACAAGGTAGCAAATGAAACAACACCAAACGGGAAAGAAAGCCTCTGAAGGCAACAGAAGCAAAAGTCGCTGGTTACTACTGCACACAGGCAAAGTCAACCAACCACACACACACACACACGAGGGTGAAACTGCTCTAAAAGTTCAAAACAGGTTTTCACCATGCTACTTATTACATCATGCCCAGAGAAGAAAAGCTTATAGCTAAATGAGACTCCCAACACCACTCAGCTTCAAACCCTCCCGCCCAAAGGGTTCCATCCATGTCTTCTGTTGAAGATTTCTTGCAACACCTCTCTGGTCCTTAACGCACCATCTTCAGTTATGCTTCTGTCTTGGCTTTTCTATAATATTCTCCAAGAGTTGATCAGCAAGGAACAAAATTTGTAAACCACAGAGGAGGGATCATCACGAAATTTCTTATCAAAGCATGCTCTATTCCTAGTTTTCCAAATTGTCCAGCGGATAGTAACCCCCAAATAAGTACCATTCGTCTTTGATTTCCAAGAAAGACTGTAACCAACTTTCCAACATATTTGAAACACCATCAGAGGTCTAGTCAAGTTAGAGACACAGATCATCACACCTGCAGACAAATCTGCAAGGCTACACAGAACATAAGATGATCAATATTCTCTCTGAGGCCACATAAATGGCATTCTTCATTGCCACCCAATCCATCCTCTTTTGATGAGATTGTCTTTAGTTAAAATGCTATTTTGGTCATCACCCACAAAAAAATCCCTAATCTTTAGGGGAATTCTCAATTTCCAAATCCCTCTAAACCCAACCAGGGGAGAGGATTTGAGAAGCATGTATAGTTCCTTCACCACAAATTTGTTCTTGTTGTTCAGCAACCAAATGACTTTATCCTTCTCATCCACAAGCTCAACTTGATCGACGAGCTTTTTTAACTCTTCCCACTCAGCCAAATACTCTCCATGTAAAGTTCTCTTGAAGGTAAAGCTATCCCAACCAGCTTCCTTAACAGTTTTAATAGTAACTAGCTTGGTAAAAAGTGATGTTGTATAATCTGGGAAATATCTCCGCTTGATTTTTATTTCCTAGCCAAAGATCTTCCCAAAATAAGGTCCTAGCACCATCACCTACCACCCTTTCTGGTCAGGCTAACAAAGATTTCTTTGACTTCCATCAACCCCTGCGAGAAGTGAGAATCATTGTTGCCACAACTCACTGCAGACAATGTTTGATCAGCTAGCATTTGTTATGCAACAACTCTTGTCATAAACCTTTAGAATTCTCAAGCTTCCACAACCATTTCATCAGCAAGCATTTGTATTTCAACTGGCAGACAATGTTTCCGTTTTGTATTGCTTTACTTGCTAGCTGAAATACAAATTTGTCTCACTTGTCGTGCATGTTCTGACATGTATATACATAGCACGATAGGGATTTTAAATAGCTATACACAAATTTGTCTCACTTGTCATGAACGCATGTTGTCCCACTTATCGTGTACATGCATGCATATATATTTTTGGATTCTATATACGAATACGGAATAAGAATTATAGGATTTATAATAAACAGGTGAAAAGAGAAGGTGTAAACTCATTCTCACCAAAGGGTTACGGCCGGACATGCAGAAAATTAAATCGTATGACGACTCCTGGACCGTCTAGTGGTCTCCTCTAGACCTCACCTCCAATCCCTTTTCTACATATAATTTTCTGAGTCGATGCTGTCTCTTTAGCAATAATTAGCTCGCTAGAATTGTTTGGTACAATAAATATTAACTTAGGAATTTCGCAAGAAAATAATTACTAATTTAGGCATTTCGCAAGCTAAATTTGATCAGGATTCCAATAAATACAGTTGTATTACGTTAGAACTGAACGGGAGCTTATACAAGATGCGGCCGGAGGGAGAGAGAAGGGTCGGCGTAGGCAGTGGACACCTGGCCCATCCAAAAGGACCGAAAAGACGGATCCTCCGTCAACAAAACAAGGCACCCGCTTTTAAAACGGGCGGCGCCGCGGCCCACCTAGTTGGAGGATCTCTCACGACACCTCCCGAGCCTGCCTGCATGCTGATGCTGGCGAGGAGGAGCATGTATGACGGTGACCCGTCACACCACGAGCGGCGCCCGGTCGAGCAGCAAAGCAAAGCACAAGCTAGCGGTCGTGGCCGCCGTCCGTCACGAGCGCGCAGTGCGGCCAAGCGTCTCGGCGTCGGTAGCACAGCTCGGTCAAACTTCCACGCTCCGGATCTCAGCCGCTTTCACAGCCAAATCCGCCCGTGCGGCTCCGCACGTGTGCCATTGCCCCTGACATGGTACGCGCCACCGCCCCGATCCGCTCGTCGAAACCCGAATCACATGGAGCCCGCGTGGTGCCGTGGAGTCCTGGCGAAGTTGTACCGGGAGGGGAGGAATCATCGGCGGTAGCACGTCACCGGCGTGCGGGGCCATGGCCGGCCGTGTGAACAGGCGTGCGCTTTGTGGCGCCGCGATAGTACGTACGGCTTGCGTCCAGATTTCGGGGTATTTTGTTCGTGCGTGCGTGCGTGCGGGTTGCGGGGCGGTGGGTGGTGGGCGTCGGCAGACGCAGGTGGTGTGGGCTGGACCGATGCGATGCGGTGCGGTGCGCGCGGGATGGACGCAGAGTGGAGGAAGTGGATGCGATACGTACGTGGTGCCGCGGAGACCGGCGGCGTGAGCGTGAGGAGGTTCCGTCCGCGTGCGCTAATATTTTTTGGGCGATTTCGTCTCATTCATGTTCCCGGTGTGTCGATCGCTTGTCGGTTCGACCGAGGACAGCGTGGTTGGTCTGTGACTTGGACGGGCATGGACGTATGGTCACGGTCCTCACAAAAGGAAAAAGGGTTTTCTTTATTATGGTATAAAGAAAAGGTTAATTCGTTCGGAAAGGTAGGGTGAGTGAATATGTGCGTGCCCCCACCGAGCTAATTTGGGCGTGCATGATTCCGTAGGTTCAGGTGCATGCATGTCAGCATGTGGTCAGGCACGTCACCACGTTACTATGGTGCGATGTGATCGCTGAGCTGAAAATCCTAGTTGGAGAGCGGGTGATTCACTGATAGTTGACGAACCGATTCTCGACTTCTCGAAAATTTGCAAGTGCACCAACATACGCATTCAGCTACTCAGCGGTCTTTGTATCACCTAGACTAGAAATGTAAATTTGAACTTCGGCCCAGATGCAGCAACAATCCTGACCACACGTCCCCTATTGAGTTATCTGCACCTGACTGTTGCCATGTTTGCAAATTTCTCTAAGTTTTGTCCATATCTAAGAGCGTCACCAACCTGACCCTCCAAACCCACCCACCCTCCTCGCTCCCTCCGTCGCGTCCCCTCCGTCTATATATTCGGGTGGACACCGCAGACAGTGTCTCGATAAAAAATTGTCGCCTAAGTGGCGTCTCCCGTACCTAGCTCATATGGCGAGTCTGCCCTGACACCCCTCAACCCCATTCCGTATGTGTGGCGGATTTGGGACTGCCCAACGCATCCGTCGCTTCAGATTTGACACGTTAGATTGTCAAAGTTAAATCCGGTAGATCCCTCAGGGTATCCTAAGTTAGGTTACTCGGTGTGATGGTAACATGACACATGATTTTACCATGGTCCGGCCTCTACAGAGGAGATAATACCCTACGTCCCGATTGTGTTTTATTGCGTTGGAGTGTATCGAAAGTACAAAGTTGTGACGCCCCCGATTCAATCGTACACTAATCATGCACGCAAATGTGTACGATCAAGATCAGGGACTCACGGGAAGATATCACAACACAACTCTAAAACATAAATAAGTCATACAAGCATCATAATACAAGCCCGGGGCCTCGAGGGCTCGAATACAAGTGCTCGATCATAGGCAGTCAGCGAAAGCAACAAAATCGTAGTACAAACATAAGTTAAAACAAGTTTGCCTTAAGAAGGCTAGCACAAAGCTGGATACAGATCGAAGAGGCGCAGGCCTCCCGCCAGGATCCTCCTAAACTACTCTTGGTCGTCGTCCATGAGGCTGCACGTAGTAGTAGGCGCCTCCAGGTAGTAGTCGCCATCGACGGCGGTGGCGTCGCCTCACAGGCTCCATCGTCAGTCGCGACAATCGGGTAAAGAAAGGGGAAAAGGGGAACAAGGCAACCGTGAGTACTCATCCAAAGTACTGCAAGCAAGGAGCTACACTACATATGCATGGATATATGTGTAAAGGGCCATATCAATGGACTGAATGCAGAATGCCGTAATAAGAGGGATAGCTAATCCCGTCAAGACTATGCTTGTGCAGCCTCCGTCTTGCAACATGTAGAAGAGAGTAGACCGAAGTCCTCCAAGTAGCATCGCATAGCATAATCCTACCGGCGATCCCTCCTCGTAACCACGATAGAGAGCGACCACCGGGTTGTATCCGCACTTGGAAGGGTGTGTTTTATTAAGTATCCGGTTCTAGTTGTCATAAGGTCAAGGTACAACTCCAAGTCGTCCTATTACCGAAGATCACGGCTATTCAATAGATTAACTTCCTGCAGGGTGCACCACATTACCCGACACGCCGATCCCATTTGGCGGACACACTTTTACGGGTCATGCCCGGCGCGGAAGATCAACACGCCGCAGCCCCACCTAGGCATAACAGAGAGGTCAAGACGCGGTCTAAACCTAAGCGCCAAGTGCAGGCCCATCGCCGCTTAGTACACACGTTGCGTTGTTGGGCCGAAGCGTAATCTAGCCCCCTTAATACAAGAGCAGGCTTACGTTCCAAATCGGGCGACGCCGCTCGATTCTTGACGTCACGAAATGCTTCGGTGATACCACGACGCCGGGTTGCCCATATCTTGTCCCACGTGGCGGTTAGTGCGTATAAGGTCAACGACCCAACTCAGATCAAATACCAAGATCTCGTTAAGCGTGACAAGTATCCATGACGCCGAACAGGGCCAGCCCACCTCTCACCTGTGTAGTCTCAACCTGCCTGACGCTCCGCCACAAAGATCCACACAGAGGGCGGTTGGGACAAGGTCCTTTTCAGCCCCCAATCCGTGAATCACTCGCTGGTGCTCCACAAGTTTAATTCGACTTTAGTCACCACATGTATCATGTATAAAGTATATAGTATATACCGTGATCACCTCCCAAGTGATCACGGCCCGATAATGTAGCATGCCAGACGGACAAGAATGTAGGGCCATCGATGGAAAACTAGCATCCTATACTAAGCGATAGGATAGCGAGGTAAGGATAACAACCCAGAAAGTAACGATGACAAAGGCTATGCAGTGAGAATAGGATTAACGGAAAGCAAGAACATGCTACACTACTCTAATGCAAGCAAGATAGAGAAGAATAGGTGATATCTGGTGATCAAAGGGGCGGCTTGCTGGTTGCTCACTGTTATCTGAGGAGAAGGGTCGGTGGCGTGAGTCGTACTCGGTGGCATCGGTAGCCGGTCTCGAGGTCTACCGGAGAAGAAGAGGGGGAAGAAAGCAATGCATCTGAGCAAACAAAGCATCACAAAACATAACGAGGCAATACGCGGTGCTAGGTATGCCCTAACAGCGGTAGTAAGTGATACCGTGAAGGAAACATCCGGGAAAGTATCCCCGGTGTTTCGCGTTTTCGGACAGACGAACCGGAGAGGGAAAGTCACGAGTTCGATAGGTTAGGGGGGTGTGGCGGACGAACGGGCTACGTATCCTGATTCGTCTCGTCGTTCTGAGCAACTTTCATGTACAAAGTTTTTCCATCTGAGTTACGGTTTATTTTACATTAATTTAAAAAGGATTTAATCATTTTTAGGAATTAATGATTTAATTTAAACCAAAATAGGTTTACTACATCAGCATGACGTCATCATGACGTCGTGACCGTCAATCGTGGCCGCTGACCGGTCAAACCGACAGTGAGGCCCGTTTGTCATTGTTTTAGACTAACTAAGCGAGGTTTAATTAGTTTAATTAAGTCATTAGGTTAATTTAACAGATTTAGTTAAGATCATTAATTATCTAATTAATTAATTAATTAATATTTTTCTAATTAATTTTCTAATTCCTTTTTTTTTTGGAAGCGTTCGAGGCGGGGTTCATTGTTCAGGCCCAAAGGGCCAAACTTGGCAAGTGCAGACGGCGACGGTACCAGCCATTTGAATTTGCACACAAGGGTGGCCGAAGCTGGCCATGCGAAGCGGCAACCTCGGCGCCAGGGTGGAGCGGGAAGGCGAGCGGTTGGGGGGCGGCACCGGCGGGGCGTGCCATGGAGTGGCGTGGCCAGTGGCGCCCAGCGTGGAGGCGCGGGCGAAAGTGAGGTAGGTCGGGCGAGGCGGGCGTCGACCAGCGAGGGACGGAGCCCCAAGGCGGCAAGCAGCCGAGAGGGGTGGACGCGGTCGTGGCCCGGCTAGCAGGCGGCCTTGACACGGCGAAAGGCAGCCATGCTAAACGGGCAGCGAACAGAGGAATGGGGAAGCGTGCTCATGGGGCCCTCAGTTGTGCTAAAATGAGCAGGGAGGCGCCGGAGCTCGGGTCGCGATGATCGATCACAAGGACGGAGACAAGGATGCGCCGGCCGTGAGGAGGAGAAGGAGGCAGGCCAAGCGACGTGGCGGTGGCGCACGACGGGCGACAGATCGGGTCGAGGAGGAGCTCGAGGAGGCCGGGCGGCAATGCTTCCCGAGGGCGTTCGAGCGACGGCGATGGGATCCAAGGCGACGGGTCGAGCGGTGGGCATCGGCGGCGTGTTTTCCGGGCGACGGCGCTGGTGCAAGCGTCGCGGGCGGTTGCCACCGACGGATCCGCCTGAGTGGGGGGAGGGAGGAAGGAGAGAGCGGCGGGCGAGATCGAGGGGAGAGGGGGGTTTGCCTAGATCCAGATTGGATCGAGGAGGGAAGGTGGCGGCAGTGGGAGCGGAGCGAGTGGGTTAGGGTTTGGTTGATTGGGGGATAAGGGAGAGGTGGACCGGATGGGCCAATTGGGCTGCGATGGGGTTGGTTGGCCCTGGGATTAGAGGGTTTCCCCCTCTATCCTTTTGTTAGTTGTGTTTCCTGCCTTTTTTTGTATTTTCTTTTCTTTTTATTTAATCTTTCAAATTGTTTTTGTTTTGAAAATCATATAGTTAGCACCAAAATTAGTAATAGTAGTTATACCACTACCATAATTATGTTTGTAGTTATAAAAATAGGTTTTCAATAATTTAATCATTTAAGAGATGTTTAAATAATCGTTTCAGCTACTGTTGTACTTATCTTAGAACAATTAATTACTTTATAAAAATGTGGTTTCTTCACCAAAATAATGTATGGATTATTTGTCGCAAACCAGACATTTTAGTTTTGATGTTTTGAAACTTTTGTTGTTTAACTTGATTTTCAAATTTGAATTTGGATCGGTTTTTGAACTAAACCAAGATCAACTACTGTGATAGAGGTGACGGGGAATCATTAACGGGGTTTACTGTAGCCTAATTATCCGGGCGTCACAATTCTCCTCCACTACAAGAAATCTCGTCCCGAGATTTAAGAGGGGTCTAAGGGGGAAACGTTTGGTTCTGAAATTCTAACGAATCTTCTCGGTCTTGGTTGCTCCTCTCAAAGTGGTCGATCCATTATATTGATGTCTTCATTTTTCTGCTTCGGGTCATCAAGACGAAGTCGACATCCTTTCTTTGGGGGTTCCTTCATGCTTACGAGTAGGTAAGGGGTAGCTCGGCTACGACAGAATGCTTAAGGGGTAATCGTCTGGGGTTTTCCCGTGAATGAATAGATGAGTATCTCTCGAGTTGAACAAATCGAGAGTAAGGTAAGAAGGTACAATAAGGAGTTCAAAGCGGATAGACAATCGCTCGATGCACGAAAAAGAGTGTGAAAGGGGTTCAAAGCAACGGGATAAGTATTGTATTTGATAACAGGATTGATGATCCTCGAAGGTGGCTCGTGAAATACGAGGCTACGCGCGAGGAACAACCTTGGAGGAATTGGGCGACAGGAGAGTCAGTTTCGATCCTGTGGAACACTATGGGTTATGGGCCCACCATGTAGTTGAAAGTAGGAAGGGGGCCACATCTTGCACGGGTCACGATAGTAAGGCATGTCGAGGGTAGCACTGCCGGTTATGTCGGCAACAACATCGATACCAAGGGCGAGGACGAAGAGAACCATTTTCCTGCTCGTTGAGCGAGGCGGGCCAATAGGCAAGGTTCTCGCCCATCTGTGGCTACCAAATGTCATCAACAATAGTAATGTGGTCTTATTTATGTAATTGTACACCGAGGTATATACATAAGTAGGAGAATATTACTGCTTAGATCATATAGATC